>JBAPLH010000129.1:2372500-3055000 GCA_037897445.1 Ceriops zippeliana
AGAGGCTCCAATTGCTATTCTTTCAAGAAACTAAAAAGATTACCTAATCAGACGGACCTCCCTCAAAAGGCTTTGTAACGCCGGGGAATCCAAAAATCCAGAAGAACTCAAAGAAGAACCAAAAAACAAAAACAAAACAAAACAAAAAAAGGAAAAAGAAAAAACGCTGGAAGTGGGGCGTGTAGACGAAAGTAGAGAGAAATTTTACCAAACGATGCCATAAGCGCCTCTACCGACAGGGCGGATGGGAGGAACGTACTTTCTGGAAACTTCGAAGAGGTTACCGTACACATTGTACTGCACGTAGCGACCGCCGTGCGTGGGCGTTCCTTTGACGTTGTGCTCGCCCGAGCCAAAGCTCGACTCCGTTGCCATGTCTGGATCCGAATCCGAATCCAATTTCTTCTCGGGGCTAAATTGATCTTGAAATTGAACTTATAACTTGGGAAGGTGTGCTCGTGTGTGTGTGTGTGTGTCTTGAGAGAGAGAGAGAGAGAGACAGATAAATCGGAGGAGGAAGGGAAGGGCTAGATTTGGGGCGGGCGCGTCGGTAGTTGTAAAGTAACTAATAGATATTTCTTTTTGGCGGATCGTGGCCCATAATGTGAACTTTTTGTGCTAGAAAAAGCTTGGTTGGTTTGGTATTACTCGTGAACAACTATGACTTCTTTACTTTTCGCGACCTAATCCTGAAATTGTCATTCAGGAAAAACCTTTTTTCCTCTTTACTTTTTTTTTTTTTAATGAATATTGTTTTCGTATGGCTCCAGCAAATAAAGTAGTTAACGCTTATTATCTGTCCGGCAATCTCGATTTTGAGACAATTATCATTTTTTCCTTCTCTCTCCCCCCCCCCCCCAAACCCACCATTTTTCTTTTTTTTTTTCAGTTCTCTTATTTTAGCTCTTGAATTGTTGCGTCCAAGTCTCTGGAAAGCCCTTTTTTTTTTTTTGTTTTCTGACGGCCTACGCCAGCGCAGCGAATAATCGAAAAACAATGAGCTAGTTGAGCCCTGATGTCGCAATTTAATACCAATAAGGGCCCCGCCCAGTGGCCATGGCTGTTGGGTCCCGCCTTGCCGCTCTTGACGTGGATGCTGCCGGTACACTGACTGCACGAATAGTCGAAGACGACAATCAAATCACGTGACTGTAAATTCGGCGACCGACAACCTTCAACCCAAGGACACTCCCTCGACGAAGACTCCACTCAATTCACGGAAATGCCTTTTTTTTTTTTTGGGTTCAAAAACCCAGCTTCTTACTGAGTATTGATCCTTAAAAATGGATTTTGCCATCCAATGAAGACTTATTGGCAGAACAAGACCGCATGCTTAGATACACAATTAATCAAGGAAAATCTCGCGCTAGGTGACATCATACTATTAACCAGCATGCCAGAAACTTATCTTTTCTGGGGGTTGGAAATGCTTGCACCTAAACACGAAAAGGTCAGCACAAAGGGGCCATCATTTGTTGCGCCAAAAATACCGACGATACCAAAAGTTGAATTGCTTGTGCATAGTATTAAATACATCCGGGGGATGGAGGGGCGGGGGAATGTCCTGTGCTGCTTACCGTGCCAAATTGCCAATTGTGGAGAAGAAATGCCCACCCAGAGCAACACAAATTGCTAGGAAGACTACTTGCTTTCGGCACATCTAGCACAGGCGAATAATAGAATTAGACACAAGGGGATACGCATATGCACACCCCCCTTTCCGCGGGAAACACGACATAAATGAGAAAACCTTGAAAGGAGCCATGCAACCACAAGTTGCCAATTAGCCAATTAGCAGAACACTTATTCTAAGTGATGAGTTACTTGATGAAGTATAACATGCATTACAGAAAAAAGACAAACATGTCTGCCATTTACAGACACAACTCCCTAGGTTAAGTGAAACTAGAAAGGTGTGGAATATAAGAAATAAACGTAAGACATCATTTCTCACATTGTTCACATCATTCACATTACATAATACAGTTGCACTTACACAAACCTGTATAAGAAAACCACTGTAGATGCTATAACAAGCACAATACAATAAGTCACACATGATGGTACCACTGTAAAACATCTTACCCTTATAGGATTTGTACGCATGAGAGAAATTAACTCCAATTTCATCATATCACAACCAGCTCCTACTATCAGCCCCTGGTACTGTGTCAGATACCCTCAGCTTACAAAGCAAATCATCGCGACCAGTTAAGACTATTCTGAAAAAGCCATCCACTTCCTTAGCAAGAAGATCTAGCCCTTGAGAAAGCTCTTCAGACACCTTCCGCAAATTTGAAACAGATATCTGGAATGCTTCCGCTTCAATGGGCCCAAACCCATCTTCAATCATTGGATACAATTTCTTCACAACTGTGTCAACTGACGTCAATTCTTTTAGCACTGTAGTTGCCCCATGAGAAAATTTGTCTTTAAGTTCCAGATTTACACTAGTTTGCAAATCGGTATAAGCTTGTGCCCACAAGACTGTATCAGGGATGTTCAAATCTAACAAATTCTTGGAGGAACTTGATAAGGCTGCCGCAAAAATGCTACATAAAAACAGAGTCACCACCTTAACACCATACATGGCATGCATCAACACCTTTTCTTTAGCTGAGTTCTTGACCTTTGGCAGATTTAATGATTCAACAAGACTTTCTAAGATAGAGTGACAGTTCTCAACTCTTGGATTTTTGGTGCAAATGTGCTGCCTCCAGGCATCAAGAGATGTACGGGCCCGCATAAATTGCTCTTGTTCGTTGGAATCCAAATTATGAAGGACACATTGAAGCAAGAGATGACCCTGGTTGAGCCGTGTGATCTCAGCGCTGAAACAATTGCTAATGTCAAGTAACTTGACACTGATGTCCAAGTACACATCTATCCACCTCTCATCCCAGTCAGTCACAGGGAAAAGATCAGTAATAAGAGTTTGTATGCTGGTGTGAGTCTCACAAAGTGAATTGATTGCTGATTTCATCCAATTCAGGCTAAGAACATCATTCTTCTCTTTTGGAATGAGTCTTCTCAATCTATCAGCCAAGGTTTCCTCAAAAGTTTTTAATATAAAGCGAAGCTGTGGAGACAACTGAGACCCCTTTGGTGATATCATTCGGAAAGGATTCCCAAATGGGAAGAAAGAGCGGTGTGGTTGCTGTGGTTGACTCATTTGACTATTTTCTACAAGCACTCTGGATTAAAAAAACAAAAAAGTCATCAATCTCATCCGGCCATCAAAAGGAAATCAAGATTCCTAGCCTAAGCTCACGGACCATGGATTGCTACACAAACAAACAAACAACCAGACTAAATATAGCTAGAAATCAATGGTTACCACACAAGATCCAAATCTAAACATAAAAATTGAAATTTTTTACAATCACAGACTCACAGTAAGATCATTTGATTGAAAAAGAAAAAAAAAAAAACAAAAGAGAATAGAAATGCCACTATGACTCCAAGAATGGTCTTATCATCAAACCCGCCATCAGATTCCAACGAGAAACGGACAAACCTCCAAGACGAGATCCTAAAATGCAAATTTCGATTCTATTACCATGTCAGCCACCAACAAGAACACTCACCACAAAACCACAGCAGAATTCAAGAAATCTAAAATCTAAAGCTTAGATCTTAGCACAAACCCTTCTATTTTAACCAAAACAAAAAGAAGAAACGAGAGAGCCCATAATCATACAAAAGGAACAAAAGTTACAAAACAAATTGAACTTACCTTAACTAGATCCTCGTACAAACCCTAAAGAATAAAAATAAAAACTCGCTCCGATTAGCCAAAACTGAGTTGACAAATTGTTTAAAAAAATGCCAAAAAAAACAAAAAGAAGAAGCCTAAAGCCTAGAAAAATTGAAGAGCGGCTCCCATCTCGGAAAGAAAATTAAAAGACCGAAGAAGGCGTCCAATTTTTTTGAACAGTTGGGCTTTTTTTATGTAATAAAAGGAAGAAAGAAAACGGTAAGAGAAGGAGATCCGTACCTGAACCTGTACTCTCGCGACGGATCGGAAATTGAGCAGAAAGTTTCAAGACGCGGAAATTGCTGTTTGTTTCGCTAGAAAGTTCGGCCGGGCACTTTTCCGTATATCAAATAGGCTTTGGTGGAGGTTGTTTTCACTTTCTTCCAGTCTATAACCGAGGGAATGCGAGAGTGAGTGGCTGTTATAAAGGCCTTTGTTACAGTCATTGCACGTGGGAAGAAGGGATTGGAGGAAAACACCCAAAAAAACAAAAAAAAAAGTGTCTTTGACGAACTCGGCTAGATGGCCTTGACGCTAAGGACGTCGTACACACTGATTTTAATAGTTTTTTTTATTTTTATTTTTATTTTCATTTTTAGCAATCAGAATATTCAACGTATGCGAATTACACGTTGCCCCTACTAGCACGTACTGTTGACCATCTAAAATTCTTTCTTTATTTTTAGTGTGTTTTTGTTTTTTTTTTTTTTAATTTATTTGACGGTGTCCAATTACTTGACACTTACGCATGGTGATATATATATATAATAACATTTACTATAAATAATTAGCAATTATTGAATAAAAATTATTTTTTTTTTCAATGAAATGCACTCCATGGGTTATAATAAAGACCCACCGATGAATTGGTGAATGGTGACCACCCTCGTGTGAACCTTAAGTTGGTCGGTTTTGTTTTAAACAAAGGGAGACAAAACCTGTTGGAATAATCGATATTGCAATGGAAATTCCCCTGGAAAATTAATGTTGGATTAATTCATATTACAAGTCTAATTCTTTCTTTTATTTGTTTGTCAGGACAGTAATGAGTACAAGTTCAGCTTTTGAATGGTAGTAGTTTTAAGTTCTACACGACGTGCCCACAAATGAGCCATAGCATGTTTTATTTAAGGTTAATTCTCGAAAACCCAAAAAATAAATAAATAAATAAATAAATTCGTCAATTTTTTGTTGCTTTAAAATCTATTGAATTATTTTTTTTTTCTTCAAATATATCATAAACTCTATTAATTTCAGGCTATTTGTCATATTTAAACAAGCGTAAGAATGACTTGGAAACTTTTCAAATGCATTTACCTCAGCTATAAAAAGAGATTAGAAGAATATGCATTAAATATGAGACCCGTTCCAAAATAATTTTAATTTAATAAACAAAATCTTTTTGTTTTACTTAATAAGAATAATTTTTATTCTTCTGTTGGTTTGCCTAATTAAATGTGAAGACCTTATGAAATAGATCAAAAGATAATGGTACGAGAGTTTGAAATTTGGAATATAGAAAATGATATAAATGGAAATTCATAAAATCAAACATAATATTAGAATTTTAGAAAATTAGATTGAACAAATTATTAGAAGGTATCAATCTTGCACTGCCAATCACAATTCGTTTTATTTCCTCCGCCCCTTTTCACCCTCGGGGACTTTTTTGATCGCATATCATTATCATTTTACAAGACACCCAAAACGATGTCGTCTCAGGAAGAGAAAGCCCTCATTGCACCCCCGAGGAAAGTGGCCGTGTTTTGTCTTCTTGAAAACTTCTGTTTTATACATAGTTTTTCTTGAATACTATTATTCTACGGAGACCAGAGTCCGGCGCAGAGGCTCCGATTTGCAATTTGAGAGTGACCCATAAATAGAACATCTTCATTACCCTATTCTATACACAGACAAAGGTACGAAAAAACGACGTCGGTTGATCACAAAACACCCATAGTTGAAACCCTATCAAAGTGACGAGTAGACAAAAATAACAGACCCCATGGAATTGACGCAGATTTCTTGTTGCTTTTATGCCCCATCGACACTAGTGCTTTCTTCAACAGTTTTCCATAACATTGCTTAAAAAACCAAAAGCCCCTTTCGCGGGCACCCAGCTCAATAACACGTTTGTTTCTACCATTTCCAATCGTGATTTATCCATTTTCCATTTGATTCGAGCCACAATGACTATTACGTTGCTTCCATCCCAACACAACGTAGTTTTTTAGCTCATGCAAGCATAACATTTGTATCTAAATTTCATTGTTTTCGGTTCGATTTATCCATTCTTTTTCCAGCTCTTTTCTCACCTGTGAATTGAGTTCCGACACAAGAAAGTGTACATGAAGTGTAGAAGAGTGAAGCTCCACCAGAACCCATGTAAAATACTATTACGAAAGCCGACTCCCATAATCATAATTCTCTTTGTCAATTGTAATGAAACGAATCAGTCACTCTTTTTCTCCAGTTCATCAAGTGCAGCCAGTCTTTCAACAAGGGGAGGGTGCGAATAGTGATATGCTGAGTACCAAGGATCTGTGTTCATGACTGACAAATTCTCTTCCTGAAACAACATTAAACATGGCATTCAATCAGTGTATTCCTATCAATATCACAGCTGTGTGTGATGCCAGGCATGCAAATTGATATTGGCCTGTAAGTGATACCAGTTGCAGAATAGTAAAGCATCCAAAATAATGACCTCAAGTTATTTAAGGTTGATGTCCTCAAGCATTTTAAGAAAAAAGCCATCTCCCCCTCGTCAATAAATGACTAGGTAGAGAAATATATGGAAAAATAAGGTGCCCACAAATCACCTGTAGTTTAACAAGAGCAGCACGAAGAGACGACGCATAACCAAGGTTCTTTGCAAAAGCATCAGCCTACACAGAAGAAGAAGCACTTTCAACAAGACGTTGATTTATAAAGGTTTTACTAAGGGCATGGAGAGAGCATGAGACTACCTGAAACTCAAAAGATCGGCTTACAAGATTAAGACCAAAGCTCACCAGATGTTGCACGGGTATAACGGTATGCTGTGAACAATAAGATCAGACAGACCTGTTACTCAACAAAAAATTGAGATGGCAGCCACTGGGTAATCTACATGGATGGACTCCATGAATAGTGTCCCCCAATCCCATGCCACTCTCCAAGTATCGCCGTTGATATGATTGTACAATATAGCAATACCTGAAATATGATCAGTCCTATGAGTACTGGCTGTGTGTCAAACCCAAAACTTTGAAAAAGATCAGTTGAGTTCCTGACAAGAGTGTATCCTCCAAATTGTAAAAGTGTGAGTATCTGCATTGAAGCACAGAACTCATGAGGAAGAATTTAACATTAAAAAAAAAAAGAGGTAATAACAAGGCATACCAAATGGTAGGGGTTAATTTCTTAAAAGTTCACGCAAGCTTATAGTTGTCAAGAAACCAATCTACCTAAAACCTTAATCTGTTAAGTGAGGTCTAGAATATGGACTATATATTAGAATCCAACACACCCCCTTACATGAAAGCCAACTCAATTGGCCCAAAATTCATAATTAAATATGAAGGTAGCATGATTTAAACTCATCATCACTTGGTCAAGAAAACTCTGATATCATGTCAAGAAACCAATCTATCTAAAAGTTTAAACTGTTAGGTAAGGTTCAAGACATAGATCATACATTATACTCCCACATTAGTAACACTCTGACAGAATTCAGTAAGAAAACAAGCTAGAAGCCTATAAAGAAGCCAGGGACATTCAAGCAGTAGGTGAAAAGAATCTCCGCAGAGAAACACTAGGCTCTCATACCCAACACCATGTTGATATTCAACAAACAGTTTCAGCACTTCTGAATCATGACACCTGTAATTTCTATCCAGTTATCAATGCATGAGTAACAAATGCTAGAGCAATGATAAAAAAATGTCTTAATTTATATTGCATGTGTCTTCTCATTAAATAAGGTCCTAACTGTCAAGAAGAGGTCAAAGTCGAATAATCTTAAGTGTTTTGCACAATGGCATCCCATTTATTCCAGAGAAGGTTAATCGGCCACTCAAATTCCAAATCCAATTTAATTTCCTCAGCTTTTCCATTTGTTCACATTTTAACATATTTGAACTATTCTTGAATTCTGAATAGCTCCCAGTCCAACTCATGACAAAAAAGAATAAAACTCATGCCTCAAAATTTACTATTGTTGGCAAAAAGGGTGTTTAGAGCATTACTTTATGATCAGGCTCATGATATAAAGTTTAGCCCTTGAACAGAAAACAACAAAAGGCTTAGAGCACAAGAACAAGCATGCGAATGTCTTATTTGGGCCCCTTGTCAATAACAGCTCTCCAACAATGCATCAGGTACTTTTCTTTCCAGTACAATCTTTACCAAGCAAGTAAATCACTCTAAAAGTAGGGACTAGTTTACCATTATTTCAGAAAAGAATGGCAAGCATACCTGCACAGCAATGAATGAGTACAATGTGTGGTTAAGTTTCCAATGCCCCAATTCATGGCCAATAACAGCTACAATTTCCTCATCATTTTTACACTGTAAGGCATCACAAACATGTAAACAAATTTACAAATTATACAAAACACTGAATGCACTTTTAAAAGTGGAGAATAGATGAGAGCATTGAACATGGTGCAAAGATATTTCTACTGTCTAAGAGTTAAAAATGGAAGGAAAAATGCAAGCCACTCATCTATTCATTTTTTTCCCCTTGGAATACAATTTTAACTCCAAAACCCTCATTTCATCTATTCATTAGGCTGATCAAGTATTATAAAATGGTAACATCTATTCTATAGCTGTTGGGCTATAGTAAATCAGCACATTTTAAGGATGTACTGGAAGTTATATCAGATGTATTGGAAGTTATATCTACATAAAGTCAATGAACTTAGCAGGAAAATGATGGATATAAACAAAGATGCCTCCTCACCTGCTGAATCAAAGTGTCATAGAGGACAATTCGCTTGTTCTTGAAGAACCCATACATATAGGCCTGTGACAGAAGATGTGATAATGATGGATATCACATGAAAAGAAAAAACTAAGAGAAGTACAATACTACTAAGAAATGAGGTTGACTTAAATTCATAGAAATTGCCAGCAAACATGTGCCACACAAGTGCTCAACACCAATGGACTCACACATTTGTTGCATTTTAACAGTACTTTAAGGCAGGCAGTGATTTCTCTGCCTTCCCCCAACAAAAACAGATGATAGCAGCAAGGAATTTGTCCCTTTTTTTTTTAAACCATTCCTCACTAGAATACCTCTCACATGCTACATATTTGACTTCAACCGTACAACACATTGATAAGCATAAGATTAACTTCAGGCCCAGTGTAAGACAAGAATATGAGGTACGGCAGAATCCAATGTTATCTCATACAGTTAAATAAAAGTAACACCAAAGACACGAGAAAGAGGAGGAAAAATAAAATTTCCTATTAAGCCACCCAAGAATGACAACCAGAAGAAAAGGACAAGAGAATGTTTCCAGGAGTAGGGGGCAGCAAACTATTCAACTTGGGGTCAGATGCTAGAAGAGTTAAATCCTCACATTGCTATGGCTTGACCTTGTAGATCCATCCACTACAAACAATTTCTTCAGAGGAAACTTGAGGGAGGAAGCAAGATCCTCAATTTTTTTCCTGAGATCTCCTTCTGAAAGCTATGCATCACAGCATAAGAAGGGGAAATAAGATACCCAAGCCTACCGTTACACTGGGTAGATGAACTAAACAGTGCCCAAAGAATTGAATACTCACTGGGGTAAACTTGTTGAAAAGTGGTGCTATTAAAATTGGGTAGAGTGTCATCATGACAAGTGAGAGAACAAACATAAACGCCCATAGATAGATAGCCAAGTAAGGACCTCCTTTCTGCAACCACAAGCAACAAATCAATGGCCTAATTCTGGTGATAATAATAAAAGACTGTAAATATACTCAATACTTGAGATTAAAAACTCAGACCTGTACTATTAAAATGATTGCTGAAACAATAGGCGGGCCAAGTACAATTGCAATGCAAATTCCTTTAAATAAGTCCCTGAAATAACCATATTGTTTGCTGTAGAGAAAAAGAAAAGCTACATCAAAAACCCACAATAAATTCCATATTAAAAGATAGGAAAATGAAACTGTCACAAGATTTGCGCTGCTGATCACAAAGAAAACATATCATCTAGCATAAAGAATTAGTAATTTTGTAAATGATAAAATTTTAAGAATGACAAGATTTAGTGAAGGAATACAAACTTTGTTGAAACCATGGCGAGCCTCAATCACAAAGGTCGAAAAGAGTGAAAATGGCAAATCAGTGATCTGCACAGAAAAATACAAATAAGCACTGGTTGAGTAACTTGAAACTGTATGATGAATTGAACGCACGAGGTAAGCCTACTGCTACAGCAACCCACACTGCATTGCAGATAATGTGAAAGATTCCATAATCACTCAATTATATGAGAACAGCAATGCATTATTATATTAAATGGGAATGTCCTTTCGAATCATCATCAACAAAAATTACTAGTTTGGAGCGTTGCTTTAAGGTGCGAAGGTCTGGCTTCTGTCTGCAGTGCTGGTTGTGTTACTAACTTAGAAATTTCAACCAAGGCCTTATGATTGCCAAACTAATATAGGCATCTGTACTACAGATCTTTTTGCTGATACTTTATACCTCATTTGGGCCAATGGTATACAGGGAATCAAAGCAAGGTGTACTCTCATCACACAAAAACCATCTAAGTGTTTGTACTACAGAATTTATGCTTCCCCTTATTTGAGTAGTTCGCAGGGCATTGAGGGCAACATGTGCTCCCTTTACACAAATCAGTTTGTAGAATCAAAAACTAGGTGCCATAAGAAAATATTTTTGAGTACTCAGCAGCATATTTAAGTCAGTGGTTCTACCAACTATTCAGAGGTGAGCCAGAATAGGCAAATGTCGTGTGCATACCTGTGACCATATCATAACACCAGCAAGAAAAGAAAGAGTGTGAAGTATTTCATTGTCCGAATTGAGACCAACTGAAACAAGAAAATTTCCTGATTTCTGCAGTTATGAAGACACATTAATGAGGACAAAACCAAGACACAAAATCTGAAAAAACAAACAAGGCCAAGACCAGCAAAAACAAACACTTGCCTTCCAAAACCAAGGCAAAATGCCGAAGAACAAAATGGCAGAATCCAGCAGTATGGTCACAAAATCATGAACAAAATTGAAATAGCTGAAAATAATGAGACACAGAAACAGAAAACATTAAAGCAATTGAAATTGGGAAAAGAAAACTGCCATTTTAACAATCACAGAAAGTCAAAGAAAGGTAACAGTATGAAATGATGCAGAGAACTGAATGAAACAACAAACCTTTTATCAAGGCTATAAGCTCTAGACTTTTCAAACTTCTCTGGGCTGATTACTCCTTCCAAAGTTTTTGGAAGATTTGGCTGTTTCAGTGCAGCATGTTGACGCAGATCCAAATAGGTCTCAAAGATGTACATCAGGATCATAAAACCTGAAATTTATGGAAAACATAGATGCAATTACAGACTCTGCCACAGAAAAATTATCAACCAATGAACCACAAGTCACAGGAAGTTCAAAATAAAAAAGTACAAAGAAGCATCAGAGTAAAACAATCCCAAGGGCGTCCCAGTGCAAAAAAACTCCCACAAGTGAAGTCTGAAAAGGATCAAATGTACGTAGCCTTACATTTGCTTTTACGAAAAGTCCTTTTCCTTGACTCAAACCTTTGAAGTTCATAAGGAAGTAATCTTACCGTTATGCCTAGATTTGCCCTTCACTAAAACAATCCCAAAATGGAATGGAAAAATCAAAAGCCCCAAATTCTTGTCATTCAATGGCTTTTTAACAGTAGCATCCTCAGTTCAACAAATGTGAATATAATACCCACTTATAAAATGCTACTATCCTCATCCAGCTTCCACTGTGGGCAGGCATTGGTGCCTCAGATTCATGTTTGGTTTATGTTCTTGCATCCCGAGAATTACTTAAGACTTCCATCCAAAACACCTTTCGATGTATAAAGAATGCATATTGAACATGGGGTGCCTTGTTCATCATGGAGGTACCCGATGTGCAGTCTTCCTCCTGACACTTAAACTTAGAACTTGGATGGTATGACCATATTCCAGAGGCAAAAAGCCTAAGGCATGTTCATTCCATGTAGTCTTATATCTTTCAAAAAACTATAGGCACACTGAAAAGCAGAACCTAAGCACAAGTTTGCATAACAAGTAGGAAGGCTCACGGGACCACAGCTAAATCAGTTGCACAAAAAAAAAAAAAAATGCTTATACAGCCCCTTTATTAGATCTGTCTCCTGGCATGCAGTTAACATTTTTCCAAACTTGCTTTGGTAGAGTTTGTTTACAATTGGTTGTCCAGCCACCTTCATAATTCCCAAATAGCGTGTGTTAACAATATTGGTGTCTCTAATAGCATCGACCTAAATACGCTCGTTATCCCTTAATTTTTCTTCACCTAATAAGTTCAGCTGATTTATTTTTTTTTTTAAGTCTAAGCTTTACGTTGCTTTGATTTCTAACGGATGCACGAGTGCAAAGGAACAGTAAATAAATGATGCTGAACATCTTAAAGGGAAAAAGATACGATCCTTGTGCATTTAAACCAAAAAGTTTCTCTCTTTCCACAAATTTTCTACCCAACCAAACGAAGTATTCTTTCCCATAAAGAAGCCCCCATATTCAACAAAAAGAATAACGAGACATACCCAAGAAAATATGAGAGAATTAAAAAGAAGAAGAAGAAGAAGAAGAAGAAGAAGAAGAAGATAAACGAGAAACCCCCAAAGCCGCTTATTATGCACTAAGTTAAAATCGCAAATCGATTTTCAATGCCGATGCTTGCACAACAAAGTAAAATACTTTTGAAATTAAAGAACCAAAAAAAAAAAAGAGAGAGAGAAGGGGGAAGGGGAAAGAAAATGGAAACCCAAAGTCGAAGCAAAGACGACGGCGTGTAGTAGAAAAAGATAAAAGGGCAGTAGCTTGTATACCAACAACGGCTTCCATGTACGGGAACTCCATGGCCGAATCGGTAAAGGTATAGTTTCCGTTGAGAGACTTCGAGGAAGGGAGGCAGGCGAGAGAGGGTGAGATTTATCAGAGAAGGGAGGTTTTTGCTTCTCTCTCTCTATTTAAAAAAAAAAATTGATGGGTATGATATTATTTATATTATATGTTGGGAAAAAGAAAAAAACAAAGAGTTAAATATTAATTAAGGTTAAGATGTGATAGAAGCTGACATATTAAACTTGATTAGCAGGAATTTAATAACTCTAACTCCAAAAAATCGGAAATCGTGTATAGGTTTGTGGGAACTAGAAATTTTACGTATTAAATATAAGGCAAGCCAGATTCCACTCTCAAGTTCTTGACGCCGCCACTTCATGACCCCCCCCCCCCGGCCTCGGACTGGCGGCCACTTTCCGGTAGCCTTTGAGGGACAAAAGTTATTTTATATTTAATAAATAAATAAATAAATAAACAAAGAACTATTTTTCTTTGTCTTTTTCTTTTTTTCTTCCCCAAGACATTATACTATTTTAATAAGGTCTTATTTTCGTGGTAAATGGGTTCGCCGGAGTCTTTCACAATTAAATGTCTATTTTCATTTTTTTCTAGTCGTCGTCTTCTTTTTTTTTTTTTTTTTTTTTCTTCAGAATGGCAAAGGTATTCAAATAACAGATGATAAGTGACACTGCCTTTTTCATCCTGTGTGGACCTAGGTTGAACCCACATTACGAGCCCTTTTTTTTTTTTTTCAAAAAATTATTTTCCACTAAATGAAAACTCCACCTCATACATGTAATTAGGTCTCACTTGGCTATAAAAACAACTAAAGTTGCCACTTAATCATCTTTTTTTTTTTTTACTATTTTAGTTGAATCTTTATACTTCATTATAATTTGTAAGTTGTACATCTATTCATACAAAAATGTAGGAGTGTCGTGTAAATTTATAATTAAAAAATTTCATATTATAAATAAAAATAAATAATCTTTAAGTAAAAAGCATTCAAAATTTTAAATTTTAAGGTTTTAAATTAAAATATAATTTGAAATTCATTAATTTATTACTTATTTGATAATCTACTTCCTCAAAATAATGAGGTGTTTAAAATTATGATATTGATAACTTAATATAATTTAAAATTATATAAAATATACATGTCTTTCTTAATAAAAATTTCAAAAAAATACGAATTAACTTAAAAATATTTTATTTTTTATAAAAAATAATGATTAAATAATATATAGACTAAAGAAATTAAGATATTTTTTTAGTTCAAAATATTGATGACATATTCTTTGCAATTAATAATTTAAGTATATTACACGTAATTAAAGAATTTATTTAAAAAGTTATAATAAAATATACGAAAGAAATATTATGTATGATATAAATAAACATATTTCATTATAGATTAAAATAAGTGAGGATTATTTCAAAATAAAATATCTAGAAAATTTTTTAAAATTTTCATATAAAAATTTGTCACAAGAGATTATTTTTATATAAAATTATAACAAATTTAGTTTCATATAATGTTTCTAGAATGATACAAAACTTAAGGAAATAAAATCAAATTTATATGTTTTTGTTGTTAATAGTTTAATGTATTTTGTTAATTTATATTAGTTTTATAATTAAAATGTTAATTTATGTTAGTAGATATAAAAATAATCTTCAAGTAAATCAATAAAAAATTACAAAAAGAGTATTTAAATATATGAAGGAATAAAAAATTACATGTTAATGTATAATAAAATTAAATATTTTAATGTGATTGGATATTTAGATTTAAATTTTACTAAATGTATTGGTAATAAAATTTACTTTTAGTTATTTGTTCATATTAAAGGAATAAGAAATTTTTTGAAATAATAAAAAATTATTTATTATTACTTCATGCATTATAAATTAGACTTTGGGATATAATTTTAAATTATAATTTATATATTATGATAATAAAAAATTATTTCAAGACTTAAAGTTGTTAATGTCATTATCAATATATTGAAAATCTAAGTGATAATTCTACAATGACATTTTTATTAAAAAAATAATGAATATTTAAAAGATACTAAATTTAATAAGAATTGAAATAATTTGTCATTAAAAAATTTTAAAATAAAAAATATTTATAAAATACTAATTAATCTCATAATAGTATATTAATATAAAAGTTCACTTACATAGGGAATTTTAGACCTTAGTAGTATTAATAATAATTAATGATATATAATATAATAAGTTTACTAATATGTTTCTAATATAAATAAGTTTTCTCAACATATAATTTAAGAGAGAAACTTAATTATAAGATTAAAACAAACCTTTTAGATGTATCGCTAATTTTAATTTTTGTAAATTCATATATATTATTTATAATATTATTTAAATATATTTAATTTTAACATTTAAAAGATTAATACTTAATAACAGTATTTTTATTAAGAAACCAAACATCACATCCGCATAAATTTGTACAGTCATCCGTCTTTCTCCGTACAGCCCATCCAAGTTTGGCAGTTTTCTTCGTTCCTTTCTTTTACACAGCAGCCGATCACCGCACTCCAGACCACACCATTCTATACATGGTCCTGCATAAAATGTCTCGTCAATGCAAAAGGTAGGGCCCCCCGTCTGTCTTGTTTAACAGCATCTCGCTTACGAGGTCAATGTATTCTCAAGAACCCCTTTTCCTCCCACCAAGCCAAGACCCCTCGCTGGGCCTCAAAAGCTGCTTGAATAATGCCATTTTGGGAACATTCCAGTGCTCCATGTGCCTAGAAGCGTATGAGTGACTACAGTGGAATCAAACGAATACACCGAAAAGATAACAGATTGAGTCGCATCATCATTTACCTGCGTATTCTTCCAGATTGTGCATCGTAATAGTATTCTGTATAGCCAGTTGCTGCCATGGTAACAGAATGGATTCATTTACAGGGGTGATGATTGGTAACCAAGGGGACTCACCTCAGCATGTATGTTTGATAAGAAGCATGAGACGTACCCGAAAGAATTGGCCTCCATGGAAACGACATGACGCAGCTGAATCTCCAGTGGCCAATTCCCTTATCCTGTCACCAAATGCCAAATGATGACAACAGATGACTACGAACCGCCCCAACGCTAAAATGAGACGGCCAGCCAGCGAACTGGTTTGGCTAAGAAACATATAAATATTATAGTCCCTGTGGGCAGCAATGTGAATGCCAACTGTAATTGCTCAACTAATCTCAGCCAAGCAACTTAAATCATCACTCCATTAAGAGGCATCAGCTTTGAAAGTCAACTCCGTGAGCTCACCTCAAAGTTTTCCCATTTCATAAGCTTCATATTCGACCTTTCAATCAGCAATCCAAAGTTTGCACAGTTTCTTTTGAAACGGCTAAGTCCCTTAAAGGAACCTGCAGGATCAGCAAACTCGCAATCCTCCTCATATACATGGAGGGTAAGGTTGCCTAACCAATCAAGAAGAAAGATAAGCAGTTCAGTAAGTACCAAACCAATGCATTAGTAACAATAAAGACTAAAGCTTCTGCTCCCTATTTTCTATCAGAAATTAGATAAGCAGCGATAAAAGAAGCATCTCTCAATACTCCTCTTGCTCGTAGCATCACCCAGTAAATAGTAAATGTGAGAACAGAAAATGTAACCTGTGACGAAGTAGGACCTCTGGAAATCCTCCTTAATGGTGTTGACAACTTTGGCACGGTCAAGGGCTCCCAATTCATCAGTGGCAGGCTGGAGATACAGCTGGGGAGCTACAGTGCTTGGCGGCGAACGGAACAACGAAGCAGCAATTCCTAAAAGCTCGGAGCCGTACCAAGCTAGCTTCAGTAGTGCATTTTCTGGTTCAGATCCTCGCTTGACGGATGAGTTTGGGGTTGGGGTCTCCCCATTACATCTGATTCTGTTGATTCTGCCGCGAAAATCTGGGGAGAAAATAGTTGGGTGGCGGTGAGAGTTGAGATTGACAGTAATGGGGGCAAAGGAAAGAAAGGAACAAGCCATTGACAGCAAGAAGGGCAGACTCCTTTGGAGACTTCAAATATCCAAAAAGTCCCGATGAAGGATAGCCACAGAAACTACGAACTCGCGAGAAGTAACCTTACAGAAAAGTTCTTGTCAATGAAATTTGTTAATTATTATTATCATGCTTTTTTTTTTCAGTAAATAAAAAGTGTTTTCCATATGTCGGTAATTACAATTATTAATTATCATCGAAAAAGTTTATTATATAATTATTTTTTAATTTAAATAAATTTGTTATATTTAATTTTAATATTAAAAAATTGAAAACTTATTTTTATTGAGACATGGAATAATAAAAAAAAAAAATTGAAACCGCTAGACATACGTAAAAAGAAAAAATCTGTATTGGCTGGTACTAAACGGGTCCCAAGCATTGATCTTTTTATGTGCATCACTCCGGACCATACGACTGATTACTTCCATTCTTACCAAAACATATGACATCAGCATAAGGGAATTCATTAAATTATCCTTTTAACCTACCAATGAGGACAGCTTCCTAAAATTTTGCTACTTCAGGCTGGTAGTCGAAAATGGAACTGAAGTTTGATTAATTGATTGTATAACCAGATTTTTACTATTAGAATCAATATGTCCGCAAATTCATCATCTCTCTGGCAAAAGAAGGATAAAAATGGAAGAAGAATAAGAACACGAGACATAAAAAAAGGCAATATCTGATGTCATAAAAGTGACTCCTGCATAGATTTATACTCTTTGATCATCCGTGTGCTGTTGTTTCTGATTTTAAGCAAGCAGACAGGAAAACGAATTTTTCTTTTAATAAGAAAGTGGAAAAGCAAAATGGAACATGGCTCCTTTCAATAATTGGATATCTCTTAGGTCTCATGTCAGCATATCATCTCAATGGCAGAAGGTAAAATACAGAACTTCCTGGGAAGGAATCCTAAATGTTCCCCATCAGACTGCACATATATGCTCCCACTGCCAGTAAGGTCCTCCACTTCGATGGAATGCACGCTGTTGGGATAGGAAAGAAATTGTGAATGAGAAACAGTTGAACAGCTACATCACCAGATTACTAGTATTGGCTACAAACTTAACTGGAAAGACATCATACACCGATGCGGAAGAAACAGTGAAGAACAATATGGAAGGAACAATTGTCATAATACAAATTTATTTGCAAAGAAGCCCACCTTTTTGTAGCCACATTTTTCACTGACAAGTGTGTCCCCTGGTAGAGGTAATGTAATTTCAGAATAAAGTCATACCACCTAAAGTCCTGCAGAATTACAACCTGCAAGAAACAATTGAGCAAAACCAAAATATGCTGAGAAAATGCCTGACTGTATTATGAAGTAAAAGCCTAGTAATTGTATGTGCCAAAAGAAACAGCATTTCACCTCAAATTCTCCACTGCATGGGTCAGCATTTGGAGTAATTTTCATACCGCCACCAAAGTACTTTGCATTTCCAATGCAAAGAGCTGTCACTTGAGAACATATTTCCCATTCACCTTCATTAACCTACATGCATAAGATTCTACAAAGTTAATCAAATTGTCCAATAACATAGTGAGATATCACAATATTATGTATAATAGTATAGATAAGCATAGAACAGTTTTCGAGTGTAATTCTAACCAATTCAAATAGACAACCTTGATCCTAAGGTCCTGGTTTCTGTGCCCCATAAAGGCTTGCAGAGCACCAATGACATAGCATAAGTTTCCAAATCTCTTGTATCTTGAAGCATAGTAACCAGCCTTAGCACTCCTGCAAAATTCCAAGAAAAGCAATGAATACAATGATCCATAAACTTAGTGAAGCCGATGCCAAAATTCCAAGTTAACCTTACAAATGAATATCAGCTACATTTATGAAATAATGTGATTCTTCCCTTTCTCCACTGATGACACCAACATCAACTCGTGATCTAATCCCTGAGCATCTCCATTAGAAATACAGAATGCTCAGTAAGATTGAATCAAACTTAACATAGGAGAAGCCAAAAAAAAAAAAGACAAAAACAAATAAAAAGTACCTCTCACAATGCGATCAATAGCTTCAAGAGGGTCATTTTTCCTAAAAATCAACAAGTGACAACAAATATATGTGTCATGATCAATGGTATATAATCATAAAAGCTCATCAGAGATTAATCTAGATTTGAGTGGGACTAACTAACCAGTGCAATGTCCTTGCAAAATCAGACCCTGTCCCTAAGGGGATGAGCTGTAGAAAGCACAACACAACCACATATACCCTTTAGAAATCCATACCATACAACTCGTAGCATATTGAAGTAGAGGCCACAAACAACTTAACTTTACATGAAATATAAGCAACTTACACCAAGAGCAGTTGAGTGGAAAGCCTCTTATTGCTATTGGTAACAGGTTTCCTAGCCCAGAAGAATCCATTAACAACCTGCTTAATGAAAGATGAAGTCTATGAGTGTCGTGACATACTGTTCATCATATGTACTGTTGCATCCACAAACCCAAAGGGGGGAAAAAATGAAAAGAAAATGTGGACATGCAGAAATTAATAGGCGTTGTGTGTGAAACAATGATAAAAGACAGACATAGCCCATACTTGATTTAAGAAAACCTATATTATGCAACAAGAATTCTCGTCCTTTTCATTTTCGTATCTTTCCCCTGTCTTGGTAGATATTTGGTGACCATCCTCATCATTTAATTTAATCATACTTCGATCCTTTGCCTCCCTTTATTACATTGGTTGAAAAGTTGGACATAAGCCCAGGTCGAATGAGCTTCTGTAATTATATTCACAAAGGTTAAAACATACAGAAATGTCAGAGTGTTAGTTTAGAAGGAAAAGGTTGCACCTCATGAAGAGTGCCATCACCTCCAACTGCAACCACAGCATCAGCTCCCTCCCTGATTGCCTACACATGTAATTCATGTGATGAAGAACCAAATACAACCACAAATGTGAGTCAGATTAAAGGATAATCCAGAAAAGCTCTGTTCCCTACCTCCCTTGTTATGTGAATTGCATGACTAGGACCTGAAGTCAAAGATTCGCATATCTGGACAGATTAGACAGATAAGAACCCGTCTAAAGAAAACAAAGAAATTATTGTTTATCGAATCAATGAAACAGAGAATCCTACATTGCAATCTTTATCAAGGCGAGACCGGAGATAGGGAATCAGTTGCTTCCATTCTTTACCGGTCCTCCCATTAGCCCCTGCTCCAATTCCAACGCTAATCACTCAACAAAGACAACAACTACATTGAACTCAACTAAGCCAGAACAGCCTGTGATCACTTTGAACTGAAACCCTAATTGCTTTCACCTTTCCCACTTTTCTCCAGAACCAAACAGAAAATGCAACAGAATATGTTTTCAACAGCTAACTAAACCAAGATTGTAAGAGACACGGAGCAGAGAGGAGAGGAGGAGACCTCGGGGGTTGACGATAAAGACGAGATCGCGACGCCGAGAAGACGGGGACCCACCAAGGAGGATCGAGCGGTCAGGAGAGAGATCAGAAGCGATGGGATGATGATCAGCTCTGAGAACCCAGGGTGGTTTTGCTATTCCTCTTCCCGATGTTATCTGTAGCTGGCAATACCACCACGCCATTAGTACCACCTGCCTAATATTAATATACCATTTCTTAATCACTTCCTTTCCTTATTTGGTTGTCTTGTGTCTCTGCCTTTGGTTCGCCAAAACTTCAAACCAAAAACCAAACCAAACAGAGTTTGATTGGAACTTCGAAGTGACTCTTTTAGTCTCTCTTTTAGTCTCCTGGTCTGGTTCCCCTCGCAGATTCTCTGCTGTGCTCTTCGACTTTTTCCCATTTTCGTTCCTTGTCGTTATTACGGCGGTTAAATATATGCCTTGCGGGACCTACATCCCTTGGGCTTAGCACAACTTATCATGGCCGTTCGATCACTGCAATCAGTCCGAGATGCCGAATAACTGGGATCTCTACGAGGCGAGACGGAGCCGCGAACAAAAACTCTTAAAACATAAAAATGTCAGCCGAATCATCCGAGCTTGTCAGGAATTCGAACAACAAGCCGATTCAACAGTTAATCATCCAATTTCGCGACGGATGCTGTGTAGATTACGGTTACATGGTGTGTAACCTCGCGAGCACATAATCATAGGTGATTATGACCACAACAGAGAACGGCGAACACTTGTGGGAATCGAATTCGGAATACATGAATTCTGAATACCGCACATTTCAAGTTATTTTAACTTTTGAGTTTTTAAAATTATAGATTTTTTACTTTTTTTTTTCATTAAAATGAATAATTCAAGTCAGCTTTTAGTCACAATTACACGTAGTTAGTTCCTTCTGTTGATGATATTCAGAGAGAAAGAAAGTGGGGCATCTCATTTGTTTTCCTTAAAATGAAAAACTGTATACAATTTTTTTCTTTCAATTTTTTTTCTCATTTTATTACTTATTTTTTAGTTTTATTGGAGCAAGATAATAATTTTAATTTTTTTTATCTTGAGTTCCTCTGGTTCTTAACGTTGTTGCTATTCTTGGCATTTGAAATTTGTTAAAACTCTTAGACCATAAGAAGTGTTAACCCTGATTAATAAATTTGTTAAAATTAATTTGATATTGTGTAGAATTACCTCTAGTTCAATAACATTATGTTCAAAAGATACCAAAAATTAAAAAAGACAAAATTTACTAATTTTTAAAAAATTACTTTTATTATTAAAGTAAAAAAAAGATTTTAAATTTTGAAAACTTTTAAAACTATTCATTTTTCTTAAAAAATTTTTACAAAACCACATAAACAAGAATTATAAATACATCTAGATAAAATTAAAAGTAAAGTCTCTTATTAAAAAAGACTTAATACTTTAATTTTTACAATTCTTTAGTAGCATAAGGCTTAAGGATTCAATTTTATTTAACCAAAGTGTATTTTTTTTTTTACAAGTAAATGGCAATTTGCACAAGCCAACACTTAATGGATCTTATCACATTTTACCAAATTATGGTAACACTAATTTAAGATTAGCCATTATAAAAACTTGCAAAAAGATTATGACATTTTTAGTAGAATATATGACAAGTTTAAAAAATATATACAATACTTTATTGAAATATATGATGGGTTTAATATACCGTGATACTTTTATTCAAATATACGACAGATTTGAAAATTATATATGACATTTTTATTGAAATATAAGATAAGTTGAAAAAATATATATGACATTTTTATTAAAACATATGACAAGTTTGAAAATTATATATGAACACTTTAAAAATCTATATTTCATTTGTATAATTAAGAACTTACAAAGGAGAGGTACTTGATTTGGTGGTTGGAAATAAAGAATCATAAACTTACTTTAAATATTATATCCACCAACGAAGGCATATGCAAATCTATATTTATAAAGGTTGTGTGACTTGATATGTCGGCGTAGCACAAATAATAGTTTAATAATTTAGTATACACTTAATTTGGGACGTGTTCTTTACATAAGGTAATTATGTCTCTAAACTAATAATATTTAAGGTATTAAAAGCTTCATCTTCACCTTTCTTAAATATTCCTCGTCATAAATATCAAGATTTACAATAGCAAAGTTATCAAATGATCTTTTAGATGTGCATAAAGTATCCATTTGAATAGTTTCATTTACAAAAAATAAACAAATAATTTTCTAAACTATTGTATAACATAAGTAAATAATCTTGAAAAGTATGTCACACTTATATTCTTAAAACAACAATAAGATTACAAATTAATTATCCAAGGCCTACATACTTGTAATAATTTATGCACTAGTATAGCCCTTTACAAATCTAAGCATAAATAACAATTTTATATCTCAATTTTGATTTACTTAAAGTTATGCTTATGTCATAAGTTTTTTTGACTTTATACCATAACTTTTTTAATATTTAAAGTTTTATTGTCACCTTTATTAAATTTTTCATCTCTATTTATTTGAAATTAATTGATGCAAATTTGTCAAATGCCTTTTCAACTACAACCAAAGTATTGACAATGCATTTTCTTGGAAATTATTCATTTACAACATATTATCACCTACTTTTTAAGTACTTTAAAAGTAATAATTACCTTAAAATTTGTAATTAGAATTAAAATAAAATTTATATATAAGTGTTTCTTATGTATATAAAGTATCCACTTATAACTAATTTACAAGTATAGTTTAAGTTAAATTTCCCTTGTACAGGTTTTTTTCCTAAGATAATCTTCAAAATCTCTTAACCTTATGTCCTTAACACTACTTCATCCATCATTGCATTGTCACACTTATTTATCACTAACTTCACAAACATTATATATTATTTTCATATTATTACTTATGTTTGTGCAACATAAGTATTCTTTAAAAGCTCACTCTTCTTTCACCTTTTGCCATTTGGAACACACATCTTTTAACCCATTTCTTTTTTCCTTAGGGTATTGCTTAATTTTATGTTTATACTTTGTATTCTCATTTGTCAAATAGGATCATTATCTTTCTCAACAAAATGTTGCCCTCACTTAATAAATTCTTTGGAACGTAACAATTTGATGACAATTATTCATATAATTACTTATTCACTTTAATATTACATTATAAATCATAAGTATGACCATCAAAGTTGTTGACCTCATCACTAATTCTACTACTTTTACTAATTATTTTATGTGTTGCAAATGATGGTAAGATAAACTAAAAGAAAAGCTAAGTGTAGGTGCAATATGTTCAAAATAAACTTCTAATACTACATAAAAATTATCTTTTGTATTAATATAAAAATTCACTTTACTAAGGACATGTTGACTTTTGCATGTTTTTCTTCCATTTTCACTCATCTTTGTATTTATTCTTTTGTCCAATAAATTGGTGCATTTTCTTTATTCTTGCTTCCATTTTCCTTACAAAAAGACCATGTTTGAAAGTAAAACAACTATAAAAAAAAACAACAAAAAATGATTTAATAATGATGTTTGTTCCTAATTTTACTTGTAAGAGCACATACTATAACAACTTATAAGTAATAATATCACATAGTAGTTGATGTTATGTTTTTTATTTTCTTTAGTACATTTATTTTTTCTAAGCTTGTGATTTTAAATCTTATTGCAAGATCTCTAAAAGATATATTTTGTTCAGTCATAATTGGCAACATTTTTTACAACATTGAATAAACTAATAAAAGGGATGTCTAATGACACTGGACATAACAATGCCCCTAATACTACAAGCAAAAATGACTACTTAAAAACAACACATTTGACAACTTATTAATTTATTTTTCAAGTTTCTTTAAACTTGGGCAATAACTTAATGTTCAAATCAACATTTTTACAATGTTACCACCTATAAGTACCAACATTTGACTCATCAAAACTTGTATTATTTTATGTATGTTTAAAGTGCTGATCATAAAGTGTCTTTTCCAAACAAATAAAGTATAATACATAAATCAAAATTTTGTATTAGAGCTCATACCAATTGCTTTAGTATACAATCATATGTCATTTTAATAATACTTTGAAATTCAAGTTCCTTTGTTTAATTTATTAGATCTTGTTTTTCCTTTATTTGTTTCACAAATTTAATTATTTTCATGGGAAATTACATGAGTAAAAAGTAATTTGAAATATCAAATTCATTATTCTTGTATTTTTATCTTTCCTTTTCACTTATCTTCTTCCATGCCTCGTATCAACCTAATAATCATAATACAAAAGGCATTTCAATTAGCATATATCTCTTTTACCCCTTCCCTTATTCCATTATAACATCATTAAAACCACAATAATTAATACCATCGTAACATATTTTCATGTTGGCCAACCAATTTACATTTTCTAGGCTTGCCTCTTACCTTCCACAAATTTAATCGTATTTTACAAATTATTTTCCTTTATATGTGGGATAGTAGATTTATTTTCCACATTAAGTGCAAATAAGAAAATATAAAGTAATTAGTTGATTTTATTTTAATCTTTACATTGTAAATTCTTATTTCACAATTGGAAAAGTTTCAATGAGAGGAATAAGAAAATTTGGCACATTAGATGTACTTGATGATAAGATAACATTTGTATATGCTTTACATATACTCATTATCCACAATTTGCCTAAAGGCTATCGTGAACAAATATCTCATAATACCAATAGCAAAACAAATATTAATTAACTATTTAGAAATCCTTTAAAAAGCCTTTATAAATATTATTTATCTACCTTATATTACCACACATAAATAAAAAGTAAGGAAACTTCATTGTTGTAATAATCTAACATATATCTTATTCAAGTTTTTACAACAAATTTTGACATCTCATAATATTTGTCATTATTTTCATTAATTACTTTTAAGTTAATATTGTCACCTTCATTAAATGTTACAAAACACACAAATCATTAATTTATTTCTTATCCTAACTTCCTAATATATGTGATGATAAAGTGAATAGTATTACTTTTGCAAAACTATTTCAAGATAGGCAGCCTTAAAACCATTAAAAATTACAAAACAATACATAAAATTAGTCTACATATAATAACTTCATATAAATCTTTTATTTTAGATGAATTAATGCTTTAAAAAAACAAATAAAAAAAGAATCAAGCATTTAATATTGCAACATCGTACTTTAATTTAAATTTGAATTTAGTGGAAGGTATATGTACAAAGGAAGTAGTAAGCTTGATTTTTGAAAATTTAAACTACATGTAGATAAAAAGTGATGAAAATGTTAAAAAGAGCAGCTTCATACAAACTAATTTTATATTAACTACATGCATTATAAAGAAATACACTTTGTACACCTTATCATAAGAACTTTAACCAATTAACCTCAATGGTAATTATTAACAAAAAGTATTATTCATTGTCAATAAAAAGAATAATATCAAACATAGAATGAGTCAAAACTTATATATACTTTAACAAAATTACCAAAGTAAGGTGTATCTATAAACTTTAATAGTTTTACTCTAAATAATTTCATCCATATTTAGTTAATTAAGTACAAAACCTTTTTTCTTCTTCCATAGTAATTGAATCTACCTTTTTTCTCCCTTGATCTCTTTTTGGTATATCAAGTAGCCTAATATCCCTCAATACAATTGAAACAAAGAAATAATTTAAAGTTTAGACTAATTTATTATGATAATTCATTTTACCTTTATAGGTTTTAATTTAAAGTCTTAAGAATGGTAACTCATTTACTTTAACTCTCAACTTTTTAAAAGTCAATAAAGCTATTGAATTTATGTATAATATTTTCTAAAAGTTTAAAGTTTTTTACCCTTTCTTAATAACCTTAGTCTTATCTTTATTAATGGTTCTTAATTTTTCTTTTTATTAGTTATTAATCTAAATGATATTTAAAGTCATTGCTTATAATTGTTTAATGTTATTTGTCATAGGACAATCTTTATGTTCTTATTATGTGTCATTCTTTCTCTCATTTTCTTTCTTTTATTTTTCTTTTCATTTTACTTAATTCATTTACAATAACATGCATATATAACCAATTTTTCTTTGGATTAAGTTGATCACTATGTGACAGTGAGCAAGTGATCTTGTGGGTTAGTTTATATTTTAATAGTTTCAATTTTATTTCTTTAATTAGTGTATGATTTATGTTATATCTATGTGTTTCTTAATTCTAATAAGATATTCATAGATTACCATAAGGACTAATCACTATATTTGATCCTATCATTATACTTTAAGTCCATCCATTTATGCAAATTAATTCTAAAGTTAAAAACTTTTTATATATAAAGACTAAATTTGTGGATATGTATAAACAACTAAGTATTGAATTTTTAATGCTTCCACTCCTTATGAATAGTTTGATATTAATAGCACTAACTATTATAACCTTGTAGTTTAGTATCCAAATTTCAATTCAATGAATTTTTTGAGATCTTGCTTCCTAAGAATTGGTATATTAATTAATTTTACTCATTATGACTTAAAAATAAAATAGGTTATTATAAATTTTTTCTATATGCCTAAGAAAAACTTCATTTTAAAGTTCTTAAATTAACTAATCCTCATAAATTTTCACTTTAATATTGTTACACATATTACACTCTCACCTTACTTTTGTGCTTTCATAAACAATCTCATTACCTTTGAAATTTTTTTTAGATTGCATGACTAATAAAATTAAAAAAAAAACAAATACATACTAAGAAATAAATGCAAATAAAAAAATTAACTAAAATTAAGCTTTTATAACTTAATTATGTTGAAATTAATATTGCCACAAACTTATTCCACTACAATGAATAAATTTTGGCTAACTCATTAAAAAGAAAACTAGTATTGAAATTATTTTAATTAATGTTAATAACATCAAACAATAAATTACCTATACAAAAATTCAAATTAAAGTTACTCAATGTTATAGTTAAATTTTGAATATCATCTTTACTTTTATGCTTTCTCGTTTGCTCAGTTGTTTTACTTTTCCTCGTTCACTTGCCTCAATTTCCTTCCAATATTACTCGATAATTATTGCGTCCAATGCACGCTAACAAAGCAAATTAAATATCCTCAATTGCCTAGTTTACCTTGTTGTCCACTATTCAGTGGGACAATCACGTTACGCGCGTCTCCATGCGCGTCCGAGGCTGAGCGGCTCCCCAACGGCGCACCACGAAATTAATGTCATTCTGCGGCCTCCTTACCGGGACTTGCCTGCTCTCGTTCTCTCTGGATGCGCAGGTGCGAGCTCTCCGATCCAAGAACGAAATGGAGTGCTGGAGATTGAAACCCTAACTTTTACTCTGTATCGTTCTCCGTCTTTCGATGTCTGTCTCTACGGTCTTTGTCCCTTTCCTGCCTCTCCTCTCCTCTCCCGGTACAGGTAGTTTCCTTGCTTCTTACGATGGACGCGAGAGATAAGACTAGTTGTTGGAGGCGAGCTTCATCGATTAGCACAAAACCCTAGGATTCTGTCTCCGTCGATCTCGGTCTCGACTTTCTTATGTCAAGAATTTCAGTAGTTGTTATCCATTTACCAAGATGTTTAGATGATGGAGGATGCGGATTCCGGTTCCGATTTCAAATATCAAAGAAAGAATAAATTGTTATTTGTGCGTATCTGCATTTATGGGTTTTAACTCTCGCGGGAAAATTATTTCCGAAAGAAAGATTTTGCCAATTTTGCAGATGGTTGGGGGTTGCGGGGAAAGAGTCTGGGGACATAAGTTTGGATGTTTTTATTAGGTGGTTTGCCGTAGATATAGCTGAATCAGACAAGATTGATGCAGCTTCATATCATGCCAGCTTGTATACTGACTTTTCATCGCGTTTTGTACTAATACAGAATTTTTGAATCTGACTGGGTTTATCTCCATAGGTTTTGGATGAGTTGTAAAATTAACTTCACTCCTTACCTTCTTTTCTTCACAACATGTGGGTCAGTATAATCTGTAGTATTGAGGACATCTGTACATGGAAAGTGAAGTTAGGCATTTGAAAATATTTGAACGAGGAGGTCAATTCTTGGCTATGGTGTCATTCTTAAGTATACTCGTGATGGCCAGTAGATTCTGTGATTGAGGGCATTTAGGGTATCAGGCTCCTTTCAGTGTCTGTTACAATCGAGCTTCATCAGAATGAGTTTAGAAATTGAACCCCAACATGGACCCAATAAACAAGCAGAAGGAAATCATGGATTGCAAAAGTAAAAGCCGCAACCTTGTTGCATTTTCATCTTTTTGTCTTTGTTTGCACTTGGTTTTTTACTTTGCTTTGCTATTTGATGTATGAGCAGCAGTATAATTGTTTGATTGTCCAGGAAGTTGAAGATACTGTATACGAGAGAGTTTTTACTATCTCTGAGTGAATTGGACGTCTGCAAAAGATTACCAAGTGGATTTGATGAGTCACTTCTCAGGTAGGTTGTTTACAATCTTCTCAAGCCATATATATTGGTTAACAGTGGCAATGCTGATGCTTTCCCCTTTCCTTGCCCTGAATGTCATTTCTTCTCTTCTCCCTCTGTTTTTACCAGTGAATTTGAGGATACATCACAAGATCGATTTAGAAGTTCTGGAAGTTTATCATCACAAAGTTTTAGGCACAACGAGTATGGTTCTTCCCTAACCAGTCGAGGGGATATAAGCAATTATTCTTGGGCTACCCATGGAAGGTGGGATGGTCGTTCCTCGGGGAAGAGTGATTGGGATAGTGACTCGCAATCTGATCTGGATTCAGGTCAGTCCTAAGATGCGTCTGCTGACAGTAAATTTGTATTCACTTATTGGGTCCTGCTAGCACATTTCCTTCATTGCTTGATGTTTCCTTAGTCTGGATTGTTTTTATCCCAGTTTTTGTAAAATGCTTGTCTATGGTATGATTTTAATCTTTCCAATTGTGCGGTATCCTTAGGATTACTAGGCTAACTAGAGTTTGCAGGATTATGGTTATTGTATTGCAACCTTCTGATTTATGTGTCCTAAATGTAGTTTCCAACTGGCTCAGTGATGCATTTTAATGTGTAGATTCTGGACAATGTTATGGAAACCAATCGTGGCGGTCTTGGCAAGTTCCTGAGCATGATGGACTTCTTGGAAGTGGCTCTTTTCCAAGGCCATCTGGATATGCTGTGGGGTCATCAGTTCCAAAGTTTCGAGCAGCTAATGATCATTACCAGCTTAACAAGAGTAATGTTCCATATCATCCACCTCGCACTTATAAGGTAAGTTCCTCTTTATTTATTTAATATATTTTTTTACACATAAGCGTAGAAAATATAATTCCTATATGGGCCTGGATTTTGTTACTTTATATAGCATTTTAGTGCATTCTATTTCTACCTTGAGGAATAAGCGTGCTTGAAAAAGGGACCAAAAGAACTACTTACGGATTTTTTTCCTGCTAAATCTCTGTTGCGTACATTGAAATTATTTCATGTGCCTTTTGCAGGCAGTGCCTCGCTCGCGTAGGGACACTAATGACTCATACAATGATGAAACATTTGGTTCTTCTGAGTGCACAAGTGAAGATAGAGCAGAAGAAGAACGAAAGAGAAGAGGTAAAGTTTCTTGTTCTGCAAGTTTAAAAATAGGTAGACTTGCTAGGATGCAGAAGCATTATTGCTGCCAAAGGTTTGAAAGTCATTTAATCCTTTGTCAGCTTCCTTTGAATTAATGAGAAAGGAGCAGCAGAAAAGCTTTTGAAGGAAAACAGAAGTTGAATCCAGAAAAGTGCAAAAATGAATTTGACATTAGGTTACTGGCAGAAGATTCAGGAGAGGATGAGAGACTTCTGAAAACAGAGAATGAGTCTGATGAGCTAGTCAGGCAACCTGTTTCAAATAATGATTCTGATAGGTCTTCCCCAATTCCTGCATCTAGACCTCTTGTGCCTCCAGGATTTTCAGGCACAATAACAGGAAAGAATATTGGGATGAAGCCTGCGAATCACTCTCGTCCATCAGAGGTAATTTTTCTATATTTGATTGATATGTGTGTGTGTGTTAGAAGGTTGTGTCAATAGAATATTATTTTTTCTGAATTAACTTTACATGTAGGTTTGGCCTTCAATGCTCTGAATTTTGTCTTCAGCAAGGTTTTCAGCAAGATATCTTGCTGAAGCTATGGTTAGAAGAGATAGGTGAATTCATGTAGCCTACTGAAAAAAATGGAAGTTTTTGGCACTTGCTTTTCTGTTATGTGGCTCTGGTTCAACCAACAATTTCAAGAGCTGTTTTTATTTTTATTTTTCCGTGTTCATTTGTCTTACAGTGTTGCATGTTGTTTATTACTTGCTTCTGGTGCTTATACCATTATTATACAGCCAAACTAATGACAGATTTGGTCACCATTCATGTCCAAACATATTATAAGACATGGAAAGATATAACTTCTGGGGATATGGGGCTTCAGTTGGCCAAAGGGCTCATATTTGATCACTTTTAGTTCAACTATACCTTCCGTGGGATAAGCTTTGTCTGAATGTTGTGGAACCATGGTTTTGCTATTCACTTGTGCTTGTCTCTCTTTGTCTCTCCTGAATTCCTAGCTATCTTTTGTTTTTTCTGTTTCTTCCATTTGGAACTTATCACCTAACTGTCTGTGTGTGCTTTGCCATCATCCACATAATATTGGTTGTCCTGTGCAAGTTGGGTCTTTTTCTTTATTCATTGGTGCAGAATGATTAATTGACTGTTTTTGTGTTGATTGAATCTTTAGCTGGGCAATGAGCAAAAGGCCAGCATCTCACATGCCAGAGTAAACAGTGCATTAAATGGGATTTCAGATATTCAGGAGGTGAAGCAATTTCCAGAACAGATGGACTTGATGGAGCAGCAGCTTGGAAGTCCAAGTTTTCATGTCTCAGTTAATGAAAAGAGTGAAAAGGTTCCAAGTCTTTTGTCAGCTTTGGATGTTTCTACTAAAAAAATGACTGCAGACAGATTTTGCAATGCTTCTAAACTCCCAGAGTCCATCAAAGCTTTGGGAAACAGTGAAGTAGTAGAGCCTGATGCCGGGGATGTGTTAGGGAATGAACTGGTTGGTGATTCTGTTCCTGTTAATCAAACCTCAATCCTGGAAAAGTTTTTTGGCAGTGCTTTAACATTGAATGAGTCTTCCACTCTGATTGAGGTAACACTGTTATCTTTGTGGTATAGCTTGTCCCAAATATCCACAACACACTTTCTACTATAAATACATATATATGTGCATTTGATTCTATGTATGTATTATATTTTGCAATTTTTCTTTTTTCTTTTTCTTTATTATTTTATTTATTTATTATTTTGATTTTGGTTTTGGATGTTGTTGAGAGGAGAATGGAATCTATATACATACTAGTAAATTTTATGCAGGCATCTAATCGCAAATGATTTCCATGTGTGATGTGCTCCACCAAGATAACAAAACAAAAATTTTGTAAGCTATTGTCACACTTATGCTGTGTAAATTTGAACTGAGTCTGGTTGCATATTGTTCTCCTGTTGTGATGGATACCACACATTAATGTTCCCTAGACCTGTGGACAATGTTAGCTGGGATTCATGTATTAGGTATCTCATTGAGTTTGGTTCACAGATGATGTGATTGAGCATAACAAGTATCACCAACCAATATATTTGCCATATTGTCATACAATTGTAGATGAAATTAATATCTAGCATGTCTTCTAAAAGCTTGTACCCTGCTGAAGTGATATTTCTAGTTGGGCTGAGGGTCATTCTAATGGTTTATGAGTAAATGCAATGGCCTGGCCTGAAGTGACTTGAGTGGACAACTTTCTGACCTTGGTACTGAAGTCTTTCTTTCGTTGAAGTGAAGATTCTTAGTTTCCTTATTTTCTCTTTCTACTATTTGCAAATGTACTTTGTAGCAATTGATATAGCTGCTCCTAGTATAAAGTTTGTGTTAACTTTTTGGTGTTTACAACATATGGAAAAAGGTTATGGGCATGAAATGTTTGGAACGTTTTCAATAACTTCTGTTTCTCACGCAGCATAACAATGCTGAGGCTGATGTTTCATTGAGCTCTGACGCTGTCCAATCTTCCAAGTTTGCTCAGTGGTTTCTTCAAGAAGGTATCATAGTATGGGTATTTGATTTTCAATTACCAGTTTATGTCCAGCTTGAATTGTTATTTAGAGTCATATGTCTTTATTCTCACTTTTTTCATTTTTTTACTTATAACTGTAGAAAAGCAACCAGTTGATGGTCTCTTGCCTAGCGGTTCAAATGATTTGCTCTCATTAATTGTTGGTGGCGAGAAGGGTGGATCCCAACATTTTGGTGCTGATGCTACTGAGAAAATTCCAGCCAACTGTCCTTTCCAAGGCTCTGAGCTTGCAGAGGGGCACATGAGATCAAATATAATGTCAACCAATGTTGAAACTACTGGGCAATACTGCAGCACTGATAAACCAGATGCTCCTTCTGTACTTACATGTGAAGACCTTGAACAGTCATTTATGTCAGAAATATCTGAAAACAGCACCTCTTTCCTTTCTCCTGTCCAAGGTTGGAGTAGTACTGTTGCTAAGGCTGAGCAGCAGAAAGCTGATATTGACAAGCTTGCATCCCAGCACCTCCTCTCATTGTTATCGAAGGGATCATGCCTGAATCGCATGGCTCTATCTCACAATCCAGAGGTCAGATCTCCCGAAAATCCACAAAATACAGAAATGGAGAGTGTTTGCACTATTCACAACTCAAGAGAGGTAGGTGCTGAAAATGTTTCCCATTCAGGGAATCCTCTGACTCTTGAAGCACTTTTTGGATCTGCCTTCATGAAGGAGCTGCAGCCAGTGGGGACAACAGCTTCTGGACTAAAGGATTTGGTTGGATCTGTAGGAGTTGATGTTTCAAACTCTCATTGCTTGTCCCTTCCTGTAATAGATGATGACAACAATGCTTCTACAGTTGAGACTGCATTTACAATGCCAATCTTCAGAGGCAGTGTTTTTGCATCCCACCAAATACACCAAATGAGGTCAGATACTTATGAAAAGCATTTATTAGGCTCTGATCCTCAAGAGCAAGTGGATTCATCACAGCTCCAATCTGAACTGGGTTCTAAGCTTGCTGGCTTTGATAAATCTCCCGAAGTTCAACTCTCTGAAGAGGATAGTTTAATTGCTGCCAGTGACCCTCTGAATGTCCTTAATTTTAGGCCTCCCAGGAACTCAGCTAAGGCTGGGTTATCCATCCAGGATACAGCAGTTGACAGTACTGAAAAATTCTCAGCTTTAGGTTCTGTAATCAGGGATGAAAGGCCTATCTTAAGTCCTGAAGAAGGGCCTTCATTTCTTCGTGGTCTTAATAGTGAAAGAGAGTCTGATGTTCAGCATCATAATCTTTGTGTTCAGACATCTTCTCCACAGCTTTGTTCTCAGCTGAACCATACAGGACCAATGTTTCAACCATTAGATTCTCATCTTGCTAACATTAATCCTCAGATGAAATTCATGTCCCCAGGGAACATGATTCACCATGATAATCCTCATCATCAATTTCCGGCAAATATGCTTCAGCCTCCTTTCCATCACCATGGTGCTGGGATGGCTGGATTAGATTTGGCAATAAATAATCCTGCACTACAACAAATGCACATGCATGGCAATTTTCCCCCACACCAACTACAACTTGAATTTCCTGGGGGTTTACATCTGCTTCCCCATCTCGATAATCAGGCGACTGGTTTCATGCAGGGACCTAGCCCAATGCAATGTATCTCTCAGGGGCAATCTGATTTTGGTGGTTTTGGATTTCTGCCACAAGGTAATAAACTCAGCCGTTGGGCTTTTCCCTTATATAACTGCTGTTCTTGTTGGTTAATACCAGTTCAAAAATAGTCTGTCTGTGTTTAGATATTTAACAAGGGAGTTCCCCTTCATCTTTGGGTTATCATTGCTTGTTCAAGCATATGCTTGTGCAAGCTTTCTGTAGAACCCTATCCCATATCAGTTGAATGGAATCTGAAGTCCATGTTTCTTTTATTTTATGATCTAAATTTTGCATGTTTCAGTCAAATTATTTCATATGACTATTGTCATATTTATAATATTGTCATTGAAATCTTAACTTGTGATTCAGGCAGTGGAACCAATCATCCAGAGGCACTTCAAAGGCTAATTGAGATGGAACTAAGGTCAAACTCTAAACAACTTCATCCATTTCCCACTGCTGGCGATGGTCAATTTGATTAAACCTTCCAGTGACAAAGGCACTGCATTTTCATTTCCACTTTTAGACTGCATGAAAAGAGAATAAATACATGGTCATGAACTAGATATGGGTTTCGGATATAGGTAGTGGACTCTGATTTCATGTCTATGGCAAGGATTCACTATCTGCGCTTGTTCAGGGGGAATGCCAAAGGGGTTGACGTGTTGATGAATGTTATTTGAAATTGGAATTTGGTTGAACTCTCTGTTACGAACTAGAAATCAAAAACATTAAGTCATAACCCGTCCCTCACTGCCTCTGGAAAACGTCAAAAGGAAAACGAGGTCCATATTCTAAAAGAGGGGGAAAATGGCGTGTTTCCTCGAGTTAGAGAGGACTGATGCGTAGTCATTTCATTGAGAATGAATTGGGAGTCCTTTCGTCTGTCCTGAGCCCATAACGCTGGGAAATATGCAAAATAGCGAAGTTTTCCTGCTTTTAGTAAAATTTCACAACAGTAAGATTTCAACCTCAGGTCTTACTCGCCCCCTCAGGGACAAAAATGTCGGAGTTGCGTGAATCCTCCTGTGCCGTGGTGTGAGCAGTCAGTGTGCCATTTGCTGAAGGTTGCTAGAATGTGGGAAATATGAGCAAATGTTACAAGTAAATTTGTTGTCGGCTTATATGTAGTGCTTGTGTAAGTTGATTGTAAATTTGTAGGGTAAAACACATCTTTTGGCTCCCCATGCTGGGCTGAAATTATCAACTTCATCAGTGCAATCTATCTTATCTAGGGGATGGGGATTCATTCCAAGGTAAAAGTGACTAATCATGGTTGTATTTTTATTTTTATTTTTATTCTTATAGAAAAATTATTTCATTTGGAAAGAAAAGAATTGGATATATATATATATATAAAATCTTATTTTTTGTTTTCACAAAAAATTATTTGGCTTGAAAAAACAAAAGTAACTCTTTTCATTGAAGTGAAGGTGAATTGAAGAGCACAACATGCAAGTGAAATTCAAGTTGCAAATGAGGTGTAGAAAAATACGAGAGAAACTTACCAAAGAAATTCTACGACTAACCAGCCTACATTCCTCCAATGAGCCCTCCAACATCCAGCTCTCCCAAACATCAAAGCTGTGACTAGCAAATACAAATTCCATTCTTCTGTTAATCTGCAATTAGAACAAAGATGTTGGTCTTTATCCTAGGCAACAGGATAACTTCACCTAATCCATGATGAAGCAAATGAGTTTATATCCCTTCCACATTACAAGATCAAGTGACAGGACATGTACAATCCAGCCAAAATCTATATTCTTACCAATCAGAATGATAAAAATAAGAATACTAAATAAAACAATTACAAGAACACATATTTTTCTGCAAAAGTGTCTCCAACATGATAGCGAAATATAAGATCAGATTCTGCGCATCAATTATAATTGTCTGAAGCAGCAATAAAATGAAAGTGCGGGTTACTATCCTTCAAGGAATGCAAGACATTTAAAAGAACCCAAATCATACTATCAGTGCAAGCAGAGTCTTGTCGCCAGAGATGTAACCAGCATTATTTGAAAGCAATCTCAGAATGGCATTTTACGTTTCTTTCCCACCAGCAATGCAGTGCCCTCCATTTCTTATGTTTTACACGATACATGAATCTTCCCCGCTTACGGGAAGATAAAATTTAGTACAATAGCCCTTTGAGGGGAAATATTTGAAATTTTGATTTTCTAGAAGGTAAAATGCCTGCAACAGCTTTCCACCAGCAGCAAAAGAATGCAACCTAATCGTATCCTGAAGAAAATGCATCCATAAAACGTATCAGCAGACGATAAATTCAACACATCCATATTATACCAGCCACTGTGATACAAAAGAATAGAGGCTGGAACATATTCCCGCCAGAAAATGAAAATAAAATTGTGCCAAACCTTGCTTCTTAAAGCAACAAGGAACTATGCTGCAGGATCTCTTTTATTATTATTATTATTATAAAGCTATGACACACCTGTCTTTCAGCATTTCACTAGACCTTCCACTGGGCTACTTTTTTAATCGTAAGACTGGACCACATGTTGATTATTGCATTGATTCGATTGGTGTTTTTGTACTCCTTGACTCTTTAGGGGAAGCAAGCTGAGAGCTGGAACTTAGCCCTTGATCACTACCATTCATATCCGTATCTGCTTTATGAGAAATCCTTTCTTTCCCCAAATGAGAAGAACCATCCAATTTTCTGCAAGGATTTTTGACAGTCATGTCTATTGTTTGCCTTTTTACCTGATCTATTGCATCGTCTTTCAGATCTGATGACTGTACCATGAGACAAACCAGAACCCTGAGCATGGCTAGGAGTGTCTGTTGATTGATTAATACATTTCTTGAGGGAGCTTTTGGGACTTCCCTGAATACCATCTATTGACCGCTTACCAATGGAGGCCTGTGTATCACCCTCGTTTTTTTTTCTGAAAGATGTTCTCTTTCATCAACTATTTCACTTTCCTCTTCTTTCAAGTCAGAGATAGCATCAATTGGAACATCCCCATCAAAGAAGAATGATTGCAATATGGAGGTAGTTTTCTCCCTTCTTTCTGTCCACACTTCTTCACTAATCAGCACTGCGTGGAAGTATCAACACGTTTGGCATCTCTTTTACCCACACAAAAGGTTTGCGAGATCAACTAGAAAGGCACACTACATTGTACCCTTAGCTATGCATTGCTGCGTTATTACTAAAACTTAAAGAGGACAAAGAGGACATCTTTCTAAGAATTATCTAAAGTACTTTGCCTTTGAGCACCATAATGTAGAACAAAAGATATTTCATTCAAAATGTTCATACACATCATCATATGGGGCAAGAATCCAAAATAATAGATTCACACATACCCATTCTTCCACCCATTGAGGTCCTTCAGCACCAAGGCACAGCCAACCTAAGTCCCATCAATCAAAAGCTGCCTCAGAGCACAATCATCTGGAAGCAGACTGGTGCCCATGTTCACAAGAAATGCCCCTAAACGAGTAAGGAATTTACTAGTGGGTAAATTCAAACTAAATTCAAACAGGACCAACATGAATCTTTCAGCTTCTCAAATGGATGAGAATAAATGCCTGGCTTTACATGATGCAAACATTCTCCATTGATAGTTTGAAATGTTTCCTTGGTTAAAGCACAGTGAAGTGAGATAGGGTCACTTGCAGCTAGTAAATCATTGAGAGTATCCATGCCTTGGGCAGCAGTTGGAAATGTTACAGATGACCAACTTATTTTTCCATTTCCCTGTGGAGAAGTCAAGAAATGCATTTTTTAAGTTCATGAAGCATCACATAGCATTTCTTTAAAGGAAGACATGGCTTAGCCACATCATAACAGGGCTCACAGAAATCCCAGACATTAAGAAATGGTGTTAAATTGCGGTATCTGAATCATTAGCTGCTGAAACACCAGCTCCATTTTACCCAAAACACCCTGGCCAGCACAAAAACAGATACTTCAAGATCAAATTGTGTAAATGCATTTCAGCAGCATAGTTAAATGCTTATCGACATCCCTATCCAAGAGAACACACTTCTTATGTGCGGAAACATCAACTAGATGTAACAATAAAATGTGCAAACTGGGGATAACGTAGTTAGTAGTTTGTATACGTGTATAGTTAACTATTTTAAGAAAATCTTGTAACATATGGTATTTTTAGAATAAATTGTTTTAACTATGTTATCTAAGATATTCCATAAACTATGGGATCTAATGGATTAGTTTGCTATTTAATCAATTTCTTTTTTTTTTATTACTAAAGTTAGTATGTCTAAAATTAATGACTAATATATTATTCAATTATATAAATAAAAATACTATTTTAATTTTTTGAGATAATATTAGAGAAGTAGTTTTTTTTCAAAGATTTATTTTACTTTATTTTTGGATACAAAATAGAGCATTTTAGTTAGTCTTCATTGTTAGTGATTTTTACTTTACATGATAAGCCTTAATTGTCTTAGAGTGTTTTTGGATGGATGATGTCAGAGGTTGAAAAAACAATTGCTACAATCTAATCAAAAGATGTTTGATCTCAACAAGTAAGAAAACTTTAAAGTATTCAATCTTTATATAAGTTGAATGAAAAAACTTATCTCAAGTTGTATCAATTAATTTATATAATGTTAAAAGAAAAAGGGAAGATTATTCATTTCAAAGGTACAAGACCTAGGCTATGAGATCCTCATTTTAAAGCATTGAATGAAGAAAACTCCATGATTTTGACATGGCTATAAAGTTTTATGATCCTTGGCATTAATGATATATACAAGTTCTTGGCTATTAACAAGGATATTAAGATGCAATTCAATAGACCTATTTTAAAGTTAAGGGCATAGCTCAACTATATGATGTTAAAGTAAAGACAATGACTACAAATCAGGGAAATAAAATAGTCACTAAATATGTTAATCAATTGAATTTCTTATGGCAAGAACTTGATCATTATAGGGCGATAAAAACCAAATGTCCTAATGATGCAACTATTTTGAAATCATTCATTGAGCAATATAAGGTTTATGAATTTCTCGTTGGTCTTATTCTTGAATTTGATCAAGTAAGGGTCTAAATTCTTAATAAGTCAGAGGTTTCATGTTTTAATAAAGTGATGACACTAATCTGAAGTGAGGAAAGTAAAATAACTTTGATGTTTTAATTATAAATCATGGATAACTCATCCATAGTGAGGGGTGGCAACAAATTAGCTACAAATGTAAAAAGCATACCATATTTTGAAAGTGGAAAGCATAGTCAACTAAAGGTTTAAAACTATGATAGTTTGTGTGTACTTATTACAATATGGTGCACTATACTTATAAAAGTTGTTAGAAACTTCATGAGAAGCCTTTAAGTTGAGAATGAGGATAGAAAGGAGAACAACCAAGGAGTTATAGGTAAACTTATGTTTATGTAGTACATTAAAGTGAATAAACACCAAAAAAGACAAATAGTCCCAACCAATAAAAGACTGAAACAGTAAGATCACTTATTAGTAATCTTGAAAAACCTTTATGCACTTATTCTTTAGCATATTTAAGTGAGTTTCCTTTCTTCATTGGATTAAATGTTTTAGGCACAACATTTGCTAACTCTTGGGTCATAGGCTCAAAAGTTACCAATTATATAACATACTCATCAAACATTTGGGTTTTTTTTTTTTTTACATATTCTCTATGTTCAAATAGTAAGAAAATAGTCATAGTTAATGGTTTGTGATTACTACAGTAGATGTAGAAACTATCAAAATAAATTTATCATTAATCTTAAAAAATGTCCTTTATGTCCTTAAATTGTTCATAAATCTTATTTTTATAAAAAAAACTCATGCAATATTTATATTGTAATGTGGTTTTTTATTATAGTTATTGTATATTTCAGGACAAAGATTCAGAGAAGATGATTGGACATGCTAAAGAATGGTATGGTCTCTATTATTTTGAAGCATTAAGTGAATCAAATATTGTTAAGGGTAAATTACCTCATTCTTTTATTTCAATTTTTTTTATCCAATAAAGAAAAAGTTTGACTTTACCATTGTTAACTTAAACATCTATCTTTTAAAGTTATTAAAATTCTATTTCCTTCTTTATTAAAAATCTAAATGTTCAAAACCTTCATTATGAGGTGTTTAAATTTGCTAAACATAAGTGTATATTATTTTTAGTTAGTAATAAAAGGAGCTCTCTTTCTTTTTATCTCATTGATAATGATATTTGGAGTTCTACTTTTATGTCTAATATTTTTTAACACAATATGATTTATCTCATTTATTGATGATTGTATCCATATTACTTAGATTTTTTTACCCAACATAAATTTGATGTTAGTATTATTCTCCTAAACTTTTCTTCCATGGTTAATAATCAATTTAAATTAAACGTAAAAAAGTTTAAATCAAATTATGTTAAGAAATATTTCAATCAAACAATAACTTCATACTTATAAAAGGCAAGAATAGTATATGAATCATCTTGTGTTAATACTCCATATTAAAATAAAGTAGTTGAAAGGAAAAATGGTCACCTCGTTGAAATAACTTGAGTCTTTATCTTAAAAAAAAAATACTTCAATTTTTTTTTCTAAAAAAGTAGTTCTTATCACAACTCATCTCATAAATCATTTGTCTTTTAAAGTTTTAAGATTTAAGAATCTAATGAAAATACTTTCAACATTTTATCTTAATGTACAAACTACAAATAACCTTGTTTTCAAGATATTTAAGTGTATATTATTTATTTGTGTCTATTGTCCAATAAGGGGAAAACTAGATCTAAAGGCAATAAAATGATTTTTATGGAATAGTCCTCAACTTAAAAAGGACATAAGTGCTATCGGTCTACATCAAAGAAGTTTTATATCTCAATAGATATTATTTTAAATGAATAAGAGTTTCACTTTACCAATCTTTATTTTTAGGGAGAGAATTCAATAATGAAAAATAAAGATAAAATTTTTTTATTTAATTTATTGACACTTTTTGTGTATAAACTACCTTATTTATAATAAGAAAGAAAAACAAATCTTGAATTAGTGTTTAGGTAAGAAATTTAAAATTAAGGCATTAGAAAGGCTAAAATAATTTCTTAGGATTATGGTTGCTTACTTTATGACATTTTTATCTTCCAACAAAAGTATGTCACAAATTTCATCAAGAAAACACACAAAACAACTTGTAAACCAATAAGTACTCCCATAAATTAGAATTTAGACTGAAAAAAGTAAAGGAAAATGCTATAATTGACAGGGAAATATATCAATGCTTGGTAAGAAAACTCATTTATTTGTCTCACACAAAACCAAATATAACATATGCAATTAATATGATTAGCCAATTTATGCATAACCTAAAGGAAATTTATCTACAAATAGCTCATCGAGTATTATAATACCTTAAGAGAACACCAAGGAAAGGCATTTTATTCAAAAGGAATAAAGGTTTAACACTTAAAGTATACATAAATGTTGATTATGTAGGATCAATTATTAACAAAAGGACAACCATATATATTACACCTTTCTTAATAGAAACCTTATAACGTGGAGAAGTAAAAAATTAGAATGTGGTAACATGATATAATGTTAAGGAAAAATTTCAATTAATGACTTAAGGTGTATACTAAGTACTTTGGTTGAAGATTATTTTAAAAGACTTGAAGATCAAATGGAATGACCCAATAAATTTTATTGTGATAAAAGTTCACAATTAACATATCTTACAACTAAGTGCAATACGATCAAACAAAGTACATTAAAGTTAATAGACATTATCAAAAAATAGTTGGAGAACATGTTAACCTGTACACCTTACATACTTTACACTAGGCTTGAAACTGCTTCATACCTTTTTAGGAGTAACATTCTAAATACTTGTTGTTGTAGATTTTTTTAACAAGTAAATAGAACATAAAATAGCTTCCACTCAAAATGAATTGGGAACTCTCTTAGCCTTCAACAAGCTTCTTACCATATTTATGATTAATTTGTTTTTCCTTTTAGTAACTATATTATGTTATAAAGTGTAGAGAATTATCACTTCATACTTTATTCCTTATGCTTTATAATACTTTTTGAACTCATTAAAAATACACTCATTGCTTTTATTAGTTTTCAAAATTTTAATATAATATTCATTATGGTTTTCAACAAATGCTTTAAACTTCTTGAAGTAATTAAATGCCTTAAACATCCTTTGTATGTAATAAACTCATATCTTTATTCAAAAACTATCAATAAAGGCCATAAAATACCTATTATTGCCATTGGATGGAATATTATTAGACCACAAACATCATAGTGTATTAGTAGACGTGGTTGCCCTATACATTAAGTCCCTATCACAAAAAATTGTCTACTAAATTTTGTAAGAATACAAGTTTCATAGATTAGCTTAGGATGATGTACCCTAGGCAAGCTTGTCACGATATTTTCTTGTGCAAGTAACTTTAAACTACATAAATTTAGATGACTAAAACAAAGATACTACAACCAAAACTCATCTTTTATAATAACACTAAGACAAGTATAAACATTAATAGCAATATTAGCTTAAAAATTTTCATTTTTTTTGTTAAAAGGGATTTGAAAATAAGTGTACTTTTCTTGTTAATAATTGAGAGACAATTCTCACTTAATTATATGTTATACTCATTTCAAACAATTAGCCTAAGTTAAGTAAGTTAATCTTCATGTTTGGTATATAAAATACTTTTTAGATGTAGTTATGATCTTTATCATTTAACTTGATGAGAATTCACCCCTTTCCCATTACTGGTACATTGTTATCATTAGCAAACTTAATTGTAGAGTAGGTTAACTCACCAAGATCAATAAAGAGCTCTTTCTTTTCACACATATGATTGATATACCTAGTATTAAGGAATTATGTATTATAATTTAACATTTCATTAATTATAATAACCATCATAAGGGCTTGATTTCTGTCATTTGAATCTTTCTCTTTTGTATAATATGCTACTTAATTGTTCTTCTTAGACCTACATTCACTAACATAATTGTCACGCTTATGATATGAGTAACACGTAACATTAGATTTGTTAAATCTTCCTTTACCATGACCTCTTTTTGGCCTTAATGTATACATTTGGTCTAGTCTCCTTTAGTCATTGTATTGATTGTCTTTATCTTTATAGTTATTATAATGACTTTTTTTTTACCTTAATTATTGTAATAATTACTACCTTGTCGTTGTTTTTCACCATGGGAGGAACCTTGTTGTTGCTTTGATTGATCATTTTAATTACTTTTGGTAAAAGCCTAACTATAAAGTGCTTACTTTACTAGCTTCTTAATATGCTTCTCATTTATATACTATTTATGATCTTGTAATGTACCTATCCATACATTAATTGATATTTGCGACAAATTATGTGCTTTTTCTATTTTAACTATGATAAGCTCGTATCACAGTGTGATTGTTTGCAAGATTCTTTTAACTTTCACTTGATCATTTAACTGCTTTTCATATATTCTCGTTTGATTTGTCAAGGTAAGAACTCTACTTATATAAAATAAAATAATTTATAGAGCTTCCATTTATAAGAGCTCAAACTGACATTATAAGGCTTGAAGTTTGACTTTTTTAACTTTATCTACACCTTATAATGACATAGTTAAGAGATCTTATACTTATTTGATGAAGTTGTACTTATAATGTTCTAAAAATTTCATCATTCACTCTTTAATGGATTAAATATAATGCCTTCTTATCCTTCTTTTGTAACTCTCAATGAGTGGATCTTTGTAATTCTATTACATTTGTAATAATTTTTGTAATTTCATGCTCTACAATGCTTAGCAACTCATAATTAAATAACACCTTCATTTGTACATACCATTCATTATAATTTTTCCCATTCAAAACAAGAATTAAAATTGGAATTGTGTCATTTATATTAAAATTCATGATTTTGCAAGTTTTATGCTAAATTTATTTTGGCCCTAAACATTTTATTATCTTAATTTGGGCTTTATATATTTTTATTTTACAATATGATCTTTAAACTTTTGTTATTTTAAATTTGACTCCATTATTGTTTATTTTTGCAATCAAACCCCAAATTTTATTATCCTTTTTGTTCCACTGTATGGCTGTTAACATAGAAGGTGGACTTCTAGTGAGATGACGGCGTGTTAATGGATTGGAGGTAAAGCAGCAACCATTAATGGAAAAGCTAAACATCCAATGCTACGATGACAAACAACAAGTGTTTGGCAATTAAAGGCAATAAAGGGGTAGTATGAATTTTCATAAATTTATGGATATTAAACCTATTTTGAGGCATGTGATGGCCAGATTTAGGTTCAGCAGCTTATAGCAAGTAAGGAGATGGTCTCTCATGACAAAAACAACAAATTATGGCAGCGCATGGGGTGATGCGTAGTGGCTAGTAGGGGCTCCATTAAAATTTGTGATGGTCTAACAATGAAAAGCCCACGGCTCTATCCTCTTTAATAACTCCAACGACTTCTATAATGACCCCAATAAGTTTGATGAAACCTATAGGAACAAGCACATTGATTTTTTCTTCCACGAGAACAACTTTTAAAAGTGTCTTTTTAAGCATACCTTATGTGAAAGTCAATGATTATTAGTAATATTTTATTAATATACTTATACGTTAATGACTTTATCTTTACTAGCAATAATTTTAGAATAATTAAAGACTTTAAAAAGTCTATGATATATGAATTTAAGATGATAAATTTGGGTCTAATATCTTATTTAAAATAATTCAAAGAAATAATAGAATTTTTATTTGTCAAAAGAGATATGTTATTAAGTTGTTAAAAAATTTTCAAATGCATGATTGTAATCTTATAAGAACTCTTATAAAAATTGACACTAGATTATCTAAGGAAGTTAATGAAGCACTTATTGATTTGAACACTTTTTAAACAAATTATTGAAAGTTTAAGATGTCTCACATGCAGGAGGTCTAATATATGTTATTAAGTTTGTTTAATCAGCAAATTTTTGGAGTCTTCCCACCAATCTCATGTAAGTTGCTAAAAGGATTATACATTATATAAAAGGAACTTATGATCATAGTTTACTTTATTTTTTATTTAAAAATTGTATTCTTGTAAGTTATTTTGACGGAGAAGATATAAATGATCATAGAATTACATATGGATACTATTTTAACTTTGGAACTACTACTTATTAGTAGTTATCTAATAATCTAATATTATTGCACTTTCAACTTGTAAAATGAAATAACGTATGTCAAGTTATTAGTTATATAATTTGTTAAATGAGATCTATGTTGTAATTAAAAGTATTATGAAAATATTTGTTAATAATGTTTCTAAATCAATTTGATTAAAAATCCAATGACAAATAAAAAAAATAAATATATTGATACTCACTTTTATTTTTTAAAATATTAAGTTAATAAAAAAATTGAAAAAAATATTTAAATTAAGAACATTGTCAATTCAAAATTAAAATAAATGTTGATATTAATTCAAATTAGAAAAAAATTAAAATTATAATAAAAATTAATTTAATTAAATATAATTTAAATTTTATCATTTAAATAAATTCAAATATTTATCATTATATAAAAACATATAATCTAAGTTATTATGTATACTTCTAAATTATTATATATCATTTTATCATATTAATAAAATATGGAGTGTTTCTATAATCGTCTAACAAGAACTTACATGTTTTTGAAATGCCTTCAATTATTCCAAGAGCGCAACACACGGCTCAGCTTGCAACAAACGAATTGAATGAACAATCAACCAAAAATGTTTCACACAAGTAGGGAAAACTGGGTTATGCTTTCTTCGGAAGTAAAAATTGAAAATCAACCAGCAAGTTAAAACACGCATATTCTACAAAGGCTCCGGCACATCAGAGATGCATCTTTGCAACTCGGTTGAAACACTCCAAAGCTAGCCACTCAACAGGCCTATGTGTATATATATATATATATCTCTTGCACCCACAAACGATCTGCTGCTATCACTCAAACTTGGGAGCTCCACCGGTCGAATGGAAAAGCAAATTCGCATCACATCCAACTTCCACCTGAACAAACAAGTTCAGGGTCCATAAGGTGGCCACTGGAACTGGACAAGACCAAGTACTTTCAACTAGCTCTTTTTGCATATAAAGATGTCAAGACTCCCAAACCAAGTTAACATACAACCTCTAACACGTACACTAGAACTCATGCTCGGTAGATATAAGTTACCCTACGTCTTGTGCAGCTGTATTTCCTTGGCAATGATCCTAATCTTGAGACCTTCCAGACTTTGAAATTGCATGGGAATGTTAGATGATCCACAAAAGCAGGTTATTAACTTGCATTATTATCTAGAAAAGCTCCAGATCACAAGAACCGCCTTCTAAAATTCCTGGTAGTTGCTTGATATGAGCGGAACAGCAGTCCAACACCAATTCCAATTCCAAGGCACACCCCGAGGCCAATTCCAACACCAACTCTAACACCGGCATTAAACCATGAGAGCTGGCCATCCTCGCCATAATACATGTCTTCTGAATAGTATCCGGGCCCAATTTTCCCATCTGACTCACTGTCCTCACCTTCTGATTCTGTAATCTGCATAAATGCCAAGAAGAGCAAGTTAACAGTGGTGGAACATAATTCTTCTCTATGCAACTTGAAATCTGGATATTCTATAGTACCTCCCAAAAGTCCCTTATAACAAATTGAATGAAAATACTACTTTGTCAATACATCAAACATAAGCAGTTACATAATCAAAAAGAAAGATTGATATTGATCATGCATCTAAAAATGGATATTAGAAAAATGCTAATAACAAAAAAGAGGTTCTAAAGAAGCTCAGTGCATTGCATGTATTTCAAAACATCAAACACAAATAATAGCTTCCATACAGCAATACACAGTTCCATAATTTGCTAAATTAGCATAGAAGGACAAAATGTAATTCGTGTAAGGTGGATCCAAGTAGCTGAAAAGAGAGACAACTTGAAAGTAATTAGATGGCATAATGAGAAATCAAAAGTCCTTGATCATGAGAAAGGGAGATCACTCTCCTTCATCTTCATCTTTTTCCATGACTTCCTAAATTCAATTCTCATTAGAGATTAACGAATTGCAGGGAATGCAGAAGAGTCTTTCAAATATCTAAACAGTAACAAATTACAATTTGGCATCTCCAATTCATCACAACACTAGTAATTATGTTCCTTAGTTACTGATTTCACACCAAAAGATGTTGCTGCTGGAGACAAACAGTCTCCTTGGAATTTTCTGAGAAAAAAAAAAAAGGAAAGAAAGAAAACAATGAATCGCTAATTCTATGTTTAGAAAGGGAAATAAATTGGTTCCAGTAGCATGTCAGAAGAGCTCCTCAAGGTTCAATCCAACTTTGTCCCAAATAGCACCAGTGATATATCCTCCAATGGCAATCAATAAGCATTCTGTCCTGACAAGGACACAATAGCTTCAGGACCCAAAAGCAAAGCGAAGCAAAGAAAAAGATATATGTGCGTGTGCGCTGCAGACTGATGGGTGTTTTCAAAGTTTCAACCTTTTCTTGTAGCCATAACATCCTACATTAGCAATTAGGGAAAAGTACGTGGAAAGATAAGTTACCAAAACTTTGCGTTGGCGAAGCAACCCGTTGCTACCGGCAGCGATTTGCTCTTTCTCCAATTCCTCGTCCTCGGGAATTGCATCGAGCGTGAAATGCCTCGAGCCTCTCCTCCTCGGAGTCGCCAAAATCGTCTTAGTTAATATAACTGGCACGCCACCGCAACACCCAGCAATATAAACCTCAATTGCAGGGGACGATGCGCCCATCCTCGGGGGAAAAAACGCGGATTTGCCATCCCCGACGGACGCCGCCGCGTAGCACTCCATACTCCACCCGGTCCTCGAATCATTCTCGGGTCCCAAATTTCCATTTCCCCAAGCAGACTCGATTCTCTCCAAGGACCCACACAACAACATATCGACGTTCTCTAAAACTTCGAACTCCACCGCGCCAGCGACTCGTACGCTATCGGTGGCGACGTAGGTGACCTCGGAGGACTCCTTGTCGAGGCGTTCGCGGCGGAGGACGAGGGAAGCGGAGTCGGCGGCAGGGACGCTAGAGCCGTTGATTTCGAGGGGGGAACTGATCTGGCGACGGAGGTGACGGAGGGTGAGGCGGTCGGGGACGCCGTGGATCACGCATGGCGTGATTCTGACATAAAACAATCGGATTTCGAGCCATGACGATGTTTTTGCGATGAGATGATTATAGGAATTCGATTCATGATCTCGGAGGTGGTTCATCGAATCCTACTGAGATTTTGGGTCACGGGAAACCACAAAAACAGGCGAATACCCTGAATTCTATTTCTAGGCGATTAAAACACAACGCTTCCAAAACGCACAGTTTCTTGATTTTTTATTCATAATAGGAATCCTCTGCAGCAAATTGTCAGGGATTGAAAAACCTAAAGGCGCCCTTCTTTTCTTTTCTTTTTTTTTTTTTTGGTTTTTGTAAAACAGATGGATCAGATCGGAGTGACCGACCGACCGACCGATCGACTGACTGTCTGGAAGAGGAGAAGGATTCCTATTTATGTCTTGAGGAAAGTTTGGCCGCGGGGAGGGGGGGGGGTTTTGGTTTTTGAGTTAATACGAAAATCAGGGCCTTTTGTATGGGTTGGTGTGACTTTGGGAGGTTTGTTGGAGATATTTTCTTCCTTCTTAGGATTTGAGAACGGGAACGGTAAGCAGAGAGCGGCCAGGTCAAATTTGACTTGTGCGGAGAGACGAGCGCATCCCCCACCGCCCAAGCCCCCCGATATGATACCGAGTGAGAGCTGTTAATAATTAATATATATATATATATATATAGACTTGATCATTTTAAGTTAAACATTTTTTGATTTTGTTCGAAATATCATTTTAAGAAAAAAAAAATATTTAAAAAAATTTTCACATAAATCTATCATATTTATTATTAATAATTCAAAATAAAATTTAAGAAATTTAAACAATTTTTTCAGAATCATAAAATTAAAAATAACAGTATTTACCCATCGTCTCTATAACACTCCAAAGATATATACAAAAAGATGTAGAATTAGTTATGATCACAGTTGCTCACTGTACTTATCAACTTTTTTTTTTTATAACATATACAAATTATATCTATATTGAAGCAGCAAAAACATAAATCCATAAGAAATTCTAAAGCAGCAAAAAAAAAAAAAAAAAAAAAAAAAAAAACAAAAACAAATTGAGTCCAAAAGTTGCTCGTCCCTCCTTTTTAGCATGCGTTACCAGCAGACCACGAGGCACACGGCATCCAAACTTTAGCCCAATGGCTACGCCTGAGTTTCTTGTGGATTGTAGATTAATTCGACTTTTTTATTTGTTGGTTGATTTTTTATTTTTTATTTTTATACAAGAGAGCTTGAAAGATACCAAAAAGAACATAGTAATTAATACTCTAATACAGAATCAAAAGGCTGTAATGCGAGTGTTTTAAATATAAATAAATACAAGACTAGTTGGTTGATTTAATATTTTTTTATGTCCATTAATACATTCATTAAATTGTGAATTGTGTTGATTCGATTGTAAAATTATATTCAACATGAAATGATTTCAATAAGGTTATTCAAAGAAGTTACTTTTGACGTTTGAGATTTGGTGCCCAAAATTCGGAAAAAGATTGTAAAAAAGGAAACTTGAAAATTTTTTAATTTTTAATTATTTGGGTATTTCCCAATATATATAATTTTAACTTTTTATGTCTTGCCATATGATATGCCCTTCTATGCTATGCAAGTGAGGAGGATATCATAATGTCTCAAATTTTCATAAAAGCCTCCCTTTGTTGTTTTGTTTTTTCTCTAAAAATAGAACTGTTCAAAGATGGGGGAGGTTGGGCTTGGATCGGGGTGACATTGGCGTAATATTTTAAGCCCAACCCTCCCCATATATGGACTAATAGGCCGGCTAAGCAGTTCTGGGCCAATGGGAAAAACAAAAGCCCATTTCATCTATCTTTGTGGGAAATCTGGGCCAGTTCATCGGCCTAGACGACATCATTCAAGTCCTTGAAAATTTTTGAAATTGCTATTAACCATAAAGTTCAGTTTAACAGTAAAAGCACTTGACCTATTAGTTTTTTAAGTATAGAATTCTATTATTAATTTATACAAATTAAAAAAAAAATTGTCAAAACACTGACCCTGGGGGTTGTTACTGTATGAAAATTTAAAACGAATCGTTCGTGGCGATGACATTCAGGAAACGATTGCCATCCAATCATTTCCTTCGTGGACCTCACAACACTATCCCCACATCATAGGTCGGCTATTTGGTCCCACACTATGGCAGAAAAGATTGAAGATTCGAGTTTCGCTGTCACCAAGGAGCAGAAAATTAGAATGCCCCCAGGAAACCTTCTTTTTTTCTGTTTTATTTTGTCAAAAAAAAAAAAAGGTGAGATAACGAGGGCGATGGATGAAAAAAAAAGAAAAAAAAAAAGAAAAAGATGAGATAACGAGGGCGATGGATGCAATAACGAGCAATGGGATCCTGGTTGTTATTTTTCTGTGATCACTGACAACTTTTGAGGCCCAATCGAGCCAACCATGATCTCTAAACTCACAATGACTGGAATCTTATCCTCCTCATGGCGTCATGTAGCCATTCCACGAGAGGGAGGTTATGTACGTACGCTAGACCAAAAAAATAGGACATGCATATTGGCGGGAACAATGTACATGCAAATTAACCGACTGTACTTTTGCATGTAAAATTAAAGCACCACGTCTAAATATTACTGTATTTAGGATAAATTAATTCTTAGCCCGAATCCATTACCAATTGACATTTATATATCGAATCGATATGATGTTCTCTCAAATATATCGGCCTTAAATTTTACGCTTCGTATTTGAGTTGTGTTTGATCTATCCCATAACACAAAGATAAACCTAATAACACACACAATTTTCAGTCATAACAAACAATTCACTCAATTTTAAAACCGAAAAAAAAAAAAAAGACTACCCAAGCAAAAGGCAAAAACCGCCCGATATCCATATATCCTTCGCAGCACCATGGACGATGGACGGGTTGGTGAAAATGAGAAAAGGAGCTTCACCTGGCAAAGATCAACACCACTAGTAAGTGAGACTGAAATGGCAGCATTCTAAATATAAGGCGAGTGTCTGATGCCTCGTTAATGAACGTCAAAACTCGGAGGTGTATTGTTGAATTTTGACTAGTGGGTTGCGCATAGATAATAAAGCAGAGGAAACTAAAATGAGGAAAAATTACAGTAGATTTTTTTTTTTTTATCCTTGAATTTAAAAAGGGAGAGAAAAAATATTTATTATAATTATAATTTTATCTTTATAGTCAAACTAATTAATATTAATAAAAAGAATTAATACATGTAAATTAATAATTTTATTAATTAAGTAGATGAATTAAGAGTCAAAGTTAACTTTGTTTAGTTTAAGAGAATCCTTGAAAGGTATGTCGGTGATCACTATATTATTCATTTATAATTTATTGGCATTTATCGACCTAAAAGGATTATGAAAGATTTTTAAAAAATAGGCTTAGGTGGTTAATACCTTCATTTCAAATAGGGCAAGCAAGATTGGTTGTTGATTTAGCTATATCAAGTTTAATCAAAGGAGGTATGCAATAGATGTTGCCAATCAATGATGATTAGTGGGCAATTAAATAGTCACGAAGCTCACTAACTTCCTTTATCTTAAGATTGGATCAAAGCTGAAGAAACAATAAGGTTAGATGGGGAATTAATGGATTTTTTTTTTGACAAACCAAAAGGTTTTTGATCAAATAGGCCTTTCTAGAACATTTAAAGAGGGTGGTAAGGGAGTTACAATGTAGTTCAAACTTTATAGGATCATTATCCTTCTTAATTATACCTTCAAGTTTAGAGATGAAATTGATGTTACATTATACCAAGGAGACAAAGGAAATGGTTGTACAGATCAGTAATAATGGTGGTTAGAAACCCGTAAACCATTGACTCCTTTCATACACATCTCTAGTGAGGTGGCATGTTTCTTTTTAGAGTAGAATGATGGGCAAACTCCTCACATTTGATTTAAAGGAGGAGATGGGAGCCACATTGGAGAGGGAAGGTGAATGGCTACTAAAACACTTCTTACATATGTAACTATAGACCACAAACAGGGTTGGTGTTAATTAAAGAGTTTGGGTATTAATGTATGACTTACCACTTCAAGTTTGGAATTCTAATTTCTTGACTAAGATGGGAAGTTGTTAGGGGTTATATATAGGTACAGATAAGGAATCAAAACTAAAATTAAGACTTGATGTATGTAGATTTATGGTTTTGATTTCAAAGGAAACTTATATTCCATCATTAATGATTGCCTTAATAATCGATAAGTTTTGTTGCAATTACAAAGTGAGGTGGTTCTAAAGGTTGTAAAATCAAGTTATGATAAAGGAAAAGATAGGGTGAAATTAATAATGGTGAGTTTTAATCTAAGTAACAAAAGTGACAATAGGTATGATGATGATTTAAACAATGACAAATTTTGTATTTCATTAGTGTTGTGTGTTATAGGATTGTTAAAAAGGAATGAAAAAAGAAGGGAATCAATCGCTTAGTTGTTGACGAAAGACATGTGGTGGGATTTTAGTTGTGAGGTTTTAAAACATTGTGAATTTGGACAAGGAAGACTAAAAGATAGGGTTTTTAGATCCCCAAAGTAGGAAAGGATAGGTGAGGGCTTATGCCAACAAGTCAATGAACAATTAGGCTTAGTTACTGGAGATATGAAGCTAGGCTTCTTTTGTAACAAGATTAATTTGATGGAGCAATAAGGTTTAAGTCATAAAGATATAAATATAAATTCTTGAGTTATGAGCTTAGTTTAGATGGATAAAAAGGTTGTTAAAGTAAAACCAGGTATTTTGTTTATAGAAGAAACAAAACTTAGGGATACCATCATTACCTTGTTGAGATATTTGTAGGGAGCAATAAGTGTACAAGTTCAAACAATTGGTATAGTTAGGGCAATAAAGGGGTTGATAACTTTTTAAAATATTGATGTGTTTTAAGTTTTTAAAAAAATGGTATCAGATCAATTTATTACTTTGTATGGTTTGTTTATTCCCTTAGGGAAGAAGGCAGTGCTAGTTAATATGTATGTTTCAAATAATTTCACCGAATAGAGAGGGTTAAGGGATGAATAAAAATGTTTGAAAAATATATTCAAAGGGTAGTGATGTCTTGGGGGTGATTTTAAAATAGTACTTATAGAATTTTAAAACGTATAGGTGTCTAATGATAGCATAGCCATTTAATGATTTAATGAATTCTTATATAATTTAGATTAACTAATTTACTAATACATGATAGATGATTCATTTGGAGCAATTTTATACAAAATCCTTCTATGAGCCAAATTGATAGATTTTATATTAACAAGGAATAGGTGGGGATAGTGTATAATATAATTTCTCAAATTACTCAAGTATATGTTTAGGGGTGAAAAAAAGAGATTTGGTCAATCATATATGAGTTAATGCAAAAATTGGTCGATCATATATTCCTCCATTGTTCCCTAATGTGGTGGATTTGGTATCATTGCCTTAATTGGTGGGGAATTCATTGGGTGACCCCAAGTTTAATTAATATGGTATTAGGGAACCTGATTTAACTTAAGTAATGTTTACATGTCAAAGGAATTATAGGGGATAGGTATTTACACAATAATTTAATTTGTTTAGCTAACAAGGAATGAATTAATATTTCATAACTAATACTTTGTAGTGGAAAAGATACACAACTTGATTTAAGTTAAGATGTTATGGTAGTATAAGACTAAATAACCCTATGATGATTTTTTAATTAATAATTTTATATTTAGTATTACAAATATTGTTCTCTTACAAAGAAAGTGTAAATGTAAAGAAGGAAGGGGATCGGAAGCACCCCTTAAGGCTATTATAAGTTTAACACAAATGTCTTTATAATTGGCACCATAGGTTTGATAGGAATAAAAGTGTATTTTGGGGCTATGATGAAAAAATCATAGGTGTCTATTTTAAGTTTATCAATGTTTAATCCATCAATGAAGTCAAACTTTTGTTAATTAGAAAAGCAATTAAATAATAGACACGGTGGTATGATGTGGAAAGAGCCAAATTGATAATTGAAAGCAATTATTTTAATGTTATTTCTCAAGTAAATAAAGACAAAAGTAAACCTTGATTATTGATTGCAATTTTCAATGATATCAAGATCCTACTAAGGGTAATATCTCTTTTACACACAAAATTTATGAATGTAATTCTTTTGCTTATGCTATAGTGAAATTAACAAGAAGTAGGTCAACACCCTTTGTAGAATGGTTGTGAGGTTCATTTGTTTGCATTATATGGAGTAAACATATAGAGTTTATGATATTAATTATTAATTATTATCTTTGATTGTTGTGATGCATATAGAGGTAATTGTGTTTGTACAAGAAAGTTTCTTTTCACTATTTGGGAAACTTAAAGGTATACAAACAGTGTAATAAGTTAACATTACCTTATCTTTTTTGAGGAGTGTGGTTATAACTTTTTTTTTTTGTGTATAAAGAAATTTGGATCTTATATTATTTATTAATGCTTTTGTTCTTTATAAGTAATAGAGACCCTTTTTTGTATTTTCTTTATGGGTTATCTTAATTAAGGTAGTTATAAATAATATACATTATCATTTAATAAAAAGTGATTTAATAAATTTTCTATAAATCTTATGAGGATTTAACATGGTAAGTAAGAGAAAAAAATTAAAATTTTCTCTCTCATTTTTCTTTTCTCAAAATATTTTTTAAATACAAATATATATATATATTTATACTATGGCTCTACAAACCCATCAACACAAGTTACACTTTTACGTGAGCGGATTAACCTTAGTGAATTCATACATTGCACAACCATAAGAATTTTTGGGGTAAACTTAAAGTGTAAAATTTTTTATATATTAACATTACAAACTACGATTCAAAACGATTAATATTGTTAAGTAAGAGCTTTGACATAATGGATTTAAATTTGAAATGCTTGGTTTATTTTTATTTTCTTTTTTAAGATAAATGCACACAATCTTTAATTGCTTGTTTTCTTTTCTATTTTGACAATTAAATTAATTACTTGTTTTCTAATTTTATAAAAACACTTAAAGGAAATCGTATGATTTTCATTTTCTTTCCTTAGCATATTAAACTTATTTGTGACTCCTAAAGCTCTCCATAACAATGAATATGTTATACATTGACATAAACACAACATCATAAAATAATTTAGAAATTCATATTATATAAATAAAAAGAAAACATAATATTGTATTGTTACATGTACAATTAAAATATAAATTAGTTTTGTTGTATAATTTACAATTTAATAGAACTCCCAATGCAAAAAAAAAAAAAAGAAAAAGAAAAAGAAAAAGTTATTTTCACGTTTATTTTCAATTACATCTTCGAGCATTATTCACAACAAATCTTGTATATGAAATTAAAACATGTAAAACTATTATTCACGTTTTTCCTCGAGGGAGGGCGAGAGTTGACCTCTAATCGCCTTCCAAATCCCACAAATTTTTGAATTATTAACAATAATGTAAATTGAAGTGCTGGGTACTCCCCACAATATTTTCTGAGTGTACCGTCTCTTCCGCTAACTTCTGACAAGCTAAACCACATTGGTTATTGCTAAATGAAAGAAAATGTATCACGACCCCACTGGCTGGCGTCAACATTACGCGTAACGCCATGGCTGCTTTGCCTGCCCAAAAAGATCACGTATATTGGTTCCACGTCCCCCAGTCTCGTCATCCTGAACATCCTGCGCCAATCTATCTCTCTCTCCACCTTTCGCTTTCTCACTCCTACCCTGCATTTCTTGTTTTGATTCGTATGATTTGGTTGGGAACACGTCATAAGCCACCCTCTCCCGGTATCATTTTCCGACAAGGCATTATTCGACTTCGTCTTCTCCCCTCGCTTTTTCAACACCCAACTGCTCTTATATCTCTCTCTTTCTCTCTTTCTCCATCTCTATTATCTCTGGTTTCGATCTGGAATTCCCTGAAAACAGGGCCAACGAGGAAATGAAGGTTTGATTTCTTTTTTCTTAGAGTCCTTCGCCTTTTTCATTTGGAGGGTGCGGGGGAGGATTGTGGGGGATTTATTACATAGGACTCTCGAGCCATTCTTTAGATGGGTTCTGAGTAATTCATCTGCTTGAACTGTTTCTTGGGATTTAGCTGGTAGGTACATGTTTTTCTGTCGGATCCGAAAGTATGACTTCTCTTTCTGGGTTAAGATTAAAGAATCGAAAGACCTCTAAACTACACTTTTCATCTTCAGAGAAGTAGGCGCTTTATTAGTCCTCGTTATTCCGATTAACATTCATGTTCTGATTTAGCAAAATTAATGCTCTCTGGTTTGTTCCTTAAAATAAGTCAAATCAGGCAATAAGATTACCAGGCTACTGAGTTAAATTAACCATAACTGTGGAACGTGTTTTGCAGAAATTTGTATTGAAGTTGGACTTGGAGGATGACAAAGCCAAACAGAAGGCCATGAAGACAGTTTCCACGCTTTCAGGTATCCAATGAATGCTTTTGCGAGAAATCGTTAAGTTCTTACCATTGATACTTTCAAGTGGTTTGTTTGGTGGGCCCTCGGTGGAGGGAATAATAATATGCACGTTTAAATACGTAGAAGAGAAGAAGAACGCCGATATTAACATTTAGAAAACGCTTATGGTTTTTTTTTTTTTTTTGAGTGTTTAAATTGTTTGCTTCATTTCTTTGTTTTTCTACCGAATCATTTCTCTTCCCATGACCTACAATCTTTCAATTTCTCAAAAAAAAAAAAAAAAAAAAAAAAAGAAAGAAAAAACAAGCAGTAATTAGCATAATTTTAAAGATAAGATCGATTTGACAATCAAATCAATCAATGGATTGATGATTTAAAATTTAAGTCAGTTTAATCTTTTTCATGTAATCAAATAAGAAAGTGATTGAAAAAAGGAAAAATCGCTAGATCTGATTAATTCGAACAGTCGGACCGAGTTATTCAAACTAATGAATTGGCCGAGTTAGTGTTAAAAATTTTATTTTTTGTTTTTTTATATAAATATATAATCATATTACTTTATAAAAATATTTACACCCACTGATTTTGGGACAAAAAGATAAATACCTCATTATTATTTATTGGCCATTTTCAAAAAAGATGTGTGTGAGTCACCGCAAGTGCTTTATGGTATACATAAGTGATATATGACATGGGAACGCAGAGTTTGGTGGATCGCACGTACAAAAAGAATAATTTTTCAAAAGAGTCTCTCGGATTCAGTTTTCAGCCATATTTCGGATGCAGATTAAAATAATGATATTTGTTTAAAACAGATTCATATTTTTCATGAAAGTGCATGGAAGGTGCGAGACTCATCTCTGAACATTTTTATTGTTTCGCAATATTTCTCTGGGTAACTTATTGATAACAGATGAGATTGTCAAACAATCAAACGTTGGTCACCGGTCGGCTCATAAACCGATGGTTGGTCAACAACTTGAGTTTGTTAATGGCTGTTGGCGTCTCATGATAAATTTTATTAGTGTTTTGCTAATTCAAGAATAAGAATTATAATGCAGCTACTTCAGAATGCCCTAAAAATCAGAAGATGAAAGAAAAATTCCCATCAAAGCAACGGAATCCTGGTTTTCCTGTTCTCCTTGGCCAATGGCTAACGGCCACTCCAGACTCAGTTGTGGTTATTGTTGACTTGACCTGATAACTACTACCATGTCATCCATAGTCTAGAGATGAGGATAATGGGAGCAGCATCAGACAGAAGTCTGTGCTACATTAATTTCTTAATTTTTTTTCTTTTCTTTTTTTTTTTGGCGCCGTTTGTTCAATCTTTTGTAGTTTATGAGTTGAATTTTGCAGGGATTGATTCCATTTCAATGGACGTGAAGGAAAAGAAATTGACAGTGATTGGAACAGTGGATCCTGTGAACGTAGTAAGCAGATTGAGAAAATATTGGCCTACTGACATAATCTCGTTAGGGCCTGCAGAGGAGCCTAAGAAGAAAGAGGAGGAAGCCAAGAAAGAGGAGGAGCCTAAGAAGGAGGAACCCAAGAAAGAGGATGAGGCCAAGAAAGAGGAAACCATGAAGGAAGAACCCAAGAAAGAAGAAGAGAAGAAGACTGAAGAAGAGAAAAAGAAAGAGGCTGCTGTACTGGTACCAGACCCTGTTTTGGAGCTTGTTAAGGCCTATAAGGCTTCAAATTATAATCCTTACACGACCAGGTATTACTATGTCCCAAATGTGGAGGAGAATCCAAATGTTTGTGTCATCTGTTAAAATGGGCCACGCAAATTGGTGTGCAAGTTAAGTTGGTTGGATTATCTTATCCAAATTGATGAACATTTCGATCCCACTGACTGTAATCAGTTGGGAAAGTACCACCTACGCAGAGAGGTGCCCCCCTTGTATATATAGATTGTAACGACTCGTTGATATCTATTGAGACATAAATGATGTTGTCCAGAGAAAATAAATTGAAAATTTGCCGACTTTTTATCTGGTTCGTCATTAACCTTGCTATCGATCGAAGAACCATAATTTCCCACCATCTTGGTCGTAACAGACATCATTAGAAAAAATTATGTAACTAGTTCTGCCTGCTCAAATCTTTTTCTTTTTTAATTTAATTTTTGAAGTACTATTCTCCCGTGAGTCTGTCTCGAGTGTTTACAATCCATTCACATGCAAGAAGATGCTACTTCTTGTAGTTGGAAAGGGGAACGGGTCCACTTGAGAAGCCAAGAGTTCAGTCATAGCTTGGCATACGAGAACCGTAGTGGGCCATGCTTGGGATCTTTTCCTTTCAGAAATTTTATCTTTTTTTACAGTTGCGCGTTTGCTTAAGAACTGAACCGTCATCTTCTAAATGATGAATTGATTTGTGGGTACGATGACTTCTCCCTAGCCTTCTCTTCTGTTTGTTGGAATTTTTTAATATAAAACAAAATATATGTGGCTGTGCGGTAAAAAACTGTACAACTACTAATTGCACTTCCAACATTTGAATGCATGCCATTTAAATGAAATTTCAAGTTCTTAATTATTAGATTAAACGTACCTATTGACTAAAAATTATTATTACTACTTCTATATATACCAATTCTCTAATACTTATTCAACGGATGCAAATTCTTCTTTTTTGATATCATCATTATTATATTAACAATCTTTTTGTATATAATATTGTTTTAGAAATATTATAGATATTTAAGAGAGTAATTTTAAAAATATACTAAATTATCAAAAACTTGATTTCAATAATATAACCTATAATTAAGTATTTTTCATTTTAACTTTTGAAGGAAATTGTATAAGTTTTTATTGTAAATTAGTGAGGACAAATTTTGTTTTAAGGAGAGTAGCATTAGATGAGCATTAGATGCACAATTTTAAGCAATTATCTTTTAATTTTTAGTATAGTAAAAAAAATTTGTTTAATAATTTTAAGTCAAAATTTTATACTATGATTGAAATATTGAAATAATTAACAACTAATTTTGTGAAATTAGTGTGATAGAGAAAACTTTATACACTAATAGAAAAGGGTTCATTTTTTGTTAGTATTTTATGTTCTAAATACTATAATACTAGACAAAAAATAAGATTATTATTGATACTAAGAAGTGACAAAAAATGAGAGACAAATGATAAGATATGTAGAGGACACACATTAAATGTTATAAATGATTTATTATTTGATATATATTATAATTTTTAAACTACAAAAGTAACTATGTGAGAAATTAAAAATGACATATATATAAGAGGATGCAACAAGCAAGAAATTTTTTATTTTTAAATTTAATAAGATAATTGATAGTAAACTAATGTTAAAACAATTTGCTAACATTGAAAAAACACTTAATCATTTTTCACAACACAAGATATTTGTTGATGAAATCATTGTTTTGAGTTCAATAATTTTCAAATTGTCATCTCAATGGAAAGATTTCAAGAGAAGCCTAAAACATAAAGCAGATGATATTTCTCTTAAAAAGTTTGCTATCTATCTTTGCGTAGAAAAAGAGTTTTGCATACAAGAAGAAAATAAAGAGAAAGCTTCTCACATTTAAAAAGTATATGTAATTGAGAAAGGAAAATTAAGCAAGCTTTCTATTAAGAGGAAGAGTTAATATAGTGTTGCCAAAAAGTAACATAAAAGGCATAAGAAAAATGACAAATATCATTTCTATCCAAACAAAAAAAAAACTATAAATATTAAGTTTTGTCTTTTCAAAAAGAAAAAGGAAAAGCATGCATTTTTTAGAGCAACAAATGAGAAAATAATTACTATGATTATAAAGATCAATTCAATAGGAGATAACATTATTTGGTGGATTGATTTCAAAGCTATTTAACATATTTATAAGAACAAAAGTCTCTTTAAACAATTGAAACTAATAACTAATGGTACTATCATGTATATAAAAAATTATATTGTAATTTTTGCTATATAAATTAAAAAGTAGAATTGTAATTCACTATTAGAAGAGTCATTATTATTATTAGTGTATTGTATATTATAAAAGTTAGGAAAAATCTAGTTTTGAGTAGCCATTTGAACAAATATGAGTTTAAACTTATGTTCAAGACTAATAATTTTGTCTTATCAAAATAGGGTGTGCTTATAGGAAATAATTACCTTTGTAATAAGATGCTTAAACTCAATATTGTTTTTAATAATAATACTAATGTTTTTACTCATACTATTGACTTTTTTTTAATGTTATAATATATTATGACACATAAATTTTAAAAGACTATGAGACATGATTAAATTAGAATTATTGCCACATTTTAATACATTCAAAGATAAATTCATAAGTTGTATGCTAAAAAAATAATTAAAAGTATATTTTCAAGCATTCAAAGATCTTTAAGTATGTTAGAGTTTATTTATAGTAATGTGTGCAATTTGTATAAAATATAAATAAAAAGATATTTTGTGGCATTCATTAATGATTATTTTATATTCTACCATATTTATTTGTTGTATACTAAAAATAAAATTCTTAAAGATTCAAGTATGCTCTAAATTTAAGTTATAATGTGAATTTATTATTAAATACCTACGATTTGATAAAGGAGAGAGTATTATGACATTGCATTTTTTGAGTTTATGAGGATATATTCATCAAATAACTACTCCTTACACATTATAACAAAAATTGATCATTGATAAAAATAGTCAATGTCATGTTGTCAAATTTTTGTTTAAATTACAAACTTTGGGGTGAGGCATTGCTTACAGAATGTCATATCTTGAAAAAAGTTTCAACAAAAAGGAACAAAATAATCCCATATGAGTTCTAGAATAAAAAGAAACCAAACTTTAAGTACTTAAAAGTTTAGGGTTATAAAGCAATTGTTAAAGTTCTTAAATCCAAAAGGATAAAGTTAGGTGAAAAAGGAATTGAGTATATCTTTTTGGGATATACTCATAATAGCAAAGCTTGTTGATTCATGATTGTAGAGCTTAATAAGTCTATGTTTGTTATCATAATCATAAAATCAAGTGATTTTATTCTTGATGAAAATATATTCATCTTTATTTCTAAAATTTTAAAACAAAAACAAGTTCTTGATAAGGATAATGATGCGTTAACAAAAGAAAATGAAAATAATGAAGACATGAAACTTTGTAAGAGCAAAAGAGCAAGGAAAGTAAAAACTTTCTATTTTGATTACTTTATGTTCTTAATAGAAAGAACAAAATAATCAATAAGTAATTAAATTTCAATTACTTCAATATTGCAAATGATTCCAAGACATTTAATGAAGTAATAAAATTGTAAGATGCTATGTTTCGAAAGGAAGTGATAAATAATAAAATAGATTCAATTATGAGTAAGAAGACTTAGAAATTAATAGACCTTCACTTAGTTCAAAGCAAATTAAATATAAATGGATTTTTAAAAGGAAAATGAAGATCATTTGAACTATTAATAAGTTTATAGCTAAGTTAGTTGCCAAAGACTTTACATAAAAGCAAGGTGTCAATTATTTTGATACATATTTATTAACAGTTAGAATTGGTGTAATCAAGCTGCTTATTATACTTGCCTTGATCATAGCCTAGTAATTTATCAAATGAATATGAAAACAATATTTTTAAATGGTAAATTAGGAGAAGAAGTGCACATAAAGCAAATAGAGAGATTTGTTATGCCTAATCAAAAGGAAAAAGTGTGTAAACTAGATAAGTCCTTATAAAGATTGAAACAAGCACTTAAGCATTAACATAAAAAAAATTTGATTAGTTGGTACTAGCTAATAGATTTAAGATTATTGAATTAGAAAAATGTATTTATGGTAAGTTCAAAAAAGAAAAATGCATCATTATTTATTTATATGTGGATGAGATATTAATCTTAGTGATTGACTTAGAACAAATTGAAGTTGTCAAAATTTTTTTGTCTACTAAATTTAATATAAAAGGCATGCTTAAGGCAATTGTCATGTTCAGAATCAAAATATTCCAAGGTTAGAAGAACATAATACTTTCTCACTCATATTACATTAAAAAAGTTCTTAATAAGTTTAATTACTTATATTGTATTTTAGCCTTTAATGCATTTTATCCTTACATGAATTTTACTAAGAATGTTGAAAATCTAGTATTTCAACTAAAATATACTAAAGTGATTAGATGTTTAATGTATGTAATGACATATATAAAACTATACATAACCAATGTAGTTGGTAAAATAAAGAGGTATACAAGTAATCCAAGTGACGTGCATTGGTATAAAGTAAATAAAATCTTAAATTACTTAATGAAAATAAAGAATTATGATATAAGCTATATTGGTTGTCCTTTTGTTTTAAAAGGATATTCAAATTTGAAATAGATCATAGATAAAGAGGATTATACTTTTACTAATGAATGGATGTTTTTGTTTAGTAAAGGTGTAATTTCTTAGGGTTCTAAGAAATTCACAATAAATTTCATAATGACTATAGAATTTTTAGCATTAGTTTCAAAAAGTAAAAAAATGAAAATGGTTAAGGAATTTGCTTTATAAGATTCCTTTGTAACAAAAGTTAATAGCATTTATTTATTTACATTTTGCCTTTAGCAAAAGCATATAGTTAAATATATAATGGTAAGTTTGGACACATTGAACTTAGATACAACTATATGAGATACTTGATTACAAATATAGTGATCATGTTTGATTTTGTAAGATCAAGTTAAAACAAGTCAATCCTTTATAAAAAAAGATTAATAAAAGACATAATGGATAAGACATCAAAAGTGATAAGTCTTATACTTATAAATACAAAGACCTATGATGAAAACAAAACTTAATGCTTGATGCAATGCCAAGTTTTGAGTTTAATGAGTCAATGTATATCATCAATGTAGCTAAATCATTATATTTAATCATTTTTATTATAGGAATACATAATGCTTAGTACCTATAATAAATTAGAAGGATGATCAATAAGACTCTTAACAAACTTGAAAGGATTTTGTGTTAGGCCATTTTAATACGTTAAAGTGTTTAGCTTTAAAACATTGATGAAAAATTGTATTTGCTTTAAAAAATTTTAAATTGTTTGTTGCAAAAGAGTTTTTTTTTTTTTACCATCACTAATGATTCCTTAAGTGTTTTAAACCTTATAAAAATTATCTTTCTTTGAGAACTTGACAACCATCCTAACATTATTAGTAGGAATAGTCATAAATTTTATCCATTTTGACCATAAACCCCAATCACAAGTATGTATTCATTATGAAAGGATTTAGGAAAAAGATTCTTAAAATTTATACTTTAAACATTAAATAATTCAACAGCAAAGATATTATTTAAAGGTATCTTATTCATTCAAGAAATATTTTTAGTCTTTTAACACTAATCATAAGAGGTTATATAAGTATAAACATCTTGAAAAAGTGAAAGCTAATAAAAACTTTAATAAAGAATCTTTTAGATCATTTTGGTTACACTGAAGTGCCCATAAGCTTTTTAATAATGACAATAGTAAAGAATGATTGCCTTTTCTTCCTCACGCATACATTTTTTTTAATTTGATATGTACAAATTTTTGTACAAGAAAAGTTCCTCATAAAAGTAATATTTAACATCATAAAAATTTTTTTTGCTTCTATTGATAAGATGAATTTAGGTGAAGAATGTTACTTATTAGATAATTTCCAAAATTAATATACCAACGAAACAATGTAATCTCAATAAAATAAATATACTTATTTAGTAATTCTGTTTTTATAGGATTCTTAGCTAATTTGTCTTAATTAGGGACCTTTAAGCCTTGATAAGTGGTCAACCACAAAATTTTCAATGCTTTTTTTGTCTCTTATCTCTTTGTCAAGCTCTTATAATAATAGAATATGTATAATAGATTAAGATTTAGCATCTTACTTAACAAGCAAATACTTAAAAGTAGAATAGTTTTTATAAATAATAACCTCAGCAAAAATCAAATCAAATAAAATTAAAATTTATCAAAAGCAAATACCACTGCCAAAAGTTCTTTTTTAATTGTCACATATTTCTTTTGAGCCTATATCAAGATATGATTGACATACTATATTGTTTGAAACTTTTTGTCATTTCTTTATAATAGAATGGATCCTATTATAGTATCATTTGTATCACATATAAGCTTAAATGGTAATTCCTAATTCGGTGCCACCATAATAGGTGTATATATTTGCCCTTTCTAATGTGTTAAAAGCCTACAAATATTCATAAAAAAATTAAATAGATATCTTTAACTAAAAGATATGATAAAGGTTTGCAATTTTAAAAAAGTCCTCAATGATTTGTCTATAAAATTTTGCATGGCCTAAGAAGCTCCTTGTGCCCTTAAAAGGTAAATTTTCAATTGCTTCTTCCTTGGCTCGATTTACTTTAACTCCTTTATGGTAAAATTTGTGACTTAGGACTATTCCTTCTTATGTGGTATAATCACATTTTTCCCAATTCAAAAAAAGGTTAGTTTCCTCACATCTTGTAAAATTAAGTTCAAATGATACAAACAATCATCAAAAGAAGAATAAAGAACTAAAAAAATTATTCATAAAAATTTTAATGAAATTTTTAACTATATTAGAAAATTTTCATCATACATCTTTGAAAAGTAGCAGGTGCATTACATAAACTAAAAGGTAGTCTTTAATACGCAAAAGTGTCATAAGGTTAAGTGAAAGTAGTTTTTCCTTAGTTCTTTAGTGCAACAAGAATTTAATCATAACCTAAATACTCATTTAAAAAGCAATAGAATTTATGGCTAATAAGTTTTTCTATCATTTGACCAATGAAAGATAAAAGAAAATAATTTTTTTTGCAATATTTAACTTTTTATAATCTATACAATCTCACTAGCTACTTTCTTAGTAGGAATCAATTTATTTTGATCATTCTTTACAACAATGATACCTCCCTTTTTAGGTATTACTTTAACTAAACTAACCTATAAGCTATCAAAAATAAGATAGATTATACCTGAATCTAGCAATTTAATCACTTTAAACTTTACCACATCTTGCTTACACAAGTTAAGCTTTTTTGGGATTAGACTATGGACTTGTAACCCTCTTCCATAAGAATTTTATACATGTAGATTAAAGGGTTAATTCCCTTTATATTAGCTATTTTACATTCTAAGGCTTTTTTATGCTCCATCAAAATTTTAAGAAGTTTCTCTTCATCAAATTTGTCAAAAAAAAAAAAGAAAAAGAAATAATCACAAATAAAGAGGAAGAACCTGTTAAAGATACATATTCTAAATAGGAATGTAAAGGTTTAAATTCAAGTGAAGAAAACTTTTCAATTAAGGACTTTAATTGAAAAACTTGGAGTTTGTCAAGAATTACAGCTCTTGGCTCTTCGGTTCTTAAGTATGATGGATTTGCCTCCAACCAACTAGCACTATCTTTTATATACTCATTTTTAGCTGTAATACTCTTTGATTGAACAATGCAAGCTTTAGATAAGTCCTCTAATATGTCTTCTTAAAAGAACTCATTAACTTTATGGTTGAGAATATCAATTGTAAAACAAATATTATCATCAGAGGAATATTTAATGACTTAAAAAAAAGCCTAAAGGTGACATATTCATCTTGAATTTTAAGGATTAGCTCTCCTGATTCCTTGTCAGTCAATAATGTTCTGCTTATAGCTAGAAGAAGTCTCCCTAAAATAAAAGGTATATCATAGTTCTCATCCATGTTCAAAATAATGAAGTCTACAAGAAAAATAAAGTTTGCAACCATTTTACTTCAAAGTACAGTGCTTCAATATTATGGTAAATTACATGCTAAGGTAATGGTGCAAGTAGTAGCCTTACAGATAATACTACTTAGAAATCAAGAACATCACTTGCTGGCTTATTGAAGAGAAAGGGCCAACTAGCATTTTCAGTGTCTCAACATCTCCGTGACACTGCTGTAGTCAAGAAATAAGGCAAACTAAAAGAAAAAAGGATTAAGTCCTCTGCTAATGCTATTGCGAAGCCATAATCTCGAACATCAACCTTGAGTGGAGGTGCAATCAATCAGAAATCTGTGCAAATGGCTTAACTGAAGTTCAACCAAAAGTAAGTTATTTTTCATACACTGCTGATTCATTATTTAAATAATAATAATAATAAATGATGAAATCTATTGCTAGCCATGGGATGTCAAATCTCACTCTAACTTTCATTGTAATTGTGTAGGCCAATGCAATTGGACTTTAGCTTTTTCCCTCCCCGCCTAGCTTTATTGAGTTATATTGTACTCAACAAAGTTATATAGGCCAAGTATGAACTTAGTGAAAAAAAAAAAATTCAAGAAAGTAGTAGTGGATGTGAAATATATTGACCCTAAGAGAACTTATATTTTAGGATTTTTATAAATAAATGTCTTTGTTAGTTTAGATTTCATCATTGCCTAATTGTCAGCAGAGTTTTATTGTTTATTGTGTAGTCCTTGTATTTGTCATTGGAAATAGGAGATGAATGGATTATTATTTGTGACAATACCATGTAATGTTTGTAATTTTTCCTACAAAGCATGTCATTATCTACTTTAACTTACTGTGCGTTCGGGTACACTAATGTCTTTCAAGGATTGGGGTTATGTTGATGGAAATATGTTTGGTGTAGTTAATAGGCCAAACTATGTTCCATGATATGCCTTCATCACATAATTTTCTAACAAGTCTTACTTTGGCCTCCTAGTCATCAATGCAAATATACAACGATGCATGCTGGATGGTCTATTCCCTTAACTTCAAATGTAGGGAAAGCTAACCAAGAACACACTCTCCATTGTGGCAGACAATTACGTTGACGTCAATTGAGAAAAAATATGTAGCATATATGACAAGACCGGCATAAATTGCAAGTCAAACTATTGCATATTTGCCTTCATATGCGCCATGTCTTTTGTCATGAATTTTGCCGACACGTTTCCCCTACCTTTCAGCAAGTTTCGGGTTGGAGTCCCGACTTGAATATTTTGTTAAATGAGCTTCCCTAGTACCTTTACTTGTCTTGACCCAATCTGATCCCAATCCTCTATGCTATCTGGGGTTATTTTGTATTGACTTGTTTAAGTGTTGAAGTATACACCATCCATAGTATACCCCATCCATATGCCTCTCATACTATGTTTTTTTTTGGTAATTTGAACTTAACTAATGGTTGCTTTGTACCTACGTGTTTCAGTTGAGGTATATAAAGTCAATGTAAACAGAAAAAAGAAAAAACGATTAACAAAATTTTCCCAGTGTCCGAAGATGTTGCTTATTCCTACAATATAATTCCTTCAAAGTTACGTTTATCGTCTATCTGTGTGTTTGGGCCTGGTGTCGTCATATATTGGTACAATGGTGTCGTATAATTCTTTCAAAGTCCAAGTGTCCCTGTGTATTTGGTCTACAGTCATCTTATATATTTGCCAAGATGTCGTATATCCCTAAAATGGTGTTGTTATCTGTCTCTTTGTGTTTTGGCATGGTTTCGTCATACATGTTTGCTAAGATGTCGTATATCCCTACAATGGTGTCGCAAAATTCCTTCCAAGTGTTGTTTATTGTCTAATTGTCTGTGTATTTTAGTCCAGTGTCGTTGCATATATTTGCCGAGATGTCATAGATTACTTCAGTTGTGACGTATTATGCTTCCGACGTGTCATATACCACCTGAAATGTTTCGTATTGTTTTTACCACTTTGGTATTGAGTCCATATAGCAATTATTTCAGACATTAAGGTTAAAACTTGATGTGATGACATCAAACAAAAATTCCGAAGATGACTAATTGGATGCAAACGAAAGTTTCATTGATAAGGATAGATTGTTACAAACATGAGAAACTAACATTAACTAACATAAGAAATTGATTTCCCTAAGTAAAGCCACATGATCATACCCCGTTCTCTTTGTACATGCTGTTCAGGATATTGAATGCATCTCGTGCGACTCCCTGGATGGGAGGTTTCACTGCTTGTTCTGTTAGTAGGATTGTCGTCTCCCTCTGGCCTTGATTGTCTTGACTCCGCCTCACTGCATTCGTACTGTCTCCATATTAAATGATGCAAGGCCATTTCTTCAACGTGCTGGACCATACATGGTAGCGCTTTTGGCTCCATCACCAGTTCTTGTGCCCAAATCTGGTTCCTTTTCTAAATAATCCTCAGTGCCAATTATTTAGCTTTACGAGTCTTTTCTTAGCTTTTAAGAAAGGATCTCTTGTAACAATTACCAAGTGACTATGGGCTGCTTTCTTTGTTTTCTCCGTAACAAACATACATACTCAAATTAACATAATGCACTGTACATAAAGGATTATTGCATAACTTGAAGATGTGATGGAACGAATATAATCGCATTTCACATATGTTCATGATACTAGTTAGAAAATATTAATCAAAAGTTTTCCCACCCATAATGAAAGAGACAAGGTGGTCAAGTAAGTTACTTGAACAAAGACAACTATTGACATTTATATTAGGATGTTAGCCCTTACAACGTACTCATTTATATACACAACTGTGGCCCAATGGGTGAATCAAAACCCCAATCTTCTATGTATCCATAGCTTGCATTACTTATTTACAGGCTGTAGCTTCCTTACTATGTCTGCATTCTTTCTTAGTTGCAGGCTTTCAATTGTCTCCTCATCTGAGTTTTCCCAATACAAGGATATTTCGAGATGAAACACAAGGCTGTAAGATTCAATTTAACATAGCTAAATTGTATCTCCTCTTCAGAAAAAGAGCAATATGTAGAACAAGTCAACACACTTTCTACATAACTCACGAGTGACAAAGTGGGATAGCGCCAATTGAAGGGGGGCCACTGTAGATGCTTGCGAAAGGCCAACTATTGTAGTTACTATCGAAGTAATCAAAAACAATTCTTGACAACAATAAATATGACCATAATACAGTGGTTCATTATGTGTCATAAAAGTCATATATGATTTAATCACAATCTCGTATAAACTTTAAGATGTTGTATATGTTTTATAAATTATCATATATAATATACCCTTAGATTTGTATGTTTCATTTGCAAACAACATGATGGGCCAAAAGCAAGGAGGCTTTATTTGGAATTTTAATTTAATTTATTTTCTAGTATGTGAAGTTTCAACATTTTCTTCCCGCTATAATATTGTACCCGTATTATATCAAAAGCCAGTATTGTTGAATGCATGGCATTCTCTTTCGAAGGGCCTGCACTTTGTTTCATTTGCAACGGTGTCTGCAAGCAAAGGCTCACAAGGAAGGTAAACTTCATTTCACTGTAGGGAACTTGTGTCTTTTCAAAAGCATTAACACGGTGATCTTTCCTATTGATTGTAGACAAACTAACAGAAGCGTTCTGGGGAGTTACAACCAAAGAGTGAATTTCTACTTTGCATCTGAACTAAAAGCAATTCCAGGCAACTAAGCGAGCTTGAACCCACGAGCTTCGATACTTGATAACCCACCTCTGAGCAGTTAATGGAGTAAGTATTTTTCACCTATGGAACACGATATCTAACGCAAGACCAAGGATGTCGATATATTGGTAATAATATTTGATAGGCCGTGAATTCAGTCAAATTTAGAGGTGAGTTACAATGTGTAATGCGTTACAGTGCCGACTAGGAACAATTTTCCATTGAGTGAAATGCTAAGTTCCTATGTGGATTACATGTTGGACCCTATAGTGTTGTTCAATCCTCTATATGTATTTTACATTTTTTTTTCAGTGTAGAATTCTAATCATCTGTCTATTCTTAACTGCAAATATCTTATTTCTATCGCTTCTATCAATTTGTCTGAATTTTTGGTAATGTTAATAATGAGAATATGTCAGGGGCAACAATCCTTTCTGTCCAACTGTCATGGAATCATCTACACATTAGCATGAATTTGTATAGATCTAATACGCAGTAATCAACGAATAAACCAGTTGTAGACCAATAATAATCACCAAAGCAACATGTAGAAAACCAAGCACAGTTCATAGAAGCGCATCAAGGATTAATTTCAGGAGGAGGCACTCCTCTATAAAATAACATCAGTATTAAATGGAAGATTAAACTACCATTATGGTAGTACTTCCCCTAACATGATCATAATTTCTCCTAGTGCTCTTTAAAAAGGAAGGAAGCATCAAAACATTCTCTTTCCTCTAACACCATTCCTGGACACGAGTTGAAAGTATCTCTGTGATCCCTTTTCCACCTCGGCCTCTTGCACAAAACGATCTATCTGCTCGAGTGCATATCTCCTGTTGACAACCTCCCAAGTCCATTTTGCGTATCTTTCATTAGGCGATTGTACACCTTAAACAAATTCTTCTGGCTGACATTAGCAGGGTCTGCAGCCAAAAACGAACAAACATACTCATGGTTGTGCTCATTTCACCGATTGTCTTGTAAAATCCATGAATAAACTGAAGGGAAATTGTCAGTGTGTGTATCAAAGTATTTATCTATGCGTGTTGGCAAGGCAACAAAATGGAAAAGACAAAACAAAATCATGCTTAGACGGACCACCGATGGCTTCAATCCAATGAAACAAGTTCCTACTTGTTTGTTGAAGGGGTAATTAGTGAGGCCATTGCATTGAACTTATCGCGGTCATAATTGTTGGGTGTAGATCAACACTTCATGCATGATATATCGGATCGACCAAAGGTTAAATCGCTCTCGGAGTAGTTTTTTTTTTCTTTTCTTATTTTTTATTCACTAGAAATAAGAATTGACACCATGCGATTTCACCCTTATTTTGTCGTATGTAGACTGTTGTAGGGTCTAACATTGCTAAGATAGATTAAGACTAGTGAACCATACTGTTGGTTCACGAGTGTGATAATTCATCATCTTTTCCTTCCTTTTTTTAGTGCATGTTACTTACATTAAAAAGAGAAATTGCATTAGGAAAGTAAAATTGTTGGTTCTAGAATTTTAATGCAATTTACCAAAATCTCGTATATAATGATAATGATATCATATAATTTTATAAATAACATATATAAATTCTAACTTATTGTTTAATTTAATCAAAGTGTCTTAACCTTTATAATATTGTACAACTTTATTGAAATCTCATATTTAATCTCCTAATGATGTTGTATAATTTTATAAAGGCATGATACATAATATCTGACTTATCTTATAATTTTATCAATATTTTGTATATCTCTACAATATTGTGTAATTTTTATAAAATGTCATATGTGATGTCCAAAATGACATATAATTTTATAAATGTTTTGTACATAATTTTCAACATGTTGTATAATTTTATCAAAGTATTATATATCTCTATAATATTGTATAATTTTATTAAAATGTCATCTAATTCTGTGAATATCTCTATAACATTATATAACTTTAATCAAATGTTGTGTATAATCTCCAAAATGGTCTATAATTTTATTAAGGTGTGGCTTATAGTTTCATCTACTAGCAGTCAAAATTTCTTGTAAATCTTCTCACACCTTCCTTAACCAATTGTATCCTCCACCCCTTCGTGATGTAAGGTTGTCCTCTTTGTGATGAGTTATTATAAATGTAATCAATCATGTTTACTTTTCTAATATTATTTTTTGTGTTCCATAAATGTCTCCTTATGTTTCCTATCTTTCATACAATACTTTAAAGACTATAAATGACAATTTTATGATAAACACTAAAACTTGATAACATCATATGATATATTATCTTAATAAAAGGACAAGAATAAATGTCTATCTCCAAAACCCTATTGTCTTTTCATTTCTTGTTCATGTTATGTTACAATAAATGTAATGTGGGACGAAAGCATGAAGATGTCATATGATATCAAACAAGCAAATTCAAGTTCTAATACCACCTAACGTGAGATGAAAGTGTGAGAAATAAATAACAAAAGGCTAATACCTTTAATAAAAATTTTTGGAATCTACCAAGATAACTCTTAAAAGAGAATAAAATGATTTATAAAATCTTATTATTTATCAAATGTCTAAGCTCATAAGCTTACATTGTATTTATAACTAAAACTATTTATCTAATTGGAAAAATGCTTTAAACTAAATGAAAAAATATTCTAAAATAAATCAAAATAAAAAAGAATCTTAAATAGTTCACATGTTTTTCTTAAATAGTTTAACCAAAATCCTTAATTATGCTAAAATAAGTAAATAAATTACAAAATAATAATTACAACATAATTTATAAGATGATAAGAAAATATCATTTATAGTGTGTCCTACATAAGATTGTCTGAGTGCAATAACCTGATAGAATCAAAGGGCTAGCAAGTTTCAAGATACCTTGATAGATTGAAACTAGTCATTCAAGATAAAATTAGGGTTCAAATGCTACTGAACATATTTCAAGTTAGGAATATGACATTGAGAGTTGAGATAATGTTGCAAGAAAAAAATAAGTTTAAATCATCTTTTAAATTTTATATTGATTCTAATAAATTTGCTACATAGAAAGGAAAAGTAAAAGACATTAAGCTAGCCAAAAAGGGTAATAATTACCAAAACTACAGCCAAACAACCACTTGTTGAGAAAACTACAATTTGGAATGCTAATTCTTATGAGAAGCCTATGCCAAGCAAGTGCTATAAGTGCAATGAGGTAAGTCATTGTTTGAGTGATTGCCTAAGTAAAAAAAAAAAAAAGTAAATGTGTAGAGCAAGTAGAGGTGATGGACGATGAAGATGAGGAAGTCTACTGTTGCTTAGAAGGAGAGAAGTGTAATTATGAAGATTATAGATTTGTATATGGTGAGAAAGCTGATGCTAGCTCTTAAACAAAAGAATGATACTCAGCGAAACAAGTTATTCTGTACCAAGTGCACAATTAACGATACCTTGTGTAATTTGATTACTAATAGTGATAGGCAAGAAAATATTATTGGGATAGAAACTGTTAAGAATTGCAGCTGCTAGTGGAGAAACACTTGAATTCGTATACCATAGGGTGGATCAAAACAATAGGTGAACTTTGAGTAATGAAACAATGTAAAGTTCCTTTCTCAATTAGCCAATACACAGATGAGGCTTATTGCAATATTGTAGACATAGATGCTTACCATTTATTGTTTGGGCAACCCTGACAATTTTATGTTGATGTTCAATACTTAGGCCAAAAGAATATGTGTAAACTTGAGAAGAATGCATTGAAATATACATCATTTCCTATGAAATAAGGGTCCCAACTTTAAGCCTCTTAAGTGGAGGGAATGATAAAGAATAAGTAGCCTAAAACTTTATGGACCAAATGGATTGTCAGAAGCCTTTGTGAACCAAATGGACTATCAGAAGCCCAAAGGAAAAATCAAAATATTTTGACTCTTATATAAAATTTCACTATTTAGAATATCCTTTTACTTTCTAAGATATCATTTTATTATTCAAACTCTATAAAATTATTTAAGAAAGTTTCATTTTCTCTTTTTAAAATATTTTTTATTTAATTAGATATTATTCTAAGTAGTTATTAAAGTGTTTTTTCATTTGAGTTAAAGTATTCTCCTAATTAACTAGCTAGTTTTATTTATAAATATGTGTAAGCCCAAGAGATTAAAACATTTAGAAAATTACATTTCAATAAAATATTTGTCTTGTTTCTATCTTTCTCTCTGAGAAATGTTATTCTTTTAGGTTCAATCACAGTATTAGCCTTATTTTCACTTACAATTGCGTCACTTTCTCATAATGTTGTTCTTTATCAACAGCTTTCCTTTAATTGAAATTCTTGATGCTTGGGGTTTCTTAATGGTCCATCAATATAACTAGTCTCTCTCAGTAAATTCATAGGCACCTTATGTTTATCTCGTGATGTGGATCTTCTTTATGTGCTCGTGTGATTACTCTGTAAGGGTGGATTTGCCTCAATAATGGTTGGAGAAGTTGTTACATAAGAGGCAAAGCCAATAGCAAGTAATGGATATATTGAGGTAATAATAAGTGAATTTTATTTTTAGTTACTATTTTCTTGAAAAATTTTCATTTATTTTGTCATTGGTTGAATTTGAATCTTGTTTTGTGAGAAGGTTAGAGTCACAGAAGAGGTAAAACCAATGACAAGTGAAGGACATCTTGTGGTAATAATATACTAAATTACTTTTAATTATTATTTTGTTTGAAAAATTTTCATTTATTTCATCAGAATAACCAGATATAAGTATTTAAATATGAACTAATGCAAGTACCAACATGAAATACATAACTAAAAGGACAAAGTACTACAAATGATTTTTTTCAAGTATTTTCACAAAGTCTAGTCAAATATTTCCCAACAAATATCTTCTCTATAATATTTGCTTAACCTAGAGCTTTAATCTTCTAACTTTTATGATATTAAATAAATGATAAAAAAAGGAAAACCATCAGTTATAGAATATTATTAATAGTTGTTACAACATTAAAATAAAACATAAAAAAAACCATTAGATGTTCTTCCACATAAAAAAGAAAATTAAATACCATAAAGAGAGATTAACAAAAAGATAGAGCTCATTATTCAATGATCTTATAGCATAATTATAATAACATATATTGGCTCAACTTAAAGACAATGTTACAATCTAAATTCTCTCAAATCACACATTAGGACATATTTGGAAAACAAAATAATGGAACTTAACTAAATAAATATAAAAGACATAAGTTGGCAAAAACTCTAATAAAAGTTGGAAGAAAGTGAAGTGGAATGTTAATTCCTATTAAAATTTTCTCCATTATGTCACAATACAAACAATAATGTGTTAAACTTGTGAGATAATAAATACTACCTTTAGCACACAGATTCCCATTTTAGATGTTTCACCAATTTCTGTTTAAGAATTTTGCATAAAAAATATACAAAAAAAAGAAAATTATATAAATATATATCAGTTATAAGAAAAATAAACATACATTGTGGACTCACTTGACTTTTGCCATTTTACTCCTAGTAAAGATAAAAGGCCACAAAACTCCATGAATTCTCCCATAGGCATTAAATTTATATTCCAATTCCAATTCCAGTTCCAATTCTTCAAGTGAACTCTATTCATGCCAGAAAAAACAAAGAAAAATTACGAGTCTTATAGTCTTTGTAGTGTTGCCTACAATCATGCCTAAAACACATATAGTCCATGCTATAAGGATAATTCTTTACATCAGCAGTTTTATGGTTGTATAGACTCTTTAATGTCCCTTTTTCACTTTCAATAAGCCAACATTGAATTTAAATTTTGTTTTGTGAGAAGGCTAGAGTTGCAGAAGAGGTAAAGCTAATGATAAATGATGTCTTGTAGTAATAATATGTAAAATTTATTTTTAATTATTACTTTTCTAGAAAAATATTTATTCATTTTATTAATACTTGAATTTGAATCTTGTTTTTTGGTGTCCATCACTTAAATACCAAATTGTTGTTTTCTTCACTTTTTTTTTGGTTTTTTTTTTCTTCATTAGACTACAACACTTAATAAAAATGGTGAGAATTTTTTTAACTAATATATCAATATTTTCTTCATTCTTTTCTTTTTCTTCGTTTTTTCCTTAAATGAGAAGAGTTTGTTTGGAATACAAGTTTTCTTGTCATAGGAATACTACACCTTATACAAGGGCCATTTATCATATGATGTCTTCAAGTGTGAATCTCTAAGAACATGTGAATTTTATGTTGCCAAGGAAATAAAAAAGCATTCCCTAAATGTGGCTCTACCAAATCTATTAATTCAAAGTTTTTTTTAATCAAATAAACTTATAAATTCTTAAGATGAAATTCACATGTTCTTGGAGATTCCAAAAAAAGCATATTTGAAATCTTGTAATAAAGAATATAAAAAAATAATCATCTTAGAGAGTAATGATAGAAAAATGAAGAGAAAAAGAATAAACTTTTGGTTCAGATGTAATTAGGTCCACAAGAATACCTTTGGAACGTTGACAATAAGGATAAAACCTATCGTCGAGATTATTTCCCTGATACCATTTTGGATGGTGCTATTAAATAAGCAAACAAAATTCTATATTACTATAATCCTTATAATTCTTGCTTACTTTCTGACTCAAGACATGTGATAAAGGATATTTTCTTATCATCTTATAAATTATATTGTAATTACTATTTTATAATTTATTTACTTGTTTTAGTATAATTAGGAATTTTAGTTAAATTATTTAGAAAATATATATGAACTGCTTAAGATTCTTTTTTATTTTAATTTATTTTATAATATTTTCTCATTTAACTTAAATTATTTTTCCAATTAGATAAATAGTTTTAGTTATAAATACCATGTAAGCCTATGGGTTAAGACATTTGATGAATAATAAAATTTTATAATTCATTTCATTTTCTTTTGAGAGTTATCCTAGTGGATTCCAAAAATTTTTATTAAAGGTTCAATCGAATATTGACATTTGTTATTTATTTCTCGTACTTTCATCTTGTGTCAAGTGGTATTAAAATTTGGACTTGCCTTGTTTGATATCATTTGACATCCTTGTGCTGCCATCTCACATTAGGTGGTATTATAGCAAGTTTGGCCTGTGTTGATGTTATCTTATGGGGTTAAAGGCAATATCTTCAATGACAAGGATTGTAAAAGGAAAACTTTGTCTAAAGTAATTTTACAGGATTATAAATATGATAGATCTTGTACTAGAGATACCGCTTACAATCAAAATGTTTATATTCACATTCCTAATTTAAAAAATATTTCTTTTTTTGATGGAAATTTTTTCATTAAACATTTTGTTAGTTGGTTAGTAGAAGTTGAAGTTTATTTCAAATACAATGATATTTATGATGAGGAGAAAATGACTTTGGCATATTCTAAACTTCGAGATAGTGCAGTGGAATGGTAAAATTATACTCAATATTTTTAGTTAAGGTGTGGTAAGTCTGAAATTCAATCATGTGTAGATATGAGAAATTTATTAGTATTGAAATTTTATGGTAATAATATGTTTGACAAAATTTTAGAAAAAGCTAAAGAGAAACTCAATTCTTATTTTCCACTAACTTATAAATTACATGATAATATGTTTGCTCACAATGATATGTTCATACATCAAGAGTTAGTAGTTCAAAAAGAAGAAGAAATATTAGTTGATAATCTCATGTTACAAACAATGCCTTTTGTGTTAGTAGAGAACTCAACGAGGACAAAGTATTGTTTTTGAATTCTATTAACTCAAAATTTGAACCCATAACCTGCAGGTTCAAGGATCTTGATAATTCTTTACCTTTCATATTTGTTGATTTTCTTAGAGTAGATAACCACATACTTGATGATTTGGCATTATTATTTATTAATATCATTATTCCCATAATGATTCATAAAAGAAGTTATTGGTTTTGGTTTATATTGAAAATGTTAATTTATTTAAAATATTTGTTCTTATAGTATGGAAGACATCAATTCCTTATTATCAACTCAAGGACAAGTTTCTTTTAAGTGGAGGGGTTTGACATAGGACATACTATAAAGAATATTTTGTTACCATCCTATAAATTATATTGTAATTACTATTTTGTAATTTATTCACTTTTTTAAATAATGAGGAATTTTAGTTAAACTATTTAGGAAAAATATATAAAAAATCGAGATTTTTTTAATTTATTTTAGAATATTTTCTCATTTAACTTAAAGTATTTTCCCAATTAACTAGTTAGTTTTACCTATAAATATGTGTAAGTCCAAAAGATTAAAGCATTCAAAAATTACATCTCAATAAAGTATCTGTCTTATTTATATCTTTCTCTCTGAGAAATATTATTCTTTTAGATTCAATTGAAGTATTAGCTTTATTTTTGCTAAACGCTGCATCAAGTGATATTAGAATTTGGATTTGCCTTGTTTGATATCATTTGATATGCAATTTCTTTAACGATGAAGATTATAAAGGCAAAACTCTATTTAAAGTAATTTTACAAGATCATAAATACAACAGATCTTGTACTAGAGATATCACTTGCAATCAAAATATTTGTATTCATATTTCTGATTTTAAAAATACTTTTGGATTTTTCCTTTGATCTTCTTACAATTCATCAAGTCTATAAAATTTTAGACTACCCATTCTATGTCAGTCCCCTCTACTTAAGAGAAACTTATCCTTAAGTTCAAATTTAGGTCTAAATAAAGAGGCTTATTTATTAAATAGTACAGATAAATATCTACAACATTGAAAGTCCTTAAAATTTCCTATCTTTGAGGTAGATCGATTATATATACATTGTCATTAATTTTCTTCAACACTTGATATAGACCATACTTCTTAGGCTATAACTTATTGTAAGAACCAATAGGAAACCATTCCTTATGAAAGAACACCATTACTTGGTCACCTTCTTTAAACAACTAGGTCCTTTGATGTTTGTTAATAATCTTTTTGTATTTCTCATTGATGACATCTAACTTTTGTGTCACCTTAACTTGGACATATTGCTCCTGCTCTGCAAGATGCTCAGTTATAATGCTAAGGCCTAGGACTCGAGGAAGTTTAACCAAATCTAGAACATATTGTAGACATTTAGTATAAACAATGGAAAAAGAAGATTTTTCTTGTAACACTATGTACTACATTGTTGTATACAAACTCAGCTTAAGTTAAGGCAAAGTCATTGCCTTTGCTTATCTCCATAAATACTTCGAATAAGATTACCTAAGGTCTTGTTGAGTGATTTAGTCTAACCATTTGTTTGAAGGTAAGTTGTACTGCTAAACTTTAAGGATGAATCAAATAACTTCCATAATGTAATCCAAAAGTGACTCAGAAACCTTGTATCATAGTTAAAAGAGATGGATTTAGGCACTCTATGAAAGTATACTACCTCTTTGAAAAGTAATCGAGCTACATTTGAGGCATCAGAGGTCTTCTTACAAGGAATAAAATGACTTATTTTAGAGAACTTGTCAACAATAACAAATACAGAGTTCATCCTGCATTGGGTATGAGGACAAGTCTTCCTAAATATGGTTTAGAATAGGCAATAACATATACAATCTTGTATTTTATGACTAGCCTTATTTAGCTATGGCCAATAATATCACTCTTAAATAGCAACAATTGTTTTGTCACGTCCAAGATGACCCGCAAGACCACCTCCATGTAAATCATGTATGAAGATCAAGGAATACAAAGCTGATTTCTACGCATCAAATAGCCATCAAGAATGTGAAAATCATCTACTGGTTGCCTTTGAACGCACTTCTTATAAACAATAACAAAGTCCTCATTATGCTCATACAATTTGTAAAGAAATTCAAACCCCACTATCTTACTACTTAATGTCATCAATAGTGAGACTCTTCTACTTAAGATTTTAGTAACTTTATTTTGCTAATTAGCTTTGTGAAATAACTTGAAAGGGAACTTTGTAGGAAACTAAATGATCGAGCATGTATATTATTGCTAATTTGCTTCTAATTGTAAAGATATTTAAAAGCATGATCATTAGAGTATAAGATGAATTCATACCCTATTAGATAATGCTCCCAATGCTTCAAAGATCTCACTACTGCATAAAATTCCTTGTCATATGTTAACCACTTCTATCGAGCTTCACTTAGCTTCTTATTGAAATATGCATCTAGCCTTTTCTCTTATTGAAATATGCATCTAGCTTCACTTTCCAATGAAGGGTTTTAATGTCAAACTCATTAATCTCATAAAAGTGCTTAGGGTATTAGAGAGACCAAGCCACTCATAAAGTCGTCTTTAGTTTTGAATGTAGTCTTCCACTCGTCTCTAGGTCTGATCCTGACTTGGTGATAGCTACTTTGAAGATTGAATTTTGAAAATACCTTAGACCCATCTATTTGGTCTAACATATCATCCAATCGAGGAATAAGGAACTTGTATCTAATGATGATTTTGTTGATGACCCGATTATTAACATATCCACTAACTACCACTATCTTTCTTTAGAGTTAATATGGTAAGTACTGCACATGGGCTTAAACTCTCCCTAATATAACCCTTTTATAATAATAACTCTTTTACCTTCTCTTTTAAGATCTTGCTTTCTTTGGGACTTATTTGGTAATGTGACAAGTTAGGGAGACTAACCTTAGGGACTAAATCAATTTGATGCTAGATGTTATGCATTGGTGGCAACTTGTTTGATAACTCCTTTAGAGTGATATCACTAAATTCTTCTCATAATGGCTCGATTACTTCTGAGAGTCCTGTCTCTATACCACTGGATATTTCACCTTTTACCACTAGCATACGAACTTCCTTTGATTCTTTAATGGTTGCTTTAACTTCTTGATTTAAATGGGAAACTATTAGAAAAGTCCTCCCTTCCATTTAAGAAGATTGAGGTTAGGACCCCCTTTTTATAAGTAATAACGTATATTTCACCTCATTCTTCTCAAGTTTGTAAATATTCTTTCTGTCTAAGTGTTGAGTATCAACATCAAATTGTTAGGGTCATCCATATAATAAATGAAAAGCGTCCATATCTATAACATCGCAGTAGGCCTCGTTTGTGTATTGGTCAATTGAGAAAGGAACTTTACACCATTTTATCACTCAAAGTTCACCTATTATTTTGATCCACCCAACGGTATACGAATTTGAGTGTTTTTCCACTGATAGCTACAATTTCTTAACAATTTCTATCCCAATAATATTTTCTTAGCTACCACTATCAATCATCAAATTACACAAGGTATTGTTGATTGTGCACCTAATATGAAATAACTTGTTTCACTGAGTATCATTTTCTAATTTAAGAATTAGCATCAATTTTCTCACCATATACATAAATCTATCATCTTCTTAATTGCAATCCTCTCCTTCTAGGCAGCAATAGACTTCCTTATCTTCATCTTCAATTGCCTCTCCTTACTCTACTACATTTATTGTTTTCCAACGTAGGCAATCACTCGAATGATGACCGACCTCATTGCACTTATAGCACTTGCTTGATGTAGGTTTCTCATAAAGATTAGCATTTTGGATGGTAATTTTCTCAACAAGCAATTGTATGCTTATAGTTTTGGCAATTATTGCCCTCTTTGGCTGGCATAATGTTTTTTATTTTTCCTTCTCTACAACAAACTTGTTAAAGTCAATATAAAACTTACAAGATGATTCAAGCTTATTTTTTTTCTTGTAATATCATCTTAGGTTTCAATGTCATATTCCTAACTTCAAATATGTTCAGTAGCATTTGAACTCTAATTTTATCTTGAATGGTTAGTTTCAATCCATCAAGGTATCTTAATGCTTGTTGGCCCTTTGATTCCATTAGGTTGTTAAGCTCAGACAATTTGAAAAATTATAATGAATATTCATGAACTGATTGATTACCTTGGTTGCAATATTACTATTTTTGAAAAAGGATTTACTCATAATCTGGAGGAAGAAATACTCCTATGAGAAGTGCTTCATTTATACCAATGCCTAACCGAAGCTCTCCTTTCTCTTCTCCTATGGTCCTTTGTTCGTTCCCACCAAACAGAGGGTCCTCTTTTTAGTCGACAAGCAATTAATCTAACCCTTTGTTTTTCAGGTATCTTTATATAATCAAAGAATCTTTTTACTTCAACTAACCAATCCATAAAATTTTCAATATTGATAAATTTCTCATATCTACCCATAATTGAATTTCATACTTACCACACCTTAATTAAAAATATTGAGTATAATTGCACCATTTAGCTGCACCTTCTCGAAGTTTAGAATACGTAAGAGTCATTTTCTCCTCCTTATAAATATCATTGTACTAGAAATAAACTTCAATTTTTACTAACCGACTGATAAAATCTTTAATGAAAAAATTTCCATCAAAGAAAGAAATATTTTTGAAATTAGGAACATGAGTACGAATATATGATATTTCTAGTACAAGACCTATTGTATTCATGATCTTGTAAAATTACTTTAAATAAAGTTTTCCCTTCATCATCTATATTGTTGAAGGGATTGCCTCAGACCCCCGTAAGACAACATCAACACAAACCAAACCTTTTCTAATACCACTTGATGTAGTGTTTAACGAAAATAAGACTAATACTTCAATTGAACCTAAAAGAATAATATTTTTTAGAGAAAAAGATAGAAACAAGACAGATACTTTATTAAAATGTAATTTTCTAAATGCTTTAGTCTATTAGACTTACACATATTTATAGCTAAAACTGACTAGTTAATTAGGAGAATACTCTAATCTAAATGAGAAAATATTTTAAAATTAATTAGAATAATATCTAATTAAATAAAAATATTTTAAAAAGAGAAAATAAAAATTTCTTAAATAATTCATAGAGTTTGAATAGTAAAATGATATAGTAGAAAGTAAAAGGGTATTTTAAATAGTAAAGGGTATCATAAGTAGTGAAATTGTATAGAAAAGTCAAACTTCTAAATTTTTCCTTTGAGTTTCTGACAGTCCATCTAGTTTATAAAGTTTTGGGCTACCCGTTTTATGTCAAAATGTTAGGATCCATGGAAGATTGGTTAAATGATTGTTAGCATTGTCATAATTGCCACAGGAAATCAATTTATCAAGAGTCAAAAGATTGTCACTTTAAATTGATATATAAAAGCTAAAGGTAATTGTTCCAGTGGTTCTTAAACTATGCACTAAATATTAGTTTGATCTTTTTATTATTTATTTATTTATTTTGTAGTTGGCTTCAATGCACTAATACTTGTTGAAAATGAATCTAGGTGACAAACAAAGTTAGTTACAAACTAAATGCTTTGGCCACACATTAGCAAAACAAATAACTCCTTTAACTGTCATCTAAATATTTGTGTAATTTGCAATAACATTCAATTTCATTTGTAAAAATCTTCATGAGAATATGCTAATCCTGTGACCATAATAGTAAATGAGAGGTTCATTTGTGGTTAATTAAAGTAATCAAGAGCCTAAAGAGTTTTAGTGACTACTAAAATGATGTTAAGCATAAAGTCATATGGGAAGAAAAAGGTTAGAACTCTGTATGGTTTGATTTATATAAAGTACAAAAACACTGACTATCTATAAATTGCTCGGGACAATTTTAGGTGACTTACATATTACTCCAATTAGGGAAACCCTTTGGTGCCACCAGGTCTCAATTAAGAATGTCATTGTCAAAAGAAGAGGCCATAATAGTTAATAAGTCCTTTATGTGGCACAATTGTCAAAGAAGAAATAAAGATAAATAATATCGAATTTCACCTAAACTTCAAAAGAAACTCATGTTTCAAATGAATGCATCATCTGTTTCCAAATTAACTTCTTAATAGGGTAATAAATGAGAATTTTCTCCACTGTAGGTTAGGGATTAATGGGCTGTTACCATTATGTCGAATTCCAATACATAGAATCAAATTGAGAAAAATGGACAACATTTTTTTTATCTCGGGACAATCAATTGGATATTACCAGTTGTATATGGCAAAAGTCAATCGTAGCAGGCTACAGTATAACAATGATTGTACATGCCAACTGGTAAAACATTAAAGAAACACCTTTGTTTTACTTATCCAAGTGGACATTTTCGCCAAGCCATTTTCGAAATCTAGCAACCCATTGAAAGGCGGGGAACTCCTGCATGGTTGTATGTACTTCTACTGCTTTAGACTTGCCCTTGCTTTCCTTTCCTTTCCTCTTTGATTTTGCTAACTGGCCTGCAACTGAAGAAACAAAGGGTAATAGTAAGTGATCTAAAAAGAAATGGTAATGTTCAATAACATGTTATCTTTAACTCAAATATAGATAACAAATAAACAACTGCTCAAACTGTTACTAAGAAAAACGGATGCATAACATAATGAAGTTTGGGCTGGCCGTTATGCTGCATAAGCCAATCCTTCATTAAGGGTTGTACTGCCATAGCGACAAACCACACCCAAAAATAACGAGTCATCTGTAATACAGTTCAACAATCTAAACAAAGTAATTGCATGTAATTTTGCCTAGCATTTTAGATCCAAATCCTTATATTCACATTATGATTAGTACTAATAATATCACACATCTGCAGCCTTGTTAAAAACCTTTGACTAACGATCAAATATTTATCAAATCTTTGACTACAAGCCACATCAAGGAGGAAACAAAAAATAACAATAATAATAATAATAATGCATTAGTTGGAATGTTGAAATATGAATTTATTAGGAATTTCTGCGTACTTAATATTTTTGTGTAGAATCACCACCTTTGTGAATAACCATTAGAATTTTGTTGTCAATTTGGCTCCCCCTTTGCTTGTTTGGGGTTATTGTATCCACAAGGGGAGATTCTACAAGTTTCGCTAGTTTGGGCACACGCCTAAATCGATTGTACATCAGAATCAATTCTCTCAGAAAGATTGAATCTCAGGTGGGTGGCTGACTTACACTTTTGAAGCTCCGATTTGCTCCATCCAAACCAACACTCTCTTATCTCCAGGTGGACAGATACGAGGATAATGGTATTGAATGTCAAGCCTTATCCAATCAATTGCACACTCTTGGTGGTATGAGTTTTATGATTTTTTTTATCACTTATAGGTAATGTAATTTTTGCACCAAATCCAATTGGATATACGGCTACGAGGAAGAATTATGGTTTTGTTGAGGGTCTTTATTTTTAATTTTGTTTATTGATTTTTGATTTTTGAAACTTGTAAGAGTATTTTAGACCGTTTAAGTCATTTATAATGGCACTTTTATTGTTAAAACTAACTTTCTATGATAGATATTTAACAAAAAAAAATTTTTTTTTGAGATTACGATACTTAAATAATAGTATCTTTTTATGTAATTTTTTGAAATATTAATATGTAAAACGTAAATACGTCATAAACTTAGAATGTACAATGTAAATTTTTCAATATTTAGTATATAAAAAGGAATTAATAAATTATTATATAAATCCATTGTAATCTAGATATTTCTTTTCTTTTCTTTTTCTGTTTTGCCTAAATATTTTACTATATTAAGCAATATTTTATTATAAAAATTAAAATTTATAAAATTTAAAATATATTTAATAAGTTCAAATGTAAATATGTAATATAAAGTGGATTTTATAGTATTTGTCCAAAAACGTAGAGTAAATATGTAATAGGTTCAATTTCTTTTATAGTATTTGGATTTCTAAAGAATACCAAATGTAAGACATCAAGAAATTTATATCAAAACTCTAAAAGATGATAAAAGCGTAAGACAATATTGGAATTATTCATCTTGTGTTTTATGTATCTACGATTTCCGTATCTGATATATGCATGCAAATTTATGTTCTTTCTTTCTTTCTTTCTTTCTTTTGTTAATTAGAAGACAGAATGGGCAGCGTGCCTTTTTCTATCTAATAAATTCTGAATCACATCCCGTCATTTCAACGTGAGACCACCAGCCTGAAATATAGGTAGGATTGGGAAAACAATGTGCACAAGACCTACGAGCTTTTAACCTGAGAAACATACGGTGCCTTCATATGGTGACAGTCAAAGATTCTTATGCTATTATATACATGTATGTATGTATGTATGTATGTATGTATATAAAGAAGTAATAGTAATGTAGACAAATAAATTATTAATAAAGGAACAAAAATAATTGTGTCAATTACTTTGAAAATAACAGCATATTTTTGGGAAGCAGATCAGGTTTTGTCTAGCACTTCTCCTCACTGGCGTGCCTTGTCTGCTAATTATTTGGTAAGTTAACATATATATATATTGAATTAAACTAAAAAAAAAAAAAAAGGGGTAAGCATAACACTAACACGTGGAAGTAATTATTTAGAAAACGGCTTTTTAAAACTTGAATAAGCCAAAGCATAAAATCTCAGAAAAGAAGAAATTTAAAAGGACAAAATGTTAATTAATGGCGTTGATGATCTGCCTAACTTGAGCAGATGTGAGAACTGGAAATTTCCTGTACCAAGGTCTTTCCATGAAGGTGATAATCAATCACTTGGTTTTTTGGTGTTGCGAAGACGTGCAACGACGGATTTGATCTCGATATCCCTCGTCTCGTTAGTCAACATATTTGGCAACATCCAAAAAGCTTGGCCGCTAACTCAAATTTAGAGATACTTGCATTTGCATTGGCACGCCACCCGAAGCGTTTCACGAGAGATTGTTAAATACTTTTGACATTTTTTGCACCAAAGAAAAAGGGAGGGGGGGAAAACAAAATGGAAGAAAAAAGCACAATTCCTTCATTATCAAAGTCCTTATCAACTGAACGTCAACAAATTGATATTGATACTAAACTTTGCTGATTAAACCCGCAATTGTCTTGTCATTTGCGAAGAACATAGGTGGTCAACCTCGAGGCTCCATTTTCCATCGAAGTTGGAGACTTGCTTAAAACTCTGTTGGCAGTCAGCTTGCAGGCACATGTAAAATTTCCTGCCATGTATATCCATAGTCTAATCCTCTTGCTTGCATTAGGGTCTTACTGTTTGCTAACGCAACCTTCCCGCATTATTATTATTATTATTATTATTATTATTATTATTATTATTTGATGAATAGCCTTCTCCCATTATTAATGTAGCCAAGCTACAGTCATCGACTTTATTGTACGAGAAAAGCTTGGATCGCCGGAGTTTTGTATAATTCGTCTGCAATCATAATGGATTTTCTTGGCAACCGGGCACACATAATTTTACAAAAAAATATTAGAAAGACACAAAATTTGAACACAAAATTGATATTAATGCGTTATGATCGTCAATTGTAATAATATTTCTTTTTACATATGAAATAAATCATCATAATAAAGTAATATTTATTTTATATCTATTTGTAGTACCCACTTAATATAACTTACAATTTTATGGGATTATATACCATCGACATGTAGATGCCACAAGCAGATTTTTGGCACTAAACTAAACCGTACAACCCGAACCAATTATTTATAGATGGTTTTAGATTTTTTTTTTCTTCTTTTTTAAGAAAACACGAAAGACATCCCATTGGATAATTTTGGGTTTTAGACAAGTTACTGAAGTTTCCAATGTCTAATATATTTACAATTTTCTTTTTGTTAATCCATGGAAGTTAATTTCGACTTGATTAAAACAACATCGAATTGATCTTGCGTCGGACAATAGGATTTGAAAGACACGACCAACTTTGCCAAAAATATGTCGGCCACTTGGTGGGTCAGATTTTGTCTCATGAGTCATCGAGTGAAAGACGAATGCTTAATTTGCAACATCGCGATCATGATCAATTCCAATCCTTCTTGGTTTGTGCAATTTCAGCTTCGGAAACGGTAATTTATCTATACCTAACCTAGCTAATTGCCATTCATGGCACCCCAAATTGATAAAAATTGCATCCGTGAGACCAAATTATGAATTCCCATTGTGAAATTATTGGAGAAGATGATGCGTGTGCGATGCATGGAGGAAAGAAATCGTTTCTCTTTGAGGCATTTTCTGAATTCGGATGCCAAATATTTGTACATGAGGAAAGGCCGAAAAAACGTGTATGCTGACAGAATAAAAATGTCAAAAGATGCAACGGGTATTCGCATCATTATCGAATTAATGATCTAATATTTTTCAGAGGAAAAACGTTCATAGATGCGACAATATGGATCAGACGCCTAAAAAATCCTTTTAAAAAATTTATTTTTTTTAAAAAAATATTTAATGTACAACAAACATAACAAATTTCAAATATATATATATATATATATATATATATATATATATATATATATATATATATATATAATTTCTAAGTTCATTGCATACTATTTTATATTTATTATTTTTATTACATATTGAATAAAAGTTTTAACTTAAAAGATTAATATCCTTGAAAGATGTAAAATTTATGTGTCGCATGACCTCCAGCCCTCCTTTCTCTATTTTGGGAGTCTTTTTCAAATTAAGTTATTGCGACAAAAGTTAGGCAAGAGCATGGTGATGAATTTTATTATGCTTATCAATGTCATCATGATCCAATCACTCGTCCTCTGTGAGAAAATGGCGTGAAAGAAAAAAAAAATAATAATAAGAAATTACATACTTACATTTTTGGATAAGCTTTAAGGGAAAGGAAGTTTCTGGGGAATTTAAAAAAAAAAAATTTCTCACCAAAGTTACTGGTTTCATTCATTCATACCGATTTTATGAGAAACAAAGAATAAAGATAGTTTTTTTACTGAATTTTATTACTAAATTACCTAATTATCCTTACTCATATCCATATCTAACACTTTTAAGCAATACTTTTTTTTTTTTTTTTGGCAAGGAGACAGTAGGGCTAAAATAATCTATATATATATATATGTACATTTTGAAAAACAATATATTTTTTTACTGCTTTAATTTTATTCAAACAAGAAAAAAAATCATTTTATTACTTTTCCTTTTTTCAATATTTATTTTCTTCATAAATTTCTTTGCATTTTATATTTTGAAACTACCTAACATAGTGAAATAGTTTTTGCTCCTTTATTTAACTTGTTATTAGACATAGGACATTATTGTTCATCTTATAAATGATATCTTCCTATGTTGATGATAAGAAAAAATTTTATTAAATTTTATATTAGTTAGTACATAAGCGCATGCTTGTTATTTCAATAAACATCAATTTTATGTCCTCCTCCTCGTCACATTAAAACAATAATTGTATTTTTCATTCTTTTTTTTTTCTCACTCATTTCTAACTTAACAACTAATTGAAAAATTCTTTTCTTTCTCACAACTTTTCTTCACATTATTCTTCAAATCCAAACAAAAACATAGATGCTGTATTTGTGCTCCAAAAAACTTTTGGTCATTTAAAACCAGCCGGAAGCTGGATTCTTATTCTGGCTTTAAGGAAATGGCTGACAAAGAAAATTCAATTTATTTTTCAATCATGTGTGAATCAAGGGATTTAAAATTAAAATGTTAAAAATTTAGATTTATAAATTAGATGAGTTCTCAAGATAAATTGGGACGCAGAAGATAATAGTTATCCTTATCGTGTATCTTTGTCTCATAACCCTAAAAAAAGTTTTGGTAAGAAAAGTTAGTATTTACTTGTAAAAAGAAAAAGAAAAGTACTTAGTACAAAAAGAAAATAGACATGGAACCAATGTATAATATCTTTTAATATAAATTGCACCTTCCAATAATTAATAATAATAATAATAAGACATTTGTATTATATCTGGATTCCGGGACACTGTGTATGAACAACTTGAACGTGTCAAACTTGTTCGCACATAAAAAGACATGCATACACGTTATCTTCCCACTAAGAAATGCAAACAATGGGCCACATTTAACTTGGGGAAGAAAAAAGGATCAGGACTAAAATTTGCTAACCAAAGTAGGAAGGAAGTTTTGAATCCACACCCACAACCACCTGTGTAACTATCAAAGAAGAAATTTTTATTCATCTGACCTTCCTTCTTTTTTTTTTTTTTTTTTTTTTTTTTTTTTTTTTTTGTTTTCGGAGGAAATCTGTGGACTGTTGATTTGCTCAGGTCCTAGCTGGGATATGGAGGGGAATGGGGCATTGGCGAGTGGGGAGACGCGGCATGGGGCGACATAAGTACTGATCCACGATCTTCGAATCAAAGAGATTCGAAACTAAGTCGAAGATTCTCTTTCCAGTGCTTATTAGCACTTCTTTTTGGCGTGTCTTCTTCTCGCTTTGATCTTTTGAGCACAAATGCTTGTATTCTTTTCAGTGCCACCTCCATAGTTTCATCGTCCATGTTCGCGAAGCAGACTCTGAACCAACCAGGCTCCGCGCATTGGAAAGAGGTGCCTGGCGAGACATTCAGCTTCACGTCGCTAATAATCACTCGCCACAGCTCCATTTCTCCATCGTATGTTGGTTCTTTGAGAAGGTGGCGCAGATCCATCCAAACAAAGACCCCTGCGCTACTTGTCAAACAACCGATCCCCACTTGCTCCAGTTTCTTCGTGAAAATCCCGTGTCTTCGCTTCAGCCTTTTCGCGCTTTCCACTAGAAAATTGTCGACAAACTCATCATCATCGAGCATTGAGGCAAGCAAGTGCTGAGTCTGAGATGAGACTAATCCAAAGCTTGACATCTTGCGGCCGCAGCTCACAACTATATCATTGTATGAATAAACAATGCCTACTCTGAATCCAGGGAGCCCCATGTCCTTAGACAAGCTGTAAATGATGTGAATGAGGTCGCGGTTGCATTCCATCTCTTGCACAACCTCAGAAATGCTAATGAATTTGGGGGATCTGAAGACGGTTGCGCCGTATATTTCGTCACAGATGAAGTGAATGTTCCTCTCATTGACGAAGCTCACAAGGCATTTCAGTGTCTCTTTGTCCAATACTGTGCCAAGAGGATTCGATGGGTTTGCTAAGATTATGCCCTTCACATTGATGCCTGCTTCCAAGGCTTTTTCGTATGCTACTTCTATTGCTGCCCTGGTTATTTGTAAGTTGTTAGAGCTGTAACAATGGACAGGAATAATCTGAACCCCAGTACGCCACCCCAGGTCTCTGTCGAAACTGCAATTAACCCAATTAAGTCATCAGAAAAAGTGATAGATCTCAGATTTTAATTTCAAATAATCGTATATAATTAGAAAACTATAAAATGCAATGCTAGAAATCAAAGCCTCCTTCTAGCAGACTGTCACGCAACTTGTTAAAACTATTCGAATTATGTTGTGGTCCTCAATTTTAGTGGAGAAAAACCAGTATTTCTTTCCCCCTTTGCTAGCTGGTCTTGACAAGGAAAGATGAAACTGACAGATAAACGTGATTGGTTGCTTTCTCCGAATTGGACTACAACTTGTGATTTTATTTTTCTTTTTTTTTTTCAAAAAAAAAGCAACAAGAATTTCAGTTTGGAATTTAGTTTTTTTTCATAGCATCCAACTGCATGCTGCAGTTGCTTTGAAGTTTGAACATTCAAAAAATAACAGTCCTATAATCCTGCCGGGAAACTTGCCGCAAGAATTTCTCGTGTGCTTCTAAACATTCTATTCATGACTTTTGTGCAAAGTTGTTTGGGCCAAAATTAATAGTGTCGAAAAAAAAAAGGTGTTCTTGTTTGCTTTTTTTTTTTTTTTTGCCATGTCTGCAAGAATTAATGCTGATTGTGTCTGGCTTTGACCGAAATTAACACTTTGACTATTTTCTCAGACCCCTAATTTGACTTTAGCTGGCGATCCACAATATATGATAATAATAATAATAACAATATGGATTTAGAAATTTTACCAATATGTGAACGTGCATGGAATAGCAAGGATCCCAATGCGTGTACATAATTCTTTTGGTCTACGCTTTAGTAAACCACCTTTAAATCTCTACTTTGCGACTAATCTTAGATTGTTGTCAGATCTTGTTTCTCACGTAAATGGATGTAAATTAATTGATAGAAAACGACATGCATAATTAATTGAACATACGGAGTACAAAGGAAATGCTTTAGAATTCATATATTTAGCCACCTCAGTGGGTAAGGAACTAGCTAAGAATTAATTTAAAGCTTGACTATATATTCAATATATGCTATCTAACCACCATAGCATCCGCAAAGATAAACTCATGTCTGCATGCAGAATATGAATTGGCATAGATCCACAAGGAGAGGGAGGAAGGGACATACGCTGGATAGTATGGTGCAGGGACAAGGAAAGCATCGCCTGGATCAGCCAAACAAAACATTATCATCTCACTTGCTCCGGTAGCTCCACCACTCATGACTACGCGGTCTGGATCAAATGTTACCCTACAACCTCTAACTTTCCCCATGAACTTTGCAATACCCTGTAAAAAAAAAAAAAAAAAGGAAAGACTCATATTATATTAATGATAAAATTTGACCATGTCTAGAATCTATTTGAAGTATCTTAACTAGACACGAGTGTTATTACATGGACAGAATCTCGTGAACATAGTCATACACATGCTGAAAAATCAAGTGCCATTTGACTATTGGTCACATAGATCATTGTACAGAGTGTATTGCTCAGGAAACATTTTCCTTTTTGTCTATTGGTTCTTTTACTTCTGTCATAACTAGAAACCTTAAGCATGCAATCCTGAGCAGATCACATCCCTTATAACCTTGTCCATTAATTCATTAAGACAGTATGTATGTATGTGTTATTAAACAATTATGTTGGCAGGCTACCATTTTATACCTTTCTGAACTCCGGCAGGCCATGATAATCCTGGAAGATAGCAGTATCCGTGAATTCGATAGCCCCTTCAGCAGTGCAAATGGAGGCTTTAGGATTCTTCTTAATCCAATCTTTAATAAGATCAAAGCAGAGCTGCAAAAGCAAATTAGCAAATAATAAGGAAATACAAATGAGCACCAGACTATCCATTTGAATGTTGTGTTATCTAATAAACAATAAACAGAGTGAGAATGAGCTGGAAATTTTGAACAACAAACCTGATTTTCTGCTAAACCCATGTGTATTACACCGTTGGGGTTCTTAACAGGATGAAAAGGGTTTCTATCATATGATTTCCACCCTTCGAAATATGGCGAGTTCTCTCCGTGCCCTTCATTGGTTGCAATCTTAGACAAAATTCGGTAGCTACTCGTCATTTTCGTTTTCCTCCAAAGACAGGACTGGTTTTTTTTTTTTTTTTTTTGCCTTTTTCTCCGTTACCTCGATAAATATTGTATGGGAGGCAAAAGATTACAGCTTGATGGACACTCAGAATGCTAGTAACATTCCTAGCTTTGCTAGCGAGATGTAGTGATGATAGACGAAGTGAAGGGGTATTTATAGGGAGTGGATCGAGTTAGAGCTCAGAGAGAATGCAAAGAATGTTGCTTGGGGGCAAAGAAAAAGATAGAAAAGTCCATTCCAAACTTCAAAGGTTGAAAAACCGACATCTGTGAATAGAAATAAGAACAAATAGAATGTTAAAATGCCCCTTTTCCTGGCCAGTCGTTCGTAATGGCTTACGGTTGCGTATTCTTAATGAGATAATGCATGGAATAACGACGCGCGTGTACATTAGAGAAGGAAGTTTTTTCTTAGACATAGACCCAAGCATTCTGATGTCCACACATACATATGAAAGATATTCCACATATGTCCTTTTGTTTTTTTTTTAATATATATTTTACATATGTTCTTTAAGTAGACACGATACGTCGATATTGTAGTGAGTATGCAAAAATTCTTATGTAGATTAGATCCTCCTGGATCCCACGGGAGAAAGAGCTCGTTTGAACGTGCTCGCCTAAATCTCACTTGTCGTAAGAATAAGAGTACTGTGAGAATGTAACAATACAGGCTAGTAGGTTTTTTTGGGAAGGAAAAGATACGTGGATATGAATAAGGAGACGTAGGGCGGATGCATAACCACACATCGCATAAACACTACAAATTATTGTTTTTTTTTAATGATATATATTTTGTTCATAACTATGATGAATTCAATACAATTTATAAAAAAAATTACACTATGAGTACATGAGCAAAATAAAAAATGGAGTAATAGGAAGTAGTACCTTGCTACTCTTTAAAAAAAACATAGTCTAACACCTCCTAAAGACGACCAAGACTCTATGTATGTACCTTGGACCCCAAAAGTGAAGAAAAAACTATACTGGCAGCTAGTCGTGTTATACAATGTCCTACACACCCAACTCAATCTTCCCCTTGCACCTAAGAGGCACATGACACCCCAAAAATGTAATTTCCTTCCCATTGCACCCAACCCTTATAGCCAAATCACAATCAGTTCGAACCTAGACAATGCAAGTTTTGCCATAACATTAGCGAAGGAATTTGTTTCACACAAACTATACGTAAATGGAACATTCCCTTTAACACCGAATTTCACGAAAGGTTGTCATCAACATCCAAGATCTCCCCTTGACGTTGTTTACCTATGTAATAGTCGTCAGATAGTTGCTTTCTACAATCAAAGTTGATCTTCCTGGGACGACCTTTTCTCCCATAATAGAATTGCCTTCCTAATTGACATAAGTTTAGCTTCATGTATATTCTTTATTCTAATGAGTTTCAAAAAAACACATATAATGTTCCCATTGTGACCTTTTAGCATCCCACCTATGCCAGCCACTTCCGTATTGCCAATCATCAAGGTGTCAGCGTTGAACTTGTAGAACCCCATTTGCGACGCTTCCCATCCCTCCCATCTCTTTTGAGTCCTCTTGATATGCTATAGTTCAATTTTTCAGGTGTCAAAAAAAAAATTATTGATAGTAAATCTAGTGTGGGACCATTTAGCTTTGAACCACCAAAACATCCGGATCTCAATCAGTTTACAGATCTTTTCCACCATGAAAATACTATCCCATAATTTTAATTCATTTCTCGCTAATCATACTGACCAAATTATAGCATAGAAACTCATCCTTCAATGTTTCTTTGATTTGTAAGTCTTACCAAAGCTTAACTACAACTTCCAAGCTTTATCGATTGAACACAAGGTTACCCATTAAAGACCCCACCATCTTAGGCAACGGCACCAAACCTACCAAATAAGATAGCAAAGTAGGACAGATGATTAACCGACTCCTAACTCTTCAAGCAAATCAGACATATGACCTCTTATTTACTCAATATATGTGATATGCATTTGTCTATTTTTAACCTTTCTTGGAATAACTGTCACCCAAAAATTTCAATCTTAAGAGGGGTAGGTCCTTGCCAAATACATGATACATGATTTTATACTAAAAGTGTCATTCTTTTGGCTATCCAAAAGATCTTAAAATGATTTAATTGAGAAGTTCTTATTATTTTCACTCTATCAAAAAAATATGTGATTCTCCTTACAAACTAGATGAGCACTACCAACATATCATGAAACCTATTTCTAAGATCCTACTCACAATCAAACAATTGTTAGTGTTACTAAATCCTTCATTCTTATGTCCCAATTGTCCATAATACAAAGCTCTCCATAAATCCATTTTTTCTAACTAACAAAATATAAAGACATGGAAACCGTTACTTAAAAGGCACCTCATCCAACTAGGTGTGATGCCTAAATTCTACCCCATCTCCTTTTTTTATCAGAAATTTAAAGTTAGCTTTGATGGTTTTCAAAGTACATATCCCTTTTCATATTACTAACATCTTTGAGATCTTAGCACCATACTCCTACGACAACGAAAACTCTTCATATATTGCCTTAATCATTCTCACTCATATTGTTTACATCTTGTTTCTTAATATTTACAACCACTTAGTTAAAAGACCTTTATTACTAATAGTAAATAGTCTCACTCTATAGAGTCATAGGCCTTCTTGAAGTCAATTTTGATAATCATTCCTCCTTTCTTCTAAGTCTTTATCTCTTTAATAATCTCATTTACCACCAACAAACAATCCATAATGTATCTTCCCTTAAGAAAGGCTAATTAAAACTTATCAATTACCTTTTTAATCACCAACTATAGTTGATTAATTAGTACTTTTATCAAAATTCTGTAGATATACCCCACCAAAAAGATTGAGCAAAAATAAGACATCAATTCTTATGTTATCATCTTTAAAATCAATACTATGAAAGAGACTGCAATTACTAAGCACAATTTCCTATTTGAATGAAAGTTCACAAGGAATTTCATAATATTATGTTTAACTAATTCCCAATGGCATTTTATAAATCCATCAACATTCAGAACCTTATTGTTGTAATAGTCTTTGATCATATCTCATACCTCCAATAAAAGAAAAAGACACTCCAATATCAAGTTATTAATTTTGTCTAGCATCTCAAAAAGGATTCTTCTATCTGCATGTACAATTTTTTGTTGTTACCCAAATATTGTTTGAAATATGCATAAATGGTTTATCTAATCTTATTAAGCTCATAAAAAGTTCCTCCTTACCATGACTATATTGATTAGGTTTTTCCACTTTTTGCTAGAAGCAATGATATGAAAAATCTTATGTTGCAATACCATCCATTTGAAGTACAACTTTTAGAACTATTCTGATTCTTCTCTATGAGTCTCCTCTTAGTGTGTGTTTCTATTCACCATAAGCTTTACCCTCTCCTTATCTATTAAATTTTGCTACTCTTATTTCAAAAGTAACTACTTAATTCTTTAATTAGTCTTGAATAATCATTCTCATCTTCTTACTTCTTTATTTTTGCTCAAAGATCTTAAAAATTCTTTAACTACCTTCAACTTATTACTAAAAGATTAGCCTGAAAACCTATTATTAGATGAGATGACCCAATAATCTATAACCCCTTTTATTGCTTATAAATCTTCTAGCTAATGATTAAAGATATGAAAGGGCTTTAGGCCCCAATCCCTATTATCTTTACTTAGATACATCCCTATATGATGAAAGAAGTTATAATGAACCCCTTATTATTTAATCTCGAGCACTACCCCTAACCACTCTACATTAATAAAAAAACTATCAGTTATACTTAGTGTGGGATTTTATCAAAGGTTGCTCCATGAACGATTTACCATGCATTGGTAAATCATTTAACTTCATGTCATACATAAACTTGCTAAATTATTGGATAACCATCCTATCATCTAAGATTCAAACTCTTTAATATTCCATCAAAATAGTATTAAAATTCCTTTTTATACACCATTAGCTCTCAAATTTGGCTTTCAAGAGTTACACCTTATCATATAATCCCTTTTGTTTTAAAAAGTGATTCAGAGCGTATACATTAACCAATATTATCTTCCTCCCTAATGGAACAAACATCCCCTTCAACATGATAAATTGATTGGTAATCAACTTGCTTTCAAGTTAAAACACCTTCTTATCCTAGTAAGTCATTAACCCCCCTATACTTGTTTTAATACCACTATTATAATTTTCCCCAACTTAGTTTTTTTAAAGAAACAAAATCTTAGGTCTTATATTAGCAACCTAATTATAAACAGTCCTCTATTTATTACTTTTTTCTAAACCCCTTATGTTTATTGATAACAACAATATAACTATAAGTTAAATAGAATTTATATGCAATATCTAGCCTTAATAGCACTATTATTCCTCCATTTTGCATTCTTCTATTGATAGTTAAGCAATCTTCATATCCTCTCTTTTTCTTTTAATAACTCTAATACCTCTCTACGTAGGGCCCTATTCTCATGCTAAATGTATCAATCCAATAGTTTTTATCATTTATACATTCCTTCTTTATTGGTGTTGCCTTACCAAGTTGGCGTTTCCTTATTAGCTTTTTTTTTTTTTACCCCTATAACTTCCTATTCCTTTTCTCTACCCTCAATATAACTCTATGGTCCATTTCTAACTCTGCCTTACTCTTTTCCTTCCTTAAGTAATCTTTCTTCAATAAGTCACTATCCAATCCTAAAGTTTTGAAGGATCAAAGACATCCAAAATAAGATCTCTGAAAGGAAAATGGTAAGGAATAGACAACCGATGGGTTGATTAAAATACCATTAGGCTTCTAATATTCTCTTACCTATGTTAGGATTATATTCCTCTATTTTGAGGTCTTCCTCAAACAGGGCTTGTTAAGGCATATTTCTCCTTTTAGCCTAGCCAAATGCACCAAGCCTTTTAGGCTTAATCTATGATCTTTTGATAATAACCCTTAGTTATCACAATCATGACCTTAAAGTTTACACAAGTTAAGTTGTCCTTTAGCCAAGCCTAACTCCACTTCTCTTCTCATCAATCATATTTATTCATTAATTTAACTCACTTTATAGGCCCTATCTGAAAGCTCTGGTTAAGCTCATTTTGGCATACCTTTTCTTTGTTCTAACTCTAGTCCACTCTACCTAAGTGTCAGCCGGCACAACACACAACACGTGATATCTCAACTCCCTTGAGATCATTCATCAACGTCTAAAACTCTCATCATCGAAGTTCCTTAACTCTTACCAATGGACTTACTATTATAAAACATCCTGATTCCTTTAACTCCTTTTTTAAAATTTCCTACACCTTCTAATTCAAGCTCTTCCCCTTTCATAAAAGCCCGCCCATCTACCCTCGACACCTCCTTAATTCTAAAGAATAATGTTACCTTTCAATTATCCACCCTTACAGTCACCAAAGAAGGTATTTGCACATTAATTAGGACTAATATAAGGAAATAGCAGACGTTAAGTCACAATTTTAGCTTTAATTCCTCCACCAGACCTAGAAAATGACCTTAAATGCTACCTAGTCTCACCATAAAATTTGGACACCAAGCTTACAATGGTAACCCATAAATTGACATCCAAACCTTCTAATCCCTTCTACTCTATCTAGGCTTTAAGACCTTACCTACCAAAAAAATTACCATAGTCAATATCCTTCCTTTTGTGATATCCAATCCATGCTTTCCTTAGATTTAAAACACAATAACACCTCAAAACCCCCTAATATCGTTACTTTAAATAGTACAATGCTATCCCTCCATATGAATATATGAATAAACTTTGTTAAAAGTGGGTTTTCAATCGCCCCCACAACTAATTGCTAGAGCCACTCCCACTCTGACAATAAGTAGCATAAATCAACATTATCGGGTTAGGACATGTCAACGAATCTGGGTATGGAACTAGGCAATCTCTCAAGGTAAGTACCTCCTTGAAAGTTGTGAAGAAACCTTTTCAAATGGGTCCCCTTGATACTTCCATGCTTCTGCTATTGCTGCCTTTTCTAACACTTCCATGAATTTCCTTTGTGTCACTCTTTGATTAAGGAAATGTAATCAACTTAACACCAATTTGATTACCAATAATTGTTCTACATTCAACCATTTTGTGGCATCTAATGCATCTTGTTTTTAATCAAATTTCACAAAACCAAATTGCCAACCCCCATTATTAAGCTTCCTTAAAATGAACACATCTACCATTTATCTCTATCTTTGAAAGATCTTGCACAATTATTTTGGGTCAATGAAATGTAATAGATTATGATAAAAAAACAACATGACTTGGGGCATTATGTCCCTCTAGTCTATGGAATCATAACAAAACCTTAATTTTCAAGTGTCACATTCTATTACCACAATTGAGCAGTGTGGCTCATTACACATTTAGGATGATGGCTTTGAATGGTCTTTGAAGCAATAGTTAGACATGGCGACAAGCTAACAAGACAAGGCAGCAAGACACTTTAACACTAAAAGTGTCCTGTATTGCCATCATCATTGGCAATCCAACTAATTTGGAAATCCAACCAATTTGGAAATTTAAAATCACCAGGATACTGTTTACTCCTTTTTTAAGTTAATATTAAAAATTTAAGTTTACAAATTTTTCACAATAAGATATAATTTTAATTTTTTTAATACGTGATCACAATTAATAATAGTATAACTATAAATACATAAAATTATATTTGCCTTCATCTTTGCTTAACTACATTTATGTATTGATACTCATTGTAAAAACTTAAAGACTAATAAGTTTAATTTTGGTTAGGTAATTGTTAATGGGAAAGTCACGGCTACAGTCCGTAACCAGAGAGGCCAAAGGCCCCTAACTTTTATCTTTAATTGAAAAAAAAAAAAGATCGGGGTCTCCAGTTCGACCCTATTAAAAGATGCCTTCATCAATAGAATCTAAACATATGGAAACATAATGTTGTATGATAAACTTTCTTAGGTGCTGACTTCAAGTTGTTTACAGCCGGTTCTTGGACTCTTGCACAAAATGGGTGCATGAAATTCACGAGTTTCACAATATTAACGCTTGTAGGATACACGTTGAAATTTGTAGGGAATCAATCCACTAACATTCTGTCTGTTGCCCATCCGTAGCCTAGCGTGTGTAGGTAGCTCAATCTCTCTCTCTCTTTTTTATAACTTTTCAATTTTACGAAAAAAGCATTCACGAGTTGATTCAGCGATAAGGACAATTTTAGTCATCAATTACCTTCTCGATTATTTTTCTTTTTTTTTTTTTTAGCCGTAAACCTTTTTAAAACATTTCTCTCTCTAGTTCATATTTGGACGGTCGAAGGTCAAGTTATTAGGATACTGAACAGTTCCTCAAAACATGCATGAAAATTTTCAATCCTAATCCATTTTGCATATTTTGAATCTTTGTGTCTGGAGTGAATGAAGGAGGGAAACTACATTATGGTTGTCTGTAACGTTGATTTAAAAATTCAAATGTTTCCATAACTCAAGCTTGTTTGCCTTTGGAGTTGGCTCCCACAAACCTGTAAATTAAATTATGCAAAAAAAAAAAACATAAATGGTCAGTGACAATATTATTTAATTAACGAGATATCACTAATAATAATTTTTTCTTTAACATTTTAAAAGTTTTTCATCAATAACTAATTACATAAAAGAAAATATTAGTAAAAAAAATTATGGTCTCAATGAGATGCTTCAATAAAGACATCTTGCTTAAAAAAGTTTTGGAATTAATTATTTCTTGAAATTTAAGATGCCTCCTCTTCATTTAAAAAAAAAAAAAAAAGAGAAAAAATTAGCAAAGAAAAGTGTCTCTCTTTTTCATTTATTAAGATGGTCCACGACGGACCAAAGAAGATACTTGTCACGTTACTTAATAGGAAATAGATTTTGTCCTATCTCAAAAATATTCAATAATTAAGATTTTAAATTTTTATTTTTGAATTTTATGGCTTTCAAGTTTTTAAAAAAGAATATAAAGTGTATGAAAATAAATGAAATTACTTCTATTATATAGTTTATAGTCTAATAAATCACAGGGAATATGTTGAAAATGATCATTAAATTTTGTTGTTATAGATGCTAAATTAATAATCCAAAAATTCGTTATGCATAAGCATAATTAATAAATATTATAAAAATCTATCACGATGAAAAGTATAATTTTTAAAAGTGTTCAATTAACTGTTAATAAAGTAAGTATTATAAAAAAATAATGACATAAAAGAACATTATTATTTGTAAATATTTTAACAAAGATAAATATTACAAAGATAATATAATTTTGTTGGACAGGAAAAAATATATTTTTGTTATTAAATATCAATTTTACTAGGTTAAGTTTAACCGATTAAATCAATTAAACATCAAATTTTTAATTTTTAAAAATTTTGTAACCAAATTTATTTTCAAGACATTTTGTTTTGAGTTAACTCTCTTTAGAAAATCCCTCTCTTCTTCTTTTTCTTATTGAATTCCTTTACTTTTCACATTGGAACAATGCTAGTGAGGCAATGGGATGTTGTTGCTCTAATATAGCAACTCTCGATTGAAGTTAAATTTCAGGGTCAGGGGTTGTTGATCATGGCACGGAAGTAAAATTTATATATTATATATATTTTTAATAAATAACTTAGAAAACATTATATATTAAGAATTTTAAAGAATATATTATATGTAGCTAGAAGATAACATTTAATTCATTATAAATTAAAGTATTCAATATATTTATTAGGGAAAAAATGATATTTATTGGTTATTTTATTTATTTACAAACTATTCATTAATATGTCTATAGTCAAACTTTATTAAAATTAATTTTAGTTTTATCAAATATATGTTTGAAATACTAATTATAAGCATGTGACGCACGAGTCTGAATTTTTTTATATTTTTATTTGATTTGATTTTATTTTATTTATTTTGGTGATGAAAGATATTGACGAATTTAATATGTAAAGGTCGTGTCATATCCAATATGTACGGAAACAGGACTTTTTTGTTTGGGGTGTTGGCGCTTAACGGGCAAGACGACGCATCAGAGGCAGGCGCTTTCCCACTCGTCTGCGCGTGTGGAAGGGAACTTTTGGAATGATGCTGAGACAGATTTGAATTTTCTCTCTTTTTTTTTCTTTTTTTTTTTTTCCCGCGTGCAATATTTTTGACAATCGTGCAAAAAGTTTGGAAATTTTCAACATTTTGAATCGAGCCGCTTCAGCAGGGAGGGAGAGAGAGAGAGAGAGAGAGAGAGAGACAGGAATTCCGGTGCTCCCAGTGCCAGCTCAAGCGTGTTCTTCAAAGCACGCAGCGGCACTGGGCGTCAATTATTTAGGCTGCAATATTGACTTCCTAGTCTTAGACTTTTATAGGCTGCAATATCTGTCTCTGTGTGTGTGTGTGTGTGTGTGTGGCTGCGGGCGGCCGTCCGTCCATGGTCAGCTCATCAAATTCCTGTTTGGACCCGCCTGTTCGGCTGCCTTACATTATTGCAAGAAAAGCGGTTTCCAAAGGTTATATTTTCTTTCAGCATCGCTCCTTTGAATTTGACCCACCCACGTGCTTATTTTTAATAGGAGGAAGATTCCTCAATATATATATATATATATTTTTTTTATTATTATTTTTTTTTTTATTGGTTGCAAATTTTTTGTTTCTTAATTTGATAAGGGTTTTGACCAAGGAGTCGTCTCAATCTTCTCTTGATCAGGAACCAATAAAACCAGAGGCTCACCCAAACCCCCAAGCTCTCACTTTTATTCCTATGTCAAAACTGAAGTTCTGACTATTTGGTAAGATTGAATGACACTCCCTAAATTCAATTAAACATTACGTCACATTTTAAAAATTTATTATATAGAGTTACCATAAAAATAATTAATTGAATTTTTAAATTAAATAATAATAATTTAATTTTACTGAATCTACTTTTCTCATCTTTTATTTTTTAACGAATTAATTTGAAGGTTAAAATACTAATATCAAAAATCATTTGACCAATTGAGTCTTGTACTAGGTACTGACAATTCAACTTTATTGAACATTTTTTTTTTATCCTTTAATGAATTAACTTGAACATTAGAATACTAACATCGAACAATATTAAATGAATTAAATTCTTAAATTAAGTGATAACAATTTTTAACTCTGTCGAACCTACTTTTCTCTCCAACTTCATTCTTGCCTTGACCCAAAATTCAAACTAATTAATAAGACCAAACAATTGTCCTCAAATTTACTTTACATCAACTTTCAAAAATTAATACTTAAAGTTAACATAAAGTGGTCAACTTAATTTTTTAATTAAGTCATAATAATTTAATTTCATTAAATCTATTTGTCTTAACATTTATTTTTTTATTGAATTAATTTGGACGTGAGAGTATTAATGTTGAACAACACTTGACCCATTGGGTTTTTAGTTTAAGTAATAACAATTCGATTCCATTAAATTTACTTTTTTCTCTAATTTCATCCTTATTTTGAGCCAAAATTTCAACTAATTAATAAGATACAACAACACTCTTCAAATCTAAGTTAATCATCATATTAATATTTAAAATTAAATTAATATTAAAAAATCAAACGAATTTTAAAATTAAAAAATAATAATTAAACTTAATTGTCTTGTTTACATGTTGACATGATTATTGATAAATTTCATAAATAAAGTTTATTGAATAAATATATTTTAGAGAGAAAATTAAGATGAGATCATAGTAATAAAACATTTACTATATTAAAATATTACTTCCAAATATTCTTTCTTAATGGAACATTAAACTAGGGTATTGCAAGTCAGATTTCAAAGTTATGCCAGCCCATCTTAGTGATGTTTCGAAGAATTTCCGGCATGATAGTCCAGGACTTTGAATTGAATACCTGGAAACTAATGCAAATACATCAACATAATTCATTGTCAAACATCATATAAGAATTACAGGTTTGAAGTAATGGCTTGATGAATTCAACGTCTTATGCTGTAAGTTTTTATGCTCAATCGTGGAAGATTTCTCCATAATGACCCAATCACTTTTCCCCAGGAACAATATTTGTCAATTTACTAAATTTCCAATCATTTTTTAGAATATTCAAAGGAATGAATTTGATCCTCTTGTGCTAAATCAGGCGCCACGAATAAAACAGAAACTTAAGATTAAACCAAAGAAAATTCAATGGCTACAGAAATTCCAAAATTGGTAGTCCCATGAATAGAGTTACAACCAAATTAAGAGGTTAAAATTCTAGTGACCCTACCCTAAAAATTTGTTCAAACTCATTCATTTAATTAAATAAACGACACCCAAACCTCTTTTAAAAACATATTTAATAAATAAATTAAACTTAAATAAAAACATATTTAACCCATTAAACTCATGAATAATCCATTTTAAAAATATATCTTTATAATAATTTTAAAAACTCATTTATTATATTATAAAAAAATCTTTGTTAAGCCCATTTTCAAATTTATATATATATATACACAATAAAATTAAATATTTATCTTTAATTAATTAATTTTATTAAAGTAAATATGTACGATCGTTTTAATTTTATATATATAATAATTTTTTAATCTTAATTATTTCATTAATAGTATAAAATTTAACAAATTATATATTAAATTTTTGGGTACTTCAATAAGTTCGATTTGAACTTCACTTCACTCATTACTAAACATCTATACCAAACCTCATTGGTAGGTATGTTCATTAAACGAACTAAGTTTCAACGTAATAAAAACCGACTCAACTCGGCTCATTACCAGTCCCATCCACACATTAACGTCCGAGGGATGGTAAACTTTCTATCCGAAATTCCTTACCATTGATAGAAAATGCCCACGGAAGGAAAAGTACACTTTTTAACATTTTTTTGGTAAACAAAACGAACATTCTGTCCCGATCAAATCGGAGCAAGGATGTTGTGCATCGATGAAATCATTAGAAACACAAATTAAGAAATAAATGTTCTTTAAACTGTTCTGTGTTGCTGGCAGCATGCGAACAACTGCTTTGGCCGCAAAAAATTATGCAGGATACCACAGAATGGAGAGTACCTTTGGTTAGTGACTGGCTCTTCCAAAGAAGTGTTCTATTTGCAAGCAGCCCTGAGGCTGTGAACTGCAGGTCTTCCCTCCATACTTGCACCTCTTTGCAGATACAAAACTTTCCTTCTTGTCCTAATTGAAGTCATGGGTTACAACTCAAGTGAGTAAAACTCGTAATAAAACACAAAATAGGCAGCGTTAAAATGCTAGCCATATCAAGGGTAAAAATAAAAGCAAAGTTTCTGAAAATTTTAATTCCTAAATTTGCAAAATTTCCCAAAAACATAGATATTGTTGGGAATAAGATGCGACGACAGATTATGCGGCTTTAGAAATTAGCCAAAATTGCTGATTGCTAGAAGTAGCAATCTACCAGTAACAAATGCATGACACAACCACAAAAAAAAAAAAAGGATAAAAATCGCAACACATTCAATGAAATGGTCATATAAACCTACAAGTGAGGACTGGTTCAGAGATCTCAAAACTTTTACTCTGCCACCTCTGCCATCAGATCCAACAGCAATTAAGTCACCACTACTGGAACTTCTATCTTGTGTGCCCTCTGATCCCTTATTTTGCGTGCGCTTGCACCATTTTCCTAAATATCGGCTTGTTCCATCAGGACCAAGCAATCCACCGGAGAAACATAGGTCACCTGGAGTTTCAGTTAACAACAGGTAGATGTTTTAGTTGGTTTAATAGTTCCTTCACCCAAAAGAAGGGTAGGACAAAAGGAGCAGTATACAAATGAACATTGACCTTTATGAATTGGTTAAATATGCACCCAGAAGTAATTACCACACAAACTTGAACATACCAGCTGGTTTGGAAGGTGGAATTGGGCAAGGGGACTCCGCTTGAATGTTTAGCACCGGTTGACCTTGTCTGATGTCATCATGAAACAAGATAGCTTCCTCACCCTTACTAGAGTAAGGGGTATCAGCCTTGCCATAAAGGCCACTAGAGTTAGACAGTCCCAGCACTTCATGTATTCCCTTAATATCAGAACGTGCCTCTGAGTTTGTTAGAGCAGAATTCGAATGCCTATTTAGAGGCTTTGAACCAGGAACTGAAACTAAGTGCACTACTTTAGAAAGTCCTGAAGCAACCCCATTGATTTCAATATTTGTACTTTTCTCTTTACTGGGAGCCAAGGTAAATTCTTTAACAGATGTGGAACACATTTCATTTTGTATGCTGCATTCTTGATCCCTAGTTGAGCTCCCAGTCTTGGTCAAATGGTCTGCCGGAAGGAAATATTGTTGTTTTTGATCTTTTGACTGAAACATGTTTGTGGACAAACCATGAGATTCATTTGTGCCATTTAGATTACCTTCCTTAAAATTAATCTTCTTTGAAGCACTTAATGCCCGCAAAGCTTCATTATCTTTGATTTCAACCACCATCTCCAGCTCTTGAACCCTTGTCTAAGGATTGCCACAAAAAAGATAGTCAGTTGATCATATTACAGATGTCTTGCATTCTCTCTCTGCTCATAACTCTTGTCAAGGTTAAAGAAGAAAGTCAGTTAATCATACTAGGGATGTCTTACATTCTCTCTCTGCTCATAAAAACTTATCAAGGAAAAGATTTCAGCATAATTCAAAATGGAGCTTCATGGAGCTACCTTCAGTTTATGTATCTTTTCTTTTGCCTTCTCAAGTCTTTTGCAAGAATGAGCCTCACCTCTTCCAAGTTCATTGCACTTACCCATCAGCTCCTTATAACTCCTGGCCAAAGAATTTTGCAGTTATGAATGCAAGAGAAACCATAATCCAATGAAACAAGAGAAGAGCACACCAACACAACGTACATCCCACAAAAATTTCACAGCATTGCAGCACTATCACAATCCAAATAGAGGTACAGATACTAGTTTCTAACTAAATGTATCACATAAGAATCCATTTTCTACCATAAAATTTCAGAGCATAACAATTAATTCTATAAATTCAGGCTACAGATATTGGAAAATAAAGAATTTCATGATTACTGATCTTGACTGGACAGAAAAGTAACTTACTTGTTACGAATAACCAAGGACTTCCTTAGAATGTCTATGGTATCTTTGTTGTTGGCCTCGTTACCAAAAGATGCAAGCTTTAAAATTTCATCTTCCTCCAAGTTCGGATCAGATACCCTAGAACAAGGCACAACCACATTAGCATAAAGTCCGAAAAGAAACATCCAAGCTATTTCCTAGATCCAATCACCAAACACTAGTTCACTTACAATTTAAGAGCTGCAAGCTCTTTGGCCAAGGCCATAATCCTATCTTGCAGCTTCAGGCTCTCCAACTTCAGGGTGTCAACTTCCTTTTTTTTTTTTTTGGGCAAAGCCAATAAAAAGTTTTTGTAATTCCACAAATAAACAAACCTTTGAAGTGTGGAAAGGAAAGATTAGAACATAAGCCAAGACACACACCTCAGATTTTGAGCGGAGCAGTCGCTGTATTGATGCTTTTTGTTGCTCGGCATCGTTCCTCAATATGACTTCCTTCTTCAACTGGTCCCTGCAAAGATACAACTGAAAGAAGAAATCCTTGGTGAGCAGTGGCATATAGAAAGCACATTTTGGGGCCTGCCATTGCAGCTGATTTAATGTTTTCAATATGGAACAATAATGCAATTTTCCCTATCTTTGCCCTAAAATCAAACAAGTACAATTTTGAAGGTCGCATACTTCTCCCGGGAACCCTTTTCCGTTCTAACTTAAAATCAAATTTGAAACCAAAATTCAAATGACATCATTAAATCTCACTAAAAGCAAATTAAACTTACACCTGAACAACGAAATTTACCTCTTCATTGAGATGTTTGACTTCCTTCCCTTGACGCTCGAGAAAAGAACTGAGACCCAAAGCCTTGGCTTCCAGTTTCCTCACTTGGCCTCGCAGCAACACAACATCCTCCTCCTCCTCCCTATCAATCGTCTTCCGTGGCATGAGATGTTCGTCTTGATCCCCAACGGACTGGAAATAAAGCCGAGCAGCATCGCCCGAAGAGCAGCTCTGCTTGCAAACTGGACACGTGCATTTCTTCGCATTGGCGGAATACTCGAACCACTGCTGCAAGCTAGGGTTTCAATGGCTCGTCATTGACCCTCAATCTCAAATTAGAGGAAATTACAAAGAGAGAACCGCAAAATCTGAAATTCGTTGTACCAGAGTTCGTGCAAGACATGGCCACAGATGGAGACGACCTGGAGGTCTTCGACGATGGGCTTGAGATCTTCGTAGCAGATTGGGCAGATGGTCTTGGCAAAGGAGTTGGTGTTATTCACCATCCCTCTCCTGCCACTTTTCTCTTCCTTGTTGCTTTCGCTTTGTTTTTCTTTTCTCTGGCACACCCCTCCCCGTCCCCCGTCCCCTACATTTTCCCTCAAACTTATTAAAGCCAATTTTGAAGGTGGGGGGGGAGGGGCACAAAACACCGAAAAGTGTTCGAGCGGGAAGAATCGGAGGGGAAATTTGCAATCACGTCGAAGGGATTGGGCTTAATTTTAATTCCCCACTAAAGCTTTCAATCGTAGATATCAAATCCGGCCCAGTCCAAGGCGTTGCTGGAATTCAACAGACGATAGAATACCGCTTGCGATTGTTCCTGCAATCGGCGTCGTTCCACTTATGCTTGTCGATTGTGGCACCACGCGCTGGGCTCCAAGCGTCACGCATTTTGTGCTAAGATTTTAAGAATTGTATATATTAAAAATAAGAAAAGAATAAATATCATGTAAGTAAAATAGAATTACATATTTAATATCTTAAAATTTTAAATTAAAAATTACATATCTGCTATTTATTTGATTTCAAACGTTCTCGCGTTTTAAAATCTTGCTATGTTTCTCGACTAAGATTTAGGATATTTAAGTCAATTAACATTTATTTTAGGAATGATGTGAACAAAATATCAATGGTATGGTATAGAATATTTAACTATAAAGGAAAAATAGATTTGGCCAATGGCAACACTCTAACTTTTACAATAAATTTCATGTAAAGAAAGATCGCATTCATGTTTTGCATTTGTGTTACAATGTTTTCTCATTATAGAATATTTTAAGATAATTTTTATTAAGAAATCAATCATAATATTAATAAGTATTTTCTTCATTAAAATATAGCTAAGGTTAAGAAAGAAAAATCAATCATCATGTTAAGACAAACTCTTCAGCCACAATAATGGTTTTAACAGAGGAATATTATTTATTATATTATTTGTAAAAAATAATTAATTTTAAAATTTTAAAGATATTAGAGTTTGCATTTGATAATTGATTTTTTTTTGTGTATGAATAACTAAATATATACTTGATTTATAATTTTTCATTAATTGAGAGAAAATAATAAATATTTAAATAACACTAATTTGCTATGATTTTATGTAAAATAATGGGATTTTATATGTTTGATTTGTATTTATGTTTATTGATTCCCTTCTGATTTAACTAAAATATCAAATTATGTTTGTTTAATTAATTCCTTTGGCTTTTGATCCGAAATTCTTAATTACTTTTTATTATAATTTGACATTTAGGATATTAAGAATAAATAAATAAATAAAGAGAAAATATTTTAATTTTGCCACAATTGTGCCATAAGAGATTTTTAATTTCTTTCAAATAATACTACTATACGTTTATATGTTTATATTTGAGATAATGTTATAGTCGTTTAATTAGCCAAATAAATGTATTTTATTTGAGATAATTTAATAGTCACCAAAAGTAACATGAATAACATTGTGCATAAATGGTCATTTACCCATTATTTAATGAAATACATATAAATAAAGGGTGATTAAGTAAATTGATGTTACTAATTAATATAACTATAAGATTTGTCCAAAGGCAAATCATTATTTTATGATTAGTAACATTATTAGTGTATATCAATATTTTTTTAGTTAAGTATATTTAATTATCCAAAAATATCAAATATATTTAATTAAAAAAAAATTAATTGCCTATTAAGTTAATATAATATTTACCAATGATAATGTATTATAGTATTTCTTATAAGAAAATTATTATACATTCTAATTGTTGATTAAATCTAATTTATGATTAATTGTGAGCATTAATGGTTATACTTTTTACTTAGATATTATGGCATTTAATTTGGCATTACTGATAGCTAAGTCTGCTACTATTACTAATTCAAGCAATGAGGTAGAGAAGTTATATCATAAAGCATGGGAATAAAGCAATAAATTGAACCTTATGTTTTTAAAAATGACAATTGTCAACAACATTAAGACAACTATTTTATAAATGGAAAGTGCAAAAGAATATCTATAATTTATGGAAGAACATTTTCATTTTATAAATAAGTCACTTGTTAGTACTTTAATGGCAAAGCTCATAGCTATGAAGTTTATTGGGTCACAAACTATACAAAAGTATATTATTGAAATGATTAATATTATAGTAAGGCTTGGGACCTTAAGATTAACAATAAAAGACTCTTTTTAGTGTAGTTCATTTTGAACTTACTACCTTTCTAATATAAGCCATTTCAAATTAATTATAAGACTATAAAGGATAAGTGGAATGTTAATGAATTGACCAGTATACTTATTCAAGAGGAAATAAGATTTAAAAATCAAAAGAGTCACTTCATTAATCTTATTGACAATAAGGTTATAAAAGGAATAAATGTGAAAGCCCACTAATTCAAGAAAAGAAAAGAACTTGTATACCCTCTTCAGGTTAAAAAAAAAAAAAAGGAATGAAAGGGTAATAAATATCACTTCTATTAAAATCTTGTCATTACCAAAAGGATTGTCTAAAGTACAAGGTTTGGTTAAAAAAGAAAGGTAAATTTAATACCTCAATATATTTTGAATCAAATTTAATTGAAATTCCATATAAGGCTTAATTCTAATGTTATTATATTTATTACAATCCAAACTATAAATCTAATTAAAGATTTTCCTTTTATGAGAAATCATATGAAAGCTCCAATTGAAGGAATGGGAACTTATTACTTAATCTTGGATACTAGCTACCTATTATAGATTTTTTATGTACCTTTAATTGGAAGCAACCTCATTTCAATTTTTAAACTACATAGTTTTGAAATAAATGTTAAGTTGAAATATAAAAGTTTTAATTTATATAAGAATACTAGTATGATTAGTTTAGGTATTTTTACTAATGGTTTGTATAAACTAAAACTTAATTATAATTTTTTTGAATCTTTACTTAATATACATCACAATGTTGGATTTAAGTATGATATGATAAATAAAAATTCTAATTACTTGTAGTAAAAATATTTGAGCATGTATCTAAGAGAAGATTAGTAAATAAGATTCTTTCAAATTTAGATTTTACTAATCTTAAGACATGTGTTAATTACATTAAAAGTAAACAAATCAAATATAATAAGAAAGTGACCATAAAAAATACCTAGGTTCTTAAAATTATATATATATATATTTATGGATCTTTTGATACTTTAGCTTTTAATGGTGAAAAATATTTTATCACTTTTATAAATAATTTTTTATGTTATGGTTATATTTATTTTCTTTATGAAAAATCTCAATATTTGGATACTTTTGAGGGGTATGTAAAGGTGGTTGAAAGGTAATTAGATAAAAAGGTAAAAATCATAGGGTTTGATAAAGGTAGTGAATATTATGATAAATACAATGAGTTAAGCCCGTGTCTAGATTCATTCATAAAATTCTTTCAAAGTCCTGAAATATGTACATTAAGGTAATTCATGTATACTTTAACAAATAGTATGGTAGAAAGATATAACCAAACATTAATAAATATAATTAGGAGCAAGATGAGTAACTCATCTCTATCCAAATTTTTGTGAATGTATGCATTAAAAACCACAAATTATTTGTTAAATAGGATGTCTAGTAAGGTAATTCAAAGTACTCTTTTTAAGTTGTGGATAAGAAGTAAGTCTAGTTTAAGATACTTGTATGTTTAAGGCTATCTAAGGAAAGTAAGAATTTATAATTCACACAAAATAAAAATAGATTTTTGAATTGGTTACTCATAAAAGTCTAAAAGGTATATATTTTGTTATTTAAACTATAGTTTAAAAATTATAGAAATGGTTAATGCAAAATTGATTGAGAATAGTAAAATTATAAGGAATGACAAATATCAAAAGGTGAATATAAAAGAAATTAGGATAAACCTTTCTTTATCCATATCAATTCTTTTATCCATCTCAATACCTAATGTTGTTTTAGAAATTAAACTTGAAGGAGCTAACTTACAATTTAAAAAGATTTCAAAGAAAAAAATTAATTATTTCAAATAATTATATAATTTATTTATGAAAGTTAAATTTTAATATTAAAATCAATAAAAATCTAACTTTATTTTTACTAGTCATAAAAAGTATTAAATCTATTAAATAAATTAATATTATGAAAGATGTGTTGAAATTTTAACAATATAAAAAACTGACTTCTTACTAATCAAAATTTAATAAACATTAATTTTTATTTAATTTATATTAAAAACTTTCTCACCCGTTTCCCAGCCAAGGGGGCCGTAAGGGAGGGTTTTGGCATCGTCGCCTTGTTTTCTTGAAAGAAAATTACAAATAACAATTAATTAATTATTGTATTATTCTTTGTTATTTTATTTTATTTGTTTGTTTGAAGTTACGATTTTGACCTCCGGGTATGGGAGTGAACAGACGGACGAAGGGGATGGCGTCAACTCGCAAATTGATGCCCGGCTTATCGGGACTCTGCATTATATTCGTCGTTTTCTGTGCGTTGCTAAATATTTGTTTGTAGTCCAACGCCCTGCAACTGCCTGCTCTCTCTCTCTCTCTCTCTCTAGTAAGTCTCGCCTGAGTTCGATCTACCGAACCGAAAGCGCAGAGGAGGAGAAGACAAAACTCACTTCGTATCTGCGTCTACGTTCGCCACATCGCCAAGGCGAGAGGTAAATGCTTTTCCTTTTCCCCTCTTTCGTCTTAGCTGCTTTGATCCCGAAACGATGTGCCCATATTTGCTTTGCTTTCATTTTGATTCCCCAGATTTGCTTTGCCTGTGGATTCATTTCTATATTTAGTTTCTGTTTGAGCTTTTAAATATAGAGCATATGTGGGCACTGAGAGAACGGAAGCAAAACCGTTGGGAATAAGAGAGGTTAATTGAATTTATTTTTGTGTGTGCGCGCGCGCGCGTGTGTGTGTGTTTTTTTTTTTTTTTTTAGATGCTGGTTTGTGCGGGCTTTCTCCAGAAATAAAATTATTGGAGACGATCGCTATCTTTGGGTGAAGGAAAGAAATTGCTTACTAGATTAGGTTAGCTGGGGAGTTTAATCTTTAGTTGATCAACGCTTTCATGCCATTTGTCTTTTGGATTGTTGCAATGTGGAAGCATATTATACATTAATTTCCACATATTTTGTTCTGCTTAGTTGCTGATAATTGCTTGGATGGGCTTCTTTGGAGGTTTATACCGTATTGATTCACAATCTGCTGATTATGTTGCAGTATATACAATAGACGGTAATTTGTGAGTAACATTGAATTTTATTTGGTTGAACTAGATGAAGGAGGGTAGAGATGGACTTTGGAATGACAGAATTTCAAAATCTTCATCGGCTGGTTCCCTTCCTCTCATTCTTGATGTAGATGATTTTAAGGTAATTGGACTTCAGACTGTACTGCATACTATGTCATAACTATGGCTATTACATTTGTATGAAGTTAATGAACTTGTAATGTGAATTAACTTTGTAGGGTGATTTTTCATTTGATGCATTATTTGGGAACTTGGTAAACAATCTCCTCCCATCTTTCCAAGTAGAAGAAGCAGATTCGGTAGAAGGACATGTCAGCGTAAGTGGGAGTGATGCCTTTCCAAATGGGCATGTGAGAGCTGCATCTGATGCAACAAAGTTTGCACAAGGGTTGTCTTCCCCTTTATTTCCAGAAGTAGATGCTCTCTTGTCTTTGTTCAGGGATTCATGCAGGGAGTTGATTGACCTTCGGAAACAAGTAGGTTGTTGAATTTGTAAGTGATGCAATTTCCAAATCATCACAATGTTTTATGCTGAAGTCTTCTTTCTGGTTTGAAGATTGATGGCAGGCTCTCCAATCTGAAGAAGGAGGTTTCTGCTCAAGATTCTAAGCATCGCAAGACACTTAATGAGGTGAGTATGCAGATTGCTGTAAGGTGTGATAGAATTTAGTTGAAGAACTAAACTGAAGAAAAGTCTGCAATAAAAGGAAAGTGCTGATACATAATTGCTGAAAAATAAACAGATTAGTTAGGATGGGCCAGCATAGAGGCTGGTTTAAAAAAATTTCAAACTCTGACCTAACATCAAATTAAATTAATTAAATATTGATTTTGTGTCTTTGTTCAGCTAGAAAAAGGAGTAGATGGCTTGTTTGATAGCTTTGCAAGACTGGATTCACGTATTTCTAGTGTTGGACAGACTGCTGCAAAAATAGGAGATCATTTGCAGGTAAATCTTTTCACATGTTCAACTATTGATGACCTGAATTGTCCTCATTAAGAAAAGAGAAGGTTGCTTACGGATCAGAGCCATATACTATATCACAACTTTTACTGCACTCTTGTCAGAGTGCAGATGCTCAGAGGGAAACAGCCAGTCAAACAATAGAGCTCATAAAGGTATTTTCACTTCATTTACTTCGTATGTGTTCCTTAATCTGGAATTTACTAACACCTTGCTAACTTAATTCCTGCAGTACTTAATGGAGTTCAATGGCAGCCCAGGCGATTTAATGGAACTTTCGCCTCTGTTTTCAGATGACAGCCGTGTTGCTGAGGCTGCTACAATTGCACAGAAACTACGTAAGATGGCAGTACCTTCCTGCAAGACTCTGAAATAGCTGAATTATTTAAGCCTGTGTTCTTATATTTAAGCATATGTGAGATGCCATTCATGTGAAGTCAATTATTTTTCTGCATGGCCAGTCTTTCATTTTTTCTTTTTCTTTTTTTTAAAAAATTCTTTTGCAAAATTAGTAAGTGAAATCCATTTCAGATGAGCTGCAAATGATGAGAAAATTACCGACTAATTACCAAATTTTGGGGTTAGTGATAACCCGGTATCATGGTAGTTAAAAAAGGGAGTTGCAATGTAGCCTCTAACAATATCTAATAAAAGATTTTTCTTGTGGGAATCATTTTCCACTGTTAGTCTACAGATGAGAAACAAAAAAAAAAAATTCAATTGTGGCATTTGTTGCAAAATTCTCTACGAGTGATGTAAATGTCCATGACACCATGTTTTTGACTTTAGGCATTTTAATTACCCGTGTAATAAAGAATTTGATGGTAGGTCTTCTTTACCTTTTCTTACCACGTGCATGACCTTCCCACTCATAGTAAATAGATTTTGATTTGTAGGAGTGTTAGCTGTGTTTTAGTAATGATTAGGTGAAAAAATTGGAATGTTTTGCTTTAAACTGCTACTGACCTCAATTTTTGGAGATTAATTTGTGTGCTACAATAAGGTTTGAACCCACTACTCTTTGTCTTCTTCTCCCTCCCCTCCTCTGCAAGGATTTTGTAGGGACTGGTGTTTGAACCATAGACAGCCTGGACAACTCTGCCACTGTACCATGTGACTAGTTGGTGAATTCCATTTTCTATGGCTTGTAAATGCCAATCATCCTGTCCAAACTCCATGCATTGTCTTCCATATCAGTCCATTTTGGCATGCCAGTGCTTCTTTCTTTGTTTTGCTTGTCATATGTATTCTTGTTCCTTAAAACTGATATCTATCAATAGTGAAGCTTTTTAATTTTTTTCATGGGTGGGTGGTTTCTTTACTTGTATTTGGCATATGAACTTTTTCCTTTTTTTTCCATTTCTGTGGATTATAGGATCCTTTGCTGAGGATGATATTGGAAGACAAGGCATATCTGTGCCAACGGTCATGGGAAATGCAACAGCCAGCAGAGGATTGGAAGTTGCAGTTGCAAACCTTCAGGATTACTGCAATGGTATGGTACCCTTTACACAATGTTCTTATGATGTTACTATTGGAAGCCAATAAGCCATACAGTGCAGAAATGCAATGGCACATGGTAAGATGTTGCAATGGTCTTGGAGTTACAAATCTTAATACAGTTGAATTTTATCAGGTTGGTAGGAAAGATAGCTTAGATTGATTGTAGGAAAGACGATATCATGAAAAATTTGCCCAAATCCATTCTTTCTGAGGTTGAAACAAGAAATGCTAGAAAAATGCTCATCATTGCTTTGGAAAAGGATTTTTTGGCTTTGCATATCTCTTTGACATGAAAATCTGCCTCGTGGACATATCGTTTTTTTTTTGTTCTGAAAGATGGTTAGATGACTACCCTTTAATCAGCCAGACAAGCTAAGGTATCCACAATTGGATGTGGAATATAAAATGATTATTCTCAATTATTAAAACAGTGGGTAATATTATCCAAAAATTTGAAAGGGCTAAGAAAAATTGACTCTATATGGTTATAAAAGGCTGTTTCATTTAGGATTTTGGCGAGGGTTGTTGCTAGGATGGATGGAATTTTATGATATTATCATCTGTTGGTGGATTTTTGGTGTAATGCTTGACTGGTCTAGTTAGCAAAGGTTTATTGCGTGGAAGGTTTGCACCAGTTTTCTTACTTTTTTTCAATGACAGGAAGAAGGGACAAGGGGACCATGCATCCCCCATCTCTCCCCAACCCTGCCCCCTTCACCCCGGCTTTTGAAAATTTCATTTGTATGCCTTGTCTAAAGGATTTGTTGTGTAATACAGAATCCACTTGCCCCTCTTGGCTTTTTCTCAGATAAAATCAAGGAGATGCCAAATTTAAGTAATTCTTAAATGAAAAAGTTTCATCAGTTATTGTTAAGAGTTTGTACAAATATGTCATTATTCATATCATTTAGCAATTTCCTTGATATCTTGAATACAGTTTTTACTTTTCAAACATTATTTTTATTTAAAAGTTGTATCTTTTTTTTTTTTTAGCATTTGGTTCTCTCCAATTCTCACAAGTTCTCGATCTTTTGTGCTTATGACCAAATATGTAAAAATTAATTTATGTAGGGATAAAAATTTATTTATGACTATATGTACCTGGCATTTTTGGCCCTCATGAATGATATGTGTGGCTTCTGCACTGCTTTCATTAACTCCTGACATTTGCTGACTGAAGAAAAAAATATTTTATCTGTTACCTGACAATGAAATGGTTCATTTTATATTTCTATTTTGGTTTCATTTGGTTCAATGTTCTAATGATGTTTCCATAACTGACATAGAATTGGAGAATAGATTATTGGCACGGTTTGACACAGCATCACAAAGAAGAGAATTATCTACCATGGCAGAATGTGCCAAAATTTTATCTCAGGTAATTATATTTCCCTCTTGATCAGACTTAACTCATTCATAGACTTATTGGAGTTCCTATAACAATTATGTGTATAATGAAGTCTGTTATATCTTCAATAACAAGGTAAATGGTTGACAATTAAAATGAAACTGAGTAGAATTTGAGCAGTTTTGCCTGAATTCCCCACAGATTTGTTTTTTCTCCTCCACCACCAGCCCAATTTGTTGGTCACCTCATGAAAAATGGATATATATATATTCTTTTTTGAAGATTTGTTTTGCAGACTCTTCACTCTTCTTCAGCTCTGTAGTAGGATGACCTGACATTAGGAATATCATAAATTTATGGAAGGAAATTATACCTTTTGTTGCTGCTTCGTTACCTGTGGATTGCAGTTTAATAGAGGCACAAGCGCTATGCAGCATTATGTTGCCACACGTCCAATGTTCATTGATGTGGAAGTCATGAATGCAGACACCAGATTAGTTCTTGGTGACCAGGGTTCTCAAGCTAGTCCCAGCAATGTTTCCCGTGGGCTTTCTTCCTTGTACAAAGAAATTACAGGTTTGAAGAATTGTCATACATCTTCTTGCAAAGAATTGATTCATTTAAAGGAATCTTAAAGCTTTTTCTCTGTTTTGCAGATACTGTTCGTAAGGAAGCAGCTACTATTATGGCAGTATTTCCTTCACCTAATGATGTCATGTCAATCCTGGTTCAGGTAGTGACGGCAGTTTTTCCATTTCTTCATTGATTTTCTTTCATATACGTTGAAGTTAAAATCAGTAAAGTCTGCCAACATATTGTTAATAACTTCCAAATAACAACTAATTTCTATTCATGTGCAGCGAGTTTTGGAGCAACGAGTTACAGCACTTTTGGACAAATTATTATTGAAACCATCTCTTGTGAATTTGCCTCCTGTAGAAGAAGGCGGGCTTTTATTGGTGAGTATAAATCCTTAGTGCAAATTGATTTGACAGCTTAATGATCAGTTTGAAATGAAACCCAGATCTTCACTTGATGAATCTCTACTTTGGCCCTTCAGTATCTTAGAATGCTAGCAGTGGCATATGAGAAGACACAGGAACTTGCTAGAGATCTGCGAGCTGTTGGATGTGGTGACTTGGATGTTGAGGGTAACAAATGAACTCATTATGATTTCCTGGTTATTTTAGATTTTATTCTGTAATCATCTACAATAGAAAGAAACATTATTTGGAGTAGGAAACATGTGGTGTACGAGTCTTTCTTAATCATTTATGTTTTATGTTGGCTATTATTGCACCAATTGTCCACATTGCAAGGTTAGGCCTTAGCTGTACTGGGTCAGCTAACTTGTGAGGTTGATTCTTGTCTCTCTCTCCTACATCCTTTATTTATACAGCCAAAATGAGTTAAGGGAAGGGGAAAAGAAAATCAAGTGTATATTGGGTTTGATTTCCAGTTCCAGTGCTAAGTGGTTTTCTAGACCAGGATAGTGGAAACATTGTTGTACACTTTGTTCAGGTCTATTAGTTGGACTAGCTTCTACAATTGCATCAGGTAAGAGACCATACATAGATTTTGCTCAAGAAGCTAACCCTGTTTCCATCCTGGGAATTATAGTCCTTTTGCTTTGCATTGGATATTTATATTTGCATTTCTAAGTATCTGATTAATAACTAATTAGTAGGACAGGCATTGTATTTTACAGAATAAAAAGCTACTTGTCCGTCTCTTTTGTTCAGCATTCTTCACTTTTCTTGGTTGCAAAGATTGATGTTGACAAGCATTTTGTATGCTTGCCAATTAAACCGATTCCTGAGAACAGGTTATTGAATAAAATGTGTGTGCATATGGCATTCTAATTTTTCATGTTTGCCTTTTCTGGGAAAACTGCTGTTGTATGCCATATTGCTTCTCCCTCCACCTAATGCCCACACCCCCAACAAAATAGAAAACTTTTTTCTGATTGGATTTATCTCCCCTTTTACTTTCTTGTTAATAGCATCTTTCTATCTTGGCACAGGCCTTACCGAGTGTCTTTTTTCTTCTCACAAGGACGAATATCCTGAACATGAACAGGCCTCTCTTAGACAATTGTACCAATCAAAGGTTTTGTGTGGACACACGATCTAATTAACGAGATGTTTTTTCTTTGATGGCAACTTATTGCATCATGTTATGCAGATGGAAGAATTGTGTGCTGAGAGTCACCAGCTCTCACAGTCAAGTGGCTCAGTTGGGCGTGCAAAGGGAGCTTCAATAGCATCTTCCCATCAGCAGATATCTGTAACTGTTGTGACGGAGTTTGTGCGTTGGAATGAAGATGCAATATCAAGATGCACTTTGTTTTCATCACAAGTAATTTTTGTTACTGCAATCAACATATGCTTTCATATTTACTAATTGCACGCATGCATAGTGTTATTCATTAGTGAGTCTGCATAGATTTGTACACCATATTGCATGATTCATTGTCTCTGAGTACTTTTTCCTTTTATTAAGAATATGACTTTGTAATGATCATGCTATCATTATGAACTTTCATTATTATAGTCATTTGTGGATCCCACACACTTGTCCATATCCATGCAGTGTAAACCAGGCTAATGTGCACTCCTTGGATTTGCTGGATATTATAGCATGTATAAATATCTATGTTAGCTATGATGCTGTGTCCTGCCTCAAAGAGTAAAGGCATTAAACTTTATGACAGGATTATAAGTTACTGAAACAGGTTTTCCCTCTTTTTACTTCAGATAGATGGGAGACAACAGATTGTTGAAGTCAACAGAGATAATAGTTCAACTTTTTTTCAGTTTTAGATATGTTCCTAGCAATCTTAACATTTCTTATACAGCATGCACTGGTTGTCTCAGCTTTGTTCTGTTGTCTGTGATTATGGTCCCATTATTATTTGGTATGAGTCCATTTATTCATGTGGGTGTCTCATTGAGATGATAGATGCTTTTAACCAACATTCGATAAGACTCTGTGAGTGAACTGCATGTGCAAGGAGGACTAAAAATGTCTTATGAACCGAATTTCAAAAGAGAAAAATACACTGAAATTTTCATAGAACTGAGTTTGATGGATGCAGCCTCAGCTTTTTCATCTTTTTGACCAAAAAAATAAAATCGGAGGGGAAAAGAGAACTCTAATAGGCAGTAAAATGAGAGGTGTATTATGAATGTTTTGTCTCTATTGTAAAGGTTTTCCAAACATCTGATTGGTTTCTTGGTTGATTTGAAACACTCTTTTGTGGACAGTCGGCTACTCTTGCGACCAATGTGAAGTCTGTGTTCACATGCTTGCTGGACCAGGTAAGCTGGTTAATTAAATTTCTTGATTACATAACATATGTGATTATGTATATCCCCCTTATTTGCAGGTTGGGCAATATATAACAGAAGGTCTTGAAAGGGCTAGAGATAGCTTGACTGAAGCTGCAGCCTTGAGGGAAAGGTTTCTGCTGGGCACAAGTGTTAGTAGAAGGGTGGCTGCTGCAGCTGCTTCTGCTGTAATTTCCTGATCATAGCTTCCCTAGACTTTCTAATGATATCTACATAGAAGTACATTCTTGTTATGTAATCTTTGAAAAGTAACTTTTGGCCAAAGTGGTTGAACTTAAGTAAGAATGATGTGGAAATGTAGGCAGAAGCTGCTGCTGCTGCTGGTGAGAGCAGCTTCAGATCTTTCATGGTTGCAGTACAGCGTTGTGGCAGTAGTGTAGCTATAGTTCAGCAGGTATGCTGGGTTGCATTGATAATGTTGAGCTATTGTTGAATAAGATGCTCAGAGAACTCCAAATGGTTTTTGACTTTTATCTGCAGTATTTTGCAAATTCTATATCCCGGCTCTTACTACCTGTGGATGGTGCGCATGCTGCTTCATGTGAGGAAATGGCAACAGCTATGTCCAGTGCAGAGTCTGCTGCTTATAAAGGGCTCCAACAATGCATTGAAACAGTTATGGCTGAGGTTGGTCCTTATAAATTTATGATTCCAAGATCTAGATTTTGGTGGTCAATTAAAGTCATTTAAACTGTTCTGGCTATTTCTGGGATATTGCCTGTGGCAGCCTTTCTCCTTTTTTATTGGTAGTCTCATATATAAATATATGTTCTAATGATTGATAGTGTTCTGCAGATTTTAATCAGTACTTCTTTTTCCTTTTCCTACTTCAGTGGTATAGCAGCTTCAAACTGTGGCTGCTTTTTATAGTAATTGTTCTTGTAGTAATTGTTTATGTCACAAACTTAATTTATACTAATTGCACAGGTTGAACGATTGTTATCAGCTGAACAGAAGGCAACCGATTATCGCTCACCTGATGATGGAATTGCTCCTGATCATCGTCCAACAACTGCTTGTACAAGGTAATGCTATTGGACAAATTTGGAGCTTTTTCTTTGAACTTACAGGGTTTAGATGGAATGAGATTTGTTGACATATTAGAGATACTTAAAAGCCTTCATTGTCAGCTAGCCACTTTCCATGGGATGAAATTTCTCTTAAAGAAGGAAAAGAATCCTGTGACTTTTAACACTTTGCTCATTTTTTTCCTCTTTGAAACGCCTTGCTTGATATTATGATTATCAAGAAATGCATTTTGGGCACATAGGTATCAAAAGAAAGGATTTAAAGTCAAATCACACGTTTATATTCTCTTGGCTAGGGTTGTGGCATACCTTTCACGTGTACTTGAAGCTGCATTCACTGCATTAGAAGGTCTTAACAAACAGGCCTTCCTGACAGAATTGGTATGATAATTGTACCTTCTAATATTTCAATTGATCCTTTTGTCAATTATTGCTTGTTGTACGATCCCCAAACTTGTCTCTGACTTCGGCTCCCAATGATTTGTCACCTGTCTGCAATTTAGTTTACAATAATGGCAGTGACCAGGTAACAGCATTGTATTTTGGGTCTGTGTCTTCATCAAATTTTTATCTGATCTTTTTGTCACATTATGGAATACATTTTTTTAGCTTTTTTTTTTTCAAGCAATTTTATTTGTTTATTTTGATCTGGTGTGTGGAACATTTGACCCAAGTCTCTATATCTGAAGAAATAGACTTCAATTTCAATTTTCCATTACAAGAGTCATCTTCAGTAAGGCCATAACTGTTGGTAGCCGTATCTTGTAATGGTTGCCTCCAAATTGAAAACCCTATATCCAACATGACCATCTTGGGTGTTCATGCCAAATTTGAGATTTCTATGTTTCATCTTTGAGGCATTCCCAAGATCTACGATGACAAAGGAAGTTATTGTAGTTAAAAAAAAAAATGGAATATGTGCATCTGTAGCTTTTTTTTTTCCTCCTCTTTATGAGATTTTTATTTGATTTAAGTATTTCTTGAGGCAATTTCTATGGTACATATAGGCGATTGTTCAGGAACTGGGATCACAAGAATAACTTTATGAAAAAGGATATGCCCTTTCTTGGATCATTATATAAGAGGTACCAGTTTAATAATGATAAGAAAATCTCCTGATGCAAAGTAAATCTAATGAAAATTTGCCTGATGCAAAGGTGAGCAAATAAAATTTCCTCCTTTTTGGGCAGGGTAGGTTGTCCCAATTCAACTCTGTCTCTCCCCCTTGCTTCACTTGTATCTGTGCATGAATAGCTAGGCATGGTAACTTGAAGAAAGGATGGTAATGATGACATGTTTGACTTGAATTTTTTAGGGGAATCGCTTGCATAAAGGGCTACTCAACCATTGGCAAAAGTTCACTTTTAATCCGAGGTAAGCCTTGTTCTGATATTCAATGCATATGCACAACTTTCCTTTGAATATAAATGTTGCTACAATTCCACATTGGGGTGTCCCCTTGGAAGAGCTCATTTTGTTGATGGATGGGGGAGTTTGGTGTGACCTGTGTCCTTGTGGGCTCCTGAAATGTTGAAAATGAATATCTTAGAAGATTTATAATCTGCCAATAGAATGTTGGTGGAAATCCTATTCATCTAAGATCCCCCAATCTTGTGAAGTTTTTGCTGTCCTATGGTGGTCTTTCCATTTCTGTGTGTATTTGTGTAGTTTTTCTGTTGCAGTATATTTGTTTCCGTTTCCATTGTAGTATTGCCGCTGATTTTCTTAATTTATGTCTGATGCAGCGCTATCATGTTGTTTCACATCTCTATTTGGTGTCCTTTGTTTTCTTTCTATTGCAGTGGAGGACTGCGGCTTAAACGTGACATTACTGAGTATGGGGAATTTGTGCGTAGTTTTAATGCTCCTTCCATTGATGAGAAATTTGAGTTGTTGGGAATGTAAGTTACAACATATTTACAAGATTTCTGTTTTACCATTTGGATTTTAATTTGGTCTCATTTTTTTGAGGGACTGTTGTATCAGAATGGCCAATGTCTTTATCGTTGCTCCTGAAAGCCTATCCACACTGTTTGAGGGTAGTCCTAGTATCCGAAAAGATGCACAAAGGTACTATCACTGATACTACTATTGATTCTTATCCGATTTAACTAAATTGGAAGTCATTCATAGCTGCTGTTGATATTTCTAGAGGTGATTGAATGCATCAATCACACACTGGTGTTTACATCCTTCTGTCCTGCATCTATGTCACATTCTGCAACTAAAGGTTCTTAAATGTCATTCTTCAGGGAGTCCAGTTTGTGAGGAAAAATTTTCAATGGAAATTCATTCTCATGATATTTCATAATTACATGAAATTCTAGAAGTCATGGGAATTGTGAATCCATCGACCATTTAATTGATGTGATTCCAGACAAATTCGAAGTCCATAGTCAGCTAAATGCTAATAAGAAAAGCTTTCGAATGGGGACTACTAAAAATGAAAATTTTACTGCCAACTCGATGTCTTTATGACCTCTTTCCTTTCATCTCTTCTTTCTGGTTATTATGTACACTTGCTGTAGGTGTTTTCTTCTGGTGACTCAACTTGTGATTTTGCTGCTAATTCAGATTTATCCAGCTTAGAGAGGATTACAAGAGTGCAAAACTTGCATCCAAACTCAACTCCCTGTGGGCAAGCTCCAGTTGATGAAGTGAAATGCTGATATGAGCATCCAGAAGTTCTCCGAGATTTACCTCACAGATGATATTTTCACATCTGAGCGGTCACTTGATATTGCAGAACTAAGACATCATCCCATGCTTTGATGCCAGCTGATGAGCTGATTGGAAATCTGTCGTTGTTACATTTATATTGAGCGTATTCTTTTCGGTAGAGTTTGCTGTTCAAACTTTTTGTTCTTCTCATTTCTTTTTCATTCTGATTGTATATTCATTAGATGACCAAATAATATGTATTCTTAATGATCCACATAGCATCTTATGAGTTTTACAGTTTTGCTTTCCCTACTCAGAGAAGGAATTTATTGTCCTCAATATCATTGTAAATTATCATTCTCAGGAACAGCGGTATATTAAGAGATAATTGGTGTGTGGATTGATGTATACTTGAATAGATGTTGATTACATGTATGTCAGATCGAGCGTCAATTTTATTCAATGTGATGTATAGCGTGTTGTTCATAGCCATAGAAATGCAAAGGGAATGCCTCGGTTGAAGTTTTGACCTACTCATAAAGAGTTAAAATCCAATGTTTAAGAAACGATAGAGCCAATCACTGCAACGGAAACATAAACGGAGAACTCGAGAATTTCATTCTTGATATTTTAGTTTTGCGTATAAAGTAGCATTACCTCCTTTTTACTGTTCTCGAAACAGTCCAAGTCTTTTGGTCAAATGGTTCGAATCTGTTTGCAAACTCTTTGGAGATCGTTTACATATAGTTTCTCTACAGACCCTTACAGTGTAGGGTCTTGCACACGAACGATACATCTTCTGCTGTTTGAAAGGTTGTTGAGAACCGTTACTAGGAGCAAATGTGATAGTCTTAGTTGATTGCAATCTCTCTGTTCCCACTGGATTCCAATATTGTGCTCGTTTGAGAGTTCTAATGAATTGTCCTTGTGCCAAGAATGGATTTTCTTCTTTTAAATTTGTTCACAAAGGAATTGCATGTCATCAAGATTGTCTTGTTACAGCATTTATGGTCTTCATCATAAAATTTGAACACCCAAAGGACCGTGATAGAATATAATGACGGGGGCATCCATAAGTGAAGGCTCAAGCTCCAGTTGGTGTATTAGTTTACCTCCACCACCAAGTTCATGAACGACACAAATAAGAGAAAAAAAAAAGTGTAGGTAATGATTAAGACATTTGTCATTGTGTCACCTTATTGTACTTTTACTAGTGTGGCACCTTTTCCCACTACAAACACTCTACCTAACACACATTCAATTAAGTAGATAAAAACAGCTGCTTGATAGATAATGTTTAGGGGAAATAGGTTGTTTATGGGTGGTTACCTTGTTTGCTAGGTGACGAGGAACTTGCTAAGGAAGAAAAGGGAATGGGTCTTGCATAGTTGGGTTAATGCAGAGGCCCAATGTATAAAGATTCAAGTAAGGCCCTGTAAAGAAGCACATAGCTAAGGGCCTTAAGGGAGTTTTGATGTTCGCACTTTGATGGTCAAGTTAATGTGGACACAAAATTCTCAAATAAATAGTCAATTTAGTATTATCACCTTATTCAATATGGATTTGATTAATTTATATGTTATTAGGACGCCTATAGCATGTGAATTTTAATGGAAATGTGATAGGCATAGAGTTAGTACTTAATAAGTTGGATCTAATTTTAATGGAAATGTGATAGGCATAGAGTTAGTACTTAATAAGTTGGATCTAGGCTTCTAGCTTAATAATACAGTTCCAAAGGAGAGTCCTCACCCTTTTTAGGTAGGTGCTTATTGCAAGTTCAATAATAATCTTTTAGGTATGTCTTATGAGGTCTATGATTAGTTTTAGATCTCCTTATCACTTATCTCCTCATTAAAGATAATCAAGTCCTAAGGCTTGATGGTCACATTTTTAAAAGATAATCAAGCTTTTATGTAAATGATTTGATTTTTAAATTCATGAATGTTCACATTTTTTATAATGATACTTGATTATTAAAAGTTGCTTTAAGGGTTGTACTAGTCTTTTAAATTGAAGTCAAGTGTCTTTCTTCATAAGCAGTTATCTTTTTACCTTTTTCTATAATTCGTAACTCATCATTATATTGTAAATATGAAATAAGCCATGACTAGTTGTCTAGTTGAAACTCCTTGTGGTAGCGAGGAATGTGTAATAACTTTTTGAATTATGTACGAGTAATGCATACATAAAGGTGATGTGCCAAATGCTTTTAGTAGGGTATAAGATATTCCTTCCAAGTTAGAAAAAGCTTGTAAGCCTGTATGGGTTGCATTAAAATGTTACTAAAGGTTTTTGTGCAGATGAACATTCACTTGCCCTTCTTTTAATCATTCTAAAGTTTTTGGCATATTGTCAATTAGCCTTTAGATAGATTATTCTTAATAGGTGTTAGGTGCTTCACGGGATGACTACTTTAGTAGTATGAGTTGGATTGTATGTCATTTGTTAAGCTCTAATAATATATTGCTTGTCTCCTTCATCATATATAAAATTTGTTGTGGTTATTTCGTCATTAGGGGAAAGAAAAGCCTAAAGTGGGGTGTTTTATTAGGCCCTTCTAGATAAGATGAAGGATTGATTATAAGGAGCACTTTGTCTTTATTGGGCCATTATTTGTCGAGGTATTTAGTGGGTGACATTTGTATAAGGTTCCCCGTTCGTTCCTTTTTTTGATAAATAAGGATCTCATCATTTTGTTCTCCTCTAAATGGATAGGGAATTACTTTAAAGTTGAGACTATTGGTAACATTATTGTGCTTAAACCTAGGTGGTTAGTCATCTTGTTTGGTGATGATGCTCCTATCACATACTTAAAACAAATTGTCATACTCACTCCTTGAGTAACCATGACTTACCATAAAGTTGTCAAACTTTTTATGCAATTGTCTAGGAGACTGCTTTAAACCATATAGAGATTTCTTCAACCTGCAAATATGATCCTCCTTGCTTTCAATTTGGAAACCCTCAGGTTGATCCATATAGATGACTTCCTCAAAATCGCCATGTAGAAAAGTAATCTTGACATCAAGCTATTCCAGTTCCATATCATACATAGTAACCATAACTAGAAGCACACGAATGGAAGTGTGCTTAACAATAGGAGAAAACACCTCATTGAAGTCAATCCCTTTTTTCTGCTATAACCCTTTGCAACCAGACCTGCCTTGTACCTTGCATCCTCAACTCCTGGGATTCCCTCATTCTTCTTGAAGATCCATTTGCAGCCAACAGTCTTATTATCTTTTGGAAGTTTCACTAAGTCCCAAGTCTACTTCTTATGCAAGGACTCAATTTCCTCAGTCATAGCAATGCTCCACTGGGAAGATTCAGAACAAGTGACAGCCTCTGAGTAGTTTTTAGGTTCATTGTACTCCATTTTTTCCGCTACTGCCAAACAATAAGCAAAATCTGAGTTTGAAAACCTGGCTGGTGGCTTGATAGTCCTTTTGAGTCTGTCTCTGGCGATACTGTACGGCTGTACTTGTTAAGTATCTAAAGTACCCTCATCTGTTTCTAAAGTGTCAACCCAAATCTGTTGACCTGACTTAGAAGGAATATCACTTTCAAACTTCACCTGCTGTGTGGAACTCCCACTATCTTTATCGTTTGGCCTTAAGACTTCCTCTTTTGGATGCAGCATAGCGGATTCATCAAATGTCACGTCTCTGCTGATGAGGAATTTTGGAAACTTAGGGTTTGGACACCACAACCTATAACCTTTCACTCCAGAAGCATAGTCAAGAAAAATGCATTTCTTAGCCCTCGGTTCAAGTTTTCTTTCATTAATATGAGTATAAGCAGGACAGCCAAATATCTTCAAATCAGAATAATCTGCAGGTTTGCCTAACCACACCTCTTCAGGTGTCTTACACTCAATGGAAGTACAAGGAGATCAATTTACCAACCAACAAGTTGTATTAACAATTTCTGCCTAAAACTCCTTGCCTAAACTTGCATTAGATAACAGACATCTAGCTTTCTCTATTAAAGTCCTGTTCATACGTTCTGCAACTCCATTTTGCTGTGAAGTTTTTACAACTGTGCGGTAAAATCAAAATTCAAGGCCATTATTTGTTCTCAGCCTCTTAATATGCTTCTCAGTCTATTTTTCAAATAAAGTTTTCCATTGCTTGAAGGTTCCAAACACTTGACTTTTATGTTTCAAAATAAACTCAAACTTTACGAGAAAAATCATCAATGAAAGTGAGCATATAAGCAGCACTCATACCTTTAGAGAGAACCTGAGAAGGACCCCAAAGATCTAAATGGATATAGTCCAATGTTCCCTTTGTTTTATGGATTGATGTACTGAAACTCAACCTCTTCTACTTCCCAAAAACACAATGCTCATAAAATTATAATTTTCCAGTGTTCTGACCACATAAAAGACCTCTCTTACTCAAGACAGTCATACCTCTTTCACTCATGTCTTCCAGCCGCATGTGCCACAACTTCGTCATGTCTGAATCTGAAACTGAAGTAGAAACTGCAGTTGAGTCTGTGACTGTCAAACCATGCAAGAAATACAATGTGCCAATTCTGCAAGCTTTCATCAATATAAGAGCACCTCTGAAAACCTTCAGAACTCCACCTTCACACCTAATCTTGCAGTCATTCTTCTTAAGAGTGCTCAAAGAAATAAGATTCTTCATCAAATCTGGAATGTGTTTGACCTCAGACAAGGTCCTAATGACACCGTCGTACATCTTGATTTGCACTGTACCAATCCCAGTAACCTTACAGACGTGATCATTTCCTAACAGAACACCACCATTAATTGACTTGTAAGTGGTAAACCATTCCCTGTTAGGAGTCATATGTTGCGAGGCTCCAGTGTCCATGATCCAGGTATCCTGAAATCTGCCTTGGCCTTGTGTAACACAAAGCAGATCATCACTCTCATTTGCTGCCATATGAGCTTCTCTTGGTGGATGGTTCTTCTGATTACTGTCGTTTACTTTCTGCTTGTTTTTCAACTTGTAACAATCAGACTAATATGCCCTTTCTTCTTGCAATAATTGCAAGTCAAATTCTTATGCCTTGATTTCGATCTTGATTTACCTGAATTCTGACCTTTCTCCTTTGATCTTCCTCGATCAATAATCAAACCAATACTCTGATTTGATGTCTCAAAAAATGTCAAATTACTATCAATTTTCTTCTTGGCCTACAAATTAGTCTTGAAATTTTCAAGGGAAATATCTTCTCTATTATAAATCATAGTATCTCTAAAGTGCTTGTATGAATGAGGCAAAAAGCACAATAGTAATAAGGCTTGATCCTCATCGTCAATATGAACGTCACTCCTACTCAAATCAGTAACAATTGAACTAAACTCTCTAATAAGTGATTTCAAAGAAGTACCTTCTGACATACGAAGAGTGTAAAGGCGTTGCTTTAATTGGAGTTTGTTGGTCAAAGATTTCGTCATGTACAGACTTTCTAATTTTAGCCATGCACCAGCTGTTGTTCTTTCACCAAGGATTTTTCTCAAAACTTCATTTTCCAAACTGAGTTGAATCGAGGATAGAGTTCTTTTATCCGTGTCATCCCAATCTGCATCAGACATTGACTCTGGTTTCTTCTCGTTGCCATATAGGGCCCTTTTTGTACCTTCTCGCGTCAGAATTGTCATCATTCTAACTTACCACAGTGCAAAATTGGCGTTTCCATCGAACTTCTCAATTTCAAATTTCACCGTTGATGAAGATGAATAAGTCATTGCAACAAAACACTCACCACGAAAATTGAAGAATACAAATTGATGGCCCAAATCACAATCTGCGTCCGACGCCACAGTACTCACTAGACGTTACTACAGTGCCGCAAGCTACAATGCCGCCTGATACTACAGTGTCTCCAGTCGATCTACAGTGTAGCTCGCCGATCTACAGTGCTCCGACCCGTTAGAACTTGATCTGTTTGTTTCTTTCGTCGGATCTGCTCCGTTTCAGCGCCAAATCACCAGATATGCTCCGATGAGATTGAATTTGACACCTCTGTTTCTACATACGATCCTTTACAGCCAGCAGCTCAGGAACTACCACCCTTTCAAACCAGAGAAAGCACTTCCGAGACGGCAGAGCCAACGTCTGGAAGCGCTCAAAGTCTGACTCGTCTTCCTCCGAGCCTAACGGCAGTACTGAGAATCCAACGTGGCAGCCATTTGCCACGCAGAACCCCGCCTTCAATGGATACTACAAGGAGTAAGGGATAGTGCCGCCGGAAGAATGGGACACTTTCGTGGAATTCCTTCGAATGTCGTTGCCCGTCGCTTTCAAAATCAATTCCAGTAGTCAGTTTTGTGAAGACATCAAATTGCAATTAGAGAATAATTTTATGAAATCTCTTCACATTGAGGCCACCGATGGGTTTGTAGAGGAGAGAGAGAAAAAAAAAATTGCCGAGGAGGAGATGCTGCTGGGTGGCCGAAGAGGAGGAGAGAAAAAAATTTTTTTTTTTTCAGCTGATCGTCAGCGCGGTGGGGTGGGTGGCTGGAGGAGAGAAAGAAAAAAAAACTTTTTCTTTTAGGCTCTAATACCAATTTGTTATGTCAAATGATAAATCGAAGAAAAAATAACACCAGAATTTTACGTAGTTCGGTCTATGAGACCTACGTTCACGGGAAAGATAGAGAGAATACTCTTATTAGTAGAGAAAGTCTGTTACAGAATACAAAGAGTGTGAATCACCTATCAAATCTCTCTAATTCTCATAACCTTATTATGCCTATATATATAGGAATATAGAAAGGACAAAAGGGTAATTTGGAATACAAGGCATATTCCAACATTAACTATGTTAAAGCCTTAGAGGAAAAAGTTGTGAAGTTAAAGGTTTAGACTTGTTGCATCATGGTAAAGCATGTTTGGGAATTATTTACAGTTAAGGGCTAAGTGAATAAAGATGTTAAGTCCTTCTAACATTTTTGCCTTAGGTCACTAATGTTTTTCTTTTTTTCTTATTTGTAATTGTCATTTTTTCCCCATAATGAATAAAAATGTAAGTTGTTTACTTGATAGTGAATAAGAGTGTAAGCTTTCTTTACTTTGACCTTGCCTCCTTATACATCACTTATGCCTTTTACAGCCTATAACTTTACACATTTTAATGTCTTTAAACATTTATATTTAAAATATGTTTGAAATTCAAAATCAACAATCATTTTGCATTTAATGCTTTTAGTAAGATGGACCAAACATACTTTTGTTAAGGTGTATGTGCAGTTCTCCTTGATAATTACCTTTTGGCGTATCGTCTCTTAATTGGTTTACATTAAGCATAAGAGATGTTTTTGGTGCTCCCTACCTTGTTTTACATTTTCATTTTAGTAATTGTTTAAGTTGTGTCTTCTTTATTCTTAATGTTTTTTTTTTATAAGGATGGTAGATCATTTGGGTACTTTATGTTTTAATTCTAATCATAGGTTGATTCTTTCAACAACCATTGCCTTTAAAAGTCATTACTTAACTTTTAAGGAGTCTTTAATAGCTTTAACTTGTAATAAACCTTAGTTGTCTTTTATATATCCAACGCTTAAGCCTTTGAGTTTGCATCTCAATTACTATTATAAAAAAAGGATTTCTTGAGTCAGTTTGGGTTTCTTTAGAGAGTTTCTGATGTATATATTACATTTTAGATCATTATAAGCTAATGGTATCCTTTCTTGAAAAGAGGATGTGTTCCCCCTCCCCTCTAAATAAATAAATGACATTTTTTATTGAGTAGTTTCATGCCAATTTACAATTGCTAATGCACTACTTATTGTAAGAATTCTTGATCTTTAATGAGATTTGCCTAGCATAACCTAATTATAATAATTTGTAGAGATTGATAAGGTTATTGGTCCTTGTAATATGGCATAATCTTTGATATATATAATAACCTTATCAATCTCTACAAATTATTATAATTAGGTTAGGCTAAGCATAATCTTAACTATTTTATTATGAACCAATTACTTGGACTATATTGGGATGAAATAAGCACGAAAGGAAAGTAATCTTAAAATTAAATTGTTGCTCAAGAGAAGTTGTAGTCTCATCTTTTTGGCTAGGAATCTCACCATTTTGATAACAATAGCCTTTTGCTTGTAAATGCCATGATAAATCGTTTTGTGAGCCTTCAAAACAAAATTATTGTTAATAAATAATTAGGAAATGTTAAAAGTCATTCCTCGTTATCATCCTTTGATGTATCCCAAAACTCCACATTTTTAAATTCTCATATCATTGACTATGATTCCAAGCTATTAAATCTCTATCTCTTTAAGATCTCTATGCTAAAGTTTAACTATATTTTGGATAAGGAATGGATTTTTAATGGTTTTCTCTTTGATCTATAAAGAACAAATACATGGAAACATAAAGTTACCATTGTAAACATTCTTAATTGTTTCTTCTATCTTAACCATTTACATGAATAATTATTTGATGTGGTGGCTTGTTTAGTGTATATGAAGTATTTTTATGTTTTCCTTTAGAGTCTTAGGTCAAAACAAAATGATTAGAATAAGTGTTTCTTTTGAATGTATGAAGTGATTTTAAAAAGTATGCAAACGAATTTAAAAACATGGGTTTTATGGAACAATGAAAATAAAATATAGGTTGTTTTGGATATACTAATTATGGAAAAGAAAATTAGAAAGTTATCTATTTTTTTTTTAAGTTTTATCTTTTTGTGAAAGACAAAGAAGAGAAAGAGAATATGTTAATTTCATAATTTCATTGTGTGAATAACTCCTTTGAATGAAATGATATATTATATTAGTTAGAAATGAAGAAATAGTCTTTATCTTTCAAGCAATAAACTATTCTTTTCATGTAAGAAATTCTAACAAGATCAATAAATTACTTGTTTCATAAAATTTAAAGGATTTAAATGCACAAGGTATATTGATGTGCATGTTATAATAAAAATAATGTTTGATATAGACGTAAATGTTAATTGCAAGATCTTTTTGTGTGAATGATACCATGTAATAAAAGGAAAAGCCTTATTATTAAGAATTTGTGTAACAATCAAAAATTTTAGATAATGAATGATTCTCTTCTAATAATAAAAAATACTAATGAAGAGTAATAGTTCCTTTATTCATAGATTTCAATAGATTTATCTTATGGTTAAGTAATAACTAGATTATTTTAAGTTTTATATCATGAGAAATTCTTTTATAATAAAGAATGGTCTACCATAACCCAAGCTTTTGAAACCTTTAATATTAAATTGGTCAAAATAATCAATTTAACTAACTATTTTTAGCTATTATAATTATTATCTTTATTCTTAATATTTAATTTTATGAGATATTAAGAAAAAATTAATATAAAAAGAGTTTTTCTTTTTTTAAAAAATAAGAATAAGTAATTTATCTATTTTTTAACTTGATTAATAAAAATTATTAAATTTAATAAATTTGTATTGCTTCTGTTATGTATACGAGTAAAAAAATTTATCATATTTAAAGAGAATAAAACTTGTAACAATTTATATAAAGAAATAAATTTATCTTTTAAAATAATATATTTATACACTTTAAATTTGTATTATTTATATTATATTTATTTTTTGTATTTATTTATAATTTATTTTTATAGTTATACTAATAAAGATTATTATTGTGTAGAATTTTTGGCAAATTTTGGAACAAAAAATAATTTTTCTCTCAAAGTCTCTTCCACCAGCAACAATGAACGCTTTGTTGCAGGTTCAAATAATTGGTGTAAGCCACCCCTTGTGGTCGCGGCTAAGAGGTCTCCTATCTTCTTTTTCTATTCTAATTTATTTTTTCTGCATCAAAATAAAAATCATCCAAAACAATTCCATTAAATGTAGATAATATGGTCCTAAGACTAAAAATTGGGTTTTTTTTTTATAACTCACATAAATTATTTTTAGGAAGTGACACAAATATATGAGTTCGTATACACATTAGAGTTCACACTTCAAATTGATAATTGATTTAATTTCCAATCTCTAATGATTTTCCCCAAAGCAATTCTCCACCAGTGGAATAGCACAGCTGAACCAAACCAGTTGCGAAGATAAACCACCTGCATCCTTTGATTGAAAAAAATAAAAATAAATAAATATATATATATATATATATATATCTTTTTTTCAATAAAATTTTGTATATGATAACTGTAAAGAATAATGCATGTATGAAAAAAAAAATTATTTATATATGATGATTCTTTTTTTATCTATTATTATTATTATTATTATTATAAAGATCATTATTATTGTGATAAATTATTGTAAAAAAATTTATAATTAGATAATAATAATAATTAAAAATTATTATTATTATCATTATCATAATTATTACTAGTTTAATTATTTATTATAATTTTAATATGTATTTCTTCACTTTATTTCAATTCCAATTCCTACTTTAAATAAAATTATACTTTGATATTTATAAAATAAATACATTTATGAATTTTACATTTCATTTTATTTTATATTCGATTCTAATTCTCTCCAAGCAAAAAATCTTATGTTCTCAGAAAAAACAAGGACCGTTCGTCAGCGCTGAAAAAAAAAAAAAACACATTATCTTGTTGGAAACCGGTTCGTTCTCTCTTCGGTACAACAAGGTGAGCCATGGCCTCTCCCAGTAGTACTCATGTCATAATCTTGCAATTAGCAACAACAAGAAGAACGTTCGTTTCTTGGAAAACCCAAGTTGCTAGTGGAAGTGGGGTATTGAAAAGCAAGTCTTCTTCCTTTGTACCTTCTTCCCTTGGTGGTCTTAAAGTGCCAAAGGCATTCTCTCTTTCTGCTCGGGCAATGGATTCCTTTGCTTCTTCCCACAAACAACCAGACAACATCCAAGGTCTATCTCTTTTTCTCTGGATGAAATGAAGTCCTTAATTAGTAATATAATTATGTATTCAAGTAGAAATGACCAGAATTTCACATGTTTAGATGGGCAGTTCCATTTGTACGGGGAATTTGAATGCAAGTTTCTGTAGGTTTAAGGACCTTTGGCGCGAGGTTTTGTAGAGCAGTTGAGTTTACCTCTTTAATAATTTTACGCAGCTCCATGTATGTATATCCATAGCCTCGTGAATCTACTCATCCTACAATATTTGGATTACTCAATAATAATAATAATACTGAAACAACTTAGTTAAAGACTCGAACTTTGAATCTAATAGGACAAGTAAATGGAAAAACGAAAAACGAATGGTATCAGCTAATCTGAAATCTATATATTCTCTGAGAATAAGCAGCGTGGATCTACCCCTTTTGCAACCTAACATTGTAGAATTGAGACTGTTGCTAATTTAGTTGAATAAGCATAAAATCACGGCCGACTAGGACCAGAAGCTACTCTAGGCTCCCGAATTATGTCTTTTCTCAAATCTATGGCATGAGTCAGAATGGATTGACATATTTGTTCTAGCTTGTTCACGATTCTGCTACATTTATGTTTCTGTCTGTCTCAGGGTTAGGTCTGTCTGTCTGTCTGTCTGTCACAAATGTTCTTGTCTATTGCAGTGATCCTATGATTCCTATCTCAAATGCTTTGATAACAAAATTGATTTAGTCCTCATGGTTTCAGTTTGAATCTCCAGTCATCGCATTAAGGATCACCTAATTTGTTATGATGTGATTTTGTGCACTTGTCTGCTTAACTGAATTTTTCTGGCGTTGCATCTATTTACTATGTATTCTTCTTCTTGATGAAATATTTGGCCATTATACCAGTTTGGTGGCATTACGTAATTGAAAAAACTGCATATTTGGGGCAACACAGTCGTTTGCTTGTCAGTATTGGTCTTTTTTTTTTTTTTTTTGTGCATTAGAGGTCCTGGTAGTTAGATTAGTTGACCACAAGTAACGTGCAGTACTTACAAAAGCTAACCAGAAGCAACTGCGCACCCATCACTTTTTGTGCTTTGTTAAATGTGGTGCAGGTAGGTATCTTGTACCGGCTGTTGAAAAAAAGGAAAAAGTGTAGTACAGTTTTGGAATCATGCAAAATGAGCTGAGGGGAGGAAAAAAAAAAAAAAAAACAAGAAGTTGCTGACATTGTAGGGCACATTGCACATTTTGTTTCTAGGTTTTTCACGAGAGCAATGTGATTTTAATTTTAAACACTATTATTTCTGGACAAAGATTGTCTAAACCAATTTTTTCTTTTCTTCAGAGCATGATTTTGACATCAAGGAATAATTTATTGGCTTTGAAAACGTTGTCTTGAAGTACAATACAAACTTAATTTCAATAGCTTGGATGCAAAACATTGTCTTGATAACCTATTGCAATATAGGTTTTTTGGATCAATGCCCAAAAGCTCCTTATGTTCTTTAGCTGTAAAACTCTTCTTGTACATTTGCAGAGGCTGGAAAGATCGATTATGCTTCAATAAGTGATGAGGAATGGAAAAAGAGACTTACAGCTGAACAATTTTACATAGCTCGACAAAAGGGAACTGAGAGGGCTTTCACTGGGTATGTCTGCAACATCTGTAATCGATGAAATTCTGTGTGTCAGTTTGGTTTTTTTTTTTTGAGGCACTCCTAATATTGTAGGGGGTGGCAGACTTGGTTGTAATGTTAGTTGAACAAGTGAAGAAAAAATTGTCATCTTCCAAGTCTATGGGAACATCTAAACAAAAGAATATCCTGTGGTTGAGAGATCTTAGGTTTGGATTGTTGGGCTAGAGGGGTGATAGATTTGAGAATATTTGAGGGATATGAGAGAGCTACACCATATTTTGTTGCTCACAGCATGAGAATGGACCAAAAAGAGAAAAAACACTGAGACTTTAGTGAGTTTTCATCATTAAAATTTTGATGTTTGTGGTAGCTAAGACCAGAACTGAAGTTTATGCAAATAGTCTTTAGTTCTATAGGATGGCTGATTAAGATCTGTAAAACTCCTGACGTTTCCATTTCAAAGTGAATGATTATAACAACCATCAGAAATAACAAAATGATTTAAGTGCATGATGGCAAAGGAAGGTACCTCAGCTCTGCTTATTGGTACTGCAAATGAATGTATTACACTGATGATTTGCTGCTCTTTGTACCACCACTGCCTCAGGGAATATTGGAATAGCAAAACTGTCGGAACTTATCATTGCATTTGCTGTGAGACACCTTTATTTGAGTGAGTGTGGTATATGCCCTTATGAATTCTTCAAATGCTGCATTCCCTCAAACTGATCAGAGTGCTTTCCACCCTGCAGATCCTCCACCAAATTTGATAGTGGCACAGGTTGGCCTTCTTACTATCAACCTATAGGAAACAATGTGAAGTCAAAGTTAGACTTGTCAATCATTTTCATGCCTCGTCAGGAAGTCCTTTGTGCTGTTTGTAATGCTCATCTAGGCCATGTCTTTGATGACGGGCCACCGCCCACCGGAAAGCGTTATTGTATCAATAGGTAAACATTCTGTTCTCCGGGTTTGTCTCTTTGCATTTATCTATTCACTTTTAATAACCCGAGGTTTTGAACGTGGCTAATCAAATTGCAGTGCTTCCCTGAAACTAAAACCCAAGGGACCTGCAAACTAGAAGTTTGGCTGCATGCCTCAAGTTGGGCAAGAAACTCGTTTCCGACATGCATATAAAAGTTCTGAATCCAACACATTCATCACTGTTTGCTTGAATTGTCTGTGTTGGAATATGTCCTAGGTTCAAAGGCATTTTATCTTGTGAGCAAACAATAGTTGCACAAAATAATAGATGGATAAAAGGAGGCATTGTAACATGAATTTTTTTTTTTTATTGTCTTCCACCCAAGCTATTGACCAAGTAAATGTGTCTTCGATTTTTCTTGTATTCTCCTGCCTGCTATCTTTCAGGTCATGTATCTGTAGTATGAGAGAAAAAAGTTTGTTCACTTGAGCAACTCAACTCAATTAAGTCTTAAAAGTGAATTTGATTAGCATTAATTAAACACATTTTTTTCTTATTATTCCATTCTATTCTATTGTGAACCCAATTGTTTGTCACTTGTCAAGTGGGTTTATTTCAAACCAATCAAAAACTTTAATGCTAGTCTCTAGCTCTCTGATATGTATATAATTTTCGGTTTCGGTCATCCTGCTTAAGTGTGCATTGAATCAGTAATAGGCCTTGCTGAATACGTTTAGATTATCTTAAACAAGTTTTCAAGTGCTGACCAACTATTAGTGGTCAGTTGTGTTTTTGTTCAATAGTTACTTTTATAAGATATGGAACATAACTTCTAATGATCAGTCGCAAAATTATTAGTAAACAGTTGAATTACAACAAGATACTACTTGTTTTGATCCCCAACTCGGACTTTGGTGTGAAGAACTCGGTCCTGCCTAACTGGACCGCTTTGGCCACAGCCATGGATGATCTTTGTACCATCATGTGCATTGAATTGTTTTCCCTTGTTTTCCTCCCCGATGGAGCGCAAAAGTGGGGAAAAACGTAAAGAACACTGTGAATTGGGTAGGAAGGAAGCAAATGCCATTGGCATTTCAGATTAAAAATGAGGGAAAAAAAAAAAAAAAAAAGGATGTCTTGCTCTACTGTCATGCTCTCTGCAACTCGAGTCTTTGACCAAAGTTCACCCTTCAAAATATTGAAAACTAAATTTTAATTTTTTTTTTCTTTTAAAAACAGCCTGGTAAGCTGCTGATTTGTGCAGGTTTGTTTGCATCATCTGAAAATTAAATTTTTTCTCCTCTAGTAGTAGAAATACTCAATTTTCTCTCAAATTCTTTATGTTTTTGTGCAATTCGATCTCAAACATTCAAACTGAAACAAATTGATCCAAGTTTGACAACAATTTTCTTTGATTCCATTTTTGTGACATACCTCCCATAACAAAACCACGGCACACAAAATAAATTTGAGAGAGAGGGAGCTGTGAGACTACTGTGAAAAGAAAAAAGGAGTATTTATTTATTTTTTTTAATGTAGTTTAAGACTTTTTGATTGATGATAAAAAAGATTTACTAACATTGACATAAATAAACGAGTCAGTGACTAATTTGATACAAAGTAAAAGGAAGTGTATATGAAGATGCCACCTGGATTTGAGACATAAAAGGCTATAAGCAACGTATGTGAAATAAAGAAGTCCCTATATGGCTTGAAATAATCACCTAGAGCATGATTTTACTTAATTCAGCCTATCTATGAAACAATTTGACTATCAAAAGGTTAAGTAGATCACATTTTCTTTGCAAAATTAACTACAAATGGAAGGAAGCCATTTTTAATAGTATATGTTGATGATATGATGATAATTGGTGATGACATGCAAGAAATTGATAAATTGAAGGGGTTGCTGTATTCAAAATTCGAAGTTAAAGATCTAGGAAAACTTTAATGCTTCCTTAAAATGGAAATATTTAAGAGCAAGAAGGATATATTTATCTCTTAAAGAAAGTATACTATTAATCTTCTGAAAAAAAAAAAACACTTGGATGAAAACTTATAAGAACATCTTTGGAAAGAAATTGAAAGTATGAAGTTATTGAGGATGACCCATTAATTAATAAAGAAATATACCAAGATTAGATATTGCCTATAGTGTTAGTGCTGTGAGTTAATTCATTCATTCTTTTACGAAGAGATACTTTGAGATTGTTAATCGAATACTTTGGTATCTTAAAGGAATGCCAGGTAAGGGGCTATTTTTTAAAAAAAAAAAAAACTAGTCAAAGAAATGTTAAAGGTTTTGCTAAAGTCAATTAGGCCGATTCAATTGAGGATTCTATATCAATTATAGGATATTGCGCTAAGTTGTAGGGAAATTTAATAACCTAAAGCCAAAAATACATAGTAATGGCAAAGAGTAGTGTAGAAGTTTAATACCGAACTATAGCTCAAGAAGTATGTAAGTCAATTTGGTTTGAAAGAATCCTTAAAGATATTAGTATAGAGTTGTGTGGTCCCATGGAATTGCACAGTGACAAGAAGTCAACTATTAGCATAGTTCACAACCCTATCCAATATGATAGAATAAAGCATGAGAGGATGGACAGGAACTTTATAAGAACCAAAATTGAAAGTAGAAACATCAAATTATTCTCCATTTCAGCCAAGTCTTAAAAAGTAGACATGCTTAAAATCAAGATTTGATGTAACTGTAAATAAGTTGGGAATGATTGATAACTATTCACTAATTTAAAAAGTAGGGAAAAGCTAATCATAATCCTAATCCTAATTTAGGGATATGCTTTCCTAATGTCAAGGAGTTGTGGTCATGATTATAGGAATTGTAATTAGAATCAACTTTCTCTTTATATTATATTTATAAATTATTTCTTATTTTATCATTTCTAAAATTATAATGATTGATAATTATAATTTTATATATAGTATATAACAATTGATAATAAAAAGCATAGAAAATTTTCATCTCATTACCTATTATTTCTTATTATTTAAGTAGAAGATAATCACAATAAAAGTAATAATATGCTTAAAGATCAAAGATACAACAATTTATATTGTTCGAGATTTAATCTACATACTCAACGAAGAAAATTAAAAGATACTTATTACAAGAGAATAAAAAATTTATAAGCGATAATTAGTAAATTTTACTGTCTAAAAGTCTACAAAATTATAAATCTCTCAATACTATAAAGTAGCTCTTTTTGCCTATCAAATATTTATAAAAATAATGCATATGTCCACATGCATAAATTAATGTATAATTTATTATTATTATTATTATTATTATTATTATTATTATTATTATCAAAACGAAACATAACTTTTACCGATAAAATCCCGTTAGACGGTACCATCCCTTCCTCTTGCGGGTTGGCTGGGTCAGCTCTAATAATCAAAAGGTTAGAAGTTCAAGGGGATGGCTTAACCAATTCCAAACAAACAAGCAATAAATAAATAGAGGCTAAAGCGATTTGCTAATTATTTAATTAGGGTTACTCTCTCTCTCTCTCTCTCTATTTTCTTAAGCTTTCTCACCAAATTGGTGAGAAAGCCTTTTAGTTGGTCCACATACTATTTTCATTTTGCTTTCTCATATGTTTTTCCCCTTCCTCTCAAATAAAAGAAAATGCCCTTTTACATTCATCTTCTCTCGCATCATTTTCTTTCCTATCATTTTCTAACAAAACAAACACACACTTTGTTTTAGAAAGGATATAGCGGCGCACACTGCCTCCATGGGGATAAGATGGCATATTGCAAGGTGAATATTCGACAACATTGTACCTTGCTCTCTATCTCACCCACATCAACTTTTGGGATGCATTGACCTCTGGCATTTCATTTTGGAAGTGAAAAACTTGTACCACAACAACGAATTTGAGTTTGAAGATGATTAGAAACTCCTCTATTTTCCTTCCCTCCCCCATCCCTTGAAATAAGAAGAAGCCAATATATTTTGCTCACTTTTCATTTCTCAAATCAAGGTATAATCTTTATTGTCATCATATTTTGACTAACATCCGTTAAGTCCCAAAACAGCTACTAGCCACCTAGTTTTCAAAATCCCAACTCCTCCTGACCTCAAGGCCTACGTGGCAATCCCAGTCACAGAGGGTCAAGAAATGCAACCATTTCTAACACCAAAGCATAACCTTGCAACTCCTAATCTACAAACTCATCAAAGCAAGGGTCCAGGAATCAAACGAAGCAGTCAAGGAGGCTAACATAGATAATCAGACTTGTTAAGATTTACATGTAGACACCAACAATAATTCATAGAAAATAGAAGGTGCAATACAATCAGTCCTCTCCCACATCAAGTTAGGCAACTAACAACAACAATAACAAAAACTAAAGGAACACATCTGCTTCGTCCAAAATGCATACCCGGACTGACCAGCTCCCTAAGAATTGCCCTAAGCAACTGGTGGGCGAAGCATGTGATCTTGAGAGGTATCAACTGCAGCAGGTGGCATGAACTGCCACATGGCAACTCCAGGGTATCCCATGAAAGGCACCAACTTGTTGCCAGGTGCTTGGCCTTGGGTGGCAAATGCAGCAGGGATTGCAGGAGGTGGGGGCAGGAAGCTAGGCTGTGCGTTTGTGGCCTTCAGCTGCCGCTCCAATTTTTCCTTCTCTGCCTTTAACCTCTGCTTCTCATCACGCAGCTCATTCTTCTCAGCCTGTACACAACAAGATGTAGTTCAATAAAATAGCAGCTGCATTTCTCTTCCATTTCTGTGCTATCTGAGGTCAAAATTGTAAAACATAATGAAAAGAGAATATCTCACACATACAAGCCCTGAGACAGAACCCTAGTCCCAGTATAGCATGCTATAAACCAAATATTGAAAAAGTAAATGAAGGCAAATTCACCTTCAATTCTTTAATCTTCTCTTGAAGACCCAAGTTTGAGTCCTTCAACTTTTGGGCTTCACCTCTTAACTGAGTCACCATACGGACAGCATCAATTAGAATAGCTGACTTGTCTGCCTTGGGAGGCCTTCCAGGTTCCAAGATAGAGCCTAATTCCATAAACCTAACCAAACAAAAAATATCATTCAAGACAGAACACACACACAGACACACTGACACATCCACACAAACAGGGGGAGAGAGAAAGATAACTTGTCATTTAGCCTATCCCTTCGCAACTTCTCCCTACATGCCTTTGAGCTGGATGCACTAGATGATTCAGATCTACGCCTGCAGCAACAGCTATGTCACACACATAGAGAGAGAGAGAGAGAGAGAGAGAGAGAGAGAGACACACACACAGAGAAATAGAGAGAGTAAACTTATTTTGGAAAAAATAAACTAGGGTATGAAAAAAGAAATGCATCACATTATCAGAAGCCAAAGAAGATTAGCCAACAAAATCTACATATTAAAGAGTATAAAAGCCTGAATTAGATAACACAGTCATCCATCAACTTCATCCTATTGAATCATAGTAGTGATCCCTCTAAACTAGGCTGGTACAGTAATGGCACCATTGAAAACTATAGCTGTGTGGTACTGTAATGCCAAATTCAATCAATATACCACTAGTTCATCAAAATCACCTTAAAATCAATAAACTTAGCATAGCCCTGATTATATTCATGACTCCAAAGTACATGACTGAGGTTACCAGGCATATTAAAAGTCGATAACAGAATTTTTTTTTTTTTTTTTCATTAGATAAGGTCATCATTTTCATGAAAAATTACATAAAATGCATCAATCATCTTCCATACAAAAGCATATAAAAGAAATAAATTCATTCAGTTGTATGAAAACTTAAGATCACATTTTTGAATTTCAAATCATTCTCTTTGTATTCTTAAAACCATGAATTTTCTTTAGATAAGATCATTGTTTCCATGGAAAATTACTGAAAAGGCATCAATCATCTTCTATAGAAAAGCATTGAAAAGAACTAAATTCATCAATTCTATGAAAATTCAAGACCACATGGTTTCCTAAACTAAATATGGTAAACTAAGAATTCCATCCAGAGTAATCAGCCAAAAGGAAACCCATCAATCTGGAGGTACCTCTTCTTTGAGCCAGACTGCTTTGGGGCATCAGAATCTCCAAATGATCCATCAATTTCCCCACTAAAAAAAGAAACAAACATGCATAAAGATAAAATAAAGTGAATTGCAACACAGAAAGCAATATAAAGAAGAAAGATTAATAAACATTAAGAAGTTCCATCCCACATAGAAAAAGAAGGAAACAAGCAAACAAAAGTACTGTTACACAAGCAAGCATATAAAGAGAATTATATCTTGACTTGTTAATGAACACATGGAAGATGGTTATCCAAAGAAAATCAGAGCTAGCCTCTTTACTATTGCCAAGTCACAAGCAATCAAAACAACGATCTCAGACCTAGGCATATGTTTCTGGAAATTTTGTTGAAACTTATAATTTTCAACTAATGCAATATACACTCAATGATTATTAGCTAAGAAAAATATAAGCCTAACCTAACTATCAGGACATTTGAATCATATGGAAAAGGTTTTAACACCTTAATGAACAAAAAGCAAACCAATGAGCGGCACCTTTGAAACTGCAATTTAATTATGCCAACTGGGGTCGATAAAAATTTGAGGAAAAACATGGATCAAATTGTTACATGCAAATAACTCACAAGGAAGCCCAAACGTGTCTCAATCCAAATTTCATCTAGCACAAACAAAATGTCCAACAATCACAACAAAGTTACACTAAACATGTACCAGAAATGGCATGCCCCTGCAAGAATCCACAGAAGAGATCCCTAAAACCTGGCTAAAAAGTATCTATCAATCATAATTTAATAATATAGCTGAAATCCAATGAAATTTCCGCTGATTCTAATTCAATCCAATTAGAAAACAAAAAATCAACTAAAAACAAAAGATCTATCATAGCTCCCAATAACCCCAGCCATTCTGCTAGTTACTAAAAAGCCAATAACAACCCCCCCAACCCCCCCCCCAAAAAAAAAAACAAAAAGAAAAGAAAAAAGATCAACTGGTGACGGTATTATCATATCTAAAAGACCCCAAGTCCAAAACTCATCTAAATAACAGACTCAAAATGTAACTTGATAAACACAATCCAAATTCGAACAGCACCCAAGTCAACACAGTAAAGAAATTTTTTTTTTTTAAAAAGAAAGGTAGGGCTCTTAGTGCCTGTGATTAGAAGACCCGTTGAGGGCTTGAACGGGCCAGGAGAACCCGGTAACCGGCACAGAGAAATTCGGATCAGGAACAGGGACGTCTTCGAGCAGCCCGTACTCCATCAGCCAATTCGCGTTGTCAGAGGATAACATTTTTGCCGGAGCTTTGTGGGTTTCCGATTACAGGTGGGTGTAAAGCCGTGTTTGGTAGGTGGAAAAAAAAAAAAAGGGCTGGAGAGGGGGAGGGGCTCGCCCGCGGTTTTCTTCACTTCTCGGGGAAATGGAAAGTCATTGGGAGTCAAATGGAGGGGCGGCTTGTGAAGGTGGGGCCTGCGGGCAAGTGGCCGTTAATATTCAATATGGACAAATAGGAAAATGGGCCAGGGAGTTGGGCTTTTATGAGAGATCGGAATAAATAAATGGGCTACAATATTTTGTTCTTTTTTATTTTTTTTTTAATTTTTAAATCATCATCTCGTCTCATTCTCATATTAGTTTTTTTTTTTTTGGCTCATCTCCAAAAATGTCAAACACATCCTTAAATTAATATCAATTTTTTTTTTTTGCTTAATTGGACTAAGAGATGGTCGATCTTAATTGATGTTTAATATACCAAGTTAGAATTTTTATTTTTATTTTTTTAGCTAAAAGATTTATTATATTTATTCTTTGTTTTGGATCGGTGCCTCGTGGGGTCTCTATTATCAGACATTAGATTGGACCAACCAGCCTTCAGTTAGGCCGTGCAGAGAAGACATCCAAAAGAACACAGAGAGGGAAAACGAAGGAAAGAAAATTGTTCTCCAAAACCTTGATAATTTCGAATGTAAAGGAGAAAGAAAATGAATAATTTTTTTTTTCAATATTAAAAGAAAAATAAGGATGAAAGAAATGTCTGTTTGTTCTTAAACTTACCATGCTACCCCACATTTTCATATCTGATATTGTCATTTTATGTATAAGACAAAAAAAAAAATCTTATATTGTCAATAAACACAAAATTAATATGACATGTTAAAAAAATTTTAAGAAGACCTAAAATAATTTAGTCTCCAATTTTGGAGTAATCTATTTATTTTTATTGAAGAATAAAATATTTTAATATAAATAAGATAATTTAAATTAAAAGAATAAGTATCAATATAATATAACATATAATTTCATATATTTTTATTGATATATAAATAAATATACCATAAAAATATACATTTTTAAATATTTATGATTCATAATTAAAAAAAAAAAGATAAAACTTATGAAATAGTGTGACTCTTATTTTAAAAAAAATGTAAAATAAAAAATTTATGTTACTATTATTAGTTCAATGGTAAAGATTGTTAATTCATAATATGTTACTAATTTTTTAAAATAATTATACTGAAAAAGTCATAAAAAATTTATAGTTAAATTAAAAAGTTTATTATCTAATCAATTAATTTCCTAATTTTATTTTTTATTGTCAAAATTAATATTTTTTTAGAATAAAATAAATTGAACTAAAATTTAATTCTAAATTTTATTGATACATTCTTTTTGATCGAATTTCCTTTTCTACTTAGCATTTGACGACAGACATTGAATTTGGGTCGAACTAATTCTGATACCATTTTGTTACGGGTTCATTACTCTTTCTTCAAAAGATAACTTGTAGAAGTGTGCAGTGTCTACATTTACAAAACTCAAAGATCCCTTCTCTTATCCTTGTGGAATTGCGTTACGTATGCTATATTGATAATTCTTTAATGGTAACTAACTAGAGACTTTTGTAACAAGTAATATGTATTTTTTTTTTGTGGGCTTCTTTTCTTTTTTTCTCTATCAAAGGCATTGAAAATTGTAATGAATTTCTCTGATGTCAATTTTATATCTTTTATTTCTACACATTTCAGATATGATTTTTTTTTTGTTCTAAGTGCCTTGACTGATGGGTTGTGGATTGAATCTCCTCATCCCTTACATAGACACGTAAATTTCCAAGATTTCTCTTATTCCTTCTCTAAAACGTGTTTTTATTTTTTTATTTTTTTTAAATCTGCATTATAGTATTATTTATCATATTGTTTCCAACATGAGATTGTGTTTTGCATCGACTGTGGTATATAATACTTATATTTTAGATATTATGACATTTTCCTCATCAATTTTTTATATAATGTATATAGATATTCAATGTTTTATATATTCAATAATTTTACCGATAGTTAAACTTAATCTGTGAGGTTTTCAGTTTTAAGACCTTGTTTTAACATCAGCTTACTTATTGAGGGGTCAAATAAACAAGCATTTGTATTTAGCAACATTTCCTGCAAACAAAGTGTATCTTATGCCTCATGTAAAGTTGAAGATATATATGGTTAAGAAGCATATGGTAACGCGCAAATGAAAATGTGTTCAAGTGTACGGCATCAGATTCTTTGACGCAAACAAGAATATGTCGATGCATTATTCTTACAAACTGAATTTTATGATTGTGTTCATCATCCCTCAGCCAACTCATGCTATATCTATATATATGGTATCAATATAAATATCTGTCAAATATTTGCCATTGGAGATATACTGGCCATATATGGAAGAATCTTGTTCTCTAGTGACCACCCTTTTTTTTTTTTTTGTTTTCAATCCATCCCCGATGGCCACCCTTAATCCCTTGTGACCGTCCTGTTGCTCAGATGAAGGATCTTGTGTGGTTCCCCCTTTGCCAAGTAACTCCAGTTATCCTCATGCATGTTTCTGTGCTTCTTACAGAACCCAAGCTTATTGATTTTGTAAACAAATGTGCTGTATACTTCTCTGGTAAAAGATTTCAGTTCCTACTACTAGAGACAGATTTATTTCTAACCAGGGTCGGCTCACAGGAACATTGTTAAATTTATTAACGAATTTATTATCATAGGCCTTAATTTTCTAGATCTACCACCGGACTATCACCGGAGAAACTTCAATTCTCATACAATTGTGCACCGCGTTTGAAAGAGGGGCCAAAGTTCAAATATCAAACTACTTGGTCCTGATTGTCCATATTGAAATAGATCTACCAGAGCTCATTTTGACTTGCCTTACATAGTCACTCGGACCCAACTCCTCGATAATGGACTTTTTAGCAAACTTAAATGTCGTGACTGAGACTTTGGCAGTCACAACAAAGCATACCAACCTGATAGAAAAATACATAAGGGAGTTAAAATTGTTTTATTGTTGCGCAACAGAGTTGCTAACTTTGAAGAACTTGCTTTCCAATCCACAGGAAGGCTAGCACCGGGACTTGGCCCAATAACTCTAATTGGAAGTTGCTGCAAGAATGCATCGCTCGGGGAGGATAATGGTTTATGGATTGATTATTGATATTCCTGTCCCTTCTGCTGAGAACAGTAAGCTTCTTGAGATGCATCTTCAGGGTGGCCATTAGCATCCTCATAGTGTTTCAGAAATTATTATCAGTTGTAATGAAGGCCGGCAGCATGTGTAGGCTCGGGAAGTATGCCTTTAATCTTATGGCAATGGCAGATTTGGTAGGGACCCGATTCTTTGAACTATGCTAAGAAAGTATTTGAGAATCTAGTGCACCTGCATGTACTATGTCTCTGACAAACCAGTCTCCGCGGCTCCAGTAGATGATAAAAAACCTCTCGCCAATTTTTGCGAACACTATTCTACAATTCTTGCCAAGGTGAATTAATCATTCCATGTACATCTAGTCAATGATTTGTACTAAACCTTGTTCTTCATAAGATACGATTTCATAAATTTTTTTTCAGGATTTAATGTTCGGTTGTTTATACGTTGGCAGCTTGAAGATGCTACAAAGAGGAAAAACCTGTCTCAGACAAAGTCAGACTATCAAGACACCACACCACACCACTTCTCCCATAGGTCATGGGCAAATTTGCATATATCTATATCTATATATATATATATATATATATATATATAGAAAGAGCACATCTTATTTTGTGGTCAAGAAAACAGATGATGCCTGTCGTTGAAATTGTACTCGCATTTGTTGAACACTTTCATGTAATTACATAAGCCGATGATAAAATCTAACGATAGAAATAAAAGTGGCATTCATTCTTAAAAGTGTAATTGCAATACAGGCTTGCCAGCCAATATAATTGTCATAGTTTCTTCACTGTACAAGCTTCCGTTAAGATCTCCTTTACTCTTTGTTCAGTCTCCGTGAAGAAGATACAGAAACAACTCTTCTAAGATACAAATTCAGTTATCTATTCGCTAAGAATCAGCCTAAGCTCAAGCGAGATTCAGAAGCACACATGTTGGTTTGACGACGGGGAATCCCTATCTCACAAGCATTAACCCTGGAAGCAAACCGGAGTGAGCATAGCGACTCACCCAAAGAGGATTTATCTGGAGAGATATTTACAAACATCAGGGTCTTCGAGTCCCCTCCCAGACATGGCTGAACCAACAATGGTAAAGTGCACAGGAAAAATTAGTACAGGAAATTCTAATTTTACCATCAGGCGAGCCCAGAATTATCGTGTTTGCAGCCAACAAGTCATGCTAAACCAGTCAACAAGACAACACTAATAACAATGTACTTGGACAAAAATAAGGAGTAGCAAACATAATTGGATAAAGCTTCCTGCCAGAACATCGGGGGAATATGATTGATTTCACTAAAAACGACTTGCAGAGAATCCACACGATATATACACCACATTATAAGATAGCTGAGCATGCAAATCTCAGTAAACACCTTCAACGATATTTAGCAACCCAAAAACACCCAAGAGTCCTTAGAAAGTATCAATCTATTTACAAAGGTCTATTGAAGCCATTACCTGAAGAAGATAAGTAAGCTTAGAGTTTCTAAATGGGACATGATCCTCTTTCTTTGCCAAGGCGAAGATAACATCACTTAAAGAAGATAAACTTTTATTGATTGCCTGATGCAGTGGGAACAAAAAAACGTAAAATGGCAAAAATACTAAGCTATGAAAAAAAAAAACAACAACAATGGAAGTGGAATTACTAGAAAACACAAAAAGTAAAATAAGATCATGTTAAGTCAAAGTACTTGTGTTTCTCTCAACCGGTCCCCAGTTGAGCCACTCCTAGAAAGCCGCTCACTCCCAGCAAGATCAATGAGATTCAAGACTCCTTGTAGCTGTTGTTCAGTGCCCTAATGGATGGCAAAAGAAAGCTTAAAGGAAATTAAAGAAAAGCAGCACTTCTGAGCATGATTCCTAAGAAATGTGAGTTTCATTACCTCATTAATGCCAGATATCCGCAAAGTAAAAACAAAATGACTTCTTGATGATTGTTCATTCATTTGAGTCTTGCCAACGGACCTACAAGCAATGAATTGAAGATCACAGTTCTGCAACTTTTACTTCAAGAAATGAAATGCAAGGTAACTTACACAACCTAATGATTATTGCAACTTTGTGTGTCAAATATTGCTAGGGAAACTCATATCAATGAAACTGGAATGAAGAAAAGGGTGAACCCATGTATTAGGCCTCACTAGCACTAGGCTTGAACTGATTTAAAATGAAAATCAAATCAAATTCCTAATTTCTTATAATTAGTCTAGCTATGTTAAAAATCAAATCAAATGTCTGACCCCTTGGAATTAATTGGCCATTGATTTTATATATCTGTTGATTTATTTTTTTCTTAAATGATTTTCTATATTTTCTCTATAATTCTAGGGTTTAGATAAGGAATTAGTTTGATGCAAATATATGAATGCCTTGTCATTGAATAGAAATTCAAGTGTGAAGTTTTATTTTCAAATTTCATTTTATGGTATCAAAGCCTCTGCAAAAAGGGGTTACATTCTTTTGCCAAATATCATATTACCACGATGTTCATTATTTCAATTTCAAGAAGTGTGCTGCCATCATTTGAGGTGAACCAAAGTTTGGCGCATCTTCATCATCAACCACTATTGACTCTTCAAGTGGTCTAATTCTTTCCACTACATCACCAACCTCATCCATAATCTCCCAATCATCAATGCTCTCTAATGTTGATCCCCTTCTTTGCAAATCACTCAACATAAACTGAATGGAATTAATTTTCGTGAATGGTTCCAATTAGTTCTCTTGGAGATAAAAGGCAAGGGCAAGGTTGGATACCTAACTCATACCAATCTTATGCCAAGTCTCAAGGTACCACCATCTCCATTATTTCAATTCCAGCAAGTTGTGTGTCACCTTCATGTCAGGCAAACCAAAGCCTAGGGCATCTTCATCATCAACTGCTATTGATTCTTCAAGAGGTCTAATTCTTTCCACTACATCACTAACCTCATCTATAATCTCTCAATCATCAATGCTCTCTAATCTTGATTCTCCTCATCCGCAAATCACTCGACATAAATTGAATGGAACTAATTTTTGTGAATGGTTCTAATCAATCCTCTTGGTGATGGAAGGCAAGGTTAGATACCCAATTGATACTAATGCCATCTCATCGCCAGAATCAGCCACTTATAGCACTTAGGAAGCAAAGAACTTTATTATTATGGTTTGACTAATCAACTCATTGGAACCAAAGATTAGTCAACCCTACCTCTCCTACAAAACTGCAAAGGACATTTGGGAGGCAATACAACAAATTTACTCAAACCTATCAAATACAGCTCAATGCTTTGAGATTCACTTTGCCCTTTGTAGCACTAGGCAAGGAAACATGAGTGTTCCTAAATATTATAATGTTTTAATTGTACTTTGGTAGGAGATAGACCCCTTTTATGATGCAAATTGGCATTATCCAGAAGATGGAATTAAATATAATTATATGTTGGAAAATGTGTGTTTGATTTCCTTTAGGGTCTTAACAATGATCTTGATGAAGTGTGTAGACAATTACTTGGTGCAAAACCTCTTCCCACCATTCGGAGAGGCATTTGTTGAGGTTCAACAAAAGAAAATTTGCAAGAGAGTGATGCTGAATGCTTCAGCTAGTTCAGTTGCTGATCTAATAACCCAAGGATCAACCCTAGCTGCTAATTGCAGTGAATCTTCTTCTGATTCTCAAGCTAACGAACAAAAGACAAAGTTTGGTGTGACCATTATAATAAACCCTATCACACCAAAGAAATTTGCTAGAAAATTCAAGGAAAGCTAGCAAATTAAAAACCTTGCAACCAACACGAACCAAACCACTTGACTCATGTTGCAAAATTATCACATGATGCCAAAAAGTCAAATCAATTAAGCCTTTCTGCCAAGCAAGTTGAAGTGTTACAACAGATTCTAAATCAAACCAAGCTTTCCCAGGTTCCTGAGTCCACTGTCTCTCACTCTCCTATAGTCTCTATTGCCCAATAAGGTAATACACGATACTCCTTTGCATCTTATATAATTTCTAGGAATTCATGGATTGTTGATACTGGAGTATGCAACCACATGACTAGGTTTTCTATTCCATTTTCTCTATATGAAACCCTTGGGAATGATACAAAAATTTTAGTAGCTAATGAAACTCTCTCAAACGCCATTGGTCAAGGAACCGTTATTCTTCTAAATTTAACATTGAAATTTGTTTTATATGCTTCCAACTTTCAATGTAACTTTTTATTTGTGAGCAAATTAACTAATGATTTTAATTGTTTTGTGATATTTTTTTCCTTCCCATTGTGAATTTCGAGACCTATCTTCTAGAAAGATAATTGGCAGTGCTAAAGAATAGAATGGCTTGTACTGTCTTTTGAGTGTTAGTTCGCCTTCTAAATCACCATCATTTCTTTGTTAGTAGTTACTAATTCTAATGTAATACCATGAAATCAACAATTTAGGCATCCTAGCTTCACTTACTTAAAAGCATTGTATTTGCATCAGCCAATCAATAAAGATGTCAACTCCTTTCATTGTGAACATTGCCTCTGTCTAAAAATACCATATAAAATTTTCCTACTCAATCTTACAAACCTTGAAAACCATTTCATTTGGTTCATAATGACATTTGGTGTCCTGCTCACATTTCTAGTTTTACTGGGACAAGGTGGTTCATCATTTTTATTGATAATTATACTTGGGTTTGTTGGGTATTTCTCATCAAAGAAAAATCTGAACTAGTGAAAATTTTGAAAAATTCCACAAATTTGTCCAAAATGTCTTTCAATCCTCTATTCACATCCTTCATACAAATAATGGCCATGAATAGTTTACAAACAAGCTTACCCAATATTTTACTGACTTCCATCAAAGTTCATGTGCTTACTCCCCCTAGCAAAATGGAATTGTTGAAAAAAAGAATTGACATTTCCTTAAAGTTGCCCGATTAATGATATTTGCTAGAAACATTCCAAATTCTTTCTAAGGAGAAGCCATTTATAACCTCCTACCTTAACAATCACCTACCTTCTAAATGTTTACAATTTTTAACTCCTTTAATTGTCATGCTTAAAACATTTCCTTTAATTTGCCTTTTACACTCTCTACAACATAGTCTTTAGTTGCACTGTTTTTGCTTACAATCATCATCTTACGCTTTATTTTTTTTAAATGACTTTCTACATTTTTTCCATAATTCTAAGGCCTAGATAAAGAATTAGTTTGATGTATATATGTATACCTTCTTGTTGAATAGAAATTCAAGTTCTCATTTCAGAACATATAGAAGAGGTTGACCTTCTTTGTGTAAACAAGGGAGGTGAACCAAACTCTGGAACCTCATAGTCATCTAACAGCTGAAGTCAGTAGGTCGTAAAATTCCATAGACATTATAAACCAGGTCATAACTCTGTCTTTTAATCAATGTAAAACTTTGTACCCTTAACAGTATGTGTGGGAAAGTATTTTCTTCTTCTTATGTGTAATAGCTGAGAGAGCTCCACTCATGCAAAGTTGTAATAAAGAAGCAGCATCAGCAAGCAAATGATTTATCACACACTATATGGAGATTCCCAACGATCATACTTCTCGTATGATCCCTGAAAGATGGTCCAGCAGCCACTAATGTTAAGCACACTCAAATTCCACTAATATACTCTACTTGGATTCAGGAAATAAATTATCAGAACAGATTATTCCAAGAAATTTACCTACTGTGAGAAGCTCGATCCAGAAGAAATGAGACCTCTCTACTACTATGAACATCTACAACAGTGAGATCTGAAACATGTGTGTTCCCATCGGCATCATGCTTAATTGCATATTGTTTTCCACTGCATCCATTTTCTGTTCTGATTGGATCTCGATTTGTAGCTAAAAGGTCACGAATTGTTTCATATATTTCCAACATTGACACCTGTAATGTTTTGAATAAGAACAACAGCCAATCATTAGAAAAAAGAGCCAAGATGTAATTTAACTGTTCAAAAGGCTACAGATACCAGTGCTTTACCTGCATCTCATACTTCCACCCCTGAAGCTGAAGAGATTGCCTAGTTTGGAATATCTGTTCTAAAGACCGTGGAATTAGTCCCTTCTCCTCTGGGTGCCCAGGATTTCCCATCATGGTATAAGTTTTACCTGAACCTGTTTGGCCATAGGCAAATATGCAAACCTACAGTAGAAAGCAGAATCAAGTCTCATATAATAAATGCAGGCATATATGAATAACAATGTGAAGTGGGTAAGATTCACATATTACTTTCTTAGGCATTGACTGCATGAATTAGTTTAAAACAATAGCACATTTTATCAATCTGAAAAACAAAAAAAAAAAACACATTTTAAGAAACTGAGCCAAACTAAGTGATAATGAGTTGCAAACAATGACCTTTTTGGTCTTGGAAGGAGGGGTCTGTGCCCATGGGGAGGGGGGAAGGTGAGGCAGTGGTGGGGGGTCAAACACCCACCATTGCACCGAGGCACACTGCCACAGTGCTACTCAGGCTACCCAAGTCCTTGCATCAAACAATGACTTTGTATGTTATGAGTGTATGTATGAAGCTTAGCAACCATGTGTTCTAGAAAATGAAATGACAGCTGGACTATCATATATCACCTTATAACCATCAAGTGCACTTTGAACAAGCTGTGAAATTTCTACAAAAACATCTTCTTGTGATGCATCAGGTAAGAACACTTGGTCAAAGTTGAATGAATATTTTTGCCCTGATACAAACATGAGATTAGTTCAGTTTCAAGATACAGTGGAAAAAAGTGAACTAATAGTGAGAACATGTTCTCTACAAGCATACCATTTTGCATCAAATCAATGCTCCGCCCAAGAGCTTCTGTCATTGCAGGATAGGATATGAACTTGCCTTCAGCAGCAGGACTATCACTGGGCAAAAGAGGTCGCACTCGACAAAACACACGAATGTTCCCCTTCAATTCCTATAACAGAAAAAATTTCTTTAGAATGAGTGGGAAAAAAAAAAAAACAGAGAGAGAGACCATACTTACCACTCCAACACAATTTATGGTACTAAAGTCTTACCAAGATTGTATTATGTAACTTCTTTCGCAGCTTCTCTCCTTCAATAAGTTTATGTTCTGCATCTTCTAACTGTTCTTGTAAATCAATTACAAGTTTTCTTTGAGTTTCAAACTCAGTTCTTGTCTCAAATGCAGATATATCAGAGGCCTAAGAACAATAGCTTAATCAAAATTACATAATCAAGCAATAGCATAACACAACAGCAAATGAATTGAATTCATGAAAATGTCTTCATGAACCAGATATCAATACCTGCAATTTATTCTCTGCAGAATCTAGCTGATCCTGCAGTGCCCTCAACTGGTTAGTTTGAGTTAAACATTTTTCCTGCCAACAAATTTAACATCATGAGAAAATGTGATAATAAACGCATAAGATTTTCTTGGCAACGAAACATAAGTAGAAATTGAAAACAGACCTCAAGTTCATTTGACATTTCTGCCTGATGTTTATATTTAGCCACTTCAAGCGTCAAGGACTGCACTTGAAATTGTTGTTGATCATGGTCTCTTCTAGCCTCTTTTAACTCCCTCCTCATTGATGCAGTTTCATTCAACAGTCCATCCTTCTGCTTTTTGACTTCTTCTAGAGATTCCTAATAAAGTTTTTGACCATTGAACTTTCAAACAAGGACATTAAGAATCCTCACTCTGATAATTATTGCATAGGTTTTTTGTTTTTTTTTTTATTGAGCCCCAAGTATCAGAAGGCACCAAAAAAAAAAATCCTAGTAGCACATAAAGTCTTATAACATTCCAGCAAAATTAATTCTACATTGCAGGGGAGCAATCGACTTAGCATATGGCCCCTAATATGGTTGAACCCCACAAGAAGAAAAGGATAAAGTAAAGATATTGAGAGCTCACCTTGCACGAATTATATTGATCTTCCAATGATTGTTTTTGACCCCTCAAGTTGCTGAGATTCTCGACTATGGCAGCTTTCTCTTTCACCGCACACTTGACACTTTCATGAGCTGTATCAAGATCTGTTTGAAGCTTGGTATTATATGTCTGCAAACTGGAATTGTACTCCTGTAACAGCTTGTACATATCATTTATTGATGTTATCTGCAGTTTTCAACCAATACATAATACAAGGTTACTACTGTATAACAATCACAATCAATGAAAGAAAGACAATTTGGCAGAAAAGGATAGAGTTAACTGAAGTTGCATTTTTGCTGTTACCCTTTGGTTAGCACTTTGAAGCTCTACTTGAGCCTTTCCAAGCTCTTCTGAAAGGGAAGTTTGTGACTTCTCAATTGCAAGTCTAGCTGCTTTCTCTCTCGCAAGAGACTCCATTGCACTCTTGTTGTTGCATACATGGGACAAAGCAAAGAGAACCAGTGGTCAATAGATCAAAAAATTTATCAGCAGAGCATATTAAATTCACATTTTTTCTGTACTTACCAGCCTCTCTGATTCCTCTTTGGAAAGTTTATCTTCTAAAGAAGCAAGACTCTTTCGCAGCTCCACAATAATCAAATTCAATTCTTCTTCCTTGTTTTTGAATACCGATTCTATGGTAAAACAAATTAATTTGCATGATAACTATATGATTAAGAGTCCAATAGAATCGAACTTTTATTCAGAAGCAAAGAAAGCATACCCATTTCAGCACATCTACTCTCAGCAAACTCCAATGAATTCTGCAACTTTTCTTGCTCAAACAGGTAACTTCCTTCGAGTTCTTGTAACCATCTAATACAAAGCCTTAGCCTCTTGATGTAATCCATCATATTTTCGCATCTTTCCTGGAAAATCCAAAAACAGAAGATTTTGAAATTATTGTCAATTGAAGCATTTCAACAAACCAGGAAGGACTCACCTTGTAATTATACTTGTTTCTGTACTTCATTCTCTCGTTCAACAATGAGTAAACATCCTCTCTTGTGAACTCAATGCCTCCATATTCTGATCCAGCATTGCTTGGTGGTGCGCTATTTGCACCAAGTTCCTGATCACTATTCATAAATGAAAGTGTTTGCCTAAATCTGCCATTATTTGGAGTCCCAACCATCTTTTTTACTCAAAGTTTTTGGCTCTTATCTATAGTCACTTCATCACCAATACATTTCTGTCACACCAACAAAAGGACCCAGAAGAGGAAACGTTAAGAAACACCGACTTTAGCCCAAAGACATACTTCGGATAGAAATACTAAATTTAAGCAAGTCATTATCAGCAGAATGCTTGAGATACCCACTAAAATTCACAAACCAAAAGAAAAAGAAATGAACTTTAACCAGATAATTAATACAAATGGCAGCATAAAGTTATTCCGGGAGGAAAAAAAAAAAAAAATAGAGAAGCTGCAAACAATCTTGAAGCCGAAAATGGCAGAACAATGGATACCCATTATAGTGGCTGAAAACAGGCACATACAAACAAAGTCATTTAAGAAAACAGAAAATGTACTAATCAGAATGTACCCTACAAGAGGAAAACAGACGAGACCGATTAATAACAAGAACTTAAAGATCAAACTTAGATTTCAGAATTGAGGAAAAGAAACTTACAGGGGAATGGATATGGACTCAAATGGTGGCCGGTTCTGGTTCTTCAAGGACATTTTGAAAGCAGAGAGAGAGAGAGAGAGAAAGAGGAGGAAAAAATAATATTTTATTAATATCCTTTTTAAGCTAGAGATGGACTTGGTGTGGGGCCATGAATTGCATTCTAAGCTAACCAGACAACCATAGGAGCCGTTGCTTCAACAAGCAGAAAATGCAGAGAGAACTGAGGCAGAAATAGGGAGGAAATTAATATCTATTTATCCTTCAAGGGGAACTGAATTATAAATTGGTGTAAACAAAATCTTTTTAATAAAAAAATTAAACCATTTTCCATCTTTTAAGTAGGCTTTTTTTTTTAAGTAAAAGATGGGGAAAATTCTCGAATTTGAATTTTTTTTAACTAACTTTTGTTTTTTTTAATAAATATAAATTTGTATCAAAAGTATCATATTAAATTTTAAATTTAATAATATTAAGATTAAATGAATAAGAAATTCATTTAAATTTAGGAGTATTTTTTATTCACTAAAAATAAATCAAAATCTTAATAAATTATTATATAAAATAATTTATTTTTTTTTTGGTGCTGTATCTCTTTAATTGTTAAAAGAAAAAATGTGGCGGTAAGCAGGGATGGATCATGTCCGTTCCGGGCATGTTATGACTTTTACTGTACTTAACTTCGTACTTTGACTTTGTGTTCCTACGGAGGAGTACTCAGATTTGGCAATAAGCAAGCACCGAGTGGCAAGGGAGAAATAAGATAGAATCATTTGGTCAAATTGTCGGGAACAAATGTGTAGCGGTGGCCTTCCTGTTGTTTTGCTTCTGTGTCTTTTAGGGTTCAGGCGTATGGCCATCTGGGGGGTTCTTCGAATCTTTTGATGCCAATAGCATTAGACATCTGGATGGCGTCACACCCAAATGCAGATTCTGGACCCCACAGAAAAAAAGAAAAGAGAAAAAACAAGAAAAAGAATAAGAGAAAGAACAAGAGAATTTCAGTGTACTTCATAATCTTAGTTCGTATTTTAAGCAAATAAGATTTACATCCAATATGATATTATTACGTCTAATACTATAATTCAAAACAATGAAAATCTTGGAATAGTTATGCAAATGACAATGATATTCTTAACTGATAAATAATTTTTTTTTCTGCATATTAATCGTAATATTAACATGATTTGATGTAAAAAAAATTTATGGAAACTTAAAAGACAAAGCTTTTATAAAAAAAAAATTGATCACAAAAGAATTTGATCGGAAGTAAATATAAATATAAATATAAATATAACTTTTCAATAAAAATAACCAAGTATTAATTATTTATAAATATATCTAAACATATACAATAGATAACTGTTTCAAACACACTTATACCCAAGAACAAACATATATATACACTATACATAATGAATAGAATATGATATAAAAATAAAATATATTAATTACGCACAATTATGCATAACTAATAATAAAATATAAGTGGTAATTTTCAAAAAGATATGGCAGCCTCTGATACATTGACAAGAAAAGAAAAAAAAGGTTGATATGAATGTGATAACATAGTAATAAAGCATGTACTGTCTCTCTTCCATGATAATCTAATCTCCATCTATTCACTAGAGCATTTTTATGAAAGCGGTGAGCTCACATTGCTGTCTCTTCCATGATCATCTCACGTTCCCACGGGAATGGTGAGATTCCTGATGGAGAATACCAAAGCGCATCTTGTGAAAAATGAGTGTGAATGCTCTACTTTGAATGCCCCTCGTAATAATTCGGAAGGGAGAGATCATCGGCAATGCGAAAATCTTGAATACCCTTCTTTGTTTTAGCAGTCACTGCTGCCTCAAGGGTTTGGTCAGGTTTTTTTCCTTTTGAGGGTTTCATAGTTTTCGGTTAGGTTTATTATTTTCATGGTTTGATCAAAAGAAATCATTTGTGTTGTAATTTAAAGATTCGCAAGAAATTGATTATTCATTCTCGTTAGTTGAAATAATTTCTGATTTTAATAAGATAGGGATTGACTGCTCGTTTTAGTCACAGAGAAACAGATCGAATTTTCTGTGCCAAAAAAATGCCCCACATGAGATGTTACCCAATATATTATGATGCCTGATTTGACCAGGCAAAAATATTGACACAACTGCATGCTAAACAATACATACACAGACAGAATGCAATGGTATATTAATAAAACAAAAGGGGGTGCAATGACATACATAAATGTTGCTTTTCTTTTCTTTTCTTTTCTTTTCTTTGTGCTTTTCGAGATTAAGGTTGGAACACCAAACTTCCAGTTAAAAGTTCAAACAATTATATACCAAATCACATCAGTGACAGATACATATACATGTATCAGTCAGCCATGCTAATTATGTATCATTATTAATTAGATCATAGATTCAATAAGATGTTGCTCCTTCTTGAATTATTCTCTTTTTTAGAGATTAAAGTTTATGAAAGGTTTTTGACATAACAATAATGTTATTTTATTATAACATACAATTTATAAAATGAAATTGTATAGACAATTCTTTTGTGAAAAATAATGTAAATCTGTATGCATATCACTATTTTTTGTTGTCCTAAATGTAAATATTTTATGCATTAGATTTTATAAGTTACCAAATGATGATAAATGCAATAAAAGTAAAAACATGTATTATTATTATTTTTTTAAAGAATGTCTTAGTAATTAAAAATTTAATTTTTATTTTTTGAAAATTTTGTTTTAATTTAGGAAAAAAAATATAAATTTTATAAAAATAAAAGAATTATTATTTTTTTTATAATTTACTGATTGTTTAGAAGCATAAAAGATGGAAGACGCTAGCAAATGTTTTTAGACTGAACTGGAAAAAAGGAATTTAATAGCATACACAAACTGAGGAAAAACCAGTAAATTCTTCTCTGAAAATGGAGATAGCTGGACCTGTAAGTGCATTAGAATAAGGCGATGAATATGGATGACGAGAATTTTCACTTTTGAAACTTTTCCTTCACTCTTCTCCAGATTTGGTGGCCAAATGTGCAGAGAGAGTAAAAGGGTACCCATCTGACATGGTGGGGTAGTTGACATATCCATTTTGCCTTTTGGTGTGCAGTCCACTCACATGTTTCTCTTTTTCCCTATAAAGTATGTTAATTTCGACACTCCTAATCTTTCTTTAACCATTTTATCCCTAGCTTGTTGCACTAAAAGGCAAAGATTATTTGGTAGCATGCTTTGTGACTTTCCAGCTTGAAAATGCAGCTGAAACCTTCTTTACTAATGAGTACTGAATGATGGCAGATAAATAATGCCATGAATCTAATATTCACCTAAACTTTGAAATATTAAGTCATGAAACTATACCTATATATTGCAAGTTATGATAGATTTTTTTTTTTTTTTTGTATTTTACCAATATGTAACTGTAATTTTTAACAAATTTTCTTTTCAAGCGCTGATCCATTAATTCGTGATAGAATAAAATCTTAGTCGAGCACTAAGTCGCACGTCAAATTAATTAAACTAAATACACAAAAAAGAATTTTGCTGGTGCAGATGTTCTCTATTCGTTTTTTACTTTTTTTCAAAATGTTCTCATTACAAACCTATGCAGCCTTCGATTACAAGATACAAGTACAGGATGATTCGGTCTTACCATTGAGATCTCAAGTAATTTCAGTTATATTTGGAATTTTTAAATCAATTCTTAGAAGACTTTGTAAATTAAGTGAGCTAACAGTTGCAAAACATTACTCATCTGAACCTTGTTACTTTAAGTTAAAAAAAAAGAAAGTAATTATAAGCTGGTAATAATAATTAGTCCAAGTTACAACTGATGCATCAATCAAACATCCCCTACCCTGGCCAAAAGATTTTGTGGGTTTACATTCTTTGATTTTTTTTTTTTTTAACATATTCCTATCCTTCGCCTAAAGAAAGTGCGCGGATGGTATGTTGCCAAGGTATGTCACTAATTAGAACGTTTGTTACATGCTAGCCCCAACGATAAGAAATTTGGTGGTATTTGTGTTACATGATATTGCCTCATCAACAAGCATTCTGATGCCCCCACTTGATTCAACTTAATGATGCTAACAGCATTCATCTTCAAGCAAGAATACCATTTATCTATGGTGCCTTTGGATGCGTAGCGAAAGCACACACAAGGAGGTTAGGCATTGGAAAATCATATAGTTTAGGTATTTGGTAGTGGAAGAGGATTAGAGATGCGATGAACATCAATTACGTTTACCAAAACGTCGTTCTCTGGCGCAATTTTAAGATCACATGGACATAGAAACAATGGATGACATTAATTTGAGGGAATGTGGAGACTTTTCTTGCCAAAAATTGTCACGACTTTGAGAGAGACAAAGTTTTGTTTCGGAACAATTGGGCTCATTTCAGTCATATTTTTGGTTTTGTTAGGCAGTTTTTTATTATTATTATTATTATTATTATTTTGAAATTGTGCACAAAGAAAAAGAAAAATAAAACAAACTGCGAATGGCTGCAATTCCAATCAAATTTTGAGAATTGATTTTATGTTCTCTTGGCTTGGTTACCGAAGGATTCCACGTTCGTCCAAGCAATTAAGGAACATGAATGTTTCATAAAAATTTATCACTTATTCAACGGTTTTATTTGTCTTTTGTTTATGGCAGTTTTTACTCAACAATTTTTAAAGATACCATTTGGCGGTGCCCCATAAAAAGGCTAAAAACTATGGAATCTGTTTGATGTGCCATCAGGCCGGAGCAGGAAAAAGGGATCCCTGGAAATGACTACCAGTCTTAGCTACCGCCACCCCCCACCCCCAGTCCACCAAACTCTCTTCTATGCATCTCGGCTTCTTGACCCCACCTCAAAAAAGCTTGGAGAAAATGGTATTTCCTGAGTATGATATAATGGTAGATTTCATTCTCAATGTTTTTGGACCAAATGGCACGTGGCATGCAAGGAAAATGAAATCAGGAGCACTGCAGCTTTAATTTTCTGGGTACATTTAGATTTGATTTGTTTCATTGACTTGCATATCTACTAAATGCATGAGCGGCTGCTTTCTCCCATTTACACTGCCATTTGGCATTATTCGCTCAAGTTGATTGTCCGTTTTCCAATCTGGCTACCATTCATGCGTTGCAATGGGAATGTTTCTTTTTCTTTTTGTTTTGGTGGGGGCGGTGGGGTTTACCTTTGTGTCAATGAAGAGACGAATTTATAGGGGCAACACTGAATATGTTTCAATCCACGAGATTGAGAAACAATTGAAAGAACTTGGTGTCAATTTAATGAATAGAGAGGCAAAAATAAGAGCCAACATCGATCTTTTCTCTTGTTTTTTTTCCTCTGTCGGTTCCAGAATTCGACCATTTATTGCTAACATTGAGAATCTAATTATTTTATCACTTGAACACGTGACTCGAGTCAGCATCGATCTTCCTTGATAGCAAAATCTTGATCTCAATAAAAGAGTAACGAGTCATGCCTATATGTCATTCTGATGCACCTAACAAGAAAAAAGGTTCCATGCCTAATATTAAGATCAAACGTAAAACAAAACCATGCCCATCTTGCTCCCAGAGAGTTAAAAAAAAAAAAAACTTTTTTTTTGGCAGATCTTCATGCTTCATTTATTAAAAAAAAAAAAAAAAAAAGGTCGAATGGCTAAGTTCATTAACCTTGCTGGGTCCAGAAATGGTTAAAACTCAAATATGAGAATTCATGGGCCTCTTTTTTAGGAAAATCTTGCAGAGAGATGGATAGAGGCCACAGACTACAAACCTATTGTTGTTGTGGCCCATTTGGCCTTTTAAGGATCAGTCAGTTTAGACAGGGAAAGAACTACGAAAGAACAAAGAAACTAATTAAACCATTTCTTCTTTCTTCACTGCTGTGAGAACTGGAAAAAACGATCTCCGTACCTCTCGGATGCTAAGTGACCGCTCTACCGTCTGAGCTACCTCCCCAAAGTTAAAGGAGAAAGGCAATAAGTATTGGTGCTTGGCTCGAACTTATGCACATTCACATGTATAGTGGTCGACTGAGGTGTCTTAATACTTGATGTCATGAAGATTGCAGTAATTATAAATTCGATTTAAACAAGCCAACATCTGCAAAAGGCATGATCAATTATCCTAATTATAATTAATAAACATATAGTTCATTATCATCAATTTGTTCTATAATTACCTACAATTCTTGTTGAATATGTCACAATTATTTTCTTAATTATCTATGTTAATTTATTATTATTTATAATTTCTAAAAATTTTTATTGAAATTATAATTTTTGTATTTATATTGTCACATAAATGAGTAATAATTTAGTAAGCATCTTCGTCCATTTGATTTTCGTGGCGGAAAATTCCAATATTAAAATTGATTCCATGACCTCTCAAAACAACAAAAATACAAACTTATTAAACATTAATCCCACCAATACTTCTCAAATAATTGAAATCAGCATTATATCTAATCCTTTGATAACCTTTAATGTTGCCACTCAATTATCCTTCAAGTTTATATGCACCACTGCTTATCTTACATAGATAGCTCCAATCATAACTCCTTTTCAATATAATTTAATAGGATTATTAATAGCATAACCCTATGTTTGCCAAATACAATTCTTGAAAATAATAGTAACGTATTAAATACAGTTTAATAGTTATGAGTTAGATAAGATAATTTCTTGAGAAATGCTATTGTGGCATCGATTCATGCCACCATTTTACTTATTGTTGTTGTCGTAACTTTTTAAAGGAAGATTAAGACATAATGCTATCCATGTTAGTGAGTCTTAAACTAGAATCTATGGTCTATATGAAATGCTAATGAAAATGGTAAAGGATTTTAAACTTATTATAGTGTACTTGTGTGATATTAAAAGTATTGTAGTTGAAATTACTATTGCCAAATCACCACTCAACAATGATGAGATGGTAATTAAAATTCTTAACGAATCATGGTTATAATATAAGGAAATCAGTATAGTTATTTGAGTTAGAGACACACCTATCTCCTATAAAAAGTTATTTTATAAATTAACAAATTATAAGATATTTTTGAAGTATAGAAAAGTCAAGAAAGACATAACTCCTATTATAACTACCTAATTTAGTTAGTGCAATAAGGGTGATTTTGTAAGACTAAGAGACGATCTTTACAAAAAAAAAATATCATTAATAAGAGACCCATTTTTTGTGGTCTTCAACTATTAAACTTTCAAGGTTGGCTATTTTTTTTTTAAAATCCTCAAAATCCTACTATTGGCCAAAATAAGGTGTAATGTCAAATTTGTGACAAGTTTGGTCACATGGCCCAGGTCTGTAGGTTAAGATGTTTTGATCCTTGAACTAATTTCTTAGCTTGGTTGTCCTAATCATTTGATAATAGTTGGATTATGGATTTTGGTGACTTACACTATATTACATCTAATTTAAAAAATCTCACTTCACTCATTGTATAATTGTGTTAAGGATATTTTGATAGGCAATGTTAATAATTACATAAGTTTCACTTATCTTATGCCTCAAATAAATCATTTATTTTAAATAGTGTTTCATATGCTTTAAATATTCATTAAAATTTACTTTTTTGTCACTTAATTGTGCAAAACCAAATGTATTTCAATTAGATCTTTCTTTCTTATTTTGATGTGAATGATTTAAGCATGGGGTAATACTTGTACAAGGCTATAATAATGGAAACTTGTACAAACGACCATTTTTCTAGTTAGTTTAGGTTAAAGCCCTTACTACTTTAATACTACTTCTCATTTCTATGTGGTATCAAGGTTTTAGCCTTTATCTCCAATCTTTACATCAAATTATCTCTATTCATAGTCTAGTTTTATCTAAAAACTTCACTTTACATTTTTGTAATACTTGTCTTTATAATAAATGTCACAAACTTCCATTTAGTATCCTTTCTATCCATAGTTCTCAACCACTTAAAATAATTTAAATTAATATATGTGAACATGCTTTTATCATATCCTTTCAATAAAATTGTTATTATGTAATTTTTATGGACTATTTTACTTATTATACTTGAATTTATTCATTCAAACAAAAATTTGATATCATTTTAATTTTTGAGTGATTCAAAAAATTAGTTGAGAAATATTTTCAAATGCCTATTAAAATTATGCATTTAAATAGAGATGAGAGATATGTTGGCTTTAGTCGGTTTCTCTTCTAACACAATATTCAATACTGATATTCTCCACCTTACACTCCCTAATATGTTAACTTAGCAAAGAGACATCATAAACATATAATTAAGACAAAATTTACATTTTTATATCATGTCTTTGTTCCATTTATACATGAAAGTCTTGTTTGTCAAATGGTAGTATATATTTTAAAGATCAATTAATGATAACATTTACAATGGTGTTAAATTCACAAGCTAACTCACATCTCTTAATTAATGGTCACTATAATTGCAACTCCATTTTGATAATAAAAATTCACAAATTCCTTCTGTTTTTCTTGAAAACTAGTTTTCTCTTAAGAATTTTCTTTAATCCTTTCTCTTAAACTTGAGAAATTATTAAAAAAAGAAGAAGTAAGAAAATGGTCAACATGATAACTTAAACAAATACTTCCATAACAATTTATTATCGAAATTGGTCTAATTACTTTTAAACTTCTAACTAAAAGTAAAGGAAATAAATCGAATTAAAAGAATATAAAATCTAAAATTTGTATAACATTTATCTCCAAAATAAAGAAAGAGTTAGTTGAGTTAAAATTCTCAAAAGGCAAACCTTAAGGAGTGAACATAGGTTTTTAGTTAGAATCGAATCACTTTAAATCGCTATACACCTCTTTTTTCCCTTATCTCTCTATTTTAGTTATTAACTTTGATTACTTTATCATCTTTATTATTGTTCATCTTATTATTATTTTTTGGCAATGAAATTAGGTGCGGTTTGATCAATTAAAATGAGTAAATGCAATCCACTTCTTTCTTAAGTTGTCTTAAGGACTAATAAGTATAATTAATGTTTGGTCTTTATTGTATAGGCTTAACTTCTTAAAGTGAATCCATGGCATTCCTTGTATCTATATGTCAAGTTGAAGGTGAAAAAATCTTTATGCTTATCATCTTTAATGGTTCTAACTATAACTACTAAAGATATAAAATGATTATGTATCTTTAATCCTATAATTATAAATGTTGGGAAATAGTTGAGAATGACCCTAAGAAGGCTATAGAAGTAAGTACTAGTAAGAAAGATAGTTAATCCACTATAAAGTCCAAAAGATTTAAAATCTATAACTTCAAAGTTACTTATATGTTTCATCATAGTTTAAATGTTAATGAATATAATGGGGTATCTTTATGTAAGATGACTGGTGTGTGTATAACTTTATATAAATGCATGCGTATAAGGATTTTAAGAAATTGGGGGCATAAGAATACCAAAGAATTAAAAGGAAAAGAGGAAAGCTTTTTATAGAGATTACATGCTCCAATAAAAAATTTGTTAAAGTTAAAGGATATTTTTGGCAAAGATCTTTAGCTTTGAAGGAATGTCTAAAATAAGGATTTAAGAAGTTTTTAATAATGATCGCTTGCATCGATAAGTTTAAAATGATTTTAATGATTATCTTTTATATTGACAATAGAAATGAGATTTTCTAAAAAAAGGTTTTAAAAGTATTCAAATGTCTTTTACAAAAATCCTTCACACTAACAATAGGAATGAGATTTTCTTAAAAGGTTTTTAAAAGTATTTGGATACTTTATATAGTGATCATTCATATTGACAATAAGAGTAAGATTTCTTAAAAGGGTTTTAAAAGTATTTGAATTTCTTTTACTGTGATCCTTCACATTAATAATAAGAATGAAATAATGACGGGTAAAGATACCATAAAGGAATTTACAAAAGGATATTTTAATAAGAGATGACGGGTTTTAAAACTATTTATTTGCTTATTCATGCATTTTAAGATTAATTTTAAGAAAAAGTTTATTTTTCTCTAGTTATTAAACTTGGATTTCAAAAATTTTAAATATTTTATTCTTTATTCTTTATTCTTTTTGTTTTGAATAAATGTTTGAAAATATGACATTACTCTTAATTTAAAGAGGTCTTAAAATATAAGGTATGACTATCTACCTCTAATTTTTACTATTTAATTAAGTAAACCTAAGTAACTAGACACTAAATGAGTAAAGGATTAATAGTAAGGTAGGCATAATAAAACCCAACCCAGGTTAACTATAAAAGAAAGATTAGAGAGGGACAGAAGTTCCTCCCTTTTGAACATTAGTTTTATAAACCATCCAAGACACTTCGCAAACCATGATAACTAATAACAAGAGGTAGTCTATGTTAAGAAGGTTATGACAAGAGGTAATCTATCTTAGAAAACATCAACAATCTGTACCGAGCCATAAGGTTAACTTCAAAAGAAGAACACTATGTTCAAGTGGCTAACCATAACATCTTTACTCAATATTAAAAGGAAAATTTGCATTAGAGAGTGCAAAGAAATTCTTAGAAATGTATACTATAGATTAAGAAAAACCCTTTGTTTATAAAAGGTCTTCACCAATGAAGAAATCTCATGTTGATACCATTTAGAAGGAAATCAAGTAAATTGTATATGACTTTATAAGACTACATAGTTTTCTAACAACTTAAGATTTTGATAATATTAAAGCCTATGACCCAAAAAAAAAAAAAGAATGAGTGATGTTTAAGCTAAATAAATGATTGAGCTCACTTTAAGAATAACCAAGGTTAACCACAAACTCTCAAATGCATAAGACAAAGCTCAATACATCTAAATGAATAACCCAATAAGGGAGATAAAGTTTATGGTGTTTAAGTGAGGAATAAAAGGACTAAGTTGATAGCAAAACCCAATAAGAAGAAGTAAAGAAGAAATATAGAAAGCTTTAAAAAAGGAAAGATGAAGAAAGGTCTAGTTACAAAATCTGTTCATTTGATAGCAATTACATAATGTTGGCAAAATTATATTGCAAAGCATTGAGAATGATAGGTTAGCACAAAAAAATAAAAGAAAAGAAAGAAAGAAAGAAACCTCAAGACCATGCAATATAAGGTGAACAAGTAAAGGAATTTAAATGACTAAAAATTACGATGTCATAGTAAATCATAACAAAAATTGGTCCAAGAAGTTAACTTTTAATAGAGGTTCCAAAATCATTTAAGTACTAAGACCATTAGTGGACATTGTTGGATAGGCATTTAAAGTAGCTTTATGAAATATATTAAAAGGTGAAGTTGTAGTGGCAATTAGAGCTAAAATTGAGCCTTGGTTATTAAAAGCCTAGTAAATATAGAAAATCAAGCCTTAAAAGATACCTTTGCCTTGTAGTTGGCAATTAACTTGGATAGTACACTCATAAGCCTAATTTGCCTTAAATAGCTTAAGTGTTATGCTTGGTAGTACACTACCCTAATCAGCTTCTCTCACTTCAAACATTATCAACTTAACACTTTCGACATGCTAACCTTTTTTTAAAGTTTGACTTAAACCTTTGCGTAAAAAGCCTTTAAGTCAATATGAATTTTTGGCTCAACCTCTAATAACTTCTCCAAAGACACAACTTAAGAGTTGAAACAAGAAAAAAGCAACCTACTCCTTAACAAGCTTTTCTTCCACGTTTTTTATAAAGCTTATCTACTTTCTTTTTTCCTTCTTAAATTGCTCACATAAAGAGTGGAAGCCAATCTCTCTCTCTTTTAATTGCATAACCTTACCCTAGTTAGCTTAGCTAAACTAAAGGCATCTAAGCACTTTATTCTCCATTTTTTCCAAGGATTATGAGTGTTAGCCAAATAAGGAATAGACATTAACAAATATACCTTCATCAATAATAACCTTATTAGCTTTAAGTAACATATAAATTGAAATTTTGAACTTTACCAACTATAACAACATGATAAATATAAGGATTATCCTTGTTTATAAGGCTAGAAAAAGGATTATTCTCTCATACACCAAAAGGTAAGGAGTATTCTCCATTAGAGACCTTTTCCTTAATGAAGGCTTACCTAAATGGATGGTCAAAACAAAAGCCCCTATATTGCAAAAAGTACTAAGGCCATATATGGCAACTTCTTTCTGGTAAACCTCATCCATTTAAGGGTAACAAATTTCTATTGCTCATTAACAAAAGGCTCACTCCCTTGACACTTAGGTAGGAAATCTTTCTCCTAATCTTTAACAAGAATCAAACCTTTAGCTTGTCTTATGACATTGATAGGATGATCCCTATGCTGCTATCCAAGTGAGGTCTTATAAATAGATAGCTTGTCAATGCTTTTTTAAGCAACAAAAACATAGGGTTTTAAAAGCTTGGCAATAAGGATTGTTATTGAGACTTAGCTATATTCATCACCACATTTTTTAGGGGACCATCCAAGTCAAACAAGTCATCTTTAATCTCTTGACCTGCATCAATAAAGTCAAAATAAGTATAAGGCAATGCAACCTTAAAAATAAAGGAATGACAAAATTGCTTGGTTGACTTGGCTCCTTAAAACCAAAATTTGTATGGTATCCAAATCTTCTTACTTAAGTGAGCTTTAGGAAATGTCATGTGGCTTGTCCATCTCTATCTACAACATCTCTAAGTACTTGCTATCTTTCTTTAATAGCATAGGAAGGGAGGATAAGGTTAAACCTCACTTTAGGGAAGATGAAGCCATAATTTATTTATACATCCTATTTTCTTGTCACTTAAGATATGGAACATATTTCAAATAGTCCTCTAATAATGGCAACAACCTTAGGTGACTTTATTTGTAGAAGTTGACTTTTTGTAGGTTTTATAAACCATAAAAAAGTTTAAGAAGTCCAATTTTGATAAAACCAAAATTTGTCTAAAATCTTTGTAAAGAAAAAGTCATAAAAAAGTGGGTCAATGGCCAATAGCTCTCCCTCCAACTTCTCTAAAATGTTAACAAACTTGTTGTCATATGTTAACCGATACAAGACAACCTCAAGAGAGGGTCATGTAATGTATGCCATAAGGCACCAAACAAGGATAGCCTCAAACATTCTCAAATGAGGTCGATCACATTATGAGCAACCTAATCAATCGATGCCAACTAGATGGTAATAACTGTGTGGATGTAAGACAATAATATAACAAAAATTCTTGCAAAGAGTGGTGCATATGAAGCTGCATACCAACTACAAACTGCATGATATAAAAAGTAACGTATGTAAAAGAAGGACAACATGCCAATTCTTTTGTAATGAGAGCTAGTGATTGATGCCCCTTAAGAATGTAGCACTTGCTCCAAAACTCTCCATTGAACTCCTTTTGCTTGGCACACAAGGAATATGACTTCATAACACAATTTAGTTGACTACAAGCAGAGTTAAGAGGTGGACAGTCTTCTGCCCTAAAAGCTCTAGAAGCCAAAGCAAAGGAAGAAGGAAGAAGTAGATAATGAGGCAGTTGATAGGCACCCCAAAGGCCTAGCATAAGAATTGGGACCACCTGCAATCCTCCATCCAACATAGCAAAATGTGTCTATTCAAAAAGATTTGAAAAATAAAATTTGGACACACATATAGATACAAAAATGATACGTATCCAACACGTCCAGAAATTTTTGAATATTTTTCATATCAGAACAATGTAGACGATGAAAACAAAAAAAAAAAGAAAGAGAGAATATAAAATGGAACAAGACCTTTGCAAGACGCCACTCATGTTATTGGCCTTGGAGATCTTTGAAAGAACAATGCACCTAGTCCTCAGATCTTTTCTCCAATCAAGCAATTTGTTGATTAACCACTTGTCTTTGTTTCACTTCGGATTGCACTCACTCGCCCAAAAAGAGGTCAGGCAATGTTTTCATATTGGGTTTAAAATACAAGAATATAAAACAACCAAAGATTCTATAGTATGGACACGATACTGCGTCGAACACAGACACGCATCCAACATGGCATCGATGCTTGTCCAACATGACAAAATATGTTTGTTCAAATAAAATTTAGAGACACATGCAAACAAGAGAATGACATGTGTCCGAGATGCCGAGAGAACATGTCGAGATATTTTTGAATATTTTTAATATTAGAACCGGGGGTAGATGACAAAGAGAAAAGAGCAAAAAATGACACAAGACCTTTGATACACGCCACTCATGTCGCCGCCGGCCTTAAAGATGTTAGGGAACTTTGAAAGAACAACACACTTTTAACTTTCAGATCTTTTCTTCGTCCATTGTGTCGATGGACGGCAGCAGCAAAAGATATCATTCTTACTTGCTTTCTTTTCCATTCTCACTTTTGTGTTCTTTTAGAATTTAAAACTCTTTATAACAAAATGATATAAATGTCCTAATAAATCATTTTCTTTAATTTCTTTTTCTTTTTTTGTTGTTTTCGTTTATTCTTTCTTAGAATTTGCATACTTTTAGTCCCAAAAAAAAAGATAGAGAAATTAGATATTAAGAGGATATTATTATTATTATATGAATAAAAGGAGTCTTTTTTCAAGCCATTGCACCAAATATAAATAAATAAATAAATTCAAGCCCATAAACCATTGCCTTGAAGATGGGCTTAGTATAGATATCTCGCTCACGTACTGTTGAGAGCCTTCCAAGCACTAGTGGATCTACATTATGTAATGCCCCCCCCCCCCCCCCCACCCACCACAAACTGAAAACAAGATTTATTATGAAACTTATTAAGTGTGTTCCTTGTTGTTCCCGTTGGGATAATTGTTTTACCTCCTCCTACTTTTAAAAATTAACAAATGTTTTTTAATTGAGAAAATGTTTTTTCTCTCAAAACTTTATTTTGGGCTAAAGTAGGGCATTAATCTCATTTATAAATATGTGGATTGGTAAAAAAAAGGGGTGTTGGGGGGGGGGGGATTTTCACTTTATTGTAAGGTGTATTCGTCCTTGTATTGAAAAAAAAGAAAAAAAAAAGAAATTATTTCTCTTTAGTTCTCTAATAATAGGAACAATGTTGATGAGCTATAAATCAATTAATCTCCTAAAAAATAAATTTTTACAATCTTAAACAAGTGAGTATTCATTTAATATCCCCTTCAAAGAATAAATGCTAGATATATTAACTTAGAAAAAAAAATCCAACACCACTCGAATTTTAAATACCAAGTAAAATATCAAATAAAAAAACTTCCTAAAATATTTCTAATATGAATCTTAGGAATTTAGAAGAATTATTTTGTTACTTTGTGAAGAAATAAAATTAATTTTGTGAATTTCATAAATATATGTGTGTGTGTGTGTGTGTGTGTGTGTGTGTGTGTGTGTGTGTGTGTGTGTGTGTGTGTGTATTGATATATTATATTTACTTTTATGAACATATGTAAACATTGCCCACTAAAAAAAATTTCTTGATCTACCACTGCTTTCAAGATCCTATAAATACCCCTCATCTAATCCAACTCAAATTAGTCTCTTTTTCTCATACTAAAATTTCAATTTGTCTCTCTGAGCCTCTCTCTAACTTAAATTTTGAAGTGTTAACACTAACTTGAAGTTTGATACCCATAATTTTTTTTTTCTGTCTTATAGAATTCTTGACCTCAACCAGATGCAAGTAACCAAAACACCAATTATTGAATAGACAGTTTTCTGTTGATTGAGGAAAGAAAAAACAAAAAATAAAAGAATAAAGGAACAAGAAAAAACAAAACAAAACAAAAATAAGAAGACTGGAAAGCTTTCCCTTGTGAGTTATGCATGAAACTGGACTGGTGACGCAATACTTTTAGGCCTACTAAGTTTCTTAGGTTTCTTGAAATTTTCTGGACCTCTTAGCATAAATAGAATGAAAGGAAAAGAAAAAGAAGAGAAATTGGCGAGAGAAATGTGAATTAACACAATACAAATCACGGTTCAACATTTCTAAGAAAAGATTTTAAGCCTAATACTTGCATCCATAAAAAAAAAAAAAAAAGCCAGGCCGGAGATTATTTTAGATAAACTTAACCCACAAAAAGAGCCATATTCTTGATCTGCATAATTTTCTGGTCTCTACACACTAATGTGTAGAACTTAAAAAAGAAAAAATTATCATTCGTGAGAGGCTATGTTCACCTAAGAATCTGTCAGTCCAATTTGGCAAACTTTTCGGCCACGAACTTTCCAGGCTTAGGCCTCTACATCAATTGGTTGAAACCTGAAGGCCTCATAGGCCCTGACTTGCTATGTCGGTGGGTTGACAGAACAACTGTGGTCACGGTCGCATCAAAATTTGGCCCAAGTCACCGACCAAACTGCTGCCAACTTGATAGGCTTGGGTTGGTTCTGGGCCCACCTCGAAGGCTAGGCTTTTCCAATGTTCTAAAGTTTTACATCATGACAAAGTCATTGGATAAAGTCGCAATGGTCGGTGGGGGTGTCTGCCTATGCATCAAGCGATGGTTCTTGTAATTTAATTTATGTTTCTCTTGTTTATTCGTTATTTCAACATCGATACAATCCAGTTTCGCTCTATGGCACCACCACATTTATGATGTCCTGTCATACACATGAGTATCCATTAAACAAATGACAGATGGTGACTAGGCTCGTTGAATTGTTTGCTAGGAAAGCGAGGCAGGTTGGAAGATCTAGTGATCTAGAACAAAAAAGCAGCTTATACCCATCTCTAGTTCCAATACAGGTTTTCTTCTTTTTACGTTCTTTCCGACTGTTGTTCAATTGAGATTAATTAAAAGTCTCCGCCATTCTATTCTATAATCAAACTAAAATTCAACTTCGTCTTGTACTAGTGGGGCTCAGTTTGTCCATCCGGAAGAAAAAAGAGAAAAAAAAAATCTAAAATTATGAGCTCTGTCCATGCCCCTTGCTCATCGAGTTGGCTTCTGCTAGACCATGTCACAATATGTTAAAAAGAATAAAACCATATATGGACTAAATATTAAGAACTAATTCAATTTATATTATTTACGAGTTTCATTGTGTTGAATTAAATTTTTAGATTGATATAAAGTTTATAACAATCAAAGGCACGACAGACAAAAGAAAATTTTAAAAGAAAAAAAAAATCAACCTTGCAACTTTGGGATCAAGGGCTCCACTGAGCCAGTGAACATGCATCAGCCTCCTTTTGGGTTTTCTCTAGTAAAAGCTAATATGAACAGAGAGTTGAGGTTTGGTGGAAACACTAATATGATGACAAGTGAAGACATTCGTCTGTGGTCCACCCAATTTTCTCTTGTTCATATCACCATCATTATGAACTGCGAAAATAAAGCTCTGCACCGTCCTGGACTCGCTGGTTTTTGGCATATGCGAATATCTATCAAAATACGCTATGATAATTGTTAATTTCCATATTTATATAGTGTGCTCTCGCAGTGTCTTGCATAATATATAAAATGATGACAGTGGGATCTTACAATTTTATTTTTAAAAAAAAGTCTCATTCTACTTATTTTTGGTATGAGTTTAAATGTGAACAAATAGTTTCACCTGCTATGCCTTGCAATTTTGTTGAAGAGATGCTTTCCAAGAAAAGCATAAGAGGACAGGCTAGCAATGAGCATCATTGATCATTGATCAATTTCAACCCATATCCTCAAATATATGCAGTATGATAATAGGAAGATTGTGATGGGTGGGCGTCAAATAAATGACCAAAAAGAACGTTTCAGCAGAGAGGGTCAAGCTCCGTGTCAACCCCACCTGGGTGGGGAGGACCAATTTGGCGGACAAGACATAAGCCCCCCCACCTCACCCCCAAGTCAAATTGTTTATATTAATTTTAACGAATGTCACATCACATATATGTGCGTGTGTGGGAAAAAGTCGGTCCTTTATTATGGTGGGAAATGTACCACCATTGTGAAAATCGAAACAAGTCAATGTGGAGAGAGAGAGAGAGAGAGAGAGAGAGAGAGAGATGGTTCGCTCCCCTTAAATGCCTCAATTTTTAAATGTAGTTTGCCAAGGTTGTATTCACCTACAAAATTGATAGCGCAGACAAAATTTTCCCAAAGAGGCTACATTTGAGCTGAAATGACTAAGTGTCAATAGCATGAGCTGATGATTACAGGAATTTAGAGGAAGCTGAAAACAGATCAAAGGCCAGTTCTTACAATCAATTGTTAATTGAAGCATGCTTAAGACTTTTGTTTCTACGTATATGGTCACGTACTTAAAAGAGACAGCGACATAAGCACGTTGATTTTTTTGCTTGTCAATACGAATAGACAACTTTCTAATCCACTTAGTAGATCTTTATAACTGGAATAAGAAACTATGGATTGAATTGCCATTCTTGAATGATCTTGTATAAAATTCATTTCCCTGCCCTCATTTTCTCCCGTGGGCAGCCCAACTTTTTTAAAAGGTTGCCTATTGTCTTTTGGCTGTTACACGATTTTTGCGCAGCGCATGATCCCAAAGTGGAATTCTGAGTTGGTTGTTCAGAATTGGAAGGACCAACTAAGAATATTTTGTTTTGGGGAGGGGGGGATAAATGATAACAAAAATGCATTAAAACAGAAAAAAAGAATATTGACATCTGCGTTATATACAGAGATGACGACTAATGTTGCGTAATTTAGGTTCGTTGGCCTTCCCATAGACCTAAAAAGCAACAATTTCCTTTTCCTCGCCTCCGTCGTTGCTCCTTACTTAATGTGAAAGTTGATAACCAAATATTCTTGCATTGCCCTTATTATTGTCTGGTATTCCCATTCTAGTCTCTTGTTCAAGTAGAAATTACACCATCCCCCCCCTAGTTATTTGCTTTGTAATAATGTGCAAGTGTAAACATTACAAACAGAACAAGAGGTTCGAACTGGATTCTGCTCATACTTGAAATGATTAGTCTCAATTCCAATAAAAATTCAAGTTAAGATAGAGCCAGCCAGCGAGAGAACAGAGAGCTCAAAACCTTGACGCCAGAATTAATTGACGAAAGGCTTTGATTAGGGCGAAAGAGAGCAAGCAGAGAGTCCTGAATGCCGTCATTAATCATATTTTGTTTATATGGTTTTCTTTTTGATAGATCAAATCGATTTTATAAAATCATTTGCAAAAAAAATATAAAAAAATTGGAAGCTCTTACCAAGATGATTAAAACACCAAATAATATTAAAATGCAAAATTCAAAAATTCAGATAGGAATCACTTTTAACTTAATTTATAAGAATATTATTTTTTTTAAAAAAATTAACTAAATAGGAGTGATAGTAAAATTAATCCCAAAATTTCCTTAACTAACTCAATTGACTCTATAATAATTTTCTTTTGTGTAATTGGTGAACACGTTTATAGTTAATTTGATTCTTCTCGTTTAATATATTTTAATTTGGTAATTTTGAACTTTAAACAAGAAAATAATTGAAGTAAAATATTCGTCCACAAACAAGACTACAAGCAAATGCTAATAAATTGTCATATAATAGCGAGTCATGCATATGTAGTATCCCATAATTCTAATCAATGAGTTTGTTTTTTTTTTTTAAATTTTTTTTAGTGAATATAAAAGCAAAGAGCCTTTCATACATCATATTTTCTGGAAAAAAAAAAAAAAGGGGGCATGAATAGATTGAAATATAACCTTTCTTGTTACGTCTTTAGTAGTATCCAATCTCTATGGTGTGTAATTTTCCAAGATGCAATTGGTCAAGTTATTACAATTAATTCCCTTGTCAGGATCTCAATATCTGGACCATCCAATTTGCACCCTCAGGCAATCAACAAAATTATGCCAGTTGACTACTCTTAGATGGCTAGAATTTATTGACTAAGCAAACTGAAATACCCCATCGAATGATGTCCACAACAATCAATCACATCGAATTAAACACCGGCAATTCCCTCAGTCAATCACTTGCTTTATGGTGTCTTTAGGTACTACCGTCACCTAATGGAGTCCCCCACAAAAAAAATATCAAACTCTTTTTTTTTTTGTCAAAGGTTTTAGGCATCCCAGTATAGCTAAGAGGTTGCAGACGGAAGTCAGCAATCCCATTATGACATTCTCCTGTATTATGATTCACTGTTAAAGATTTGCCGTTGACTTTCGGGGAGAAGAGGGATAGATGAATGAACATCGTCGACAAGCAAGGTTCACACAATCCTTGAATTGATATCTCGGAGATATATTTACAGGATCCGATAACGTAGACACACAAACAATAAAATTCAATAAATACAAACAATTTTTATATTATATATGAAACTTTAATGTAACATAAAATATTTAAAATGTAGTATAAAATTTATTTTTATTCACTTATCATTTTTTCGTATCATACGTGAGTGTGAATTGTTTTCTTCCCTTTCCTTATTAAAAGGCTCCTTATCCTCTGGCCTGGGTTTGCTTTCAAGTTTCAATGAGACACTCAAAAGAAACCCAAAATGGTCTCCCTAATGCATCCTGGTTACTCTTCCACCCCCTTTGACCCGCTGCTGTGGTTTGTCCAACTCCCCTGTCTCCATCTCGCACAAACACACACGCACAGATGGATGGAGGGGTCGCCACTTTGTGTCCAAATCTAAGGAAGGCTGTCAAGTTTGTCAGCTTTCACACGATGAGCTGAGAGCATGGTGACGTCATTTTGACGAAACCCTGATCAGAGAGCAAGAATGTGATTCGGGTCCAAGTACTCCACATCTAGCGATTAATTGTCAGAGTTGCTCCCTTATTATTACTAATAATATTATTATTATCAACCCCACCTACATTGTTGAGACTTCGAGCAAGTATTCGGGTTTTCCATTCACCTCTTATTCTTGTTTTGCTACCTCAAAATTAAAGGCCACGTTTTGTGAGAATTCAAGGGAGGTGAAATTTTAATTTTCAATTTTTTTCCCATAAGCTTTACTTTAGTGGCCGGTAATTTATTTGATTATTCACTTCTAATTAAAAAGATATTTCAAAGTATAAAACTAGATGTGAGATACATACTAATTAATATATAATTCTTATTTCTTTCTAATTCAATGAAATTGATTCTGAAGACATGTGAGGAGTTTTTTTTTTTTTTTTTGGGTCAACAACTCCTACTTTGGACCCGTAATTCAAAGGATTTGGAGCTGTCCCGTGCGATTCCTTTTCGTTAATTAATAGAACTACCACGGCATCCGAAAATCATAAGGCAAAACTATTGGCCCTTGGCAATTCAAGATGAAATGCATTATGTTGGACCTTCGCGAAATCTCATCATTGGAAAGTTTTCAATATCAGGAGAGATTCTAATGTGATTGCAGACAGTTTAGCTAAACAAAGAGTGAATAAACAAGGATTGTATAACTTCTTGCATTGCATTCCGTAATGAAACATCAATAATGGTCTGAAATTTAATTTTTTCATTGGTCAGGAAATGGTCCGAAAAACCAATACTACTTTGGTTTCTTAATTAATAAAATTGAGATCAAGCCAAGGGTGAAACCTGTCTGTCATCGATCAATTTGCCTTTGTCACACAACACGTTTTTAATTCTAAGTGATAATGGACAGGCACATTCTGGGTTGACTAGCTTCTAATCTTGTCTCGATAATGCAATAAGCGCATATTGCGGTTTATGGTGTCATTGTTGTTCACATGGCAATAATAGGCTTTTGAAGCTCATTATTCTCTTTGGCTTTTACTCACACACACACACACACACACACACACACACACACACACACACACACACACACACACACACGCACGCACGCACGCACGCACGCACTCATGAAATGTATTGTAATATTATCTTAAAAGGATTTAGTATTTGGATACACTAAATGGCATACTTTTCTTTCTATTTATGCACTTCCTTTATATATATATATATATACACGTGTGTGTGTGAAAGTTGTTAAAAATTAAATAAGTCATCTTATACTATAATAATACATGCACTGTCATATTTTTCATACTTTTGACTTTACCTTAGGATTTGATTTACTATTCAATTTTTTTTTTTTTGCTAATTAACATAGAATCGTTACTAATTATTTTAAATGTGATTGAAACACTTTAAACTTTCAGCCTTAGAAAACTACTTTTATCTTTTAAACTAATCTTCATTATTAGGATTTGTTGAGGTTTAATAATATGGTTACATTTGGTTAAGGTTACTACCAACCTAGATATTCATTATGAACGACGATGTCACTGTTCACTTGCTTATACTTCTCTAATTCTTCCTACTCGTGCTCCATTTATTTATCTTTCTTTGGAACAAATAACTAGCTATAAACGCACACACACTAAAGTTTTAGGGTAATTTAGAGAAGAAGATTGGGGATGATTTGAAAGGAAATGAAAAAAGCTTCTTAACAGAGGTTCTTATATCCTAATTAGAAATTTCTTAGTATGAAAAGATGCTTTCGATGAAAATCCTTAACTTTAAGATTATGTCCATGATAAAGATTTGGGATGCTTTTAATGAAGACTTCTTACTTGGACTATAGAAATGAGATTATTTAAAATGTTTTTTGAAAAAATTTAGATATTTTTTATAGCGATCCTTCATATTAGAAAAGTAATTAAATATTTAAATTTTTTAAAAGTATTTGGATACTTTTTAAAATAATTCTTCACATTTGTAATAAAAATGAGGTTTTCTTAAAAATACTTTTAAGGCATTTGGATTGTGATTAGTAAATTGACCCATTTAAGAAGAAATGGAATTTTTAAGGTTTTTTTTATTTAAAGAATTCTAGGATTGTGTAAGAATTTGTGTTGCTTTTTTTTTTTTTACCATTTAATCCATAAGTAGAGATTTTTTATCTAAGGACAAATATTAAACAATTTACTTGCTTATTTGAGCATTCTTTGGTTAATTGTTTAGTCTTTTAAAATTTTAGGATTTTAGAAATTTTATTTCAAATTTAGGTTTTTTAGGATTCACAATTTTGAAATATTAAAATTTTGCAAAAATGAGTTGTAAAATAAACTTTTCAAGGTGGGAGTAAATTTGTTATTGCTTTTGAAAAATATTAGATTTAAATTTTTGATTAGACCACTTATTTGCATTCATAAGTTTTCTTTGGCAATTGAGATTGGGTTGGTAGATATTAGAAGTTAAGTGACAAATTTAGAGAAAATTATTTTGAAATTGGAAGTAGTGGAAGCTTTGAATAAAAAATCTTATTTTTCTTTATTAAGTGATTTGGGACTTTTGAACTTAATATAGAAAAAAAAATTATTTTTTGAAGTATGGGTTCCAACTTGAAATCTTCTTGAATTCTTAATCTTTATTTTTTAAGAAATTTATATGGAGAATAAAAAAATCATTTTGCAAATAAAATTTTTTGTTTTATTTATTTTTTTAATTTTTTTAAAATACTTGGCCAGGGCATATTTAGCATATAATGGCTCAAAAATCTTAACCCAATGTCATTCATAAGATGAAATGATTAAATAGACTTAAACTTTGATGTAAGCTTGATAGTTTAACCCTCTTCCTTCTTTTTTGAAAAATTGAACTAGGACATAATTAACCCATTTAAAGATGCTAGTAACAACAAAATGACATTATTTAAAATTGAAATAATGTCCTTTTGGTATGGTTATAGGTTTTTACCAATTTATTCAAAAAAAAACATCATTTTGGACTCACATATATTTATTTTATTTGGTCATCCTACTTTCTTATCCTATTTTATTTCTTATCTCCATTATTTTCTCTCTTGTTCTGCCTCTTTTTTCTATGATCTATTAATACCATCTTTTATAGCCGTACCAAAGCTAAAAAGAAAAATGGCTTTTCTAATTTTATTCCATTCATAAGTCAATTTGCCTTGTTCAAGCTCAATTTTTTAATGGTAAGCTTTATTTAGGGCCTCAATAATTTGATAATGAGGTTTATAGGTTCAGAAGTTATGGCCCTTATGCTTTAAAGGTCCAATTTCCTAATATGGGGACACCAAATCAACCATTATAAGCTTTAGGACAAGGATCACAATCCTTTCTTTAGGAAAATTTCCTTTTTTTAAAATTTTTTACTTTTTGGAGTTTTTTTATCTAAAAATATTTCTTATTTTGATGTTTTTATTATTTATTATTTTTTATTATTTTTGAATTTTAAAGGATGAAAAAAATATGGATTTCTTTTTATTTGCTATTTATTAGTTTGTATAAGAGAAGAGGAAAAGAACAAAATGAATTTGTTGTGCTTAATTTGGATGTTTGGTTGAGGCTTTAGATTTGCTTGGTACTTAGTAATTGTAATATTTAGTTTATAAATCTATTTACGGATCTAAAACTTTTTGTTTAAGGTTTATTAATTGTGATATGTTTTTGGTATGTTAAGGGTTTGATCTTTAATAAGTTGTTTTTACTTAGAAAAAGGTCTTTGATTAAAGGTGATGCTTTTTATGGGAACAAATCTAAAACCAATTTACATTTAGTTTTGGATAGAAAATTGGATTAGATTTCATAATCGGGTCAAATTGACTTGATTTGAATAAGTCAAAGTTTGACAAAGGTATGATTTTGAATTTTGACTATTTTTAAAGTTTTTTATTGGTCTTTTTAATTTTTAATTAACTTTATTTTATTAATTACAGGAAAAAAGTGGTATTTAGAGGGGATGAATAGCCACAGTTTTAATTAATGGACCAAATTCCTATGACGATTACCAAAAACCTTAAGAAAAGGTTTATAAGAGCATTGTTACTTGATCTATATATTTTTAAAAATAATTCATACAAATAACTTTGTTCACTAACATTAAAAAAATGGTTATTTTTAATTATTTTTCTTTATGGAAGTAAAGAATGATATAAGATGAAAGTGCAAATATTGTTTTAAAAATAAAAAATATTCAAGATGAGTGTCACTTTTCTTGATTTTTCTATTTGTGTTTTTTTTAAGTTGGTTACCTTTTATAATTTTTTTCCTATTGAATGATTGGTTATATGTATAATAATGGTGATTATATGGGTTTAAGAAATTAAAAGTGACTTTGGTAAAGTAAAGCAATAATGAGATAATAATCTTCTATGACCTTTTTAGCATAAATTGACTTTATTATCTTGACAAGACTTTTCTTTGTAGCTAACTTTATCTCTAAGGCTTATGTAAATGATTATTTCATGTGAAAATACAACTAGGAATGAATTATAGTAGCATAAATAAAAGCTAAAAATTGAATGATTTAAGTGAATCATAATCAATTAAAGGAAATGAAACGTTTAAATGTTAAAATATGATATTCTTTAATTTGGCTAAGAGTTTTCTTTAGTCATTTCATGAAATTTGATAAATTAATTTTGGTAGATAAACCAATAATAATATTATAAATTCTTATACTTTGATTAGTTACTCACTTATTAAAATAGCTTTCTCAATGTATTTTTAAGGAGAGTTATTAAATCTTTTAGATAATAAATTTTACATATTTAGGGACTTTTTTAGGATGTTAAAATTATAGAAAAAGAGAATTAGAAAGAATCTCATTGATTAGGATAGCTACGTGATTGGTTATATAGAAAAGAAAAATTAAGTTTGTAATATTTTCTTCTTATATCTTGAAAAAAGATAAAATTTGTCCTTTTATTAACAAAGTAATATATGTTAATTTTTAGTATAACCTAATTCATTTTATTCTTTTTATATTACCTCTATATTTCTTGAATATTTTGAACTTTCTTATTTTTGTTCATTACTTGTTTTTGTTTCTTATAATGTTTAGGGACCCTTTTTTATTATAGGATGAGAGGCTTAACCTAATTGGCTCCCTCAAAATTTGTGTAAGATTTTGTTATTGACTTTTTTTCCCTTTTTAGTATTTATAGGCTATTAGAACAAATGAGTTTTGTATTTGTCTTGTACCATTAGAATTTGAATAAGAGTTAATAGGTCATAAACTAGTCAGTCTTGTTGGATTTGAAAATTAGCTCTCTGAGACCTATTAACATTACTCCTTTAGGTAATTATTGAAATATATATATATATATATATATATATATATATATATATATATATATATATATATATATATATATATATATATATATATATATATATATATATATATATATATATATGTCAAGAGAGAATGTTCTTTTAAGTGTCATATTGGATGAGAAAAAAAAGAAGTTTTCTAAGATTGCTTTTACTTTAATATCTTATTATGATGAGTATTAATGATAAGGTTAATGGCTCATTGTTTTATTACTATAATAACTAGTTTTTCAATAAGAAAAAATAACTAATCAAAAGATACTTATTTTGACAAATACAATCTAAAAAATCACAAAAGTTTAGGCTTCAACTAGACTAACTAGGGTTTGTATGTTGTGTAGGAATTCATTAGGCATTAGTTTAACTCATTCTCTTATGTATAATGTCTTTCTTGAGTCTTTTTTAGTTTATAAAGTATAAAACAGGTCTTATAAACAAGTATAATAAGATTTATTATTTTTTTATATAGGATATAAGTTTTTCAAATTATACTTGTTTTCTAATGATAACTTAGATGTAATGGGCCTTTAAGCTTTTTCTTTACATACTAGACATGCAAATAAAACAACAAGTCCTAAGAAAGAAAGGAAAAAGAAAGAGTGTGTAGCCTTTTTCATTAAAGTAGACAAAATAAGAGTACAATTATATAGAATATAATAATTTCTTATTATTGTTTAGTATTGTTATTACTATTTATAAAATAAAATCTAAAAATAATGTGGTCATTGCTTATTACAATTTAGTATTTAAAATGATATTTTAAAAGAAAAATTATTTTCACAACATAATTATTTTCTAAGATAGAAGAATAAAGATATATAATTATTCTATGACATTAAAACAAATATTTAATATTTATTAGTTTTGCAAACTTTTTTTGAATATCTTGTAAATTTTTAATAATTATAATTCTTTATATTAATATTAATTTAAATTTATATTAATATTGATTTAAATTTGTAAGACATGACATGCCTGGTGTTATTTATAAAAGGTTTAGTCATATACATAATTAATTTGTAAGATTAATTAATATGTAGATTTCATATAAAGTTCACATTTATTGGATGAAAATCTATTATTTTTCTTTGATTAAGTAGGTTTTGATGGGCTTGACTTATACAATATATAGAATAACATTCTATTTTTCATATACCTTTGAATTTCAAATAACTCCAACAAACTTTGCAAACTAAATTAGCTAATAACCAATAACAACATATTATCATGTAAATTTAAATCTTATAAGTGTATGTGATAACTAATAAATTTGATTAGTTAAATAATATAAACCTCAAAGAGTATAATAAGTGTCACAAGCAAAATAAAAAAATTCAAACCTAAAGAAAACTAAATCAAGTTTAATAAGAATAAAATCTTGACATAATGTTTATTAAGAAATGCAAATCAAAATTAGAATGTTATAAAAGTCACCTAAATAAGTTCTAAAGTTTTTTTAAAAAACCATAAATAAAAATATCTCTCAAAATTATTAAAAATCAATTAGTCAAACTCTATAAAAGGAGGATACATGTTTATTATAAAGTTTCAAATAAAATATTAAATTCAAAACAGAATAAGAAACAATAAACTTGCCTAACAAACTACTAAATAAGATATTATTTACATGACCCTCATTAGCTTAAACCCAATCACCAAGTTTAAAAACAACTTTCTTTCACCCTTCATTAGCTTGGTTTGTATATTGTTCAATCCTTTTTTTCTTATATATATTTTGACACACCCTTTCATGTTATTGTTTAACTAATTTAGGTTTCTTCTTGTCATCCAAACTAACTTGTTTTGCAACAAGTAAAGGCAATAAATCTAAAAGAGTAAGTAGATTAAATTAAACATGTGACAAACACTATTTATAATTCTTTTAATTTCTTTTAAATGATAATGCATAACAAGGTTGTTAATGTTTTATTAACCACTTCAATTTATCCATTAGTTTGATGATAACATGTAATTAAAAATAATATTTTAGTTCCCAACTTTTCATAAATAATCTTCCAAAACTGGTTTAAGAAATTAACCTTTTGATTATAAACAATAGTCCTCAGAATGTCATGCAAATTCATAATTTATTTGAAAAACAAATATGCCATGTTGATTGCCTTGTTGGTTTTATGGCATGGAATGAAATATGTCATCTTTGAAAACCTATTAATAACAATAAAAATAAAATTCCTTCCCATTTTTCATCTAGGTAAATTTAATAAAGTTCATTGATATGTTAACCTAAGATTCACTAGGTATGAGTAAAGATATGTAAAAACCAAAACAAAGTCTCAAAGGTAGCCTTTTCACATGCATTAAATATTTTAGTAAAATCAGGTTTACTAACATATATACTTTAATTTGCTTAAATCTTAGCAATATTGCATTTAAAGTATAAATAAATGCATACTTTAAAGATATTCCTTACCTTATTCATACTTGATTACATAAATGTCCCAAAGAATTCCTTCTATTTGGCATATTGTTTATTTAATTTACCTTATCTCTTCAAATGCTTTAAAGACTTATGGTTAATATAGATTAAAAAGTTCTTAAGCTAAAGATAGTGCTACCATGTCTCTAAGACCCTTACCGTTGTATAAAATTCTTTATTATAAGTTAGATAATTAAACACTATTCAATTCAATTTTTTACTGAAAAATGCAATAGGTTATTATTCTTGTATTAAAATAGTCCTTATACTAATACTTAAAGTATTTCCTTCAATTTCAAAAGTTTTAGCAAAGTAAGTAATGATGAAAAACTTAAATTTTTCTTAATTAAATTAAATATAATATTTTAGTTACTTCTCTCTATAAAACATACATTTTTCTTCTTAATTTTAAATAATGGTGTAACAATTATATTAAAATTTTGGATAAATTTCCTATAAAAACTAGCCAAACTATGAAAACTTTACACCTTAAAATTATTCTTAGGTGTTAGCCATTCTTTGATGGCCTTAAACTTCTCTTCATCAATTGTTATTCCTATATTTGAAGCTATATATCTTAAAAATATAATTTGATTCATGAAAATGGAGCACTTTTTAAAGTTAGCAAATAATTTTTCTTTTCTTTAAGTATTTAACGTACTTTGAAAAAGTTAAATATAATTATCCAAATTCTTACTATATACCTAAATATCTTAAAATAAACAACCATAAATTTGTGTATGAGAGAATATAAAATATGATTCCTCAATCTTATAAAAGTATTAGATACATTAGTTAATCCAAAAAAAAAAACATAACCATTAATACAAATTATGCTTTGTTTTAAAAGTTATTTTCTATTCATCACTTTCCCTTATTTTAATTTGATGATACCTATTCTTTAAATCAATGTTAGTGAAAATGTAAGAATCATGCAATTCATTTAACATATTATTTAATCTATGAAATATTTATAATTTTGCATCGATTTTATTAATTATGTGACAATCAATATACACTAGCTAAGTCTTATATTTTCTAGGAAAAAGTAATATAGGAACCACATACAAACTTATGTTTTCTTACACATCCATTCTTCATGAGTTCTTTAACTTGCCTTTTAAGTTCATTTATTTCTTTAGGATTACTTTTATATGTAATTTAGTTAGTAATTACTACTTTAGGGATAAAATTAACTTAATATTCAATTCCCATTATAAGTGATAAACCATCTAGAATGTCCTTAAAAAAATAAATAATTAAAATCTTATAAAAGAGATTTAACAATATTAGACAAAAAAGGGTTAAACTTATTAGCACTAAAATAAGTATTTTTGTATAAAAGTACAAATATAAACTATTTTGTTAAAAATGCAGCCTTGGCTTCACTTTTTTTTTTTATATAAATGCTTATTGATTCTTTCTTTCTTTTTAGCACTCTGAACATTTTCTTTTTTTTAATTCGTTTTATTTTTTATTCTTGTATGCATTTTCTTTTTTTAACTTAATCTCTCTTTTTACTTTCACTCGATCTTCATAAATTTGTCTAGGACTTAATGAAATAAGAGTGATTCATTTTTCATTCATAATAAATGAATAATAATTCTTATAAGTCTCATGGGTCACCTTCCTATCATATTGTCACAGTCTCTCTAATAATAAATGACCAACATACATTAGAATTACATCATAAATCATTTTATCTTTGTATCTTCCAATAAATAATGAAACAAGCACTTACTTATTTACCTTGATTTTTTCATAATCATTCAATCATTATAATTTACATAGCTTTTGATGTTTTATAATAGATAAATTTAGCTTTTCAATAAAAATAGTGCCAACAACATTAATACAACTGTCATCATCATATTACATACCTTATCTTTAATATGAAATTTTATGTAAAATATGTTGTCATTTTACACTTCATTCTCATCTTTCACTTGCACATTCAAAGTAAGCCTTATTATAAGTAGCTTTCCATTAACAAAATTTTCCATTCCATTATTATTATCTTCCAACAACAGCATTGATTCATCATCATATTTACCTTTAATTTTAATTTTATTATCCTTCCTAAAAATTATTGTATTCTTGTTAGAATATTATAATGAAATGTGCCTTTTCTTTAAGTAATAAAAATACTTAATATTTCTATTTTTATTTTATATAGCTTCTGTTTTACCCTTATCATTACTACCTTTAACTCTTTTTACCTTAGTTTTAGCCTTAGGCTTAAAAATAACCTTGTTGTGTATTTTACCTTAATTTGGTTTCCAAAGATAAGGAATCTAAATTTTATCCGTATTTAATGGTGTTACTCTTTTACTTAAATTTTCTTTCTACTTTCATTGTCATATGCTTCATATATTTAAATTTCATATATTGCTGTAACTTAACTACATTAGCTATATTACAATTTAATGCTTGTAAAAATTGAGTCATAATTGCTTCCTTATCTTCTTTTACATTCACCCTAATTATGACAATTACTATCTTATTATAATAATTCTTTACATACTAGGACCCTTAAGTAAGGTTTTACAATCTTTGGAAAGGACCATGATACTAATGACTAAGAATAAACCAACTCTTTATCATAACCTTTATATTCTTCTAAGTGTCAATAAAGTGCTCTTAATTTTTATGCCTATTTTGCATAAGTTAATCCCACCAATCTATAATATAATTAGTAATAATTAGTAAACCCTATGACTACTAACTTCACCATTTCTTCCCCAGAATAATTGTGACAATCAAATACTAATTTAACCCTTTTTCATTATTAGTGCATATTAAAGTCATTTTTACTTGGAATGATAGAACTTTCATTGTAAAAATGTCTAAATCATAGTCTTACCTTTTTTCCCACCTTTTAAAATTTCTATCTTTTTTATTAAACTTATCTCTTTAACCCTTTTTACCTATCATACCTAAATTAGGCAAATCTATTTAAGCCCCAAAACTTTAATACTAAGATGATGTGAACCTCACAAAGTAAAATAAAACCCATAAGCAAAATAAGAAATTCAAACCCCAAAAAAGTTAAATTAGGATTAAGACTAAATCCTTGACTTGATGTTTATTATAAAACATAAATCAAAGGTATGAATCAAAATGAGAATATTATGAGAGTAATCTTAATAAGTTCCAAAGTTTTCATAAGAATTAAAGAAAAAAGTTTCTTATATTTATTAAAAATTAATCAGCTAATCTTTATATTATAAGATTACATACCTATATATATAAAGTTTAAAATAGAATAATAAATCCAAAACATAACAAAATTGAAAACCTAATAAGAAATAATAAACGTGACTAACAAAATATTAAATAGTAAATTAGGCATATTAGACTTAAATTAAGATATTATTCAATTCATTATAATCATAAAATAAATAAATAATATGAATGGCCTCCATGAGAAATAAGGTGTATGGTTAAGTTTTGAATTCACCTTAAACTCCATAACTAAATTGTCTTTGAACTTGTATGAAATTTATTAAATCTTAATGTTCTTTAAAGCCTTATTCTTTTTGTTGTGTGTTACTCTCAACCCAAATAATTTCAACAAATTCATTTAAACATCCTTTTAACTTTAACTTTTGTTGTTTAACTTATATGTATGCATAATGGATCATTACATGTGTTAACTCAATTCTCATTATTAAATATTTAATTTCTTAACTTATTTATGTGACTTATCAAAAAATAATTATATAGATTTAATTAATAGTTTAATTAGTGATGCAAAAAAGGATTTGTGCAAAGGCAATGACTCTAAAACTAAGTAAAGAATCAAATTATTATTCTTAAACAATATAATTATATACCTTTCTTTATCCAAGTTGATTAAAACTTAAAGATTGAAAATGACTAAACTACTAAGGTATGTATGTGGAATCATGAGTTTAGTAATGACATATTGTTTCAAGTTGCTTTTGTAAATTAGTATTGGGTATGTGTTTCTTTTGATCTTGATATATATATATATAGTCATTTGTCTTAATATCTCTTTAATGCCTTTAAATTTAGACTAATCAATTTTAGTATTAACCAAGATTTTTTAAAATACATTAATGATTAAGTATTAAGTGTATGTTTTCTTTTATTTTATTTTAAATAAAAGACTTAGGAGGTCTAAGTAAAAATAATGACAATACGCAAGATAAAAAGGATCTAGGATTTTTGTAGAAAAATTGTGACCGTGTAGAATGTTTTCTACGCAATTGATTTGTAACTCACTTTCCTTGAACTGATTAGGAAAACAAGTAAGAACAAAGGAACCCACTAATGGACACATATAAACACGCCATATGGACCCCTACCATTAAAATTTTTTCTTTTGTTGTTTTTAAAAAAGAATTCAAAGGTCATACTTATAGGTTAAATGACACAAAAGTACCATCCACTTCTGCAAGTCAAAATTTTTATGTGAGCATGCCTACATATGTGTGTGCATCTTTATATTTATGTGTTTATAACTTCCTTTTAATATTATTATCAAAATTACAAAAACAAATTCAATTATTTTTTCTTTGCCATGTAGTGACTTTTCCTTAATTTATTTGCCATATAACAACTTTTTCTCAAATTATAATAAATTAAAGAAAGAGAAAACAATTATTTCTATTTTCTTAGTCATTTTCTTTTTCTTTTTCTTTTCTTTAAAATAAAAACAATTGATTGTGTAAGATTTTTTTTTCCATTGGTTTATGCTTTTTTTTAATGTTTTCTTTATAAAAAAATTTACTCATTTTCATTTGAATTTACTTTATTATTTTTTTAAACAACAAAAAAATTACTCTTTAAATAAGATAATTAATGTGGTCATTCATTCTCCTTTTCTAAAAATTAAATACTAATTTAATTACCTTCTTTCTACTTTTATAAAAATAAAATTGTGTTTTAAGAAGGTCAACTTTACTCTTAATAATAAAAAGTCATTTTTTTTATAGAGAGTTGAAACAAATAAACTAACTTACAAAAAATTCTTGTATTTGTAAGTCTTGCTCCCTATGTTTTTATTTATGACTTAGTTAAGTCACAATATGCCTTGATTTGCTAAAAAATGTCAATACATATCAGGGTATGATTTGCAAAAAAATTTGTACAAATGTTCATGAGTATAAAATATAATGTAATTTTATTATTATATCTTGATTACAAATATTATATTTTTTCTTTACAAGAAGATTTTTTTTCTAGTTATATACTTTATAAGAATTCTACCTTATGTTACCAATCAATAATTCATAAACAAAAAGAGCAACATAAAAATTTTATTTTTTAAATATTTATAATTTATTGTATTTTATAAATAAAACAATTAATATTAAATAAATAATAATGTTTGGTATATACTCTTAATGAAATATTTTAAATTTTTTTACTTTTAAATATCTATACAATACAAGGGTTACATACTAACCAAAAACCTTAAGACATAATTAAAAAATATAAACATCAAAACTTGAGACAGTAGAGTTAATAATACAAATAAATCTATTTTAAATTTTAATAAAATTAATAAATTTAATTTATTTAGCTGTTATACATATTAATTAAGAGTCAACTATTTGTATTTACAATAATTTTATTATTACATGATTTAGAATAATAAAATAATTAAAATATATTTCATATTGAATTGAACTTATAATATAATGTTTTAACAATAAATTATAAAACCAAGCAACACGCTGACCCAAACTTAGTGTAATATTAAGTGCTTTTTTTTTTTTTTTTTATAAGAGAGATCATATGGTCAAAAAGACAGATTAGAGTTATTGACGTTGTGTTTGGATAAGGAAGTAGAAAGGACAAGAAAGTGGGCATGGAAAATGGATGAGAGGAAAATAATGTATATGAGAATGTCTTAATAATTTTTCTAAGAAGAACGGATTTGATAGGCCGAAGAAGAAAATTAATTCTCCCCTCTGTTGCCTAAATACAAGAAGCATTAATCTCCATTTTCATCTAGTTTCCTCCCCCTTTTACCGTTGCCCAAACACAATGTAAGATTCAAATACAAAACTAAGAAGCCCAAATAAAAGTCCTTAAACCAGTTGTTTCTAAAATACTGAAGCACAACCTTTGGTATCAGCGGAAATTCCCGAATTCCATAGAACGGAAAGTTTTCTTTGATGTACCCACTTATTTAACCTTATTTATGATATCATAAATACATATCCATAATTTTATCACGATGCCCAGGAATTTTTTATAAGTGCAACCAAATAAAAGAATTTCCAAATTTGTAGGATTTAGATAAAGGAGTTTTTTTTTTTTTTAATTTCAAATGACATTAATTCGTGCAATTCCACCTAGGGTCAAAGTATCTTAATTGTAAAAACTGTACTCATTGAGAGGAATACGTCTTAGTGTTTGCTAATTTCCTTCGTTGGTTTTTTCATGTGAACTATGCATGACGAGGATAAACTATATATACATATGTATACCACGGAAGTTCTGTTGTTTTCAACGTAAGTGATTGGTTTGATTCATCTGATTTTCGTAGATAACTCTGTGGCGAAGAAGATTTTTTAAGATTGAAGACTATCATCTCAACAAAAGTGTAAGCTATTGGTGAGAAAACGACTTTATTTTTTTTCGTAGTTTTCTTCAAACGTAACCCTTACGTCTACGCCACTGTAGGGGACCACTAGGACACAACAGTGAAATAGTAGGGTTGTGCGTCAGGATTAAGCAGAGCGCATCGGTTAAGGTGGAGTCAAAGAGTTATATCTGACATGGGGAAGAGTTGGTAACAGTCGGATTATAGCCTTTGACTTAGCTGTAGCGGAGCGACGACTGAAGAAGGGAGCTGGTCATTTCCGAGGGGGTCAAGTCGCAGCTACAGTTAGGGTTTTGTCACAAAATCCGATAAATATAACATTGTATTTCTGCTCTCAACAGTCAAAAAAAAAAAAAAAAAGCTTTTAGCATTGTAAAAATTAAGCACTTGATTTTAACGTGGTAGTGTTGAACATCATAAGGTCAATATTGCGTATTTGTTTTCGTATTTTAAGGAGGTTTCACACCATTTACCTATTCACCATATTTATGGCGAATTCATGCCTAAATTTCATGAGTTTTGGGATTCTCGGCTTTAATCATTGTAAACATGCTTTCACATATTTTGTCAACTGAGGGGCTTATTGGACACAAAATACACTGTACGAGGCAGAAATTCGCCATCCATAATTAAATACTTAATTATGGAGAAAGATAAAATTGAAATATTGGATGACCCGTATCTTGATTGAGTCAAGACTGATATATTTAATTATGTCTCGATTCATCTATACCTACCTTAAAAAACGAAAGGGAATTTCAATCGTCACGTTTCACCTAGAAAAAGTCTCCGTATGGCCAATAATCAATAAGTTTCGAGGGGGTTTTAATTAGCGTAAGATTAGGACAAATTTTGACGTTCCCACTATATGTTCGTGGTACACTGAGCTGATTGTCAACTTCCTTCGTTTGATCTCCAAGACTGGTAATCGTGAGGAAAACCAATTGCTAAGTGCCTTGGTGATCTAGTCAAGCCACCCGTAGCCAGAGGGGGGAAAGAAAAAAAAAAAATCATGATGTCAATAGTGTTTTTTTTTTTTTTTAGATTTAGTGCAAACCAAGTCAATGGCCAAAGTCATACGATACAATAATAGCAAATTCTTAGTCCCATGTTTAATTGATTGATGTCCCCCCCCCCCGTATGAGTTTTTCTTTTAATTTCGTTTCATTATAAACTAAATTTGAAGTAAAACATAATTATAAAATCATTAATTGTAAAAAAAAACAAATGTTTAAGTTAAATTATTTAAGTGTAATATCTCTATTCTCTAAATAAAAATCATAAGTATTACTAAAATGGATATATTGGTTTTTTTTTTCCTTCCTTTTTGGCTATAAACAAGGGACAAATGTGCTATAACTTCATAAGTAGATGGTCCATTGGGCAGGATTAGGATTGGTAATGAAACTCTCTAATGCAGTATTCCTATTCTTTAAAAAATATCACAAGCAAAAATTCAAATGTCTACCATATTTGTCATGTATAATAGTATGCAAGAACCATAATGAAATGCTTTAATGTAATATTTCATTTCTTTAAGGCATGTATATGAGTGAAATTTGGGTAAATTATTTAAGTCATTACTAAACTCATCACTTATTTTTAGTTTCATAATCTAACTTTAATTTGTCACAATTAAATCATTCGACTTTAATTTTATTTTAATTTAACCATTTTATTGCTCTATGAAATTAAAAGTAATAATACTTATTTGCCAACAAATATAATTTTTATGCAATTAAACTTACTATATTTGCTTTTTATTTTTTTCAATATGTTCATATACTAAGATTATATACATCATTCCAAATTACACATTGTAATAGTAATTGTTTTTTTTAATTTTTAGAATTTCAAAGTTTTAGGGCTAATTTTTTTTTATTAATGCATGAGTAAACTTATAAATTTCATTTTTTTAATTGACTTCTAATTTCATTTGCATCAAAATTTAGAATAATTTGAATAATTTTAACATATGGATGTACTCATTGAGCAAAAATAAATATTATAGAATTAATTACATGGAAATGTGTTATTTAGCATATAATTTTGGAACTTTTAATCTAATAAAGTGATTATATTGAAATAAAATTAAAGTTGAGTGGTTTAAATGTGACATATTAAATTTAAGTGATTAAAATAAAAATAAATGATAAGTTAAGTGATGAATTATATTAGTTGGCGAATTTCACAATATAATTTGTCACTTGGAACCAAACATCACTTTGGTCACAAATACTTTATAATCAAAGCTTTTTTCTTTCTTTTTTTTGTTTCAAAGAAACATTATATATCATAATTAAATTTATAATCAAAACTCTAATCAATAATATTATAATAATTAACTATAAAAATTTAATTGAAATGTTATAATAATTAACTATAAGATAAAATTTTTTAAAGAAATTATTTTTATATTTTCTTTAATTATAAGTATTTGCATTGACATATGTAAATTTTTTTTAATATAAATAAAGTAATAAATTGAATAAATGAGATATACGTTGAAATTTTAATTCTATTAAAATACTAAAAGAATAAAAATCAACTATTAAATTATTATCAAATTAAACAAATTTTGAGAACTTACTAAAAAAATTAAAATTTAAATTAAATATTTAGATATTACTAAGGTTAAACAAACATCGCTATATAATTTTTTGTTAACTTTCTCTTAGTTTTAGTAAAATTTGTATTACACACAAGTTTATCATATTTGCTAAGAAGTGTATTTTTCTTAAGGAAAAATAAAATGAGACTAAAGTTTTAAATAATATTTTTTTAAGAAAAAAGAGAAATTTTAAAATATTTTTTTGTCCTTTCTAAGAGTATTGTTTTCTTTTTTTTCTTTTATTGTCCTTAAATCTGCATATTTACATTTTTGTTAAGTTTTAAATATATGCAAATAATTATTAATATGATTTGATTTAATATGTGATAGATCATAGTTAAGTAAATTCAATTTTTAATTATCATTGTTACTATAAATAATGTGAGAATCTTCTAAGAAAAGTATATATATTAATATTTATAAAATTTGAATTCTTATCACATAAAATTTTGAAATTAATGAAAAATACAATTTAACTAAACCAAACAATTGAAAATAATAACAATAATAATGATATTTAGTGTCAAATTCTTTTATGTTTATTTCATTATACAAAATTTTCAACAATTATTAATTGATTAGATAAAATTTTATTTGACTATTTGACAATATATAAAAGTAAGGAAACTCAATTACATAAATAAATCATTAATTTTTTCTCTACTTTGACAATATATATTTATACTAATATAAGATTTATATTAAGTGTAGATTTATAATATTTATTAAAATACTTATTCTTACTTGTATGTTATTAAAGAATAAAAAAGATACTTGAATTATGAGTATATTTTTTATAAAAAATGAATTTTATTTTAATACCCATAAATATTTTTTTAAAAAAAATAAAATAAATAAAAAGGCTTAAGTATTGTTTTAAGAAAATAAAAAGGATAAATAAAAAAATTAGGTTATGAGTATTTTTTTTTTGGAAAAAAAATCAATTTTGTAAATATTTTTCTCCTCTTAAAAAAATAAAAGGTAGCATTTAGGATTTTTTTTCATTTTTAAAATATTATGTTAACTATTTTCTTTTATTTTTCTTAGTTGTCAAAGTTTGTGCTAAACGAATTTTAAATATATATGAAACATTATTAACATAAATGAGACAAATTATCGTAATTGATTATATTGAGTATATCATATTTATGTTAAAGTCTTAATTTTATAAAAATGTTAAAATATATTACAAACTAATTAGTAAGTTAATGTTAAATACTAAAAAATAAAAAGAGGAATTTTTTTGTCTTTTTTTTTTCTCAAATATGTTCCTTGTTTCTTTCATTTTCCTTAAATATGAGTTTTTTTATGTGCAAATTTTAAATATATATCAATTATTTTTAATATATATTAGTTAAATTGTAAAAAATGTTAAATTATAATTTAGTATCATTAAAAAAAGATGACAATTTAATAAAATGAATATATGTTTAAATTATAATTATATTAGAATATTAAGAAAAATTACAGATTAATTATTAAGTTAATGTGAAATATTACAAATTATAAAAATTTACAATAAATTAAAATTTAAATCAAATAATTAAATATTACCAAATCCACATTATGCTTGAGAATATCATATTAACGAAGAAATATATTTTTGTTTGTTGTTTTTAAATAGAAAATTTAAAAATGACTTAAATTATCAATATTTTTTTCTTTTTAAAAAATCAAAACATAAATTTAAAAGTATTTTTTAATTTTTAACAAAACAAAATGGGAAAAAAAATTAAGTAAAGTTATGACTATTTTAAGAAAAAACTACATTTAGAAGTTTTTCCTTTCTCCCCTCTAAAAAAAATAATTTTAAAAAATTACTATTATCTTTCAATTTTTCTTTTTTGTAATTGTTAATATTTGTATTATACAAATTTTTGACATATATGAATGATTACTAATATAATTTGAATAAATTGTGATAAATGTTATCTGAAATTAAAATTGAAGAAATATATTAGATATATTGAAATCTTAATCCTATTAAAATATTAAAAAAAAAAGATAAAAATTACTAAAAAATAAAAATTAAATTAAATCTTTAAATATTTCTATAATTAAACAAACATTGCTCTATAAATATTTCATCATATTTTTAAAAATTTTAATAATATACATATACATATATATCAAATATAAATATAGATTTAGAAATTATTATTTTGATTCATGTCCTATCGGTATTGCTTTTTTTGAAAAAATGTGTACGATATATCAATCAAAGTAATTATCCCTAAAGGAAGGCAGCCCAAGAAAAACATAACTAGGAAGAGAATAAATATCTTAGAGAAAATTTCATGAAAGAATAAAGTTAGGAAAAATAAGAGAGAGAGAGAGAGAGAGAGAGAGAGAGAGAGAGAGAGAAGGGGAGAAAAAAAAAAAAACAGTTTAGTTATTTCCATTGGAGCAAACCCCAAAAACAACAGTCTCTAATTTGGCTGTTATAAAATGCCGCCGAGAAGCAGCAGAACGTATTCTAACATTTTATGTAACCGCACACGAACAAAGACAAAAGCAAGCAAAGCAGACAGAGAAAGAAAGGAGCAAGCAAGAAGCTCCAAGAATCTTTCGAGACAAATAACCAACAAAAGAGAATCAAGAGGAAGCAAGTTGAGCAAGCTGTAACTTAACTAGCTAGCCTTTTTAGGTGCTAATAGTTAGCTTGAGGCATATTACTACTAGTATATATATTGCCATGGCAGACGAGTTTAACACAGGCACAAACTGGTGGGATTCATCTGCCGGGAATAGGTTCGATAGCGCTGGCCCGTCTTCTGCGTCTTCCGGGCATAACGGTTTAGGCTGCAGCTTTGCTTGGCCAATTGAAATGGCGGATGTCAAGGCCAGTTCTTCCTTGGAGTCCGTATCGGTATCGGATAGTTCTTCTGTTTCCATGATACCCAGAAGCTGCAACACGGCCATGACTCTGCTGGTGACTCGCATATCATGAATTTAGGCCTCTCTTCACAAGCCATGGATTGGAACCATGCCTTACTGTAAGTCTCTGTCTTTTCCTTTCTCTCTCCGTATGCCATAAACCCTTGTTGATTTGTTTGCGAGTCTTGCAGAGGACTCATGAATACAATGCTGATTATAGCTCATTGTTGGGATTTCTCCTTGACAGTCGTGGCGATAAGGCTGAAAACAGTTTTCCTTCAATGCTACACGAGAACTTGAATTCTAGCACGGATTATCAGCAAGAAACTGGGATGTCATCATCCCAAATTCCTTGGAGTGAAAGGGTAATTACTGGAGTTAGCGTGGATTCCACTATGAATGAATTTAAGCAAATTGGTCGCGGATTTTCTTTAGATCAACCTCAGTTTAGTTCTCATGGAAGCTCTAGTGATAGTCCTGTGACATGTCAAGGTTTGCAGCCTAGTTTCCAAATGGATTCGTCAGTTACCTATGGGAATCCTTCGACCATGTTTCTAGGACTATTGGGGTCTGAAAATCAGCCACAACAGTCTTCATTTGAGAGCCGGAGGATGAGTTATCCTTACAGGGCAGCAAATTATGGTGTTGGTGGTAATGAATCATCACCTTCATCATGGTCTAAAATGCCCCAAATCTTGAGGAATTCACCTCCCAAACAGGCTCCCCATAGCCAGTTGCACTTCTCAAACAACACCCCGTTTTGGAATGCGTCTGCCAGTTCCGTGAACGATGTTCGTCCCAGCTTCTTCCCATTGCCACAACCGCAATTTCCTGCACCGAAATTTGAACAGAAACCAAAGGTATGCAAGTTTTATGTATACAAAAAGAAAACTGCCGCCATATGTGCACAAATTGCTATAGTCCTATAGACATAGATGAAATAAATAGATCTTTAGGTGCTCAAAACCACCAAGAAGATCAGTAGGATTTAAACTATTGAGTATTGAGAGCTTAAGGTCAATTTGATACACTCATTTTGCAGCAGAATATGTCTAAAGTGCCGGTATCGAGTACAGCGGGGAATAAAAGTAGTGGGAGTGACGCAGCAGCAAAAAGGCCGAGAAATGAAGCGCCTTCACCTTTGCCACCCTTTAAGGTAAGAAGAATTTTGATTAATAACTATTATTATGAGGATTGAGATGAGGCCAAACGATACTAACTAGGCCTCTTACTTGAAGCCAATATACCAAATCTAGAATTTTATAGATGAGAATTTTTGTGACTTTGAATTGATCACACAGGCGAGGAAAGAGAAGATAGGGGACAGAATCACTGCCCTCCAACAATTGGTTTCACCTTTCGGGAAGGTAAGATAATTTCCAAATTTTTTCTGCTTTACTTTCACGGAGAGAAATTTGGTAATAGATGTTATTTGCATTATTGATCATTTTTAAAAGCTTATGATTGTTTTTTTATTTTTCTTTTTGTTTCAATTACGGTATTTGTGTCAGACTGATACAGCTTCGGTGCTCTCTGAAGCTATTGAATACATCAAAGTCCTCCATGAGCAAGTCACTGTACGTTCATTTTCCCGTATAGACATTTCAAGCTATTCTCAGGGTGACAATTATACTTTATAGAATCAAGCAATTTTAATATATATTCTCATCATCTTATTTTATAAATGTCAGGTTTTAAGCACCCCATACATGAAAAGTAGACTTCCCACACACCACCAGCAGGTATATTCACATACATGATGCTTGTTTTCTATGAGGACTCAGTCTGCTTAATTATCACATATGTATCGCCAAGGATAGCTCATAATTAAGCTTTCTTCATCAATGAAATTGATAGATCATGCTCTCTTCATGTAGGGTACCGACAAGTCTAAAGATCCTGAAGAACAAAAACAGGATCTTAGAAGCCGAGGACTGTGTCTGGTGCCAGTTTCAAGCACTTTACCGGTTGCTCCTGAGACAACAATGGATTTTTGGCCCCCTACATTTGGAGGAACATTTAGATAAAATGGAAAGGGAAATGGTCGCAATGCAAGAACAGATTCCATGCAACAAGTGCATATGATCTCACCAGAAAACCCTTAAGCCAACTTGGCATGATAAGATGAAATGTGAACAAGGAATACACAACGGTGTAGCACCCCCTGAATGTAAAAGTCAGCAACAGCAGCAGTTTAGACTACTGTGGAGAAATTGGTGGAAGAGAAGAGAAAAGAAATGACCATTGGAAGGTACACGGCCAGTGTTGGGCCAGCGATAGGCAGAACAATGCAGGTTGGCTAATATTCGGACCATTTTGGAAGCATATCAATTGTTGAAATAACAGGAGGATTATAGGGCTAAGAAGGAGAATAGGTGCTGATTTTAGGGAAAAACTGCTAAGAATATTCGTTTTAGATAACATTTGTTTGTATTGCAGTAGTTATGATTGAATTAATTAAGTAGAAAAGAATATGTAAAGAAGCTTTTGTTGTTCCTACTGCTAGTCCATATCTATCTATCTATCTATATATATATATATAGTGATTTGGAAGTGAGGCTGGCATTAACTCTATTGCTGTCATGAGAAAGATGAAAATGGGTGGGGAAGAGAGAAGGAAAATGAAAGGGAATAATCGGAATTCCTGAAGTCGATTGGAAATGTCACTTTTGATTTGTTTTGTGTTTGGAATATTGTTAGTGGAAGTCAGAAGGTGGCCCGCAGCTCCTCCTTCCAGGTCTTTATTTTATTTTATTTCTTTTCTTGGGTTTTATTAAATTCTTATTCTAGGAATGGGGAAGTATTTGTCCGCAGATGCCATCGGCCTGTGCTTTTAGTTTTATGCTTTTCATCCAATGGTCACATTGAGGAGCTTCCATTGGAAGATAAGGAAGCTGAAGTCTCCCCCACGCCACCCCGTCTCCGTCCCACCCCCTTGCTTTGGATATATATATATATATATATAAAGAGATTGCTCTTTATAATACTTTCAAAATTTTTATGTTAGTATGGTTTCCACAAAAAGTAAATAATTATTAATTAATCGCCGTCACCTGTCATCTAGCGCATCGCTTTCATCCAAACTCATCTCACTGCTGTAAAAGTGTTGGTAGCACAGGGCCCTTACCATCGCTCTCGTCTATGCACAAAGTCCCTCTTTACCATTCTAAAAGAAGACTGAAATATGATGACAGAGAAGAATAAAAGGGAAGAGTGTAATGAGGAGCATGAAATTGTTTTTGGTAGCACAGGACCCCCGTTATGACAAACTCATTTTTCAATTGTAACTTTGAGGAAATCTTTCCATTGTATTGGATCTTGTAACCTTATGTGGACATTGCATACATATTCTAATGGAGTATTTTTCAATTGATTCACCGTCAAGCGCTCTAAACGGGAAGAGTACGAGGAGAGGACTTGGGGGGGGGGGGTGTGAGGCCACGAGGAGGATACTGGACTGGACTGGACTGCAAACATGATTCAATAGATGGTACGGAATGGGCTAACTTTCTATTAGAGAAGCTAAATTACCAAATGTTTTTGATAGTTTCAATTAGGCAAGAAAAAAAAACGTTTTTTTGCCTACATTTTTTGTCTTTTGTGATTTTTATTCATCACTTTTTTCTTTTTTATAATTTGCGTACTACTTTTTGTTGCATCTCGCTTTTCTACGCTTTTGTTACGTCTCTTTTATTGTATTTGTTGCTTTAGTAGTCCATCCAACAAATATTACATAAATATAATTAAATGTCATATTAACAAATTACTAGTGACGTAATACCTTTAAAAATAAATTTAAAAAATTAAAATTTCTCAAAATATCATTAAAAATTTATGAATTGAAAAAAATTCTAAAAGTTTTCAAAAAAACACTTAAAAGATTATAAGCCTTTATTTTTTTTTTTTTTGGGGGGGGGGGCATTTTAACTATGAAATTAGTTCTCAAACCCGAGGGACTTTGGCACATTGTTATTAGATCACCCCACAATTTAAAATGTTTGATTCTCATTTGGGTTGAAAATAAATTAGGGCGGCAATCAAATTGATCGAGCCTTTTCCACTTCACCTCTTTGCGACTTTTGCAACCATTGGCTAAATTTGCACCGTGTTTAAGTATTCTACGGAATTTGGTCCCTCTCTTTCTGCAAAGTTGCATCAACAAGCACAAATATTATAAGTAGAAAAGAATCTACCCCTATTGATAAATGTGACATTATTAGTACTCTTCCATGTGACTCCATGATATCATTGTCTTCTAATTACACTTTCTGTCTACCTTCCTTTCAGATGCTCACTGACAATACTATTGTTTGGGGAAAGCAAATTGGCTTTGCACGAATTCCCATATAAGCAATCTCCTGGGGCCTGGCCAGGTAGATGGTTGCAGAATGGTATGAGCTGCATTACTACACCATGTGCAACTGCTTGATCCTTTCCTCACACATGTACCTTTTTTAATGCACTCGAGTGAATAAAGCAACAAATCTTACTCGAATTTTTAAAGGATATTTTCTACAAACAAAAGATTACATGATTTTAACCTCAGCGAAAAAGAAGACTAAAATACACTTATTTCTCCGTGACATTGGTTACAGAAGCATGGCAAAGGTATTGAAGACAACCTACAATCATATAGAGAACAACCATAGTGTGGCGTGTACAAAGAACGTGACCAAGCGAAGTATTATTTCGACAAATGCGTATTCTGTAACAATTTGAACAATTTTCTTCAAAAAAAAAAAAAAAGAAAAAATTGAAGACCAAACTGTTTTGGGGTTGTTGACTGAAATTAAGCAGATCCTTTGAACTTCTTTGTGGTGGTAGCAATGTACTTCCCCTGGCCAAAGGCCTTCTCCAACTCAATCTGAGTAGGCTTTCTTGTCCCATCCCCAGCAAAAGTTCCTGCACCATAGGTGCTTCCTCCTTTCATTTCTCCATCTCAAACATGCGAGCACCAAATGTGTAACCAAATGGGGACAAAGATCATTCCATGGTGATAAGCTGGGTAATAGCAGTCAACCTGTGAAAGTTTGAAAAGTTTCATTACATTATGTTCAGCTTCCTTTTCGCCTCTATGCCATAGAACCATCTAAGCCAGGCGAGTCGTATAGGGAAATACACTGTAGTCTCTTGTCCACCACCTTGAGATCTAGTGCTAAAGAAAATTTTGTCAGCAAGCTGTTGTATTCTCCATAGACCCCTGGTTGCATTCAGAAAAGCTTTAAACTGGGCTGCCATCATTCCAAGTCTTGTTGGGAAGCCAAAGACAAACCCATCAGTGTCAGGAAGATCATGAGGTGAAATGATTGGCACACCACTCTTTGGAGGTGCACTCATTTTTGCAAGCAACTCCTCTGTAGAGTCCCAGGAACCTATCCATATGCCAATATCAGCTAAAGGATCAACATGCAACTTTCACATTACAAGAGTAAAGGGCAATGACTAAGCCCCACACCATATAAGCCAAAGCCTTTTAGCCTTATTTTGATAATAGCATACCAACAGAAAAAGAAATGTAAGCACTTCAAAGGCATGAACACAAATGTGTTTGCAGCTGTTTGTAGTCATCCATCTCTGAAAAGTTCTAGCCTTCTTAACAAGAGACGTTAAAGATATAAGAAGTAATCTAATGCAGCAGTTCAAACAAATTGAGAAACATTCCCGGTCATTTATCAGATCACAGAGTAGATGTCTGAAAACAAGATGAAAAACTACAAATTTACCTTAACTCAATACAAAGCCAAATTTGGGACAGACGACATAGCTGTCCAATCATGGAAAGAAGTCCATCAGAAGAGCCTCTACAGCCCCCAGCAAGAGTGTCAGAATTTCAAAGGACACAGGGTTCTAATGAATCATTGCTTTCCTCTCCCTAGAATTCCATCTTGCTTGCAATTACCTTGTATTTTCAATTGGCAACAAACAAATCTAAGGTGAATTTAAAAGTTTAATTTTGCAGTGGCAATGAACTCTTATGCATTTTCTTACCTGCCCTAATTTGACTTCGACACCTTCAACAGAAGCAGCCCCTTTCCTGATCTCTTCTGCAAGTTTCTCAACAAGTCCATACATTGAATACTACCTGTAATGATAAAATTTGATTTTGAAGCAAAAACATAAGATATTCCCAGAAGAGCACCAAGCATGCCAACCATTAAGAACTGAACCCCATACAACTGAACTCTTCCCTCTAAGCACCACCCCACATCCAAACCAATAAAAAAAAAAAAAAAAAAAAAAGCATGTAAGCAAAGCCAAAGAAAGAAACACGGTATAAAGATTATAACATCCGATTGGGGAAAGAATACAAAATGCAGGATAATTTAACAATTATGAGCAAGAAGTAGGAACTGAATTAGATGCAGTAACCCTTGAGGAAGTCGGCCATGGTAAATTTGGCCAAAACTGAACACAATGTGTCCTAGTTGCAAATAGTTGCCAAATTTTAAATCATAGTTACCACAAATTAAAATAAATAACAAATCCTTGCCACAGCATGTGTGAATCTCAAACAGACTTACCAGTCCATGTAATCACTTAGGCTGCAAAGATGTAAGTGTCAACATGTTAATCTTACGGCTTCTTCTGACAAGATACCATATAAAACAATGATAACCTTAATTACAATTACGGCCTTAAGTCAAAGATTTGGCCAGAAAAATCTTAGGACAATAAGGAAACTGAAAACGATCACTAAAATGAAACAAGGACCATGCAATGAACAAGAAATAAGTGCAACTGCTCCAACTATAAGATTAATAATATTGATATCTGCATCAAGGAAAACCTTCTACTTGTTGCTCTCTGCCTCCATAAGATTCCTGATTATGGAGCCTGGACATTTCAAACATTCTCTTCCTTCTCTCTTTTTATAGTCATTGACTATTCTATTAGCAATAGGGCTCGTTCATCTAAACCAACTCCTACATTATCTTCTCTATTTAGAGAAGACATATGAAGTGCATGCAGCTGGTCAATTGGCTGCAAGAGGACATCACCCTATAGATATAAAACATATTCTCTGCCTAAATTCCCAGTTAAGAATATGGCAAGAATGCCACTGCATAGAATCTAGCGTCCATATCATCATATCTCTTTTTGTGGTGCTAGTTCACTAAATAATAAAATGAGAACAAGGCTTCCATTAGCATGCATGGAAATTACGAATGGAGGTGGAAAAAAGCAACAACTGCAGGGACCATGTGCACTAGCAGACCACTAAAGAATGGAAATTTGTGGTGATCCCACTTCAGGCTCAGTAATAACCAAATGAATCCATCTTGCTATTACCAATATTAGAGCCCAGATTGTCCTTAAGGTCTTGCAGACAATGTTCCATCACACATTCAGTTGCATGAAAAGAAAAGTAAAAGCAACTGGACACAAATGAGACCTTTGTCAGAGATATGAAAATATCATACTTTCTGTCACATAAAAAAACATTTTAAATCAATGAATCTGGTCAACAAGAAAAGCACTCAGCACTATCAATTTGAATTTGAATGGTCCAATGGGCAGATGGACTAAAACTTGGGGAAAATAATACCTCGATTTAGATGTGATTCTGAATTGACGACTTTGTAAAGTATTAACCAAATTCCTTTGCAATAGCCATCAACAACGATCACCAAGGGGTACTTTAATAAATCACAGATCATTGCCTTGCCCTCGTACTTAGATTCTAGAATAACCCAATGAGGCTTAAAAGAGCAAATCTGCTTGGCAACCAAATTCTCATATCCGTCTTCCTCAAAAACTCAGAATTGCTACAATTTCAGTAATCATCAATGAGAATCAGCAAAATATAATATTTCAGCTCTCTAATTCACTGCATTTTCTCACCATCAAACACTTGTGCGCGCGCATGCAATCCCAAGTCCCAAAACAGCAATTGAAACGACTGAGAGAGTCCAAATTAAGCTCTGAAAAGGAAAACACGTTAAAAGAAAGCGAAACATCCAAATAATCAAATTAAATAAATTTCTAAAAATCAAAATGTCCACACTACAAAAGGCGGAAAATATAAAAACCTAAAACTAAAAAGAGGTGTGTAGCATTGACCTTATAAACATAGCTAACACACACACACACCCATATAGATATATATATATATATATATATATATATATATATATATATATATATATATATATATATATATATATATATGTAGAGAGAGAGAGAGAGAGAGAGAGTAAGACGAAGACATACACAATGTAAACCTTGGTGGACATGGTTCGAAGAGAATGGCAGTGGGAGTAGCTTCTGATATTTCTCTACTGTTTTGCTTATTTTTTAAAGTGTTTGGACGAACGAACGGATCTTAAGTGAAAATAAAAAATAAAAAAATGTTGTTGGTTATTTGTTGTTATTAGGGTTTAAAAAAATAATAATAATAAATCACAATTAGGTGGGTCCTCTAGTGTTAGCACAGTTAAAGTAATTAAAGATTAAACTTTGGCATCATTAATCCAAAAAAACGTATTTATATCCGCTTGACAACATGACTCAGTTTAGCTTATAACGAGTTTAAAAAAAGAAAAAGTTTAGCTTATAATCTTTATTAAGCCACATAACAACTTATATTTTTAAATTGGCTATTGTGGTTTATATTGTGAGTAGAGATGCTGGTTTTTAGATTTTTTTTTTCATATATAAAAGTAAGAAGCATGTTAATTTTTCGACAATTCTTAAAATAAAAACAAAATAATAGTTTCTCTCCCTACAACACTTGAAAGTGTCTTTATTGTATTTATATTAAGGCCATAATTTAAATAGGATAAGTTTCTTGAAAATTTTTAATTTTTTATATTTTTTAAATTAATTATAAATCTTGAAATTCTGTTATAATTTATAATATTTTTAGATAATGAGTGGTTTAATTGTTAAACATAGTTAATTATGTAATGAAACACTAATTTAATTTTAAAAAATAAAGTATAAAATTAAAAGCAATGCATGGGTATTTTGCTCCCAAAAGAATTATTTTTGTAACCACATCAAAAGCAATAAAAAATGTAAATAATTTAAAAGGTCTTTTTACTTAAAAACCTCAAACTTTTAATCTTAAAACTATTGTTTCATATTAAATAAGTTTGTTGATTTTTCTCTCTTTGATGGGAAGAGAATCAATGGTTGAAAATAAGTCTCATCTTTTCATCTTGAAACCCATTTTTGAACAAAAGGGTAAAGATCACCCACAAATCTGTCTTTTAATGATTTGTCATAAAGATATTCTTAAAAAAAAATCTCACTTTTAAACTAAAATAATTAAAAAAAAAAAAACTATAAACCATAATTTTGTCTTGTTTATATCATTTTTAGATTGGCAAGAGTTCTGAAAAATAGAGGGGTTTTGTGTAATGGTTCGTATCTATTTTAGTTGATTACTTTTACTTATTTATAGATATAAAAGGATTTGTCTTATAGTGTTTAAATTTTAGTAAAATAATTAGGTTAACTATGTTCTTATTTATTTACCAATTCTTGTTCAAAAAATCAATTTATGATGACATTGAATATGAATACTTATTTATATGACACTAGATGTATATTATTGACTAAATTAGAGTCATAATGTAGTTTGTGAGATATTAATGCATTTGTCTTAGTGTTGGTATGTAGGTACCACATCTTTATTGTTCTTAAAAGAAGCATGAGAATATGACTTAATATGATTGTTTAGAAGATACCTTCATTGGTCTTTAAATCAAAATTTCCAAGATTGTCTTTAGTGTTTAAGATAAAACATTTACATCTAAAAGCCTTAAAATGATTAATTCATGACTTTCTTCCATTCCATGACTTGTAAAGAGTTTATTTGAGGAAAGGATGAATTAGAATGTAGTTTGACACATAACATACTGGATGTTCTAGTCATCTTTTGCAAGGTTTTATTTTTTTTATTTAGTTACCTTATTTTGTTAATGCATTCTTGGAGCTAAAAAGTTACAAGAAATTTCTTGGGCATCATAAAATTTTTTGAAACCTTTATTTTCAAATTTTCCTTTATGGTCACTTTTAATTGAAGTGACAGGGTATCCCTTCTTAATTTGCTATTATTTGCAAAGTCTTTCAAATACTTTCAATGTCTTATTCTTGTGTGTGAGGAACAAAGCCCACATAAATATAATGTAATCATTTACTATGGCAAATGCATAATGCTTGCCACCTAAGGTAAAGACTTTAGATAGACTAAAAAGATCCATATGCAATAATTGAAAAGGTTTGGAAGTAAACAATACATTTTTTCTCTTAAAATGACTTTTTACATGTTTGTCCATTTGACAAGCATGACAAAGTTTGTCATTCTCAAATTTTAGTTTAAGTAATCCTTCCACAAGGTTGCGGTTGTTGAGCTTGGATAACAATTTCATACTTGCATATCCTAAAAACTTATGTCATATCCATGATTCTTTATTTACAAAAGTTAAACACTAAAGGAATGAAGATCAACAACATAAATATTATCATATTTATTTATAGTGAACAAATTTTCATTTGACTTGGAATTAGGAACAACACATATATTAGGCTTAAAAGAAATTTTATAAGCATTGTTATAAAGTTGACTAATACTAAGTAAATTAAATTTAATACCATTAATTAAGGAGATATTATCATTAATGGGAGAATTTTCCTCACCAATGTTTGCAATGCCAATTATCTTACCTTTGGCATTGTCACCAAATATTACATTTTCTTTAGTAATAATTTTAAGAGAGAAAGTTTTCTACATTATTGGTCATATGTCTAGAACATCCATTATCGAAGTGCCATTTACTTTTATCTAATTTTAGGTGCCCAAATTTGTTTGGGTCCTTTTGGGTAAGTTATGGAGCTTTTTGCATTACCATAAAAATTTCTAATACCATGAATATTTTTTTGATGTTACATGTATGACTCATATGTCCAAAATCACCACAATAATAATATATAATATGATATTTCTTATATAAAGATAAATGTGATGCTTTAGTAAAGTTATACATACAAGGTTAAGAGGTATGAGAAAAGGTATTAGTCATATCATTATGTATATAATAGCTATGCCAAAATGATTTTTCTAATTGAATTATAAGGAGTTTTAAGTTGTTGTGATACATGTCCATACATAAATGCATGTTTTTTACTTTTAAATGATTACGATGTATGTAATTTTATGTGAATAGTTGTAACTTAAACTTTATGTAAATGATATGAGTGATTAAAAGCCAATCTAAATTTATAATTGATTGACAAACTTTTTTTTTTTCCCTTAACAAACTTTTAAAAAAGAATTTTGAAGGTTTTCATTTTCCTTCTTGAGATAAAAATTTTCCTTTTTAAATTTGTTTAAAGCAATGTCAAGTGCTTTTTATAAATGCTTATTCTCTTAAATGAGTGATTCATTTATACTTTTCAAGATCTCATTTTTACACTCTATTACTTTAAAGTGAGTATTAAGATTACTGAATTTGACTGCTTATTTGAATATTTATTTGTTTATACATTTAAGTATGCTAACATCTTAGTATCATCACAAGAGTCATAGTTAAAATTTACCTTATTGTCTTTTCCCATGAAGCACATGGAGTTTGTTTCGTCAGCAAAGGATTCATCATTTGAATTATTAGAGTCATCATAAGTGACCTTATATGCTTTGGTTGGCTTTTTACCCTTTTTCTTACTATAACAATTTGTTGCAATGTGTTCAGGTTTGTTACACTTATAACAAATAATTTCCTTGTTTTATTATGCATCATTTTTGATAGATCGTCTGAATGAATTTTAGCAAATTGTTTTTTATTCTTTAAAATTTACCAAACTTTTGCGTAAGCATTACAAATTCTTCTTGATCTTGTTTACTAAATGAATTATCATCCTTTTCATTTTCTTGATCATCTTTAGCTACTTTTCTAATTAAGGTTGAGACCTTAAATGCCATGCCTTTCTTTTTTTCTATGACTTTCCTTTTTAATGTTATTTCGTATGTAAATAATGAACCCACCAACTCATTTACGAGCAATATTTTTAGGTCCTTTGATTCTAAAATTACAATTACCTTTAGGTTCCACGATTATAGAAGTGACCTAAGTAAGTTTTTCATAAGTGTTACATTATCAAGGTTCTTTCTAAGATTTCTCAAAGAATTAACAATGTTAATAAACCTCGAATACATTTTAATGCTATTTTCATCACTACTCATTTTAAATAATTTATACTCATACATAAGAATATTAATCCTAATGTCTTTGACTTGGGTGGTTCCCTTATAGTTTAATATAAGATTGTCCCATATTTCTTTAACTAGCTAATAAGAAGAAATACGGTTGTATTCGTTTGGAGTTATGACACAATAAAACAAGTATTTGACTTTAGAGTTAAGATTTTGGTTTTTGAAATATTCTGAGGTGTACTTACTTTTAGGTTTATTGATAATTGTTTCATTTTTTATTTTGGTGATTCTTCTTGGACCTTAAGAGATTATTGGCTAAATGGTAGAGTCATAGTATTAAAGGTTCATGGTCATTTTGCTTTTTCAATAGTTAAAATTTGTGTTATGAAAAATAGAAGGTTTAAAAAGGTTATTGCCCTCAAGGTGACACAAAGGTTGAAAAGAAGCCATGGATCAACTTGGTAAAGTTGATGATTTAAAAAACCTAGTTTTGATATCAATTCTTGGTCCCAAAAATACCCAAGAGGGGGGTGAATTAGGTTGACAAAGGATATGAGACTATAATATGGGTGAAAAAATTAAAATGGTAACTATTTTAGCAAATACAAAAATATAATATAATATGTGAATAAATTAATACAATTTAAATGATGAAAATATTGATTAATATAAAAATATAAATTAAGAAAATTTAAATCAATATATAATTTCTACGTAAGAAAGATATGTGTTATGATAAAAAAATTTGTTAAGTGCATGACCTTGTAAAAAAAATTAAATTATAAAAAAGTAAGATATAATAATTCATAGAAGTCTTATGTTTTTTTCCTAAAACCATCGTCTTAGGAGTTTTAAATCTACTATTAAATTCCTTAATAGGGAGTAAACCAAATACAATCACAACTCTACTAAGGTCTATGACCTTTACAACACACTCACACAATTGTATTTTTTAAGCTCTTGATTTCTCAATCTTATAACCTTAAAATCTCACATTCACACTCTTTTCTTAAGAATTTTTCTCACTTTTATCATATACTTTTTTGTTGTAATAACTCGATATAAATTCCTTGATGTGTATTGCTTATCATCTATTTTTTCTACTATTAATGAGTTTATGTTAAGTTCATAATGAGTTGTTTGAATTATTAAAATTATTGCCACAAGTCGTGTACTCCCTTGGGTGTCACCAATAGTTGGAATTATTAAAATTAATACTAATGCCGATGCACAACTGGACAGGACAGGGTTGGGAATAGTGTTTTGGAATTCTACAGGGCAAGCCATCATCGTCACCAACACAACCTTAAATGGATCATTCACACAAAAAATTGTAGAGAATCTTACTATTAGTTATGTCGTCCAACAAGTAAAGCTAATGGTGTTGGCTCAAGTTGTTGTAAAGAGGGACAATCATCTTGCCCAAAAAGCGATATTGTCTTCTCCATGTGTGACTTCTACTCTGCAGCACAAGATATAAAAAACTATTGCGTGCTCTTTTTCTAGTTGTTCTATCACATGAGCAGTGTCTGGTGAGTTAGGTGTCTTGGTACTCACATATTTTTATGAATACAAATAACAAGCAGTGTCTTGTGACCAAGAGTTTAAGATTCACTGCAAGGGTCATTTGCTCCATATTGTAAAGTTGCGAAAGAGTTAGCAAGAATTAACTTCTTTTCTGAAATCAATTGAGGAGCAATCTGTGGTGACCGGTCTTTTTTTTATCTTGGCAAATTATCATTTCTTGCTTCTATAAGCCTAAGCCTGAAATTAATAAGTTCCAAGTAGAAAGACAGAGACTTTACATCATCAACTACGATGGAAAATGCATTTTCCTTGAGATATCCAGATCTCTGCTTTAGAACATCTTCCACCAAACCCACCACAATTTTAGACCCTTGCAACCCTTTGAGAACTCGTCAAATTTAATATTGACTACTGGTGTATCTTCGGATCATAATTCTTTGATATGAATAGAAAACGAACAGGAAAACAAAGTGAAAGAAAAAAAGAAGAAAGCATGAGCAGATGATCATTCAATTTTTATGGCAGATATATATTTTTCTATATCTGATCTCTTTTTGTATATAGCAGTGATATCATAAAGCCAATAATCGATGCAATTCTGAAGGATAAACAAAAGTCCCAATGACTGGGAAATATGAGTTAGTACATTAAGTAAGAATGATTCAGTAAGTATATGTATTGAGCTCCTCTAAAAGAGCTTCCTCTAACAAAAACTGGGACTCCTCCATCAATTCAGGGCTCAATCTAAACATCAAGACACAGAACTCCATCTGACTCAATGCCCCATCGCCATCAAAATCACCTTCCTGTAACATAGACCTCAAATCATCATCGCTCAAGTCTTGTAACCCCAGCAGAGCGGAGTTTCTCTTGAGACTCTCAAAAGTGATGACACCCTTTTGAGCATCCGTCAAGAGATTGAAGCCATTGCACAGCTCTCCAATGAGACCATCTCCACCTAGCTTGTTGGCCATAAGAGGAAAGAAGTCGTGGAAGCTTTGGTTCTGGTTCTGTGGGGATGCCATTTGTAATCGAAGGAAGAAAAAGTGATACTGGAGAAGGGTCAAGAGGAAATGAAATTGGGGGTTTGTGAGGAAAGTAAAGCGAGCGGACATTAGTGGGCATATATATGCAGGAGAGATGGGATTTCCAAGAAGGAGAGACCATGGAAGACAACTAAGATAAAGGCCATGGATGGAAAGTTCTGATGGAGCTGCCAATGTCTTTCGGGGAAGGTTGTGGAGGATAAAATGGTCATTCTAAACGAAGCTCACGGGCATCTTCTTGGGGTTGGGACTTAAAAGGCAATAGCGATAAGGGTAAAGTTGCCAATCTGTTTTAAAGACGGTAGATCCTTGGCATTTGAGCAAGTCACGTCAACGAGAGATTGCCGACTTGTAGAACAAAAAAAATGAACCGGGTGAAGGGGAGGGGGGCTTAGGGGGAAGTTTCATTTTGGAGAGGCGGCCAGAGGGGTAGAATTGTCAATATGGAGGGAGCGCTATGTGAATTAGCATAAAATTATACTAGTTTATCTGATATTCCACGACAAATTTATGATTTTTAATATTATATATATAGTGAGATATTATAAATAAAATATTTTTAATTGAAGTAAAGATTAAATTTGATATTTTTAGACGTCTTAATTTACATATAATTTCTATTTGTAACAAAATATTTTGATATAAAAGTTTAAGATTTAAAAATAAAAACTCGATTTTGAGTCACTGGACTGATCGGGAACGACTATTGGATCGAAGGGTTGCCTCGGGTCAATAATTCAATTGAGATTGTTTTTTTTTTTTTTTTTTGATAAACTAAGCCGATTTAGTGTACGAAAAATGAATTGATTGTTGAAGTGTTTCAAATACAATGTTGCATTGTAACTTTCAAATGTTGAATTTCGTTAGTTGTGCATCATGAGATTGGACTATATTGTAACAATAAATGAAGAAAAGAAAAATCATGAAAATGTTGCATTCTTAGGCGTTTGCCAACGCTTAGATTCCGATAGATGGGGCCAATAAAATATTTGTATTCATGTGCTTTATCATTTGTCCAAACGAAAACCAAAAAGAAAGAAGGATAAAACCGACTGTGTGTGTGTGTTAGCTGCATTCTATGGCTAGTCATCTTGAATTCAAGTGAAATGCTAAAAAAAAAAAAAAAAACACTGAAACATCTCAATTTTGGGGTCTCTTATATCGAATACAAAGAATCAATCTTTTTCTTTTTTTTTATTATTATTAATGCCATTTATTGGGTAGAAAGAATCTGAACGACGCCACGCTTTGTTGGGCTTGTTTGTCAATCTACAGGCAAATTGACCCTACCCCGCCAACCCCTCTGATCGGGTCAACGTCCAAGATGGGTGAGGTCAGCCGTGATGTGTTCTTTAGGCCAATGGGCCACCCAACAAAGGAAACGAGTGAAAAATGCAAAAAAAGAAAGAAGGATAGGATTCTTGAAAGAGTCGGCCTGTGGCACCCATTTTCACTACCACGTCTATCGCCACATCGTTGGAACGCCATCATTGTTGACGACGTCGCAATATTGACAAGGTCGACGCCGCCTACCAGTCCACCACAGGTCAATTGTCATTTCCTCTTAATTTTATTATTATTTTTTTTATGGAGATGGACCTTCAACTAAAAACAAAAATGGCATTAAAGTTGAATAACGTGAACTCAGCATCTTCATTCTACTAAGTCATTGGATTTCTTTTTCCTCTTTTTTTTTTTGTTTTTTTGATTGTAGGGACAGTAGTCAATAGATTCTAAACTTATGTTTAGTTGACAGAATGAGTCCTTTCCAGCAAACTAAGATTCAAATCTGAAAGGCATGACAATGCTGAGAAGTAATTCCTTGTTAGTACCTTAATTTTGCTGTAAATAACTTATTTGAAATTAAACCAAAAAGACGAACTACTATTATGCAACTAAGAATTAAACCCTCACACCAAAAAAAAAAAAAAAAAAAAAAAAACTAATTCAAAAAGAGAACACACTATCATGTTCTTAAAGTCTGTATAGTTAAAAGTGAAGGGGTTAACCTTTATTATTCATTGAACTAAATCGTGTCCGCATGGCATCTCACTATGGCAAGAGTTTGCTATAAATTTGGAATTTCTCTATTTTTTTGCCTTCATTTATGCAAGTTTTTCATAACGTTTTATCCTTCCATGGTTTCTTATAGCAACCTCTTTTACTTACTAATGTTGTTTTCTTAGGGCAAACCTCTTGGAAGTAACTTCTATACTCGATAAACTATTGAGAAAGTCTACTCTTCGTTATTGCCATACTAAGAATGGTCACCTTTTCTATATCACCCACTTTATTACCATGCATTTTAGCTACTTGGTAAAACAGATGTCTCAGGGGGAGCAATAAACTTTCCTATCTTGCCTTGATTTATTGGCCACTCATGAAGTTTTCAAGTTTTATTTGTTCTGCCTTGCAGTGACATTAAATTCAATACTAACCCTATTATAAGGTTTTTGAGTTGAACTTTTACCATTATGTGTTGATGTAGGATTCAATACAAACCTTATTATACATAGTTCGTTGGAGTAATAAGCCATAGTTATTTATTACTAAAGCCAAAACTCATAGGGCTTATGGCCATGCATGACCAAGCAAGGAAGTGTTAAACTAAGTCATTTCTTTATAATGGCTTTTATGTATTTAGTTTTGTTCATTATTATTTGTATAGTCGTTTCTATAGAGCTTGTAGTCTTTGGCTATTCCTTTGGTTGTATTTTTTTTTAATCCAATATACCTTCTTTAAAATAAATCTTAGATACTAGTTAATGAATAAAAGAACTTTAATTTGGTGTATATTTTGACTTTTGTACTTCTTATCTTTTCCTTGCACATTTCTTATTTTATTCATGCAACTTTTTATTTTTTCACAATTAAGCTCACTTTAAGTAAGTTGTCCTGTCTTTTTGCTCATCATATGCTTTTAAAGCTAGAAAATTCATATTTGGGATCTTTAGTCTTTGTTTAAGGACACATTCTCCCTAAAGAGCTTATTTATAGAGTGAGCTCACTCTTTAGTTATGCTCATGCTTTTATTTATTATTATTTTTTTTGCAACATGATTTTCTTAATAATCTTTGCTTTTAGAGTTAGTTGATTGTTTAAAATTTAAGTGCAAGCTTTCACTTTGCATTGTACTCTTTTAGGTGAGCTTTGCTTTTAAAGCAAACTAGTTATTTATGATTTAAGTATATAATTTCACTTTACAATGCACTTTCCTCAGCAAGCTTTCTTATCAAAGTGAGATGGTTATTTAGAAATTAAGTATGTGCTTTTTATAATGACATGCATTTTATCAAGTTCATTTCTAACATGATCTTGCTTTTTAAAAGGAAGTTGAACTATTAAAGAGTCAATTAGTGGATTGTTGAGGTTATCTTTAAAAGCAGGCTTAATTAAGTGATTTGGTCCTTTTTAGATGCTTGTGAAAGATCTACTTAATTGAGTCTTTGTAATAAGTCTATTTTAAAGCAAGTTGGCTTTTTAGACTGGTAAACTTTTATGTTGCAATCAATAATTTTTAAGGAAGATTTGTTCTTAAACTTGGAAGGCACCTTTCTAGTTTACTGTGAGCTTACTAGTTCCTTCATCACCCTTTTTGGCTTCACACTTTATAAGAATGAGGTCTTTTAGGTGAAAAGAAGATTTATTATCCTATTGTTGTAGTATTGGGTCATCTTTCTTTGATATGCTATTATTTAAATAAGGTTTGTTCTTTTTTCTTTTTCATTAAAAGTAAATTATCTTGGAGCTTGTAATCATTTTCCTCTTCATTAAAGTACAAATTTTTGTTTAAACTCTCTTATCTTGACTAAAACATTATCATTCATTCTGAAGGTAAGGGCAAAAGGGGTTTCTTTTGTGGTAATTCTTAGGATAATGTAATAAGTCTATAAGACCCTTAAAAGCTTGTCTACCCAAAGTCCTTTTAATGAAGTAGTTTACAATTATAAGGGTGAATTTCTTGTCTTTACACAAATTTTTTTGCATTGTCACATAGTAGATAGGCTTATGTATTTTACCTTTCTTACAAATTAGAATTGACTAACCATGTTTTATTGGTAGTCAGGTATAAATAAAGTAGTTCTCTTAAGACTAGTTGGTTAATTAATAAGAGTGATATGAATTGCTTCTTCAATTATTAAAAAGTTTACTCACTCTTTAATTAATTCCAAAACTTATGTTGTTAGTTGAATGATGAATTAGTTAATGGCAACATATATTTTTTGATTGCCTCTGATTTTATTATTATTATTATTTTAAATTTACTTTAATTCCTCATTTTGAAATTAAAAAATCTAGAAACTTCTTAAATTTTACCCTAAAAGCATATTTTGCAAGGTTAAACTTCATCTTATAATGGTTCAAAAATATAAATGTTTTCTTAAGGTCTTTTACATGATTTGAAACTGTCTTAACTTTAATTAGCATGTCATCTACATAGAGTTTCATGTTTCTATCTATTTATTGTCAAAATATTTCATACCAAATGATATGACTTTTATGTTTCTACCCGTTTATTGATAAGTCTTTGGTATGTTGCTCATAGACCATTTATACCAAATGGCATGACTTTATAGCAATATAAGCCTCATTATGTTATTATGTGTTTTCTTAGTCAAACTCATCCAATAATATTTGGTTTTAACCTAAGAAAGTGTTCATGAATCTTAGTAACTTGTAGCTTATTGTTTCATTAACTAGTTAGTTAATACAATGTAGATGGTAGCTATCATTTGGGTAAACTTCATTAAGATAAGTAAAGTCTACATACACACAAAACTTTCCATTATGTTTTTCTTATCATCATAAGTTGGTTATCATTTGAGATACATCACATTGCAAATGAAGTTGCCTTTAATCAACTTCTCTACTTCCTCTTCAATGGTGAGCTATCTTTCTTGGGATTTGTAGTGCTTCTTTTGTTTGATAAAAGGATGATTTTTCTTTGTAGACAACTTGTGTATTATGAAATTTTGGTGAATTTGTGGTGTATCAGAAGGTAACTATACAAAGACTTCTTGATGAGATCAAAGGAAGGTGATTGTATTATTCTTTAGTCATCCTTTTAACTTTTCTTTAACATATATTATTTGTGATGAATTTGGACCAACCATTGTGCAAGCACTCTATTTTCCTTTTGCTTTTTAAGTCATTATTTTATATTCTTATATTTAGGGCTTACATATTTGCTTTATTTTGCCTTTTATCTTGTTAATACCAATAGAGGAGAGGAACTTTATCTTTAAGTATTTGATAAATATAATAGTGTTTAATGCAAGAAGCCTTGGTCTTCTAAATATCATGTTATACGAGTATAAAGGTTTATAACCATTGATTGCAATGTTGCTTTGTTAATCTTTAGCCTATACCCCTACAACTTTAGGTAGCTCATTATCTCTTTAAGGGTTAACATTTTCCTTAGAGAATTTGCATAAAGGAAAGGTAGCAAACTTTTGGCCAACTTTAAGAAGCCCCATTTATTTAAAAGCCTCTAGATATAATATGTTGACCAAGATCATAATGTCAACCATAACACATTTAACATTAAAGCCATTTATATTTAAAAAAATGACTAAAAGGTCATTATAAGAGTATTATAGTCCCTTCATATCATAACATGTAAAAGTAATTGAGGAATCCTTTCCCTTAGACATTAAACACTTGGCAAGCATATGATTTTCTAAAGGCAGATGTTCCTCTCCCTATAAATATGCCTTTAACGATCATCTAAATAATGTCTTTCATTAGTAATTGCTTTTGTAACAAACCTATTTGTTCTTTCAGTCTCTTAAGGTGTTAATGTATATCTTTAAGTCTGTTGTGATGTTTACCTTTTGGTTAAGGGTTCCTTGTTGTAATGAGCTTATAACAATTGATAACTTATCCTTTTATTTGAAATGTCATGAGTTCAAAACATTATATGTGCACCTTTTTTGGGAGTTAATTAAAAAATGTATATATAAAAGTAATGTATAAGACTTGTTACAAAACAATTGTAGATCCAATGGGTATGACACCTTTTAAATTTCTTATATGACTATGGATCAAATCTTAATGAGCCACCTATATTTAAAACTATTTAAATATAATTAGCTTAGCATATCCTTGATTTTCTAATGGGTTATGCCTTATGAGTTTAAAACCCACGAGGTGTAACATTTTTTTTCTTCTTTATTTATTTTAAAAGTAATATAACAATTCTAAAAGTTAAATACATAAATAAAATTATCTTCCAATTAAAGAATTACATAGCAAAATATTCTTTACGAATAAATTTAAATAATAAGTTAGACAAGTTTTGAACCATACATTATTATTGATAAAATTGTACAAATGATTCAATAAAAGACTTTACAATAAAAATCTTTTTATTAGTTTATGTGAAACATTTAAGACCTTATGTTCACATTCTTTTATAGATTTTTTAAAGTCAAGTTCATTATCTTATTGGAATGACCCACATTCCTCATCCTTATATGGAAACTTTAAATGCCTCTATCATAAAGCACTTTTCAAGTTTGTTAAGAGTTAATAAACTCATCCTCTCTTTATTTATTATGGGTATATCCTCCCTTTATCTACTATAGGTATTAATCACTATATGACATTTGAGTGGAAACAACAAAGTATAATGCATCAATTATACTAATAATGTACTTTAACTTATTAAAAACAAGATCTAATGTTTATTTTATATCATTAATGATCAATTTAAGATTTATTTGCTTGATGTCTTTTTCAACAAATCTAGCTAAACTTTTATTAAAGGATCAAACATGTTTGACTTGATCGCATTAAGTCAACCATGATCACTTCATTTATGATTAAGTCTTTAACATAATTATGTTTAAGTTCCATGTGTTTAGACTTATTATTATAATCTTAACTATAGGCTTTTGCTAAAGTTTTAATATTGTTATAGTATATAAATTTTAGTGCTATTAGCTTGGCGATAATGGAATCTCATAAAGTAAATTTGTTAATATTTTGACTTTTATACTCTTTAAAGCTAAAGCCACAAATTCTATAACTATGATAGAATTTATTATGTAAGCCTATTTATTAATGATGAAACTAAGATATGAGTATTCTTAAAAAATAAAAAGTTAACTTAAATACCTTATGCCATAATTATTTATTTTCTTTAGGTATTTCAAAATGTTATTTACTTTCATGATAATACATGTTACTTGAATTACATGTGCACGTACTAATTTTGTAAATCATATAAACTATGTCTAACTTATACATGTTATTGCATGCATTAAATAGCTTATCACTTAGGCATATTTTAGTTGTAATAATGAAATTCCAACATTCTTTATAAGTTTCACATTAGGATCAAATGGAAAAATGTTGGAATAAAATTTAAATGATTAAACTTATTTAAGAACCTTTGTTTATGAAACACAATTATGTAAGTGTTATGCTTTTTGATTTTATAGAATTTTGATATTAAGGATGATGTTTTCACTCATGTCATTTATGTTGAAGTCGTTTAACAAAAATATTTTGGTCAATTGAACTTATTTTAAGTTAGTTTAAAAATTATCGTGTGATCTATATATATACAAATTATGATACTTTTTTCTTCATTAAATTTACTATAAACATATTTATCTTATTAATCTTAAACTTATTAGTAAGTACCACTTGATTAAATTTTTGGTACCATTATTTAGGCTCTTGTTTTAGTCCATACCAATGACTTAATGAGTTTGCACATCCTTTTCTCGTAACTCAACATGAAAAGTCCTTCAAGTTGCTCTATATACACTTATTATAATTTACCATTTAGGAACATTATTTTAACATCCATTTGATGAATTATTAGGTTTTTAATTAAATCAAGCATAAGGAATAACCTAATTATGGCAATTCTAACCACCAATTAATATATATCAAAATAATCAACATTTTGCTTTTATGTATAGTCTTTTACAAACAACATAACTTTAAACTTATCAATAGTTCCATTGACCTTTAATTTCTTTTTGAAAATCCATTTACATTGAATTGGTTTTGAGCTAAGTAAAAGTTCTAACAACTTTTTTTTCTCATTATTATTTAGTGCTTCCAAAACATAACATCTAATGATTTCATCATTTTACCAAATGTTTTAGGATCATCATTAGTATTAATACAATATGGAATTTGATTACTTATTGATTCTTTAGTTCTTTTATTTAGGAACATAAAAAATTAAAATTGAAAGTCTTTGCTTTCCTTGCACTTTTGCTTTCATATTCAATGGCTTCATCATTTTTATTTTCATTTGCCAACTCATCATTCTCTTTATCAAGAACTTGTTTATGTTTTAGATATTTAGAAACTAAGATGAATCTATTTCCATTAAAATATCATCCCTTAATTCAATTATTGTATTGATAAATATAAAGTTGTTAGACTTTATGACTGTGAATTAATAAGCCATACTATTATAAGTATATGCCAAAAAGTTACATTAAGCTTCGCATTTGCCTAGCTTTTTTTTTTTTGGTTTAGGAAATTTTACAATTACTTTATAACCCTAAGCTTTTAAATAACTTAGGTGCGTTTTTTTTCTTTTAATTCCATAATTAAAATCATGCCATCTTTTTCCTTTAGTTGAAACATTATTCAAAATGTGACATGTTATAAAAAATGCTTGACCATAAAACCCCTAGCTTCAGTTAGAATTTGATAAGGTGTTGATCATTTCCATCAATGTGTGATTTTTGCACTTAGCTACACCATTTATTTTTAGTGTGTCACGAGTAGCAATTTAATGAATGATTCCAATAAACTTAAAAAATGCAACATTATAATGCTCTCCTCTTTATCAGATCTTATGTATTTAATAATAATTCATATTATAATTTAATTTTAGTTTAACACACTTTAAATCTTTAAAGAACTTCATTTTTAGTATACAATAAGTAAACATGACAAAATTTTAAATAATCATTGATAAATGCCATAAAGTATCTCTTTTCTTTTAGTGTTGGTGTGTTATACAAATCACATATATCACTATAAATTAATTTCAACATGTTTAAAGATATATGAATGTTTGAAACTAAACTTTTAATTATTTTTATAAGCATACAAGTTGTGGATTTATGTTTAATTTTATCAAATTGTAATAAAATTTTATTCTTGTGAATATCTTATATAGTATTAAAATCAATCTAACAAGTAGTTTCATTCTTAATTAAATTGATCTTTGTCATTATAACAACCATTTTCTTATCTATTGTCCTTAAGGATATATATTTCACCATTTTCTTCTTGAAAAGACAATACTTGTATTTGCAATGCTTGTCCTTGTAATGAAACTATCATTTGTTCTATTTCCTTTTCCTTTTATGTTTCTTTCTATCATTATTAGATTAGTTCTTCCTTTTATTAGTGGACTTATTAAATTGTTCTTCTCCAACTTTATATACCCTTAAAACGTAAGAGTTATGCTCCTTATTTTCTTCCTACATGCTAAACACCTTTTCTACACGAGATAATTAGTAAGTTTTTAAGAGAAATATCTTTTATTTTTTGTTTTAAGCATCTCTTCAAGCTCTTTTATAAAATAGGTTACTTGTCTATTATGGAATTTATAATAATAATTTTATCTAAAGACTTTTTCCACTGTAAAAAATGATTTACAATACTTGTAATTTTAATGCATTGTTTTATAATTAACTTACCATTAGTCATCTTAAAAATGTTAAATTTTAAGACTAAAAGTTTCTTAATAATTATATCATCTTGCATGTGCTTTATCTCTAATTTTTTGCATATTGCCTTTATCATAAAAATATAGTAAACACAAAAGTAAATCACATGACATTTAGAATAAATCTCTTAAAATTTTCATTATTTGTTTTCCATTTCTACTTCTTTCTAATCTCAACAATATTCTCATTTTCTTTTTTTACTTTGTTAACTTTATAGTATTTAAAAAATAGGCCACTTGTAAAGTCACCAAAAGGAAATGGACATGTTTTTGCCATCATAAAAAGTTTCCTTCATCAAATCTCTTAAGTCTCACAAAATTGGAAGTCATTTCTTTTAAGGTTCTAACCATAGTAATTTTGCCCTAATATTGTTAATTCCAAAAAATTAGACTATTTGAAAATTAAAAAATTACTTCAAATAATTATTAAACATTACTCTCCTTTAGAGAAAATTCACTGTTACTAATTTGTAATTGAGGTTATGTAATTCCTTTATAGGATAATAAAGTGCACTTAATTGTAATTTACAATACTAAAATCTAGCCATGATTGTGTTTTTTTTTTTAAATTTTCTTTCAAAATTGTTTATTAATTTTTGTAGTAAAACCATATATAAAAGATCTTTTATATAATAATCAAAGAGATACCAAAAGAAATTTTAAGTAAAAAAAAAAACTAAGCACCTGACAAAGATATATATATATATATATCTAATTAATGACCTTGGTATAATAATTACTAACCAATCCTTTCATTTAAAAGGTTATGAGTTCAAAACTTATGTTTAAAAGACTATCTAAATATAACCACTAGGCTAGTTGGCCTAGCAATTCCTTGATTTTCTAATGGCAAACATGTAAGCAATAGTAACATTGTCTAGTATTATCCAATTAATGTTAGAGTATAGTGACATGTTGGAATATTGTTTGTCATCCTTATCTAATCGATCATAGTGACATGTCCAATTGACTATTCTCAATGTTTTTCCAAAATTGCTTTTCTTTAGTTTATTTTGCCTTCTTCAATTCATTTGGTTGACTAAAGCAATAGGCGTAACCAATTGATTAAGATTTATAGTCAATATTTAGAATCTATTGATTCTTTCCATTTTTTGCAGTAAAATCTTTATGATTTTATTTGAAATATTTTTAAAATTACTATGACAAATAAGTTCATAATATTTCAATAACAATTAACACAATTTGAATTGCAATTTTAAGATATTAACATATATAGTATTACATGGTTTAAGATAATTAATTATATATAAAGCTCATATAATGTAAGTTAATCAATTATAAGTTGGTACACAATTTGAACATGTAGAATGTTCAATCAGGGTTAAATAATCACATAATTATCAAAATGTACTATACTAATCATATGATCTTAACATATTCTTGTAATGGATGTAATAGTCCCCAACTTATTGCTAGACTTATATATATTAAGTAAGAAAGATAAAGAATCAACTAAAATAGAATTGTTTTATTTATCAAAAGCATAATATCTTATGTCAAGTAAAAACTTGGCTTATTCTTTATACTCTTCACTTCTTTGACAATAATATTACAATTAGCCTTATTACTTTTCATAAACTTGTTTCATTACTTGAGGTGCATGTTTTGGGTTCTACAATGCTTTTTCCAACTTGTACACCTCATCTTTACTTTTTTCCTCTAAAAACCTTATATCTACTTGACAAAAACTTTCCTTTCAAGTAGACCATTAAGAAAAGCTAACTTCACTTTCATATAATGAATCTTCCAATGACTTTATATAGCCAAAGAAATTATAAATCTGATAGATTCTATTCAAGTAATAAGAGAGAATAATTCATGATAGTTATAAACAAGTTTTTAAAATGTTTTTATAACTAATATGGCTTTATATCTCTTTATTTGACCACTTAACTTCTTCTTCATAAAACCCACTTCACATTAATAACTTTGTGACCTTATGGAATATTTGTTGGCTTCTATATATTATTCTTCTTTATCATTTTGGTTTCTTCATTAAATAAATTTGCTTATTTAGTATCTTGAATTGCCTCTTTAAATGACATATGTTTACATTTTGTAAATATTGCAAAGTATATAAATCCTCCTCTTCATCATCAAAGCATTATCAAGGATTACATCATAATCTTGTAATCTAACTTGTTATTGGTGATATATTTTTGGCCTTTTATTCTCATAAGGAACTTTTGAAGGATTTTAAGTAATAACTAGTAAAACTTCCTCATCTACTTTTGTTATGACAATTTAAGATTCTTCTTGTCCTAAAATAGCAATAGGATGTCTATAGTAGTCATTACACTCCTTAACATTAAATTTCAAACTTCATCTTTAACAAAGATCACATCTTTACTTATAATCATCTTCTTTGTTACTAAATTAAATAGCTTTTATTTTCTTTTTATATAGCTAAGAAAAATTGCCTTCACTCCTCAATCATCTAGCTTTATCCTTATTTTTACTAAAATATGAGCATAAACAATAGAACAAAAAACTTTGAAATGCCTTATTAAAACTAATTTATGGTTCTTTGTAAATAACATCTAGATACTTATTATGAGAGATTTGTTTAATAAGTAAATAGAACACAAAATAACTTTGGTGCAAAAGGGATTGTGCACTCCATTTTTCTTTAGTAAACATCTCACTATATTTATTATAGATTTGTTTTTTTTTCATTTAACAACTTTATTATGTTGTGAAATGTAAAAAATCATGAGTTTATAATTTATTTCCTATGCTTTACAATACTCCTTAAATTTATCAAAAGTATATGCACCATTACCATTACTTCATATAATTTTAATATAATACTCCCTTTATTTTTTGACATATCCCTTAAACTTCTTAAAATGGTCAAGTACCTTAAACTTCCTTTGTATGCAATAAACTCATATCTTACTTGTAAAATTATTAATAAAGGTAAAAAAAAAATTATTGTTACTATTTGATGAAACACTTGTTAGACTATAAACATTATAGTAAATATGCTAGAGTGTTTGGCTTACATGCCAATTCCTTATTGTCATGAAAGCCAAAATGCTTTCTTTTGGCAAGAAGGCAAATTTTGCAAATCGAACTAGGATAATGTATTCTAGGCTAACCTGTTATCTGTTCCTTATATAAGTTATTTCAAATAGAAAAAATTCATATTATTAAAATGAAAATGTCATGACAAAGACTTGTCTTTCATAATAAAATTAAGACAAATATAAACACTAGTGGTTATGTCAACTCGAAACATCTAATTTTTTAACAAAAGGGATTTAAGAATGAGTGCATCTCTTCCATCAATAATTGAGAGAAAGCAATTATATAATTATATTTTATACTCCTTTTCAAACAATTAGCCTAAACTAAGTAAGTTATTCTTTATGTTTGGCATATAAAACATTTGTGAATTAACTACATGAGAATTCACCTTTTTCTTATCATTAGAATACTACTATCAATAACAAATTTGACTTTGGGACAAATTGACTTATTAATATCAATAAAAAGCTCTTTTTACTATCAAGGAACCATATATTATAATTTAATGTTTTATTGGCTATGGTAATCATCATAAGGACTTAATTTTCATCATTATCTCCATTTTATGCACAATAAGCTCTTTTTATTCTCCTTAGATTTGTACTCAATAACCTGATGATTACACTTATGGCATAAGTAGTATCGAACATTGGATTTGTCACACCTTCCTCTACCATGACCTTTTTTTTTTAATTTCAACATCTGTATGTCTAGTCTAATCTTTTTAGGTTATTATATTGGTTGCCTCTGTCTCCATAATTGCCATAGTGACCTCTTTGATTTTTATTGTTATAGTACAAATCATTACATCCTCATGTGTTACCATAAAAGGAATCATGCTTTAACTTTGATCAATCAACTTGCTTACTTTTTGTTGAAGCTTATTTGTAATTTGTCACAGGCTAAACTAAATCAATTTCAATTCTTAGCTCATAAATTAGGTTTTGGACCTTTTTTTTCAAGTAAGAATAGATACATAAAGAAAAGGATACAACTTTAATGAAAAAGGTAATTCAAACTATATTTATTCATTAATTAACTTAGAATTCAATGCAAGAATTCTACTACAATTAGGAAAACAAGTTTATTATAACCCTTTATAATAAGTTCTCAGTTATTTATTAAACATTAAACAACTAATCTGACATTGGATATCTTTATAATAATAGTAGACCTGAATTTGAATTTTAATTTGTAAAGTTCAAGTTATATTTGTTTAAATACTCAATTCTCATAAAAGAATTATACTCCATTTAAAATTTAGACTTTAACTTTCTACTTCTTCTTTGAAGTAATGTTTCAATGTCTAAATAAATTTGAATTTAGAACTCAAAACTTAAATTTGAAAATTTTAATATGTCTAATATAATTTTATTGCAAACCACTTTTTTAATTTTGATTTTTAAGTTAGTAAGAAATCTAAAATAAGTAACAAGGATTATAATAGTAAAATGTTAAAATTTTATCTATTAAAAGTATAAACTCTCAAAACTCTCCCAAAATATACCTAAGTTATAAAATATATTCTAATCAATTTAAATAGGCATAAAACTTATTAAAAACAACTAAGCATAAAAAGAAAGAAATAAATAAATTCTCACTCATCAATATTTTTATAAATTATTTAATTTAATTTTAATTATTATAAAGTTAAAATTCAATATCATTCACTATTCATATTAGTTTTTTAAATTTTATTTATTTGGCATTGATTTAATAACACTTTTTTACGGGAATCAACTCTTATTCATATTGTCTATCATAGTATGATGGAGAATAGAATATTTAAAATTTTTAATCGTGATGACAACTACTAGCAAGTGGTGGTACGTGGATTAGTTGCGGCAACTTTTGTAGTTACTTCAACGAAACTTATCTACTTCTTTACTCAAAACAGAACCTGATTTTAATAATATTATTAAATAATTATATGAAAATTTTTAATTTTATTAATATGAAAATGTTATATAATAATAATAATTTAAAATATGCATAATAATATGGATATTACATCTCTATATAATGATAAAATTTTAATTCTACTAAAATGTTAAAACTATATTAAATTAAATTAAATTAGTCTTACTTTTACCCAGCGATTAAATATTTTTAGTTTCAATATACTATTGGAGCTAATAATCGGACTACAAATATATATATTTAAATATAGATTTGTGTTTAAAACGTGTCGAGTTAAGCCTTTTCTTTTCTTTACCTTTATTGAAGATTATTAATTTGTAAAGAGCTCGCTGCCCAAAATTGGACTTTTCCTATAAACTGTGGTAGTTAACTTACCAAGAATTCGATTTGCGATTTTCCGAGACAACAAAAACATTACCAATTAAACTGGCTAGCACCTACGAGCAATATACAATTCAGCTGCTACATATTTCAACCAAATTTAGCATCCACGTTCATGCATGCATATGATTGATAAGCTGCTTTTCAAGCTTAGGTTAGCCCATGAAACTGAGACCATGGTCCATGATCCACTCAGTGATTTACAAACTGCAGGCATGAATATATTCCTGCTGGTTTAATATTCTGTCGTGGATCATGCAATTTCATTAGATAATAGCTTGTTACTAGTTCCAGAATAGGGCCCATCACATCTTTGAATCGCCATCTTTAAATAGCCAGTCCAGCGTGCATTGTTCAATGGAGGTCGAGACAGAAGCAAAGGTTCCAACGTACATGAGCACCAAAAATTTCAGTTTTTGGAGTTTAGCGACTACAATTCAAACCCATTTCCTGGCATTGTAAACTCAAAAGGGGAAAGGAACCTGCCGTGAAGTTTCCTTTCTGCTGGAGCTATATGCAACAAAAGTTCATGTGGAAATGTTTTCTCATGTTGGACCGAAATGCTAACCCCATTTCCTTTTGAATTACAAATCTTTACCAAATGAATACAGACATTCAGACTTTCCTTATCATCAATTTTTTTTTTTTTTTTGTCCATTAGACGGTGACTTATGGTTTAAAAGAGAGAGCACTTCTCCCATCTCACGGCCAATTCATGAAATTAAAAATTCTAGATTTTAACCATATCGTTGTTATAAGTAAGTGGTTCGACGCGATGATTGAAACTGCCCCTCAATTCCCTTTCCATCTCGCGTGGCTATATATCCGTACACAAGAGCAAAACTGGACACTGAAGGACAACGGTTGTGCGGTAGAAGTACCTAGGGCTTAACAAGTTTGTTCGTAGCTGGAGGCTTCCCGTTTAAGTTAGGATGTCCTATTATTCCTGAATGTCTCGGCTTACTAATTACATTATCAGTGCAGTCTCATGATTGTTATTGTCTCTTTACAAAGTTTAAACTAATTTCCAGCAAACTCTCGAAAGTTGCCTGCAAATGAACTGCCTTCAAAGCTAAATGTGTAACCAAAGTCAATATTGTACTAAAAAACTCATAAAATCAGATGTTAATAAAAAAAATCGACTCGAGCATAGCACACAATAAATGGAATGATGTTCAACAATAGATTTTTTTTTTTCAGCTACTATGCAAAATTAATAAATAAATAAATATGTGTGTGTGTGTGTGTGTGTGTGCAAAGTTGATATACGTTTCGAGCCAACTCTCTAATTCTATGTGTAAGCAATATTTTTCTCGGGTAATTGAAAAAACCCCACAACTTTTTATCTTTCAGTTGACACTCATCATGGAGTTTAATTTTTCGAAAACACATCATTTTGCAGTAGAACAAACAAAAATTAATGATATACATTTTTCTTGAATAGTAGGGAGTGAGAATCAACCCTATACTTGAAACTAAAATTACAGTGTTTGAATTCTAAATTTTATTTGCAAAAAAAAAAATTATTTTAACTATAAATCTTTATGAGATTCTCATGTAAAGACAAAATAAATTCATAATTTAAATTTTTAATATTTTTTCTTATTAGTTTATTTATATAAACAAAAATATATACACATTATACATGGACACTAGTTTATTTTTATATATTATACAAATATATATTGTATTTGATTTACATAATTTTTAACATATTATGCATATTTAATTATTTTATATAATTATTTATTTTTATTTCTTTATATTTATAACATTTTTAAAATTATATTCATATAAAAAATATATAGATACATATGCTATAAGTAATACATACACATATATGTATATAACAAAAATTAGTAAAAGAATGAATTCTTTTAATACAAATTAATGTATAAAATTAAACAACAAATAATAATAATAATAATAATATGTACAAATGCTCTAATATTTAACAAAATAAAAAAATGTTAAAAATAATAAATGAATAATCTACAGGTCGATTCAAATTTAACTCAAACCCAAAGTGACCTGTCCCAGCGACGCATTTTAATACCTCTAATTATTTATTTTCAGCCAACTCTCTAATTCTTTACCCAAGCAAAATTTTATCTTTGGTAATTGAAACAACACCACAATTTTTTCATCTTTTAGTCGACACTCATCATGAAGTTTAATTAATTTTTAGAACAACCATCATTTTGTGGGGTGGGTGGGTGTGTGTGTGTGTGTGTGTGTGTGTGTGTGTAAGTGTAAGTGTATATATATACATATATATATATATATAATCAATCATTAGGTCAAATAAGTTTTTAAGATTTTTTCCAAGCATTATTGAAGTGCCGCAAGCAAAACATTTTTGCATGCGAGCGGAACAGAAATTAAGCTATCAAGAAGAGCTGTCTCAGAGTAGCAGTCACCGGCCTTTGTAACTAATTGCAAAGTGGAGCCCCCACATGCCCCTCCCTAGGGTTCTACACCCTCCTAAAGATGGAGAAAAAAAAAAAGAAAATTAAGTTATTAAATTTGTTAATGTCTTGGCAACCACGTTTCATTTTCCTCCAACTGTCACGTGTTTTGTCAATAGTCCAATTTGCAAGTTTTGTTTTTGTTTTTTGTTTCTTTTTTCTTTTCTTTTTCTTTGTGTCAAGGGGGTTGTTGTCACATGTAATTGATTACCCAAGCAACACCTCATGGATGCATCCATGTCTTAAACAACAATTTACTTTTTTATTAATTGCATAAGCAAAAGCCTGAGATTCCTCTCATGCAGCTTCCTGGAAGAAGGGAGTTCATATAATCAAAGAAAAAGAAAGGTGTAGGAACTAGGAAGCTCCCTAGGATGTGCATTTAAATTTATCTTGTTTCTGATTTGTATCTTAGTTGGCTTCAATGGCTGCTCTTTCCTCGAAGGTTTCAACCCCAATGCTCCTCGCCGACTTATATATAACCCCCTCCTCACTCGTCATTCCCACACATGGTCCTCAAATTTCCACTCTTAATTTATTTGGGTGTCCTTTGAGATACAAACATTAATGGCATTGGACCTCCTTGCAGTTGATTTTGAGGACTACTTTCCATCCATGATGGCAAGACTAGGAGCCGAAGGGTTTATTGGGGAGCTGTGTAATGGGTTCCGCTTGCTAATGGACTGTGACAAGGGCCTCATTACGTTTGAAAGCTTGAAGAGAAACAGTGTCTTGTTGGGACTGCAAGACATGAGGGACGACGATCTCGTTTGCATGCTAATGGAAGGTGATTTGGATGGAGATGGTGCTATAAATCAGATGGAATTTTGCATTCTGATGTTTAGATTGAGCCCTGGATTGATGGACGGATCGAAGCAATTCGTGGAAGAATTCGATGTAACTGGAATGTAAGTTGGTGTTTTGTGCTTTCCTTAATTTCCACGTTTCAAATTCCAATTTGAAATATTACTTATCTTTCCCTCTCTTCCATTTCTGATGGAATTTGAGACATCAGTTTGGCCAAGGACATTACCAAATTAAACTCTGAATGTCTCAAAGATCATCGAATACAATGTGCCCATGTGTAACGCCTATACATGATAATAAATGTGACCTGTATGTACTAGTACTCAACTAGATGAATATATGCCATATGTATGCAAAGGTTGCTGATGTAGGCATCAACTTTTGCAGCTGTGGGGAAAAAAGAGTTGTGAGTGGGCATTCTTTCTTTCTTGTCCATTACTAACCTTAACAAAGTGCAGTTGCATTGCCGCCGCCTTTCGTATCCGCCAGGAATATTCTCACTTTTTAAGTGCAACGTCGTTTCTAAGAAACTTCTTCGGAAACTGGGCAAAATTGCACCAAATTATTATTCTGCTTTGTCCATGTGACCCATTAGCAGCTCCAATTTGAGAACCACAAGGGCTAGCAATTATTATTATTATTATTATTATTATTACTTTTTTTAATGAGTGAACGAAGGTTTTTATTGTTGTATCCACAAAAAGGGTACAAAGATTGCAATCCCAAAATTATGGAATACCTTGTGTACCAAGAAAACAAGTACAAAAATATACTCTAATTCTCACTCTAACGTTAAGCTAGAGCCAAGAAAAAGTTGAGAAAACTTGGGGCAAATCTCATTTCGAAAGGGCATGAATAATAGAGAAAAATCAGTTCTTGGTTGTAGTAATTTGTTGGCATTAATTTCATCAGTTTTCAAAGAACTTTATTCGAAGCAATTGATGGAACAAAATAGAATTATATTGAAAATATAAAAAAATAATTATTTGACGTTGTGCCTCTTCCAAGTTAAAATTATATTAAATTTTCTCACAAATTAAAATAAAACAAATTTAATTATAATTTATACTATCAAGTCTTTCATAAATATGTATATTATTCATAATTATTTTATTGAAAATAATATTTTTCTATATATTTTTTCCTTCTAATCAAATAAGAATCATATATATATATATATATATATATATAATTTCCTTTTAATAAGAAAAGAATTATTTAATTATAAAAAATGACTCTTGATACCAATGAAAGCAACTCTTTTAGCGTATTTATCCATAAAAAAGTATTTTTTTTATAATCACCCAAAAAATTAAAGTATTTATCTAATTTTTATTTAAAAAATATTTTAATAATCTCCCTTTGGCCAAGCAACAGGAATTCATATTTTCTTTTGCAAAGGTATGAAGTTTGATGACCAATAACTATATTTAACAACCACACATTGGTGCTTTATATGACTAAACCACCTCCCATCATAACACCTTCCAACCAGTTCTTTCGTACCACTTTTATTATATTGGTCATAAGTGTCCGGACTTAGCGTGGCCAAGGCATCTCTTGCAAAGAAAAGGCGACAAAGAAAAAGTAATCGATTCAAACACCAATCGCTATGACTTTTAGTCACCCTTTTTTTATTGCTTGACCCTTTAACCAAAAGCCATTTATAATAATTACACGCTCGTCCAACTATAAATCGGCAAGTAGTTACAGTGCATAAATGGTTGTCTCTTCCTTCTTACCATTGTAATTATTTTCCCTTTGTTTCCTTTCCTATATTGAATTTCCTTCTCAGCCAGTAACTAAAGAGACTTGTCATGAATGTGTCATTAAGGGAGCAAAGCAAGACCTTATGGTTGAAACCACATACATGAATTTAATGGAACAGCATGAGTTTTCTAATTATATTATACTCATGCATCGTATCTTTATATCATAAATTTCAAACTTAGAATGTTTTCACATTATTAGACAGAAAATATACATTTAAACCATTTAAAATTTGATGAATATTGCTCAAATGTCACAAAGTCAAAAAGTAAATTCCCCCAACATTCTACTTACAAATTAAATTTAATTTTACCTTAAAATTGATTGAAATAAAATAAAATTATGTCATAATTAGGTTATAATAAATTTCTTTACAAGATAAAATGAAATATGTCTAAATATAGTTTATATTATTGAAATTAATTTTTTTAAAAAATTATGTATCATTTAAAATTATTTTTCTAAAAATAAATACTTATATATATATATAATAATTTGAGAATTATTTAATCAATAAAATTTTATCATAATACTAAATAGATACAAGCTTTTAGTATGATATTATAAATAAATAAGTCTAGGAACAAGACTAATTTTTATTTTAAAAGAATTCAAACAACAAATATGTGAGAAAAGTTAATTTGAGTGCATGTCGAAAATGTGTGAAAGGAACATGTAAGATGGAGCGAGTAAATAGTCTAAAACATCAGTTATACGGAGGAGGACGGGCACAAGGAAAAATAGATGACAAAATAAGTATTAGGCTTTTAGCCTGCTGGTCACCTCCAGCTCCGAAATGAAGGTGCCTCGAGCTCCGAAAACATCAGTTCAATCTTCGCAGTATTGTCGCCAGGCACATGTAGGGACAACAAACTCATTGACAATTACTTTACTTGCTTGTCTTTAGGTAGACCTGATAAAGTTTCTTGGAAGTTGCCATCTACAAGAATTGAGCTGTGCTTCACAGGCACAACTCTTTATATCTTTATATTCATGCTCTTAGAAGCTTAGGAACAACCTCTTACTGTTCCCAAACTCCTTAAGCTGGATCGCATATTGTCCACCTGTGGTCCTTTTGTTGTAGTTGTTGTAACAGTAAGGATACATATCACTTGTTACTACATTGAAAGTTCTCTAGAAAACATTTTAATGGTCTTTTTGGATGTTCTCGGATAGCAGGCCCCTATTTCTATTGTGTATTTTGGACATCTTCCAGAATTGAAAGTTCTAACAAACCTTTGAGATTCCTAAGATATTTCGGCTCATAATACCCACTTGCGTATGTTGGCACCTTTGAAGAGAAAGGTGCAACAGAATCTTTCGTGGTACAAATGTTAATACGAGGGTGGTTTTCAACTGCATCGTTACCTCTGTATGTGCTTGGGGAAAGCTTTCAGCCTCCTTGATGATGATGCGATTGAAGATTTTCCAGACAATGTCTTGTTTCTGGTAGTGTACTGGTTCGAGATTTGAGTTTATATTGACTGTTTTTTGTCAGGCATTTTACTCCTGCCTGTACACTAACTCGGCGTACTCTCCATTAGTAGTTTTGCTTCTAAGTTGCCTACATTTTGGTGAGTATGAATTTCAATATATAATTATATTATTTATAATAACATAATTTCAATAATTACTTAAATTTATATTACTAACTTCTAATAAAATATTACGAATTTGTGTACTGTGAGAGACCATCCTCAGTACGTACATGTGTGTGTATTATTGAAATTGACATAAAATTAATTAATTTTTCTTGATTTAGACAACAATTTTTATAAAAAAATCTCATTTATTATTTTTTAAATAAAAAATTACATATTATTTTCTTTTTTATTTTGAAAGGTAAGATGATAATAAGATTAATTAAAAATTATTATATAAAAACATACTAAGATCTTGAATTAAAACATAACAATTTCAAATACACTATATAACAAAAAAAGTCTTAACTTTTACGAAATTCAACCAAAAAAGAGATCTTCCTCACAAGGTAATACCTAAATAAAGCAAATTCATCTAACCACTCAATGACAATTGAACTAAACTTTTATACTCATACAAGAAAATCAATGTAATTGCTCAATTTTTACTTTGTTATTACATATATAAAAGAGTTATATCCTTTCATTGACCTTATAACTTTATAACCTCTTAAATCATGAGTAATTTTACCTCATTAATATTTGATACTACTACTTTAAAAAAAAGATAAATTACATACCTTGTATTTCCTTGCAATAAATTCTCATGCTAACCTCTCTTTATGTACTTGTTATAGCTATGTCAATATTGAATTTAAACATATCTTTTGAAAGTACCTTCTTTGTAAAACCAAGAGAATAAAGCCAATTAATCTACATAAGTTGAACATTTAAGGTTTAATAGGAAATTGTTACATAAAAAAGGACTCATCAACCACTTAACCTTTACTCACCACTATATTTAAGTTCGCATTGCCTTATATAGTTGCTTCATTATGAAAGATTTACTTACAAAATAACTTTTATTTCAGGCCCACCAAATAAATTAGGTAATCAAGTTAGACCCCATCATCCAAATCTCCCTCAACTTATATTGATAACATAAATCACACCGTGAATTTCATGCTTGATCTAACAAACCTAGACTACCCATGAGATGCCCTATTAGTTTAAAAAACTACACCATATAGTCCAAATCAGAGTATAATGAAGAAAGAGGTAGTTGATTACTTCTTACACCATCTTGTAAATAGTGTAACTTATATTAAGACTCTTTTCTTTTTTGATTAATTTAAGACACTTTTTCATTGATAACTTGTCCTTAATTAACTCCTAAACAAAAATCTCCACTTTTGATAGAGCTAGTCCATATGAAAAGGGGTGACATCATATACCCCCTTAACCATTTATTTATATTATAGAAAGATTTCATAATGAATGCATTGAACTTCTTTACTCACCATATTAGCTTATTTGTCTTTGTTCATAAAAGTCATTGGCTAAGTAATAATGTTTCAAACTTTCTAAGTAGCTCTTCTGCCCAATCAAACAACCATTAACATTATAAAATGTTCTAGTCCTATCTATCAACCACCTATTGTCCAAAACTATGTATTATACCATTTTAAGCCTTACCAAGGCAAAGAGTTAGGGAAATTGTTGAATCAAAGTTAAATCTCTAACCTATAACTAATTCTAGAAGTCCACTTTTCTGTTATTGTTAATCAAATAATTAAAATGGGATTTGGAGGCATTTGGATGACCAGTCTCCCTTTGCCATCATGTTGCTCCCTTCGTCACATCAGAGTCATCAAAGTCATATACTAGCAACTTATAGACCTCTCCTATGACCAAGCTTATGATTCACCATATTCCGCCTTAAGGACTCGTACTTAAAATGATCCATCTTTATTCTCCATTCTCTACAACTACTTTGTTAGTAGCCTCATATTATTATCTCGTAACCTCTTGATGCTAAACCCATCTTGGATCTTTTTCCAATAGATAAGGCCTTAAATTATTAAATACATGCACCTGCAATACTTTTTCTCACCTTAAAAAAAAAAAAGCTTATTAAATCTACTCTACTCACTATTTCATTTGTTTAGGCATTTTGAACATTAATATAAAGTAAACTAAAAAAGGCTAAAGACATAATTTCAAGAGAAAAGGCCAATTTGCCTTAGATAGGAATCAAGCATTCCATTTCACCAACCTATCTTCCATTTTATAAATAACAAACTCTCATAAGCCTTTAGATCATAGATTGACCCTAAGAAATAACTCAAGGTACTTCATAGGAAGTAAACTCACTTTACACTTCTAATACTTAGCCTACTATTGGATCTTTGTATCACAGCCCATGATAACATATATAACTATCTTCACCAAATTAATTTTTAACCCTATGTAGCACTCAAAGCATCTAAGGTTCCTTTTACATTTCTTAATAAAATCATCATCAAGCATACTAAAAATAATAGTACTATCAATAAATTGTAAATGTGTTAGTCTAATATCATAATTAATAGGGATGCCTTTTATGAAACCTAGGGTTATCCTTTTTTAAAACAAGAAGTTCAATCCCTTAGCAATTAGAAGAAATAAAAAAAAAAAAAGGAAAATAAGTTGTCCTAATGTAACTCTCTCGCCATTTTGAATTGTTATGTAAAAATATCATTAAATAGGATGAAGATTTACAAAATCAAGATAGACTCTTATATCCGTTGACTCCATCATGCACCAAAAATTTGATGCATAAACATATCTAACAAAAAGCTCTATTTAGCTAAGTAAGAAGCCTTTTTTGAAATCAATCTTAATCATGACCATGCTTGCCTAACGCCGCTTTATCTTTTCAATCATTTCATTAGCAATAAGGACATTATTCATAATATTATATTACTTCATAAATACAAATTACAATTTTCCCACCACCTTCCTATTACTAATTAGAGTTATTAAAGAATACCTTAGCTAATATCATGTAAATAAATTCAACTAAAGAGATCAGGTGGAACTAATCAAAAGATTCGACACTTGCCACCTTTGGTAAAAGGACCAAAAAGGTAAATGTGGTAAACAAACACAACTAACCATGCATATAAAATATATGAAATCCATCTAAATTGTTTGACCACCTTCTAATGTCATTTGATAAAATTCAAATTAAAATCATCCAAACTTAGTAACTTATTACTATCACAATCTTTGATTATATCTCATACCTCCTCTATTATGAATAGGCATTTTAAGAGTATGTTAGTGGTGTCTTCCATCTTTTAAAAAAAGTTATTATCCATTTTTCAACATTGTGGCATTAACGTGTCTAATTACTCCTCGAAGTGGGATAATATGACCTATTTAATTTTTATAGGATTAGTAAAGATGTAAACCTTAGATCTAATGTAATCAATCATGTTTTTTTTTTACACTTATTGGAAGTTATGGTGTAAAAAAAATTTTGAATTCTTATCACCCTATACCAATCAATGGAACTATGATTTTTTGGAACCATTCTTACTCATTTTTCTTGAGGTACATATAATAATCCACCCTATTATACATTAACTTCACTCATTCCTCGTCAAATAGTAAATGTTTTTTCTACTTGAAAGATCCTCACCTACAACTCTACTTACTTTAAGCTCCTCTATTATTCTTCCCTTTCTTGTACACTTTATGCCTTTAGAAAGGTTTTGATCATTTATATTCTATCACACAATAAATAGCCCAAATGACCCTTACTTAGTTAATGTAACTAAACTTCTTAAATATGTGTTTCTAGTTCTTTATTGTCACAAATATGATTAAAGTATCTAAAAGGTTTTTGCTCTCATTGGTTGTCATTAATCCCTAATAAACCCCAAAATAATCACTAAAGCAAGTAAGAATACCCTATGTCTTTAAGTTTGATATGGTCACTAATCAATCTACCTCAATAAAAAATCCATCAACGCTTATCAATGAATTCTCATGAAAATTATACTAAGCATATTTGATAAAGAGCCCACTAGGTGACTTGTCCTAGGAACCCTTGAATTAAATTGTTATACACACCTCAAAAAGCTTAGAAACAAGTTGGATTGAATAGATTACAACCTTAAGGAAATTAATTCCTAAAAACCTTAATCTTAAGACACCACAAAGGTTGATCACTTCTTTGATAAGTTAAGACATGTATTTTTTCAAAAATACAATAAAGCAAAGCAAAACTTATTAAAAATACCTTAATCTTATTCATTCTTGTTTTACATAGTTATAGCCTTTATATAGGCATGTAAAAATTACAATCCTATAAGAAAAAGGTGTTTGTTAACATGTCTATATAGAAAAACCCTTAATTACAAAAGATCACTTTAATTAAGGAATAAAATTTTCCTTGTTGTAGGAATCCTTAAACAACTACAGCTAGTGTCAATTAAGTATAAAAATCAAAGTAAAAACCTTAACTAATGTATTTAAACTTGGCTAATCCTACAAGTCCAAATAAACCTAAAAAGTTAAACCTTTTTATATTTATATTAGACTTTAATTTAAAATCTAGTAATCAAAAACAAAAACAGGCTCTTTAATATAACTTAGCATATAGATTAAGCCCTTCCTTAACTTAATCATGTGACTTGGACTTATATCATAGATTCCAAGCATCGTTATTTAATTAATTCAATTAAAATAAAATAATTTGTATTATCATATTACTTTTTTTAGCTTTAACTAAATTAGTAGTTAAGCATAAGCTTCTTCTAGATCAAGCCTAACCAACCCACTAACTATTTTGGTGTTTACATAACACCTTGTTAACCATTATTCTCTTCACGTAAGTGCCTTTACCACGTTTGCTTGCCATGTCATCAAGGTAAACATATTTCATCTATAAAATATAACTGTGTCTTAAATTTGTTAAAATGAAATTCTATGAGAGGTAAACTATAATCTTAGTTATGCATTTTTTTTTCTATTTTTTATAAGCAAATATAATCATTATATAAAATTATGTAGCTAATGAGCCACTTAAATTATTTATTTAAAAAATGAAAAAAAATTATCTCCAATTATTTTAAGTTGATGTCATAATTTATTTCACTTACACAAAATAAGTGGCAAATATTAAAAAGTCAAACACATTTATTCTTTGCCTAATTTAATTAGCATTAAATTATTTTATATTGATATTTAACTTTAAATGACAAGTAGCTATTATCTTATGTTTGCATGATTAAACCTTTCATTTGAAATAATCAAAATATTTTAAATAAAGTTTGACAAAAAAATTAAGATCTACTCAACATTATGACTAAATTTTAGTGTGCTTGTTTATGTGTTTATATATATATATAAAGCACTAAGTTAAAATCAAAATAAATATTAAATAAAAATATGGTAATAAAATAATAAAAGTTACATTTTTATGCATAAGTTAGATGGTTTAAATTACAAGATATTGTATTTTGTTTATTTTATAATTTTTAAAAAAAAAATTGTTTGACTTATAAGTTGACATGACCTAATTATATAATAGTGGAATGTTTGGATATTTTAAAGTTTGAATTGAAAATGAAAACTCTTAACCTAGATTTTTATGTTGAGACTAACTAAAAATAGTAGAAATATTGATTTTTTTATCCTTGCTTTTGAGTGTAAATAAATACATACATGATTTATAATGAATAAAAAGATACAAAAAATTATCAACAAACTAAATCTTTGTCATCATAATCGTCTTGCATTTCAAATTCAGAAAAATTCACAATACAAAAATGAAAGAATATTTGCTTACACTTGGAGAAAATGAATGTAGAACATCTAACCATCCAATTCTTTAAAGAAGAATTGTTGATTTCCTTATTTTTCAATGCTCCTTCAAAGAGATTCATTGCATTTAAAGCTTCATCTTCTTGCATGAAACGGATGATATCCTTTAACTAGATACAACTTTACATGATAAGTAGTATCAGAATTTTGTAATTAAGATCATTTTAGTGACATAGATGATGCATTCGAACAAAAAGAAACTTTCAAAGAAGAAAATAATGATGAGTACAAGTAGATAGACAGTGCATACACAATCGATACAAAATATAATCAAGTAATGGGATACTATTACCAATCTATTTAGACCTTTTCATGGCCACATTTTCCATTATCTTCTTCGTTGCAATTTTTCCTTTATATTTTTAATTGGGTGCTAAAGTCATGATCACCAAGACTAAAATACATGGACAATGTAGCATGACATATTATCTTAATCATCCTCTCCATAGTCCATTCAAAAAGTAATTGCTGTCATAGCCTCAGTCAGTTAAGAATCAAGTTTCGGACCTGTCTCCTAAGTCTTAAAGAGTAATTGATCTTGAGCTTATACCCACTAATGATGCTTATTGTGTGTCATTAGGGTATGATAGTTTTTGTTGGTAAAATGGCTCATTCAATGGTCTGCTATTGACTTTGAGAGAATGAGAAATGGGCACAAGCTTAAAGGACCTAAATTGGATAAACTGTTAAATTTCATTAGGCATAATGTCTAATCTTGCTGCACTTCTACTTTTTTTTAATTAAATAGAAATTTTTTAAAAGAAACTTGTATTATAATTATTTTTTCTTTTTAAAACACAAAAGATGAATTTAAAAATGATTTTTAAATAAATAAAAACAAAAGAAATTTAAGGGTAATTCTTTTTTTTTCCAAGTTGATGAGAAAATTTGAAAGAGTTTATTATTATTATTATTATATCTTTAAAAATAATATTCAAAGGTAATTTTTTGGTTAAAGAATTTATAATTATAAAAATTTAATTACAATCAAAATAAAATTTTATAAATCAACATAATCCTAAATTTATTATAATTAAATTTATATTTATTAATTTATAAAATTTTACTTTAATTGAAATTAAATTTTCATAATTATAAGATATTATAATATCTCTAATTTACAAATTAATAAAAAAAACAACATAGTTTTCTCTACAACATAAATTTGCATATTGTGTGGGTGTGACTATAAATATATATCTAGACACAGGACAAACCTGGCCCAACAAACTTGCACAAGACAGCAATATTTTAACAAATGACAGCGGGGGAAGTTTGAAAAGTTGCACCATTATTTACATGTTACTTAGGACCATACATAAGATGTGCACGAAGTTAACAGAAGACTGAAACCGCAAGACCACAATTCTGCTATATATATTCATGGCCTCTAAGCCTCACTCTCGTCCATAATTCCATCCACAATATTAACATGGTTAATGGAGCTTCCTGGTAAAAATAAGACAAAAAAAAAAAAAAAAAGAATGACTGCACCCCTGGACAAAAGAAACGGTTAGTTTAGCATGTACAACAGTTCTCTACTTTGCTATTTCATTGAAGATACTCCACAAGCCAGTAAAATATAGAGAAATCAGACATATAATGTGTTCAATGAAACAGAAAAGATTATGGTGAAAGGCTGAATTACCTCTAATCAAACTCTTCACCTTCATCTTCAATGTGATTCTCCATTTTCAGGTCTTCATTGTGATTATTTACAAAGTTGATTTGATCCTCCATTCTTAAGATGCCTCTATTATTTACAATCTCAACCTGAGTATTTGCTTTAGGGCTGTCATTGCTATTTACAAAGCCCCTTGTTTCTATTGGCATCCTAGGATCGTTCAGAACACTTGAATGTTCAAATCTCGATGTTTGAAGATAGCTGACAACAGGAACCAAGCCCTTTGACCTTGCTTCAATTATGCGGCTTGGAATCCTTTCAATCTCAATCTCTCCATTCATATCTTCTTTATCCAATTTTAGTCCTTCCCTAATTATCATCGACCGAAAGTATACCTGTCAGACAAAAGTGTAAAAATATGAATGATTGTATTCACACTTATTTATGTCCTGCACAGAACAAAGTACCTCAGGTTTTGTCCAGAATGGTACGTGAGCTTGATGCATCTGGAGTTCAGCTTCTGAAATATACAAATGATGATGCTTTTCATCACAGTTCATCTTTGCTTGTGCAAGTCCACCACTACCTTTAGGTCGAACACTATTTCCTTTTCTCATGCCTCCAGAGAGTACCTTACTGCTGTCCAAATTCCCATTTTCTCCATATATATCAACATTATCTTCCTGATCTCTGTGATTTTGTTTCCGATCTATATTCCACTTCTGGATAGCCTCAACTACTAATCTTCCATCACTTTCTGAAGCTGATTCATGTGCCAGACTTGATCCAGACAAAAAGGTCGTTAAACCTGAAGGAGCTGGTACCCCCAATGCATACATTATCATAGAACTAGAAGGAGAGAAAACCAAAATGTGGTACTTTGTTGTCAAAGAGGTGTCATCCATGTACAAATCACCATTGCTTTGGCAGGTGTGAATAGATGAAGCAATGACACCTGCAACTGAGGTCAACCTGCCTGTTCCAGCCACCACTGCACCAGTTACGGTGCTTGTCCAACTTTTATTTTCGTTCTTTATTCTGCTGACAGCAGAAAGTGTAACTGGGAGACCATGCGTACAAAGACTCTGTTGACTATGCAATTGTAAACCTAAGTTAGTTGAGCCTTGATCAGCCAGCTTAGGGATTACACCCAATTTACCCTTATTAAGGGTGTAACAGGAATCATAATGAAAGTTTGCTGAAACCCCCAAAGGATTAATAGCAAATAAATGGCTTGTCCCCCTGGAAGAACTTATAATTATCCAGTTGCCATCATCACTGAAACTGATGTCCTGTATAATCTGAGAATATAAATAAAAAATAACTATGAACTGACCAAATACTAAAAGTCGCATATAGGGAAAAAAAAAAAAAAAAGAGGAAAGTTATAGACAATTATGGTGCTCTTACTGCATTTGTAAATCCCCGTTGCAGTCTGTAAAGGTGTGCATAAGACACACCTGCATCACCAGCAGAACCTCCCACTTGCCCAGGCATTATTTTGAAAATATTTATGTTATGACCATGAACTGAGGCAGTCACTAAAAGGGTCCCACTAGGATCAAAGCACAATGCTGAAATAGGGCTCTTGTGTGCCCTAAACTGGGCAATAACAAGTTTACTAACAATATCCCTGACAACAACCTGGAAAAAGGAGCCATGGAAAAGGACAAGTTAGCACAGCGCAAAAAGAATCATGCATGGGCCAGGAAGAGTTTGTGTAGGCATCCCAACATGAAAGAAATGATATACTAAAGCTTGAGTTAAATGTCAACGACCCAAGAAGATGGGCAATACATACCATTCCAACGTTATCCCCATCTGCCACATGGCCATTAGCAGTTCCATTGCCTTTCCACCCAGGAAGTCCTGACTGAAGGGAGCCATGGGTATCAGGTAAAAGCTCTGAGCAATACCCAGATAACTTTTTATATCCCATATCTCCTACATTCACAATTCCAGCAGCAAGTTGTTTGCTTGATTCTTTTGCATAGTGCACAACCAAACTGCCATTCAACATATTACCAGAAAAAGTAGATGAAGGTGTCAGGTGCTGATGGTTCACACGTCCAGAGTTGGAGACAACAACCGGACTTCCACTGTAAGCCAGCCACCTGGGACCAACAGCAAGAGGACCATAGCCTGTACCCCCAAAGACAGGGGATCCAATGACTATAGGATTTGTAACAATAATGTATGCTCTCACTAATGAAGTGGCATCAAAACAATGTATCTGCAGGAAATCAAAGTCATATCATCTACTCTAGGACAGAAAAGATTGAAGATTGGTCAATAACAGAAAATTTTGCAAAAGCAGACAAACCTGAGAAGCTTGAGAAATAGCAACAATTCGAGAGCTGCACCTTACAGAATAAACAACTGATCTGAACTTTAGCACATGTACATAAGATTGGGATCTTATGGAATAAAAACGAACGGTTGGCACAAAACTACCATCATGCAAATCATGGTAGTTATGGTTAGTGCCATTGTATGGAATAACTGGCCCATCCTGAGGATTATCATCACTAGAATGGGTCCCATTAGCACAAACAACAAGAAGGGGTCTGCTGTCTCCAAACTTGTCTTCTGATCTCTTTGATGCTATTGGTTTTGGTAGCATTTGCAAGAATGAAACAGGGCCATCATATCTGGAAACAAGATTGCGGACATTATCAGCTTCTTCAACATCCCACACCTGGAAACCAGACCGATAGCCTAAATGCAAAACATGCCGAACTACATCACTGTAACCCTCTAACTTGTCAAAACCAGCCCAGAGGACCTGTGCAATGTCCACAAATATTATAGCATTCCAAACTCTTGACTTCAACCAAATGACTACAACAAAAAAAAAAGGAATGAAACTTTCAAGCACCATTGATCTCAAAAGGAGAAAGGCAGTACAAGAGAGTCCAGAGAAACATCAAGTTAGAAGATTCACAAAATGATACAATTGATAGAGACAGATAACTTAAACAACAAAAAGAGAACAGAATATGGCAAATTTCACAGCTAAAAGTCCTCTTTTGTAGAGGATAATTAACCAGCACAAAACAAAGCAGCAAGAAACTATGGTTGAAGAAATAATCAAATACTTGAAATATGAACCCAAGTCTATGATGACAGACTTTTACAAAATTTAGAGATGGATCTGTGTATGTGATAAAAGAAAACTTCCTAAAAATGCTTGTCTTCTAATTAAAAATTTATGAGAAGACCTTTAGATTTATGGAATGTGAAAGAGGAATACTCCCCCTGTTTAGCTTAAATTCATTTAACTAAAAAGGTTGTTCCAATCATAAAATTGATCAACCAATGCAGCCATTGTTCCATAGACAGTAGATCTCATTTAGGTTCCATAAATTTTATCAGCGCACTTCTTAATAGCCTCATATATTTTACATATTTATGCATCACAAAGGAAAAAAGGAAAAAGGTCAATGCAAATCAGAAGAGGAAGATGAAACACCGAAACAGACAAAAGTAACGCATATTTATATGCCCTAAAAAAAAACCAACCAAATCTTGGATAACCTAAATGCTGGCAGGGAGCTAGCACCTGACTCTCATAAACATCCAGTCACAGTAGCATATTTGAAAATTAATACCTTACACACTTAACAAAAACCACAAAATAAAAGTTCGCATGTGTTCAAAATAAAAATATTGTCCATTCAAATCATGTGAAAGTTCAACACAACCAACGGCCCAACCCCAAGCACTAGAAAAGCAAAAATAGGTGCATCTGCCAATTTCCTTTAAGAGTTTTAAAAAAAAAAAAACAACGGAAACATACATCTAACACTCCAAGAATACCTCTGAAAATCAGGTTAAGTCCGAAAATCAAACTATTAAAGCAGTTTTTATCCAGGATTTGAATCAGAAGCACATTCCCCATATCTTCTAGTTAATAAGCACTTAATGACATCAGGCAGTCCATCTATTGAACCAGAAGTTATGACAATCTATTTTCCTATTAATTAATGGTCAATAATTCAGAGAAAGCAGAGGTTAAAGTTACAAAAGATAATGGAGCCAACAAAGGATATAGTCACAAAAGAGTAGGAAGCTCGTGCTTAATAATAGTTCATCCATTATGAATTATGATACTGTTTGAATACAAATTTCCAAGTGCCACTTGCCTGAGCCAACAAAACTTGTTCTGCCATAAAATTGGTCTGGCAGGTTTTTCTTGTTTTTTGGTGGGGAAAGGGAACAGTCAGAACTTGCTTCATAGTGTCCACTACTTTAAAAAATACATATACATAGATCCATCAAATTTTCAATCTTATGAGCTTAATGCACTGGATCATTAATAAAGTAAAATCCACAATTAATTGATGGCATGTTATTTCAAAGACACAACTCTGAATACAGTAAACCAATTAAAATAGGACTCTTTCATTAATCCTATAAACCTGATCAAAAACTGATTCATCACATTTCCAAGAGAGAAAGAAATAACCAATCTGATCATGCTAGTTCAGCAAGTGAGCAATAATTACTTTGACACTGTCTTAAAGATACAACATATATGCACGTTTAAAATTGGCTAAAAACCCTCACTGTCTCTCAACTTGCAGATTGAGTCAAACCAAGTTTGTCCAGACTGCAGCTGTTAAAAAGCTTAGCATTTCAAAATGACATATTGAATAAAAATGAAATTCAATAATTATTACCTCCCCCAGAACATGCCCTACCCCTCCAACTACATCAATGTCAGAAACCATCAAAAACTACTACCTACTTGCAATTAGCTCCAGATTATAAATAAACAAACAGAATTATTGTTTCTCCCTTTCAGGCATGTGTTAGATTAAAATTCCAGAAGCTTCTTCTGAAATTGCACCACGGAATGCTTTCCAATGAAAGCAAATTACAAAGCAACATCTACTGACAACTCAATTTGCTAAATCAACTGATCATGTACTAACAGCACTCAGATTCACCTTAAGCTGACTAATCGCAATGTGAAAAATGCAAATTTTGTGGGGTCTTTTGAACTCAAAACCACGTGTTCAAACTCCCAAGTTAAAAATAGTTTGCCTTAATTTTCCAAATTAAATATCACACCCGGGCAGCAGCAAACACCCAAAAAATAAAATAAAATAAAAAGCTCAACCACGTGTTCAAACTCCCAAACTTACATTTTGATATGCATCAATATAACTTCTTCGACAAGAACTCCCACTTTGCATAAGTAATTCAACATGGGCAAGCTAGAACCTTCCGTGAATATCCAAATTTCAAATGAAACGAAGAGCATGAAACAAAAGGAAAAATAAAAAAAAAAATCTATATATATATATATATATATATATATATATATATATCCCGACTTTACCTGATCATGGTTAGCATCGTTATCTCTATCCACGATGGACTGAGCAACAGATGCAGCAGACCTGGCCACGTTGGACGCCCCTGACGAGACGATCCTCAAGTAGCCAGAAATGGCTCGAAATGAGCTTGGCATAAACCTATTATTGGCTCTCCCCTGCAAAGTAGTCTTCTGCTGCTGCTGCCCATCGCTGCTGTTCCTCATAATAGTTCCCAACGCCCAAAAAACAAAGGCAACCAATACCCAAATCGCTATAATCGCTGATTCTGCAATTTCTCCTTTAAGCATAACAACAAGCTGATAGCTTCTGAAGATGAATAGAACCCCAAAAACCCAGAACAAAAATGCAAAACCCCGATCAAATATCAACAGCCCCACAGAATCTAATCAATTTTCAAGTCAGAACCGAGCCCATCTAAACTACTACTCTCTGGGCCCTCTTTGAATAGACAGACACCCAAATCGGAGAAACAAAAGCAATAAACCAAGCCTAGAAACAGTACTCCTAAATCAATAAAAATTGCTTCGAAATCTGTCGAGTTGCTGTTTATTCGTCTATGTTTTCCCAGAAAAAGAAATCAAAACAAAACCCAATTCAGCCTTCGAAGCTATTTCAATGGAAAACCATATAAAAAGATGGAATCCTTGAGATGGGCTTTTGCAGTTTTGACAATTAGAGAAACAAACAATAAATATCAATTTACAGTAAACGAAAGAATGAATTCTTTTGACTTGGAAGAATTAAAAAAACAAAAAAAATAAATTCGATATATATAAAACAAACAACGTATCATATGGTGCGCATATGTGTTTTTGTGTTTCGGGTAGGTGGGGATCTTTTGAACGCGAAAGGATAAAAAAAAAAGAATTTAATCGAAGAGAAATCGGGAAGATAGAGAAAGAGACAAAGGTTTCTAGAAAGAGAACAGATAATGAAAACAAAACTTTGTCCCCCAGGGAACAACGTTAAGTGTACTCCAGGTCTTAGGTACAGGTAGCAAAGAGTTAATTTTTTGAGTCTTATTGTCCGGAAATCGAGGTACCCATGATGCAATTGATGGGCATTTTAAATAAAATAATATATATTTTTAAATGCACATTTATTTCACAAAAATTATTATATTTATGCAAAAAAAAATTAATAAAATGTATAAATAATCTTAATCTGATATAAAAAAAAGTTTGGAAAAAATGTAATGAAAATACCATTTTATATTTTTATATTTTTTGTTAATAATTATGATATTTTATTTTATTAATTTGTATATTTTATTTATTTATATATTTTTTAAATTTATTTTATCTTAATTAATGCTATTATAATGTTATTTAGTAAACTTATTAAAACTAACTTTGAAGTTATCTAAGGGTACAAAAAGATCCAATTCACCTCCCCATCTACGTTCTAATGTTGTTTTACATTCTAAGGGCAACACCTTAAATGACCTTAGCAAATGAATTAATAACTTTGATAGAAGCCCCACCATTTCTGACTCTAAGGTCGTTTCTTTGATTGAAATGAGGCTATGGAATACACCGATCATAATTTTGCTATCTTTTCTATTAATATTGTTATGCACATACACAATCCCTTAACATAAAACTTAAGGAAACCCTAAATTATATTGATGAGTTATATAAACATAATGTGCCCATTTTTATTGTTGTGTAATATGTCTTGTTTATCAAATATCACGATAAAAATATTAAGTATTTTTCTCTTCAAAGATTCCAAAGTTCAATAGAGTTCATTTTATATATATAATTATATTTTAATTTGAATTTATCCAAGTCTTCTTCGTTGAATTTGTTTGAACTTTGATTTTTGTTGCCTTCTTTATATTGATCCCCATTGTGTTCTTTCTTACTATTGCTTGAAGCTCCCTTCTTGTTCTTAGACTTTAACGAATCCTTTTAACTTGTGTAGTTGGTTGACTTTTAGCTACGCCAATTGCTGTTACTAAATCTTTAATTCTAAGTTCTATTTTAGCTTATGATTATAGCTTCTTTGTAAAGAATAACATTAAATCTTTGTCGAAAATGTCAAAAATGTTTAGTATTAAGTTGGAGCACTACTTCACATAATCGCGAATAATGTCCAAGTGCTTGAGTTTTTAGAAGTGATCACAAACTTCCCTTTCAACATTTTTTTTTTTTAGGTAAAATTGCCACTTTAACTTCTTTTTAAACTCATCAAAACTTGCGATAGAACATATACTTATTATAATGTCTTCTTACCTTCTCCTCTACCAAAACATGGTAGTGTTAATGAGATAAAATGCAATGGATTGAATTTTAGCTACATCTTCTTCAATACCCAATACGACAAAGTATTATTCCAATCCCTATAAGAAGTTATCAACTTTGCAAGCATTATGCAAACTCTCAAAACTTTGTGGTTTAGGCATTTAGCCCAAGTGTGGTTTTAGGACAATTGTAAATGAGCTAACTACAACCACTCGTTTACACAGGGCAAAATCAAAACGCACCTCTCTCAACTAACTGAGCATACCTTAAAACTCCCTTTCATGAACTTTATGCACACAAGAAACCTGTGCCATAAATTGTTAAGTTAATTAACATGAGTGACCCATGTCATTTAAAGTATGACTCAAAATAAAAGGGCTAATATGATGGTCGTTTAGGCATAACGGTAATTTGGGTCATCGGGTTTAAAATTCCTCCACTCTCCCTATTAAGAATAAACGTTACAGGAAGAGGAATATCTTCCTATTAAGAATAATCGTTACAGGAAAAAGAGTATCTTCCCATTTAAGATAATTATTACAGAAAGGGAGGATCTTCCTATTTAAGGTAACGGTTACAGGAAAGGAATATGTGTATATATATATATATATGCTATTACGGACCTTTCCAGATCTCAATCATCAGAGAGAGAAAACGTAAAGAAAAGAAAGGGAAGAGTAGGAGAAAAGAGAGAAGCGTTCAGGAACGAAAAGAAAGAGGATTCTCATCTCCACTGCGGGACATTAGCATAATGGATAACAGTATGTTAATTTCAATTACAGTTTTTTTTTATTGCTAGTATTCGCATAAAGAAAGATCCTGTATTATAGAAATAAGAATTTCATAAAGAGAAATTCTAGAAAAGTTCTATCAATTGGTATCAGAGCGGGTCTGCGAATATTGCAATTTAGTTTTCTTTATCTCTTTGTGCCGTATAGTATTTTACTTTATTTAGTTGTATTTTCTTTTGTTTTTTCTTTTGCGTGTAATCGATAATCACAACGCGGGACAAAACAAATATTTTGGTTTGTTGTGCTCAATGCGAAACGGACAACTCGTTTTCGTGCTTAACGGTGAAACGGCCGGCGTTGAAAGGGAAAACGCCGGCCATGAAAGGTCAACACCAGCGAAACGGCCGGTGTCAAAAGGAAGAGGGAAAGTCGGCACGGGACGGTACGTCGCCAGACCCGAACAGGTCGGGTATGGCGGATCGGCCTTGTGCTTCCAGGTAAAGCCGCCGACCCGAATGGATTTGGGCACGGTAGAACGGGAAAGCCCTCTTCCGGGTGACGCCGGGATCCAGGTCGGTCGGGTAGGTGCAGTCGGTCGGGTAGGTGCAGCGGAACGGTATCTCTTCCGAGCGACGTTGCAGATCCACAGCGCTTCGAGGATCTGACCCGAATAGGTTGGTTCGTCCCCATATTCGTCCATCAGAGGCAGCGTCGGGGAGAACCAATGCACGGGGGTTGGTTGCCAACGGAGATCCTTTCAAGCGACTGGATCGGGCATAGATTTGAACAGTGGTGCCGCCACTGTACGACCGGAGTGCGTCGGGTTGCCTGGTACGCGGGTCCCACCTACAGTATGGTGGTACTCGGGTCCGAATGAATACCACGTGAAAAAAAAAAAAGGACCGGTTATTGGAAACTTCTACATAAAAGATAATTTAATCTTCGTAATTGAAGATTATTAAATTCACGTCAATATAAGTCAAATATTAAACGCTTGTTAGTCACTAAAGTGGCCTAGCTTTGAATGGATTTGAACAGTTGACTGTGAATTTTAATTGTTCATTTTGGATGCTAATAAAATATTTTGAAATGAACAATTGTAGTTATTAATTAAAAGTTAGGAGATCATCCAAAGATGGATCATTGCTTGTAATTAATGACACTAAAAGGGATTAATTGATATACTGGGTAAACGTGATTGTATATCCAAAGATGACATTCATGTTAATTCTAGTACGATTAATTGATTTACTAAAGTATATTCAAATTAGCATTATTATTGATTAGAGTTATGTATTTGAGGATTACCCAAAGGTGAACTTAAATACATGATTAAAGTTTGTAATGTATCTGAATCCATTAGAGTTTACTCAAAGCATTAACGTATAAATTTGGATTATGTTTGCAGCTTCCACCAATGTATTCGCCTTAGGCAATTCGATGGTGAAATTCAATGGGCTGAACTATGCTGAATGGTCTGAGCATATTCAGTTTCATTTGGGTGTATTGGGCTTGGACTTAGCAGTCATTTCGGATGAAAAGCCTGCAGCCATTACAGGGACTAGTATAGAATCTGATAAGTCTTTTTATGAGGCTTGGGTACGGTCCAATAGGCTGAGTTTGAATTTGATGCGGATGACGATAGCTGAAAACGTCAAGCCATCAATGCCTAAGACGGAAAATGCGAGGGAATTTCTGATGAGAATTAAGGAATACTCTCAGTCAGATATAACTGATAAATCCATCGTAGGAACCCTAATGAGTGAGCTGACAACCAAGAAATTTGATTGGTCACAGCCCATTCATGATCATGTGACCAGTATGGCTAATCTAACAGCAAGGTTGAAAATAATGGGCATGGATGTGAGTGAATCATTTATGGTTCAATTCATCATAAACTCACTGCCTCCTGAATCTGGCCAGTTCCAAGTGAATTATAACACTATTAAAGAGAAATGGAACTTTCAAGAAATTAAGGCCATGTTAGTTCAGGAGGAAGGGAGATTAAAGAAGATGAAGGATCACTCCATTCATCTCATCGTTCGTAAGGATGCTAGTGGTAGCAGGTCTAAACCACATAAGAAAGGTAAGAAGAAGGACAAAGCCTCTATGAAAGTCATTGGGGGTCAGATCCAGAAGGATCAGAAATGCTTCTTCTGTAAAAAGATGGGTCACTTCAAAAATGATTGCCTAAAAAGAAAGGCTTGGTTCGAAAAGAAAGGTACGTACTGTATATCAGTATGTTTTGAATCAAACATAATTGAAGTGCCCAATAATACTTGGTGGTTAGATTCTGGAGCTACTATTCATGTGTTACATATTATGCAGGGATTCCTTTCAATCCAACCCATAACAGGAACTGAGAAGTTCCTCTACATGGGAAACAGAATGAAGGCACGAATAGAAGGGATTGGGACGTACAGATTGATCTTGGACACCAAGTGTCATTTGGATCTAGAAAAGTGTCTCTATGTTCCTGAATGTGCTAGAAATTTAGTTTCTGTTGCAAAGTTGGATAAAGAAGGATTTAACCTCAAGATTGGAAATGGTGCATTTTCATTGTATAGACATTTGTACTATTATGGATCTGGTACTTTGATTGATGATTTGTACCGTTTTAATCTTGATACTATGTATGCTGATTCCATATTCCTTGTTGAGCATGGTATAGGTAACAAACGTAATATGCATGATGAAAGTTCTGCTTTCTTATGGCATCAAAGATTGGGTCATATATCCAAAGAAAGGATATTGAGGTTGATGAAAGGTGATGTCCTGCCTCAATTGGATTTTACTGATTGAGATGTATGTGTTGATTGTATAAAAGGAAAACAAATAAAATATACATCAAAGAACCCAGCCATGAGAAGCAATGAGCCTTTAGAATTGATACACACTGATATTTGTGGCTCGTTTGATATCCCAACATGGGGTGGTGAGAAATATTTCATCACCTTTATAGATGACTACTCACGGTATTATTACTTGTATCTACTGCATGAAAAGTCTCAGTCAGTAAACATCCTAGAGGTGTTTATTAATGAAGTTGAAAGGCAGTTAGATAGAAAAGTAAAAGTGATTAAGTCAAATAGGGGTGGTGAATATTATGGAAAATTCAATGAAAGTGGACAATGTCCTGATCCATTTGCAAAACTTCTTGAGAGTCGAGGCATATATGCACAGTATACAATGCCTGGTACACCACAACAGAATGGTGTAGCGGAAAGGTGGAATCGCACACTTATGGATATGGTTAAGAGCATGTTGAATTACAATACTATACCCTTATCCTTGTGGATGCATACATTAAGAACTGCTGCATATCTGCTGAATAGAGTTCCTAATAAGGCTATCCCTAAAACTCCTTACGAGTTATGGACAGGAAGGAAACCCAGTTTGAGGCACCTTCATGTTTGGGGTTGTCCAGCAGAAGTAAGGATATACAATCCACATTAAGGAAAGCTTAATGCGAGAACCATTAGTGGTTACTTCATTGGCTATCCTGAAAAGTCCAAAGGGTATAGGTTTTACTGCCCTAACCATAGTACTAGAATAATTGAGTCTGGTAATGCTTGGTTCATTGAAACTGGTCAGTTCAGTGGGGTGGGGAATCACGAAAGGTGGATATTAAAGAATCACAAAATGAAATGTCCACAGTGAGTACTCCTACTCATGTGGGTATTCCCACACCCAGTGTTTCTACTCAAATTGTTATTCCTTATGTTGCATCACAGTCACGTGACATGCAAGGACAACAAATTGATACTCGAAACACGCAAAGTGAACACATAAGAGATAAACCGAGTGACAATGTTCAATTTACAAATGAACAAGTGATACCACAAGAAATGGCATTACGGAGGTCTACAAGACAGAAGAGGCCAGCAGTTTCAAATGATTATGTGGTTTACTCACTTGAGCATGAATTGAAATTAAGCATTGATAAAGATCCAGTCTCATTTAAACAAGTCATGGAATGTAATGATTCTGAAAGGTGGTTCAATGTCATGAAAGAAGAGATGAAATCGATAGATGTAAACCAAGTCTGGGAGCTAGTAGAGTTACCTGAAGGATCAAAACGAGTTGGCTGTAAGTGGGTCTTCAAGACCAAGCGAAACTCGAACGGTAACATCGAAAGGTATAAGGCCAGACTTGTAGCCAAAAGTTTCACTCAAAGGGATGGTGTTGACTATAAGGAGATTTTCTCTCCAGTTTCTAAGAAAGACTCCTTAAGAATTATTATGGCTTTGGTAGCTCATAATGATCTAGAGCTCCACCAAATGGATGTAAAGACCGCCTTTCTGAATGGTGACTTGGAAGAGGAAGTGTATATGGACCAACCTGAAGGTTTCATCACCACGGGGCAAGAAAATTTGGTGTGTAAACTAAAGAAATCGATATATGGACTGAAACAAACCTCCCGACAATGGTATATTAAGTTCAATAATACCATTATGTCATACGGTTTTGTAGAAAATACCGTTGATCGGTGTATCTATATGAAGGTCAGTGGGAGCAAGTTCATTATATTAGTCCTATATGTCGATGACATTCTTTTGGCTGCTAATGACATAGGTTTGTTACATAATGTGAAGAAATTTCTCTCTGAGACTTTTGAAATGAAAGATATGAATGAGGCATCCTATGTGATAGGAATAGAAATATTCCGTGATAGATCACAAGGATTGTTAGGATTGTCTCAGAAAGGCTATATCAATAAAGTATTAGAGAGATTTAGAATGGAAAATTGCTCAACAGGAATAGTTCCAATTCAGAAAAGGGACAGGTTTAGTGAATTACAATGTCCAAGGAATGATTTGGAACGGAAAACGATGGAATCAGTTCCTTATGCATCACTGGTTGGAAGCCTGATGTATGCGCAAACATGTACTCGGCCAGACATTAGTTTCGCAGTTGGAATGTTAGGCTGATATCAAAGTGATCCTGGAATAGATCATTGGAAAGCCAAAAAGAAAGTACTTAGGTACTTACAAGGCACCAAAGATTACATGCTTACTTATAAAAGATCAAGTCATCTTGAAGTAGTAGGCTACTCGGATTTAGATTATGCTGGATGTGTAGACTCGAGGAAATCTACATTTGGTTATATGTTTCTCTTGGCTGGAGGAGCAGTTTCCTGGAAAAGCGGGAAGCAATTTGTCATTGCTACTTCCACTATAGAGGCTGAATTTGTAGCATGCTTTGAGGCTACTGTTCATGCATTGTGGTTGCGGAATTTTATCTTAAGGCTTGGTTTGGTCGACAGTATAGAAAAGCCGTTAAGAATATTTTGTGACAATTCCGCAGCGGTCTTCTTCTCTAAGAATGATAGGTATTTTAAAGGTGCGAAACATATGGATTTGAAATATCTATCTGTAAAAGAAGAAGTGCAAAACCAAAGAGTGTCCATTGAGCATATTGGCACTGAATTGATGATAGCGGACCCGTTAACTAAAGGTTTGCCACCGAAAATATTTACTGGACATGTTGATCGGATGGGCATTATGGACGGGTCCTCATACGCTTGAAAGCCAATATTTAGATGCTCATATCATTGTGACACTCGTGAATTCAATTAAAGTTATGGTTTTGCTTATACTCTGTTATCTCTGTTTAGATGTATACAATTATGGTTTGTGAGATAATTAATAGCATATATAAGAATGACAGTTTAAGGTTTTCAATGTTCCTTAGTAAAGTTATTATGAATTATGATGATTATGTGATACATGGAAGGAATCATATTGCTATAAGATGTGTGACCGCCATGATCCAATCATTTTAATTCAATTAAGTGTTGTGATTTGATGATCTTTAAGAATTGTGCGCACTTAATTGTTATTGTTTCATCAAGTCATGACATGGGCCAAGTAGGAGATTGTTAAGTTAATTAACATGAGTGGCCCATGTCATTTAAAGTATGACTCAAAATAAAAGGGCTAATATGATGGTCGTTTAGGCATAACGGTAATTTGGGTCATCGGGTTTAAAATCCCTCCACTCTCCCTATTAAGAATAAACGTTACAGGAAGAGGAATATCTTCCTATTAAGAATAATCGTTACAAGAAAAAGAGTATCTTCCCATTTAAGATAATTATTACAGAAAGGGAGGATCTTCCTATTTAAGGTAACTGTTACAGGAAAGGAATATGTGTATATATATATATATATATGCTATTACGGACCTTTCCAGATCTCAATCATCAGAGAGAGAAAACATAAAGAAAAGAAAGGGAAGAGTAGGAGAAAAGAGAGAAGCGTTCAGGAACGAAAAGAAAGAGGATTCTCATCTCCACTGCGGGACATTAGCATAATGGATAACGGTATGTTAATTTCAATTACAGTTTTTTTTTATTGCTAGTATTCGCATAAAGAAAGATCCTGTATTATAGAAATAAGAATTTCATAAAGAGAAATTCTAGAAAAGTTCTATCATAAATTCCTTACGAAACAAACAAATGTCCTTTTGCAAAGATTTTTCTACCTAGCCAACAAGATAATGTACAACATCATAAAAAGCACTATCTTGGACTTTTAGACCTTTACACTTTTGGTCTTGCTTTTCTGTATGACCTTACATATTGCTGACACTTTCCTCCATGCAAGTTAAGCATTCATTAAGGCTATTGATTAAATCCCTAGACTTTTCCCAAGGTTTTGGCATAAATGGCTCATGTATCTCCATATAAACTTGCTCTAGTTGTTGAAACACTTCTCCTTGGCTTACCTCTAAGTTTGTAACCACGTCCCTTTTAGTCCTTATCATATGAAACCGAAACTTTGATACATCTATCACAACCTTACTTTTTTAACCTTTAGCACAATATATCACTAAGTCTTGAATTTCCTCAAACTAATGGAACAAGGGAAAATACTCAAAAAAAAAAAAAAGGGGCTAGTTAATAAACTAAATAAAACACAAAGAAAACTTGTAATTAATGATAGAAGATTACAACTTTTACAAATAGATAAAAATGAGGAGCCTTCTTATTTATAGGTCTCTCCACTTTCTCAAAAAATTTTAGAAGTTTCTTAAGAAATATCTATATATTTAAAAATATTTTAAGTTCAAGAAAATATCTAGTATGATGTAGAATATTATAAAAAATTTTAAAAATTAGAATATTTTAAAGAGTTGTATATAATATTTTATAAAATTTATATACATAAAAAATTTAAAAAATATACAAGAAAAATTTTAAAAAATATATGGAATATTTATTATATTATAGATTGAAAATCTTTACTCATATCTAATATGTAAATTAATATTATCTAATATGTAAATTAATATTATCGATAGTAATATATTGAAAATCTTTGTGAGTAAAATTTTAACACTTTTGGGACAAGGCATATAAAAGTATTGTTCAAACTTGCCAGATTCCTACCATTATTCAAGACATTAAGAACACCATAAAGCACATCAACGTCAACAATAGGCCCAAAAGACTGGTAAAATAGAAGAGGCATACCATTAGGTTCAAGCACTTTTGTACGATGGATCTGCTATAGTGCTTCGTAAACCTCATTGTTGTATATCTTTCTGCCAGGAGTACATTCATTTAAGGTGTAAAACGTACATTCATCAAATTATGTACAGGTTGCAAATCAATGGACGCCTCAGTGCTAAACGAATCTTCGAAATATGATGTCATGGTAGAATCAATTGCAGCATCTGTATGTTGCTAAATCCCAAATTGATCTTTAAGTTTTGGGGTAGCATTGCACTTTTCCTCTGAGATGCATGCCATTCAAGGGAAAGTAACGAGTATTCTTATCACCTTCTTTCAGCAAAGATGCATGCGACCATTGTGCCCACGTTTGTTCCTCTCCTTTCAGTAGCACATCCATGTTTCTTGGCACTGATTTTAAGTCCAGCAAAGTGTCGACAGTCAATGGCAGTAATTCCAATTCCATTTGCTTCTGCTGAAAGAATTTTAGTTGACAATTCACATTACCAAAAGATTTTCAATTCCATTTCAGACAAACCTGTCACGTGTCAAGACAAGACCAGGAAAGGATGCTGATGGACTCTGTTTTGCTTCGAGCCATGATTTAGTCGCTACTCTTTCACAAGAAGTTCCGTAGCCAAATCTTCTTAGAACGAAACAATTTACGCTTTCTTCCTCCTACTGCAGCTTGAGAATTCAAGGTAATTTCAATTGAATTGTAATCAAAGCCAAACTTGATTGAATAGAATGGTGGGTATAGCAGGTTAGTTGTCTTGGTTCTTGATTGATTTCTTTGAAAATGAAGGAAAGCGCAGGAAACCCGCTTCATATCAAGTCTCTGAATTTCATCTCACTTGCTTGTAGATCGGTTGAGTAAGCCATTGATTTTTACCAGAACGTTCTTGGATTTTTCCCTATCAGGAGGCCTGGATCTTTTGACTTTGATGGGGCATGGTAATTAATTAGCTTTCAAATTATAAAAGAAAACTAAAATAATAATCCACTTTTGCTGATTTCTGTATTTAAAGCACAACTTTCTTCCTCCTTCCGCATCTTGTCACGATTGAATAGAATTTCAGATGCCGTAGCAAAGCCAAGATTTTATTTTTTTTTTCATTTTTTCTCCTGTTCTTTAGTCATCCATAAATACTGATAAATCTCCAAATCTGATTTTTAACCAGTCACCACTGCATCAACATGACGCTATTAAAAGAGTTAGCACTGTTACGTTGCTCAAACTCTTTTTCAAGAATTTAAGTTTTTGTTAAATTAGTTAAATTTTATTGTTAAAAATATTTTACAGTCTTATAAATGGTTTATTTATAAATAGTTTATTTTGTTCTTTTTTATTTAAATTTGAAATTTTGTAAATCTTTATAATTATTCTTATTTATTTGTAACAATCATAAATCCAAAAATAATTATCAATTTTTTAAAATTATTTAAATTTATAAAATACTTTTATATAATAAAATTTTTATAATTAATGAAAACAGAAATCATCTTCATAACTCTACTCTTTACTGCAACTTTTCCAGCAAGTTCTTTTATTGCATTTTCCCTTCATGAATGCCAGCATATTTCTTTTTTTACCAGGTACCAACCAAACCAAGACAAGAAGGAATTGCTTAAATTGCCATAAAGCGCCAACCCAAGTGCAATTGGACTAGCAATTCATGAATCTCCACGAGTAGTTGCAACATATGTATAACAGGATAGTGTTACCATTTTCTGTCCTTAATTTCTTCGGAGCATAATCTGGAGTAACAAATAACAAGAAAAAATGAGGCTCATACAACGTTAAGGCAAGTTGACCTGTGATGAGGGGTTCTATTAATGTTCTTTTAGTCCTCAGTTCCTACCTTTATTTGGTTTATGCCACTTCAAGATGCCTTGTTCCTGCGATGTTAATTCTTTCCCTTGTATTTTTCTCTTTCTTTTTGCTATTTTCAGCTTGTTCATTCACAGCTTCAGAATCTGGATAAATCCATTCCTTCAAGTTACTGACATCCTTCTTGATTCATGCACTCAAGCAGTTTTTGTACGCTTCTTACTCGACTTTAAGGAAAAAAAAAGCCACGAAATTAATACGTAGGAAAGGTGCACTTGTGGGGTTTTTTCCACTTTTTTTTTTTTTCAATGAGACCTATAATAACCCAAACCCGTCTCCTAATTTCCGCCAATTTGCATGGAAGAGAGAATTAATATGCCAAGTTAACTTTTTAAACATATGGATATGCCCAGTTACCATTGAGATGGTATGGTTTTGTCATCATCTGGGCTTGACTGTAATAATGATTTGCTCAGAGTGTTTTAGAGAACCCACGACGTAGATGCGCTAAAGACATGATACTGGAGCCAATCAGCAAGTTTTTTCGTTTTTCCAATAGCCCCAATCAGTATTGAGGATCGTCCAAAGTATTTGAAATAGAAATTAAACCCGACTTCCATTGAATATTTCAGTCTCCAGTTACACAGAATGCAGGCATTTCTATCCACGCCATGGTGAAAGGCACCTTTCTGTCAGATTTTTCCATTCAGCCTCCTTCCAGCTTTGATACAAGTCCCTTCAAGTTCCCCCATGGTTTCTCGCATTGTTGAATCCCGGTTATTATACATGGTTTAACAATTTAGAACATCCCGAAGGGCATAGCTAACTTGAAATTTATGTTGTCTCTCCATGAGGCCACAAGGAAAATTAGGAAGATGCTATTACATCCCACCGCCAGATGGTCCCATCCTCGCAGCAGCTAAGGATGGTGCTGCAAAGGGCAGAAGCATAGCTAGTTTTAGGGTATTTCACTAGCCACTGAAATCAATTCATAATACCCTATATGGAAGTCAATACTAATAATGCATGAACGAATTACCTGCCATCAAAGGACATTGCAGTCTGTCTGATTGGGGATTTGGATTGAGCGTGAGATAGCCTGAAAGAGAATTGTTGTGAGTGCATGCAAGCCTGCAAGGTTTTGTGATACAAAATAATGTAAACCGTGCAAGCCTACAAACCTTGCAATGAGAACCGGGGGACTACTCTGCAACTCCCAAACATAGATCTTCCCTTCCCTGTTCCCTGTCAGAGAGAAACCCATACATTTCTTCTTCATATTATGGGAAGCTTAAAAAAAATTTCTCAAGATAAAAAGTGGAGTAGGAACCACCGTCTTTTGTTACCTATAGCAGTTGCATTGTAGTGAAAATCACAAGAAAATTTGATGAACCAAATATCACATTCTGGAACAGGGTATTTTTGAAGTATATCAACAGTACCCTACAAAGCAACATTCAATAATCATTCAAGGTGGCACCATGGAAGTAACTTGATGGATAAGATTCACATGACAAAGTAAGAATCAACCATGTAAACAGTTGGGATTTCATCAAGAAATATAAGAATAATTACTTTGAAAAGAAAAAATAATGAGTAAACTCTAACCTCCCCAGGAGACTGCTCCTTCATTTTTGGTTCCCACAGCACAATCTCATTGTCAACACTCTGCAATTACACAACAGAAGTCAGTGACATGAGCATGGATAACTTTGCAGATGCCCAGTGAAGGAAACATGAATCCAACATAAGTTTCTGAGTTTGCTTCAAAGAGCTATGACTTTTACTAAACCTGCTGCTAGACATAGACAGTCCTTCAAGGGCATTATGAATCACTTGGTGATACATTAATGCAGAACTGTCCAAGTTTTGGAGACTGAAGTTATACAAGTTTGCTGAAGTACAGGTCTCAAGGTGTGTGGGTCATACCACAAGATTGCATACCTCTGAGCCACCAACAAAGCAGAATTTATGCATCTTACAAAAGGGAACCAGTAGCTAAAGTCCAAACAGTATTTGATAAACTAACTCAATCACTTCAAGACGCAATTAGGCTCCTCATATAACAATCTCTTAACTCCTAGTTTTAAGCTAAAAAATGTACTGTGCAACAAGTAATAGTTCACCTTAGAGAGAATAAAATCACCAAGCCACCGATTGCAATCAACATAGTTAGAATGAACTGAAGCTATGAACACCTGAAACAACAAAGGGGCCTCTCATAAACCATGGCACACACAGGATCCCTTACACCAATAACTAGGATAAAGAGAATGCTACCCACAGGAAACTGTACATATTTTGTTGGGAACTTCGAAGGAAGGTCTGTCCATGTGAAAGATTTCTCTACATATGTCCAAAACTCTGCTCAAAAATACAAGAATACACAGTGAAAACAAGAAGATAAAAAAGGCTGCAGTACAAATTCACTGTAAGGTTTGGGCAAGCAAACACTTAAGAAAGCCAATGGTTACAAAAGATTTCATTGCCTCACCTATTGGACCATTGGTCAAAATGGACTGATTTGACCATCCTAAGTTGTATCAAATAAAAACTTATATTTGTTTATTGATAACAACATGTGTTACTAAATAATTAGTAGTACCTTTCATTGACCAAATTTTAACAGTGTTGTCCATGCCACAACTTGCTATCCGATGGATGTTTGATGGATGGAAATCCTATAAAACCACCGTATGACCATAATCTTCATGTTTTCACAACAAAATTGCAAAACAAATTATGAACAAACAAACAAAATAACATCTGTGGATTGCAGCGGTGAAGGCTCAATTATATGTTATCTGAACCTACCACACTCAAAACTTCATTGCGGTGACCCCCAGCTCCAGCAAATATCAATATGCAGATTCCAGTATGGACATTCCACAGCCGCACTGATTCATCCTGTTACAGTCTTAAACATCTTGAAATGCAGAACATAACAGGAAAATAAACTAGGAAATAGTGCAGTTAGTTACTTTGCTTGCAGACACCACAAGGGAAGGTTGCAGTGGCTGAGTTCTGATTTCATTTATTGAGTCCCCGTGGCCAACAAAACTCTGCAATTAGATTATAATGCAGTGAAGAGACATTAAAAGTAAAAAAATAATAATAAATAATAAAAAAATACTGCTCATTATTTACATCAATCAATTTTAACGAAGAGCATTTTATGTGCTACATCCATTGGAATGAGCAATTATTGGAATGAAAAATTAATTTGGCATCTGCAGTTGACATAGAATAATCTTGATGCAACAGAACAGATTTCTATTTCTACACTCAGTCTACTGATGCCAAAGATAGTGTGCCATACCTGTATAGCCAAGGAACTTCTACAATTGGTAGCAGAACCTATGGAAAAAAATTAGAGAAGTTACCTTGTGTATCTTCTCATTGCTGGCATCAATGACCCGGATAATACCATTGATGCCCCCAGCCACCACAAATGGTGTCCCATCAACATTGCATGCCCAACTGACCGTGTAAAAAGATTCATCCTTCTGATCTAAAGCAAACACAGAAATTCCAAACACTCTTAAACTACATTGCAGAGTTTGTGTGTGGAGCCTATACAAAATTGCCAAAAATAAAAGACAAAAAGAAATTCATTAATAATGTTTTTCTTACATCTTCGTCAACATAAGATTGCAACATTGCCACAACACCCCCTTCAAGGCATTGATAAACAGTCACCTGGAAGAAATACTAACTTGTATTGAGAGCAGCACAGATTCCAAGCAGAAACAAACCATGTGAAACAAAATTTTGGATAACGCTGCACCCTCATTTCATTTTGGCTAAAACAAAATCAAGCCAGAAAGGAAAAATGCGTATTCACATACAAAGCGTATTCAGAAGTCCAGACAACTGAGTCTGGAACAAACTTATTACAGCTCCTGTATCAGTTTTGCTAAAGCTGCAACCTTTACCATGTCAACTACAAACTTGCAAACTGATGCCCATTGAAACAAATCCCATCCAGAGCTAATTCTCAAACAGGAAAAAAGGCACACAAAACCGAATTGCCGAATAAAAAGTGTAACTGTTCTGTAAGCAACCATAACAAAGGCTCAAAGCCAAAAAGCATACATAAAAAAGCTTGAATCTTTGCATTAACGAGCTCACGCCGTTCACCACTGAAAACATTACTCATAAAAGAATGTTGCTCGACACAGAGAAAAAAAAGGAAAAAAAAAAAAAGAAAACCCACAAACCAATATTAAGCATAAATCAGTAATTGATACAACTAAATCCAAAATGGCAGGACAAACTGTCTTTTTGGTTGGCAGGAAAGCGTTTTTTTACTTTTTGGTTTGGAAAAGGACGAAGGAAAGAAAAGAGAGGGAAGGAGAAAGCGGTGGGACAAACCCGGTTGCCGCCGACGGTGGCGAAGACATTGAAGTAACAAGAGTCGATGAAGTTGAAAACGACGGCGTAAAGGGGACGCTTGCCTTCTTGAAGCCTGTTGGTGACCCTGTACTCCCTCTTCTTTGATGGGGTCAGTGACCCTACCACCGGTTCGCACCCTAATGGGATCTTCGCCATCGTCGTCGCCAGAAATTACGCCACCAAGACAATCCTCCTCACAACAACAACAACAACAACAACAACAACAAGAAGAAAGAGAAGTACAAAGATCAGAGACACTGGAGAGGAGGGGAGAGACCAGACCACCAGGCACTTTCAACCTTTGTCTCAACTCAACTTTCTAGCGTTTATTGGCTTGGAGCATTATTTTAAAGGAGAAATTGCCAGAAGCAGGACTGAATTAAATGAGATTTATTTTATTTTATTTTATTTTAGTTATAGAATTTAGTGAAATATAATTAATTTTTTTAATTATTCTTTATTACCTAATTTTTTCCAATTAATAATACTCATTTATTCAAAAGACTGTGGATGAAACCATGATGTTCATCAAACTGCTCAATTGCCGACTAAAATTAAACTAAAAATCATTAAATTTGTTGAAAATATTTAGGATATAGTTTGAAATTTAGGTCATTTAAAAATGTCTTCGACATGGCTTGGCTTGGTTGCATTTTTTAAAGTTCAAAATTTATTGAAATCAAATAAAAAAAATTTAATTATTTTTTTTACAATACACAACTCTCTCGAATTTAACACATTAAATATAGACATTATTTATATATTTTTTAATTATTTTTTCAATTACTTATTTTTTTATTTCTTAATAAAATTTTCTTTTGATATCTTTTAACAGTTAGAAAATTATTTTTTAAATATTAAAAATTTTGATTATAAGATAAATTGATAATATAAAAAACATAGAGGATAATTTTAATTATGATATATCTGATCAAAAACAATTAAGTTAATCTATAATTGTTAATAATAATTTAATTTATTTGGTTAAAAGTTTTAATAATTTTTAAATCGATATTAATCATTTAATTTGAATATGAGAATTAAATCAACTTAAACTGAGAAAAAATATAAATATATAAATGCATATTGACATAAAGTTATAGCAATGAGAATTTACATACAGTGGCACTCTTTAGCATTCTTTTAAACTTTCAGAACTGAAAAGATTTTGTTTTTGAATTTTACTGTTCTTTTATTTAATGCCTAAGTTCATTTGTGAATTTCTTGACCCCTTTTAAAAAAAAAAAAAAAAAAAAACAGAATCTAAAAACCAAACACTTTCCAGTAAAAAAAAAAAAAAGAAGAAGAAGTAAACAGTGGTGCAATATTTGGGATTTATTTGAAATTAGCAAGCAAAATTTAAACAGCGCAGTGCTGAGTTGATTGGTTTTTCGTTTTGACTTGATAATTTTGGTCTTTTTGATAAGTATTTATGTTTTATTTGGTGCCTTTTTGACAAAAAAAAAAAAAAAAATGAAGAACTAAGGACGACAAGTATTCTATATATAGCCTTATCATCTGGTTCCTTTTTAAGGTTTTTAACTTTACCAGACAAGCTCTCATGGCTTCTTTCGTCTTCCTCTGCCCTCTCTCTCTTCCAAACCCTCCTCACCCAAAGCATCATCTCCACTCAGTCCAAACCCCAGTCTCACGAATCATCCACAAGAGCCAAAACCCAGAAAGGATACACCTTTCCACAATCAGATGCGCTTCAAGCTCATCAGATCCCAAACCCCGCAACAATGATGCTGATGATGATTCCACATTTCCTACTCCAAACACCGCCACCTTAAACAATGCAGAAACTTTCCCTATTGAGAGGAGGAGAAAATCAGAAATACTCCGGGAAAGGAGGCTGAAAAGGGGCCTTGTAAAGCCTGAGCCACCCAACTTTGAGATAGGTTGGAAAAGAACTAAGGAGATCAAGATAGAGAAGCCGGTAGGGTATGTGATAATGGACTTCTTGGAGAAGCTGGAGGGGTTGATGGGGAGAGAGTTTGGGTCGACTGAGTTATTGGCAAAGGCCGGAGAGATTGTAGCAGAGAGAGCAAGAGAAGAGGCGGAGGTGCTGCAAGATGAGGGTAAAGTGGAGGAGAGAATGGTGACTGAGTTGCTTAGAGTTCTGAGGTTGATGGAGATGGACTTGGCCATGGTCAAGGCTGCTGTTAAAGAAGAGACTCTGAGTGAGAGGCTTGAACAGGCCAAGGCCAGGTGCAGGCAGGCTATTCTTGTTGCTGAGTCCTTTTGAAGGTGAATCTGTAAAGTGTCTAGGCCAGCTAAAGAAAAAATCAGATATTCTACTTTTCTCTTAACAGGGTACGGTGAACCAACAAACTGAAAGACTTGATTGCTTTCTTCATCTCTTTTGTGGGTGTGAGCATGTTAGTTTTGACTTCTGGAGGCCATTTCTTGTGTTTGTTCTCTCTTCCAAACACAACGTCAAGCGAAAGTATCAACGCGTTAGCATTTGCATTTGCCAAATGTTTGTTTGCGCATAAGATTGATTGCCACACATTGCATCGCATTACATAATGCTGGGGATGCAGAAACAAAATCCAATTTGAGCCCCGCTTAGATAAATGATACCTCGGAGTAGGGGATGGAAAGCAACGACTTGAATCTTAGACTATACTGGCAAAACAGGATTGCGCACAACATGCATTGCCGGAGAAGTTGCCTTCATATATTCAAAAAGTCTCTAGACGACGTTGTTCATAATGTCGTCGTTGGTAACAACTTTGTTCCCCACTGGATAAGGTAAAAGCGTTGCTCTTCAAGGGGTAGGTAGGCAACCATATGTCAGGAAGCTAGGTAACCATATGGTAGTAGGTAACCATTTCGGCTTCAGATTTCGAACAAGTTCAGGGATTGAACTCTACCCCTTTGCATTCGCATTACACATCAAAAGAGTGGATACAAGGGCCATTTAATGAGACATTTTCTCTATTAAGTAGACAGATCTCGCTCTCAAATCATTTCTAGACCATTTCAATTTGAGTTCATCTCATTTCCTTTCTCTGTTTCCGTTTATCTTTTCATTCCCTTGCTTATCTGGTTTCTTTGCCTCCTTTCCTTTGCTTCTCTAGTTATTTTGTCTCTTCCTTTGTGTTTTTTTTTTACTTTCCTTTCTTCAGAGGTCGTGAGTGAAGGATAAGTTTGTTGACATGCCCGGGTTAAAAAGCGAACATGGGGATCGTCTTGTGGGATTATAGCCAGCAAAATGTCAGCGGATTTATGGTCTCCGCATGCCAAAAGAGCCTGGTACATCCTGTGAAAGGCCAAAGGGCAACAACAATAAAAATCTCTACCATACCAATGATCAAAATGTAGAAAGTACAAGTAGGAGATCACCTCAAATAACTTAAGGTATTGTATGGCAAGCCAGCCTCCTGATACTCTTTCCAGATCAAAAGGGCATTACGCAGATCCTTGGCCCTAACACAAGTGCTGAGGAGAAAATCAAGACATTTTCGTGAAGGGGCCACACCAACTTCATGCTTAATGGCTTCAAGGAGATCCATGCCAATCCGCATGCCTACAGGCTCCATCTCAGCAACTTGTGCAAAAGCCTATGCCATTTGTGCACAGAAGTCACAGGGTGGGTTCATGATGGCAGCAAGGTTACCATAACATTATTTTATCATGAAACACAGATCCATATCTTGCAAGTACTTGACCAATTTGTACGTCAGTGACAACAACCAAAAAAGAAAAAAACATAAAGTTTGACAATCCACAATGCAAGCAATTTAGAGACCTGCATGAAAATATATTTAGTAATCTACAAGTTTGTCCACAACCCAGCCACTCCTGTGAGGAGGAATGAGCGAGGCTGCAAAAAGGAGCAATACCATTATTTCAAGCAAGGCTCTATAGCACAAAATACAGTGGTACCTCATCAAAAAGAGCATCCATGGCTATTTCATCGTCGCAGAATCTGTCCTTGAGTTGCTTAAGCAGGTTGATGGCCGAACTAATATAAAGAGTGATGAACATTAGCAAATCCAAAGTCCAAGCAGCAAAAGGGGGGAAAACACATTCAAATTGGATAAAATAGCTGGATCATCAAAGCAATAACTAAGTCATGTTAACTCACTTCAAATGCTTACGCCGAATGCAGTGTCCAATAACTCTACAGCATCCATCCACCCAATAGTCGGGATCATGCAATTCTTCCAGTAGCTTAAGCAGTCTAGTCAACTTTCCTTCAGATTGAAAATGCTCCTAAAGAGGTTCAAATGAATGCAATAGCTTTGACAAGGAAGAGTACACAAACTTCAATTCTAAAACTTACAATAAGACTTATGACAGATTTTGGCTCCAGATTGCCTCCAGCTTCCTTGATTTCTTCATACATTTGAAGTGCATCAGACATTTTTCCATGTGATGCAAGAGCCGACATAAGCACACATTTAATTTTGTTAAGGTCCTTAATCGGGATATCTCTGTACAAAAGCACCTAGCACCCATAGTAGCAATTGTCAGATCATCTTGAGCAATATCAACCCAAAAATTAAAATAGTTCTACATCTTCAGTCTCTGCTAAAATTTGCAACCAAAGAAGACCACCAGATTATGGCAATGGCCTCTATGCCAAATGAAGGGGTAATTAGAAATTACTGACAGTTAGGATGATAGATAGAAATCAGTCCTGATGATGACAAGGTGGTAAGATTTGAAGAATTAATGGAACAACAAAAAAAAAATGACAAGGTAACATTAATATAAAATTACAAATTATCAAAAACTGAAGAATTCCAATGACAAATTTTAATGGGAGTGGAAATCACCTATTGAACTTTTAACAGATGTTTAATGTAGAAGAAGCTCTAGATGTGCAAATACCTGTTTTGCCTTCTCAAACTGCCCACAAGTCGCATATGCATTAATAAGTGCCATGAATATTGGCCTTGAAGCAACAATTCCAGCAGATGTCAACTCTTCATAATACTATTAAAAATAAGCAGGCAGTAATCAGCCTGTAATGCTTTTGCAGGTGGCAACAACAAACACTATTTTTCCCCCCTTCCCAGATTAATTCAATGCAAAAGCTGCATGCTTTCACAGCACTGACACATGACAAATAGACAATAAAAATAATGCTCAAACTACCTTTATAATTTGCTCTTCACTGCCACAGTTTCCTATTAAATAGCTGTAAGTTTGAACATCTGGTTTCACGCCCACATCTTCCATTTGCTTGAGAACCATCAATGCACTATTAATGTTTTTCTGAAAACCATTCAACAAGGAGTAGATAAAATACAAATCATCTCAAAAAAGAAGGATTATATGTACATGTATATGTATAAATATATGCGGGATTTGCTAACTTGCTCCACCCTTTCAGCAAGTTAGCATGGTTTTTGTGTCCCTTCCATTCACATTCATTCTTGGTTACTGCTGCTGTCAATCCTAAAGCAGGAAGTGTTAAGACTAACAAGTTTTGAGCAATTAAACAAAGGTGATGACTATAGAATATCTTGTTGTGTGCAAGTTAGCAAGTACGCCCATTTTTAGTGGAAAAAACTGCCCTTATTCAAATGCACGTCTTTCAAATTAAAGGTAAAAGGGTCATCACCATTAATCACTAAAAATTTTGTATTATCTGCCACGTATCCTCTCTCCTCATTATTTTCCTATAATAACAAAGGCATAAATGCAAAGCACTAGAAATTTTATGATTGAGTTGTTTTTGCATAGGTATGGTGGAAAATTGACTACCACCATTTTTGCCTTATTTCAAAAAATCATTCAAACTAAAAACTTAAAACTCCTGGGCGAGACCCAAAATGATCATATGTTAAACTTTAACACATCCCCTCACAAGAAAGCCTAGCTCTATTGGGCTAAAGGTGTGAACAAACAAGGCTCCATCAGGCTTTGGAAATTCACAATTAAATATCAATGCAAAATGATATGAACTCATGATCTCTTACTTATGAAGGTTTTGAGATTGTGTCAAGAACCATTCAACCCAAGATTAAATGGTTTCTTCACATCTCATAATTGCATCTCCCTGATTTTTTATCCCTTTGGCATTCAACTTTTGCTATCTTCTTTGATTTATTTTTCTTGCTCAATCACAAAGCTTTTCTTTCCTCTTTTTTTTTTAAAAAAAAAAAACATCCAAAGGGGTTTTTTCCATTCTTAATGATCACCCCATGCTAGTATCTTTAGCCTTCATTTGCACAAAAGGACAAACAAGAAATTGCTATGGAGGAGAGAAAGAGAAAGAGAGAAGAAAGACAGCTAAGTTTTAGCCCTCTCGCATTTTCCCACTCATTTTTTGCTTCCATTTTCATAGGTAATTAATGAAGACATAAGTGGACGGCGGATCTAACTCTCTTTTTAATGATTGATGACCTTTTTGCCCTTAACTGTATTGAAATAAAAGTAACTCAATGGGGGGAATTTTTTGTCCATTAAAAATGGGCATATACATATATATATATATTATATAGATATGTATACACACACAACCATATGCAAATATGGAAAGCACCTCTATAGTTGTAACCAACAGTAGGCCTAAACCATAAAGCAAGCCTTGCAACTCCATAATACCCATTAAATCATGGGTCCAATACATCATAACTAAATTTACCTATTACTTGACTAGTGAACCGCTATTTGAGTTAGGGACAGAAGTTTCAGTAACATAACATAAACTCCACATGGCTTCTTCTCACAACACATCTCAAACAAAATGAGATATTGACTTGCATAGTGTAAGAAAAGAAGAAAATGCAGCACAAGTCTCACATACACACAACAAACGAAAACCAGCTCATTGCATAAATTTCCACATTAGACAGAATAAATTGAATATCTCATGATCCTAAGGAAGTTACCGCTCTAAAATATCCTCCCATGATAGCATTATACATGCTTGCAGTAGGCTGCAAATTCAACTTCATCAAGTCCTTGAGCATACTGTAAGCACCATTTAACTGCAATAAAATAGAGGAATAACATCAAAAACAAGTTGGCAGAAGGTAGTGGAGAAGCTGTGAGTTAAATGCAAGCACATGCCTGTGGTGTGCAAATATGCATATGAGCACATACACAGAGAAATACACCAAAAGGAGAGAGCCAGCCAGCAGCTTACATCTTTCATTTTCACACTCAAGATTATCATGATCTTGTATGTCTCACTGCTTGGTTTCAAGTCATGATGACAAATCAATGAATATATCCTCCCAACCTGATAATCAGATATGAGAAAAACAAACAGGAAATGCACATGAAGAACTAGGAACAATATGCTACAGCAAAATAATGCTGAAAGGAGTCAATAATGTTAAGTATTAATCATAGTGTTCATCAGTAAATGACAAAAGAGTGCTTCATATACTCTTCAGAAGAATAGAAATTGCTACTTGTGTAAGGCCAACTCTCTATTGACCTGTGAAAGTTTCAGGTGCAACCTTTTCTGTTCATGTCCATGTAATGCAGGGAAGGGGAGAAGCAGAAAGGTCAATCTACTAATGAAAGAACATGTTGGCCACTCATGTTGACCCTTCAGTTCTAATTTATTTCCACCATCAAATGAAAAAACATAAGACAATGTAACATGGTATTCGGAAACTCTAAATGTAAGTATATATTGTTGAAAGTAAGTGACAATTGGTGAAATACTTACATCAAGTTCTAATTTTCTTAGTAGACTTTCAAGGTTTATAGTATTTAACATTAATTTATGAGCTAATTTGTAGTATTTTTTAGTATTTTAATAAAACTAGAATTTCTAATTTACTCAATTACCATTTAACATGCATTACAAACTACCCAATTTATGTTATCAATTTTTCACATACATATGTCTAAAATCTGCATAATGCAAATACTCATAATTAAAAAAGAAAAAAAGAAAATTAATTTTAAAAAAATCCTAAATTCCACTTTTTATTTTAGAGAGGAAAGTCATTTTCCAAATTTATCTTTTTTTCTTAAAAAAATCATAATTTTAGTTGTTTTTTTGTTTTTCCCTTTTTGCTTTCTTAAAAGACAAAAAAAAACTACTACCAAAGTCAATTTTTTGTCTTTTTTAAAAGAAAAATAATCATAATTGAAGTCTCCTTTTATTTTTCCTATACAAACACAAGTAAAAATACATCTCTCAATAAATATAATAAAACTGCACATCGCGCGACTCTAATGCTAATGCTAACTATAAAACAGTTAATTCTTCCAAATAATATGTTGCACATACTTGCAAGGCCAAAACATCTCACAAAGTCTGGGATCCATCAGTTCATGGTAGAAGAAGAATATACCTTTGTATAAAAAAGAGACAAGTTTGGGCTAAGCCATAGTCTACAGTTATAGGAAGCTACAACAATAAGGCTTAGCTATTGGATCAATATATTCTATGTGATTGATGTCAACAAAAGCATGGAGTATCACATGACATGTTATTTTCCAGGGCTTGAGAATATTTAAAGAAAAAGGATAGGACCGCATAAAACAGTTAACATAACTGGCAAAGTAATAGCCATGCCAAGCATCTGCTCTACCTAAAACACAGATATCTCACATTTAGTCTGCAAATAGGATCAAGGGATAAATGTTTATGGTCAATGAGAAGATAGTAAATCCAGCGAAACACAGCAGAAGAATATGCAGAGTTGATGAAACATACCAGATTAAAATCAAAGCTTTCCTCACTGGCATGCAATATGGAATGTAGCATGTTTATTGACAAGGGTAAACCCTCTTCACACATTTCATCCACTATATCAAGGGCAACATGCACCTACAAAGAACAATATAATGATCAACTACAAAATGCAAATATTTTGTTAGCATCCTGGAAGTACAACTTCATCAAGTAATTAGATTCCAATTCACACAATACTTCCACTTTCAACATTACAAAACATGTCATATGCCTCAAAGGACATTGGCTAATTTTCAGATTTAAAACATACCTTGCGTAGCTTGCAACTATATATTATGAGCTTCTCATATGATGTTGTGGAAGGCACCAACTCCAGCACCTTATGCAAGTTCTTGAACTTTAAAGCAACATCTGCAACCTTCAAAAACAACATTATATTTAGTCAGATTTAAAAGCAAAATTATATCAAGGGATGGCTATGCTATCAAACTAAAAGATCAAATAGAGTTTCCATCTGAGTGCACTTTGAAAATAATTTCTTTATTTCTGTAGAAGCATCCTTTTTTCATGTAACCAAATGAACTCTATCTGAGATAATAAGAGCCTCCAAAATTTGTAATGCTAATGGTATGAAATATGAACCAATTATGGACCAAAAAAAATGCATGAACAACTTAGAGCCACACTAAATATCATCAAATTCAAACATCAACAATCACAAACAATGTTTTACATCTCACACAAGTTAATAGTCAACAAATATTGAACTCCTTGTAAGGAAGCAAACTGCGTGTAATGCAAATATGCCTCAAAGCATTGAGGCTTCAAGGACATTACCAGCATCATTCATGAGAAGTTCCTCACCGCTAAATTTGGGATACTAGTGGCATAATTTAATATGAGAGTTGAGATAAGCTCTACTCCACAGTCTGCAATTTATTGCAACAGAATGTTACAAAGCAGATATTGTAAGACAGGGTACAAGAAATACATGATTGGTATTGCATAAAATCTTATATAAGAATCTTTTTTTATAACCAAAATTCAAAAAAGTAAGCTGAAATGAATAAGATACAGAGATCATACATTTGATGGTTCTGTCAAGATTTAACTACAAAGAAAATCATAAGAATGGGCTACTGCAGTCATTGCAGGGCATTAAATTATAATAATTTCTTTAAATTAGATAAGTCTTTGAAAAGGATAATTTTGAAAGTTAATTCATATCTAGAAAGCCACAAAGCAATAAAAAAGGAAAAAAGAAAGAATTTTTCCAAAAATCACTTCTCAAGAAAAATAATCAGTTTTCATTTAACACTACTATTTCTAATCCCTTAAACATAACTGTTTGCACAAATAAAAAAAAAAAGATGTTTAAATAAATAAACATACCAGTTTCTTTGAATGCCACAAGAAACTTCTCCATGAATGACTCCAGTGATAGCCTCCCCAATAATTTAAAGATACTTAATGTGTGATCCAAGGATGAAAATTTTGTTATATCAATAACCTCTAGGAGCTGCAAAATTTCCTCCTTTCTGTCACTTTCACAAAGTGCAGCTAAATAATTTGCTGTGACAGGAGCAAGATGAAATGATTATAACTGACAAAAAAGGTTCAGAACAAAATATAATCTGCTCACAATCTTCTCTAACCATTTCCATTAATAGAGCCAACAAATTTCAAAGGTAGCTCAATGCAAAGACACATACCACATAAATCGGTGTTCGCAGCCCCCTCAGCAGAACAGATATGGTTGCAAAGTTCCTGAATCTTTTTTTTGTCATCAACTCTAATGTATAATAGCATCTCATAATAACCTAGTTTTGCAAGGCAACTAGGATTGTAGCCCTTGATTGCTTCAGAGAAGAAATGAAACTCCTGTACCATACACATGTCAATTAGATAAACAAGAATTGAAGCAAACGTTTCTTCTTCTAGCTGGAAACCCTGCTCCTTCATCAATCTTAAAATTTGATAGGATTTTGAAAGCTGTTTAATCACAACATCTTCATCTTCATTCGCCATGGCTTCATATATGCAAAGTTTTATCATGGCATTGTATTCTTTCAGCCCAGTTTCACATCCCAACTTGCCAAGTACCTGAATGGTAGAATCAGTCCCAACATACTGGGCACAGGTCATAACTAATTTGTTACAACGACCATGTTGTGTAGACTTGAAAATAAATCTTTGTTTCCTTGACCGACACACTTCTTTACGTTGCATGGACATTTTGTTGAGTGTTCGTGACAACCATGGAACATTCAATGTAGTTTGCAAGTTCTTAGTTCCATTTGAATCTAAATCACTGTCTGCAAAACGAAATTAAGAACAAAAGACTTACTGGCCCAATCAATTATATTCCAAAACTAGATATTTTTACTAACTTAACAACCAAATAGACCACAACCCCCAAAGATAGTTATGAATGAAACTAGAAACTCTAACTTCTTTGATTAAGACAAAATTCTATTACGTTGACAATTGCATGACCTATTTACTGGTCAGTCATAATCCAACAGTCTTCTCTCTTCCTCCCTCTCTCCCTCCCTCCATAGTCCATGGTGTGTCACCTGGACATGGCAATATAGATTGAGCAGATAAACATTGATAGAATTTTAATTCATTTGCTACCAGTCATAATCCAGCAGTCCTCTCCCTCCCTCTCTCCGTGGCCTATGGTCTGTGTAGCAGATGTGGCAATATAGATTGAGCAGAGAAATGTGATAGAATTTTAATTCATTCGCTACATAATTTCCCACTTTGGTAAACGAAGAAGAAACTTAATATAAAAGTAACAATTCCATTCATTTACCAACCTATTGATACTTACTCCTCAATGCCGAAAATATCTCCTTTGATAGCTGGCTGGCCGTATCCTCTGGATCAATCAAATCAGGTAAAAAGAGACAGAGCAACTCTCAGGTATTTTAAAAAAAAAAAGGAAAAAGCAAATGTTCTTCTACTTTAAACTGCTAATTTTAAGTTCATACCGTGATTGTGTACAAGTTTACTTGTCCATTCATGGACTCATGGATTACCATGAACTTTTCCTTGAAGTTAATTTTCCTAATAAAGTTATTATTACTGTTTTTTAATTGTGAATGACAAGAAATGAAAGGCTATGGAAGTAATGGAATTGAAAAGGAAAAAATGACCCCTTTGTACCAGAATCCGAGTCAGAGGCGAGAAGCCCGAGAACGGGGAGGCTGGAGTTGCTGACAGGAGGTGGTCGTTCGGGCTTAGAACTGGGTGGTGATTTTTGGGGTTTGGCTAAGAATTTAGCAGCGGCCACCATAGAAGCACGGGGAGATGGTGCTTCCATGAAGGATTCGTAATGTTTGAGAGAAGCGTCACTGGCGGCGGCAGAGGTGGTATTTTTGCCGGCGGTGGCTTCAATGGCGGAGCGGAAGATGCTGCTTAGCTTCTTGACCTTGCACATTAGGAGTACGGGGATGATTCAGGAGGGTTTTCAGGGCTTATCTTTGACTGAGCCTTTTCATTTGTTTTCGCTAAGTTACCTTTCTGTCTCTTTCTTGTTAGTAAAAAAAAAACATATATATATATATATATATAATTTTGTCCTTTTTTCCCTCTTTCATGTTAATGAAAATATATATTTAATTAATTTCTATTACAATTTCTTTTTATTTTTACTTAAAAAAACTCATACTACATTACATAGGTTTTCTTGTTATTAGGTAAAAGTTAAATTTTTTCTATTTCTTTCAAAATTGAATTCGATTTCTTCTTTTTTTTTTTACAAATAAAAGTCAATATTTGATAAAATATTTCTAATTAATAATATTAAAATATTATAAACCAATATTTGTATTAAATATTTATTTTTAATATAGTATAATAATTTTATATATTATTATGTTATTAAAGATAATAATTTCAAATATATGTATAATTTAAATTATACAATTATATATTTATATATATATATATATATATATGGTTCTTTCTCTTTTTAATATATATAAAAATTTTATTTAAATATTTATTATACAAAAAAGTTAAGAAAGAATAATTAATTATTAAATTGAACAAAATTTTCAATACTAAATTATTTATATAAAAATAATAAACTTCAATTAATGATAATATTATATATACTTGATCTATAATTATTATTTAACTATATGAAAAATAATGAAACTTTATGTTTAATTCCTTTAAAATGAGATTTGATTGTTTAGCTAAACAAAATAAAAAACATTTATGTCCTTAATATAAAGCTTGACAAAGGAATTTTAATTCTTTTTCATCAACAATATTAAGATTTAACAACCTTATACATATGTACCTTACAAAATTATAAACCTAATGAACTTAACAAAATATAGCCATGCCAGTGTAATTGGTTCATATTAAAGTTAGGTCCTTTAAAAGAAAGGATTATGTAAGATTACTAGACCAAAGCCATTATGTTAATTTAAGGTCTCATTATAATAACAACACATGATGCTATACTTTTATTTTATGTTAATAAATAATTGATTATTTCGTGTATGTGCATATATTATTGTCATGATTTGATATTCATTAAAGTATTTTATGCATATATTATATTTATAATTTGATTGTTACTAAGGTGATCAAATTAAAATATTTAAATGACATATGTGTATTAAATTATAATTTATTAGTCATAAAAGTGGTTAAACTAATATGTTTAATAATATATATAAATAATCATTTATTTATTATTTTAATAAAATATCTAAGAATGAAAAGTGATTGAATAAAATAATATTATTAATTAATAGAACTACAAAATTCACCTAAAAATAAATTATTATTAATCTACACAAAAGCATTATGAATTTTCTTTCTTCCTTACCAACATCACAAAAGAATCAAATGAATTAGAGCTACTTTGAATGATTCCAACTTGTACCATTTCATGTATTGATTTCTCCATTACATCTTTTTGTAATATTGTATACTTGTAAGGTCTTACATTTATTGGCTAAGCTATTATTACTAAAGGAATCCTATGATTATAAGTTCTATAAGAAAGTAAGGATTAAAGTTCCTTAAATACTTTGTGGAACTCCTCTTATAGTTAGATTACTAAATTAAAAGATTCTCTTTTAATAATAGTAATTGATATATATTAAGATAGATCTCTTTTTTTAGAAATAAAACCCAAATTAAAGAATTAAAAGGAAACATTATGTAGTCATTATTAAAATTTTTTAACTACAATTTTAAAGGAAGACTAATTTATCTTAAAAGATCTTATCCTTACCAAGATGTCTCTTACCTGAAACTTGAAATTTGATCCTTAAATCCTCAAAGTTCCAACCAATGTTTCCCAATATTCTTAGTCATTGTACCCTAAGGACCATGTCATAACTTCTTAAAAGTGGTAAGTACATTTCCTTAATAAATTAAGTGTCTTACAGTGACCAAGGAAAATTCTTACATACGTATCATTAAGTTACCAAACTTCTAATGTTAATTTTATTGTCAATGATCTAATAGTATCTAGTTAATAACCTAACTTCTTAGTTAATTAATAATTCAAAAAGTTATATGTGTTCCTTTAGTCTAGTAAGGCATAAATTGTTTTGGAATTCACTATATATATAACTTTTATAATCTTTACTCTTTGGGTTTCACAGCTAATATAGAAAGACTTAAGGTTACAACTCATTTCCCTTCACCTTGATCTCAAATAACTCTAAATCCTATAGTATAATAACTAATTTATCATCATTTACTTCTATAAAGAATAATTTCTTTTGCCTACATTTATACCCAAAAGTATACTTTTCACTACACCAATAGCACAACCCTTTAACCCTTATTTCCTTCACAGTTTCTCTCAACTTAGCCTTAAAGACTTACCCACTTAAGATATCCTTTGGAAATTTACAATTAATACCTACATTACCCTTAAAACATAATCCTATTACATTAGCAAAAGGTTGATCTTTGGTATTGGTAACAATCTTGCAATTCTTGAAATAAGTCTAGGTTTTCCTTGTATTACATTAGTAGCTTCATATAATTTAGTTGAAGCACAAACATAGTGTAAGGTTATAGGACTAAACATCCTTATAGGTATTTCAATCTCATCTTTTAGTCCACTCAAAAAGATTCTCACAACATAGTCATTCAATAATTAAACCCTATTAATAAGCACATCAGATTAGCTTTGATGCTTAGCTACTATGACCACTTATTTCAAGGCAAACTTAGATGTAAGGTTAGTATAAACTATAATACTAAACTTTTGACATATGACTTTCATGTATTGCCCTCAAATGGGAAAAGTTCCCTTAGATATGTTAGCCATGAAATTGCAATGCAACTACAAGGCTATGTCTTGTCAGCATACTACCACCATCCTCACTTTGGACTCCTCATAGATATTATCCAATTTTAAAAAATTGTCATATTTATACAATCATCCTTGCAAATTGTTCCCATTAAAAATAAGGAAGTCCAACCTAACTTGTTTCTTAAAGAACAAAGAATTAGTGAAAGGGGAAAGGTTGGCTAACTAATTTTGGCTTATATATTGGTTTTAAACAATAATATCAATGGAAAAGTCCTTTAATTCCATCACTTCCTTCTTATGCAACTCCTTTGTCTGCATCACCTTGTGAGGATAGGCTTCTTTAGTAACAAGCATCGCCTTAGAATGATTCTTAATCATTTCCTTAAGCTTTTTAATCTCAGAGTTCTAGTTATCATGCAATCTAATGCTAGACATCATTTCTCCTTTTGTCTTGGTCAGAACCACAAATTAAGGTTTAATTAAAGCTCATACAACTCAAGTCTAAGAGAAACCAGCTTCAATACCAAATTAGTACTAGTAGAATTAAAACTTAAATTCTAGAAGGAAAGGAATTCTAATCTTTGAGAATGTGCTAAAGAGATACAAAACAAGGGAAGCAAGAAAAAGAATTATAAAGATCCAAAAAATTGTATTGCTCATTGTATATTGTACATAATTGCTTAACAATGAATTATATTAATTCACAATTGTTAATTATTACCTTTTTCCTTTCAATTCTTGTTTTAATCTCTTCCATTCAACATCCCCTATCTCTTCCTAACAAAATTAATAGACAAGTTCAATAAAATTAATAGACAAGCTAACAACTAATATATGCTAACCACATGTCCCTTTTCTTCAATCTTTATCCAACTCCACATGTCCATCTTCCCACAAATATCACTGGATTGCGTTCTTGGTTGTGAATTTTATGCTTTTGATTGTGCTATAAATGTGCAATGGGGTGTCTTCTTTAACGAAAATTTAAGTTATATATCATGGCGCTAGCTAATAAATCGTATGATTTATGAATTTGCATCCCGAAATGCTTTGGTGTTTGGTTAGCTGGCTTTATCATTAACCAATGCACTGCTGTTCATGAATAATGCATTAAATAAATCGCCTCGTAATTTTTCTTTTCCTTTTTTTTTTTTATTTTCTCTTGAGGGAAAATTTTCTATTTACTTTACAAGTTCATCTTCTCTTTTTCAAGTGAGGTTGCAAACATTTTCTGCTTTCTCATCAAGACCTTTCCAAATTAACCATGAAATAATTGGCAATGAACATCTCACATGGGCTAAAAACAGAATTAAAATGTCTGCAAATGCTTAGTAGCTGATCTGGGTTTTCCTAAGAGAGCTTCACTTTGTTAAGACGTCAGAACTACATTGAAGAAAATTTATCCACTCATAAACTGCTATTGCTCTACGTATTGAATCCATCGCTACTGCTCACCAATCGGGATCCACGGTGGAAAAATATAAAGCATGGTGCCTAACACAAAAACTATTAAGTGGCTGTAGAATGACTAGAAGATCCTACTTGCGTCATGAAATCAAGACAACATTTTGATACCTTGCAGTACGATGGCAGAAACAAATGAATAGACCATCTCAGCAAAAGGACTTGCATGTAGGCCTAACTTCAGAAGTCAAAAAGTTTGAATTATATCTCAGAATCTCTCCATCCCCCATATGCAAGGGATTCAACCATCAAACCCACTCGAAATTCAGGAAGAATGACGAATTCTCTATCCATTCTTGTCATACTATTTTACTTTCTGATGTATGATCGAGTATGATCACACTATTTTACTTTTCAATATACCAACCAGAAAATAAAAAAAGTATGACCACATTATTGGGCGTCACAGGATTACAAAACCATACATGAACCAATCAAAATGTCAGCATAGAAATAGAATGGTAAATATGTTCAAGGCAGATAAAAATTTGGTAACCCGTTGGCTGAAAGAATAGGTTAGAATGGGAGACAAAGACAGGTAACGGATGAGAAATAGAATAACTCAAAAAGACAAATCATTCCCGTTGGCAAAAATGCAATATGTGCTCATTACACGATACAACCAAACTGGTATTTCTTTATCTCATTGGATAATTTGCAGCCAGATTGAAATAACTGACAGCTAAAGTCATATGAAAGTTTAGTAATTCCAACTTATCATAGTCACTAAACATGAATGCAAAATTAACCAAGCTTAAGAACTGTTTGAAATACTGCAAACATTGTTCCCAATCACAATCACTCATATATGTTACAGTAGAGTATCTATTCAAAGTTCCTGAGAAGGAAGAATTAGGAGGCACAGCATATAATAAATTTCATTCTTTAGTAAAGCATGGTAGAAATCCAGGAACTTTATAGGGATGAGGTAAGGGCCAGGATAAGATATCACTCATCATCTTTGTATGGGTACTCTTCTGGGACTTGCTTCAGAAGTTTCAGCTGCAGCTCAAGGCATCATCACCTCGAAGCATATCACGAACCCATGTAACTTCCGACTTCATTGACACCTGAATATAGAAAATGGAACAGATCAATGCAAGGGCAAGAGAAATGAATACCATAGGTTTTCTAGGTTTCATCTCCATTTTATGTTTCGCAATCCTATACAATAAAAGGAAAGTAACATAGATGCTAATGATATACCACTGTTTCTGTACCCTGAAGCTATAGGTTGAAGTTTCAAAGAGACTTCCCAAACAAAAGGCCATTGTGGCCAGCATGTCCATTAGTCTTTACCATCTCAAGAGGGAGGCTCAGATGAGAAATAAATGAGACCATATATTCCTGTTTATGAGAATATTGTGTTGATTGTCAATTGAAGAAAAAGGAGAAACCAGTAAGCATGTACAATCAACCTTTTAAAGAATTCCTCTTTTTAAAATTTAAGTAATTTCACAGGGTCAAGATTTCTATACCATGAATAAAGTGATCATGACACTAAATGATATAAACTTAGTTTCTGAGCAAAAGTCTAATACAAGCAAGGGCCAATGTCCCTTTGTTCTGTGATCCAACATTGATAAATAACAAAATAATCCAATGAAGTAACATGGCACTGAAAATGCAATACAGAAATGGGGGGTGGCGCTGACCATTTCAAGTGCTCCTCTAATCACTCCACTCAAGACATTGCAATAGTGTAGACCTTGACATGTATCAGGAAGTTCAACGAAGTCCACCAGGGGGTTATCCTCTAAAATGATACTACAGCATGTTCCATCGACATCCCAATTGGTCACAGATGCACTCACTCCCAGGAACATTTTGAAACCCACCTGCACAGAAGTTCATATAAATAGGTTATATTCCATACTTTAGAACAAAAATTTGAAAATTATTCATAATGATGCCAACTAAACATGTCATGGCCCGGATGACAATAATTTGGCACAAACTAAAAAAAAAAAAATTAAAAACATAAAAACTAAAACACATTTAGGTTCCAAGGTAACCTCAGGCAAATAGCTGGAAAATGGATTACATATTTGACTTGAAAATGAAAACCAAAACATGATTGGCCCTGGATTGCTTATCCGTTCATCAAATATCAGACACTAATCTGAAGATGCCACTGCCAATGTTCAAAAAGCTTAAACATTATTGACTTTGCTTCAAGGTTCACTAGTAAAATTCCCATGTAAAATGGTCTCAGAGTTATGGGTGCAGCAAGTGACAGTGCTGCAAAGGTTTAGAGTGTTGGCAACCAAGCCCAGTCTTGCAGCAGTTGCCAAAACAAACACAATCATCAGAAAATTGTCCCAAAATTGCTTTATGTCAAGGCTTTGAAATGATAGTAAAAGGGGGTTCTGCCTGACTTTGAAACCAGCAAATTGTGCGCATTAACAGCATGTCACTGTAAGAAACTCGGGACGTACATCAGGCAGACATAAATTTTCAAACTAAATTCAGTACCCTTAGTCTTTATCATGGAAGGAACCGAAGCCAAGTTCCATTCAGTACAAGCCCAAAAAAAGGAGTGACAGCTGACAGGAGTGCTATCATTAACGAGATTCGAGAGACCTAAGTAGAAGTCTAAGCTTGAGCCAAATGATATAACCAGACCTTTGCAATAACTTCAGCTGTTTCCCTGAAGTCTACACATCTAGAGACATTAGATTTGGCCAGAAACTCATCAATCAGTCGAATTCCAATATTGTAACCCCTGCAAGTTTATTAGAGGGTCAAACGATTGAATCAGGAACCCAAGTTGCAGAGCAATCCTATGGACAAAATGACACTGCACAAATCAAAAACACGCTCGGAGCCGCCCGCGCAGCTGAGATAAAAACAAAAGACTGAAGATTCAAAATAATTACAGAGAAACAAACACGTACATCTGATCCAGCTGTTTGTTCACTTCCTCAACCTCCTCCAGATCCGTAAGCAATTGCCTCACTATCGCCCCATATGTTAACGTAAACAGCTCCGCATTCTACACCCCAAAGAAAGAAAATTAGGGCGAATTCAAATCAACTTCAAAACTTCGCGAACGACAGAGTTCGCGAAGCCGTGAGTGAGATGCAAGTTTCCATCTGGGCTGTGGAGCAGCAGCCAAAGAGGCCAAAAAAGGGAGGGTGGTTACCACGCGTTCGACACTGGCGAAGATCGCATCGCCGGAACGGGGTCCAACGGGAGCCATTGGCAAGCGGAGCCGAGAGCGGAAACCTTTGATAAAAACCAAAATGAACACAAATAAAAAAAAAAAAAAAAACAAACACTTTGCGAAAACTAATGGGAAAAGATGCACCTCAATTCAACCAGCGTGAATACCAATATCATAAAAAACAATGTTGGCTACAGATTTGTTTTTATCAATTATGTGTTTCATAAGATATGAGCATGGCCTAAATGCAAGAACATATATTTATCAAAATAATTATTTATAAATTAAAATATAATTTAGCAAAATATATAATTTCATTGACTATTTTGATAATTGAGTAATTATTATTTTTAAAAATAAATATTTTTATATTTATTTCTAATAATATGGGTCACCTTAAGGATAATTTTAATATTCTGCCACTTGATCTTCATAATTACAAATATGCAATATTTTTAATGATGGTCTACTCTTGTTAATTAGTCTAAACAATATTTTGCATAATTAAAAATTTTTATACATGGATTATGGTAGTTATATAATACTTTTAAAAATATTTCTTTTCGTGTATCACAATAATAATAAATTTTTAATTATACACTTTATCGAACAAAAAAAAAATTTATATTTCGTTCATACAAATTTCAAATAAATTTTATGTAAATAATTCTTATATGTACAAAATAAAATTTTATTTACAAATAATCAAAAGATATCAAAAATTACCAAAACATTAAAAAAATAATTTAAAATAACGTAGAGTTAACAAGTTTCATACATTTAATTTGATTTCTATATGACTTAGACGACAATCCTTTAATCATAGAATTAGCAATCATAAGTCGATATGCACTACCATAATTGCTTACTTTTTAACATAATATCTAACAACTAAATACTTTATATCAATATACTTATTTCAACTTTTACTTTTATTATTTTTTAAAAAGAACAATATAACTAAATTATCATAATATATCTTTAGTGGTCTACAAATAAAATTCACAATTTGCAATCTTGTGATATAATTATGTAATCTTAAACTTATGTTGTAGTATCATAACACATAATAAATTTTAATTTTTATAGTAAAAGTGTTAATAACAGTTTGCTTAATGCTTATTTAGAATATAATGCCTTCAACGAGTATAAAAGTATATCTAGTAGTAAACTTTCTACTATTTATACAACTAGCAAAATTAGAATTTAAATACTTAACCACCTCTAAATGATCAATATATTTATATGTGAACCTACAGTTCTTGGTTCTTTATAGATATCTTATAACCTTTTTGGCAAATTTTTATTATTCTTACTTAGTATTACTCTAATACCTCCCCAACATTCTTATTACAAATTCAATGTCAAATTTAGTTTAAACTTATACATATATAAAACTATCAACCTTAATGCATATCATATGTGTTTTATTTTATTTCATTTTAAGTCATTCTGAGGATATTAAGCAAAACTAAATTTATTCTTTTTTTTAACTATAGGTGTTATAGTAGATGAACATTTTTCTATCTTGAATCTCTTTTAAAACTTTTTCAATGTAGGCCTTTAGAGATAATTTTAACATCTATTAAGATTTGTCTCTATGAATTTATAGATCAATGACATGCAAAAGTTTCACTTATATATTTCATTTCAAAGTATTGAGAGAGAAATTTCTTTATTTTATTTAATAATCCTAAATCATTGCATGTAAGTAAAATATCATTCATATATAAAATTAAAATAATGTATTTGCTTTTATTAACCTTAAGGTGTATACAGTAATCCACAATATTCTCTATAAAATTATGATATTATAGAATTTTATGTACCATTATTGATAAGCTTCTTTGAACTTATATATGGATTTTTTGAGTTTGTATACTAAGTGACTTTGTTTATCCATAACAAACTTTCAAGCTAATTCATATATACCTTTTCCTCAAAATCCTTATTTAAAAAAGTAGTTTTCACATCTATTTAATGCAACTCTAAATCAAAATGAGCTACTAAAGTCATGATACTTCTAAATGAATCTTTCTTTAAAACTGAAGAGAATATTTCATGATAATTAATGTCTTTTTTTTAATAAAACTTTTAACTATAAGTCTAACCTTGTATTTTTCAATATTACTAAAAAAGTTTCTTTTGATTTTATAAACACATTTGTAGTCAATAGCTAAAACTCCTTATACTAATTTAATAAGGTCTCAAACTTGATTATTAGCCATAAATTTTATTTCTTCCTTTATGGCATTATACCATTATTCAGATATTTAATTATTCATGGCTTGTGAAATATCCAAGTGAAAAAGATATTCCATTTTCATGTAAGGACTAAATAGTATAAAAGAAGCATTATGACAAAGGAAGATTTAGTGCAACAAGGAAATATCTATTGAAATTTTAGTTATTGTATTTTTGTTCAAATACTAATTTATACCAATTTCATGGTAAAATATTATTTATTTATTTATTTATTTATTTTTGTTCATATAACTACGAGTTATGCCTAACATTACTTTATCATATTAAAGTGTCATATTTTAATATTTTATTTAAAATATGAATAGCCTAGTACTTATTTAAAAATTATTTTTAAAGATTTATCCACTTAAATGTCAAAGAAGTAATATTCAAGAAAATTCCTGATGTTTAGAATAATATAATGTAATTAGATCTCAATTTAATAACATTGATGACAAAATTTTCATTTGAATATACTTAACAAATTTTTTAGGTGGACATCAATTTAATACAAGAATACTTTTGTCTTTTTTGTCAACATTTCAAAATTTAGGATAGTTTTAAAAATAATTATGAAATAAATTAAAAAATTGAAACATTACATATATTTCTAAACTTATATATATATATATATATCTAAAATTTATTTTTTTTGTCATTCCATTGTTTTTACTTATATAATGGCTTTTCCCTAATTTAAAATTTTTTTAAAATATAAAAAGAGAAAAATTATTCTTGAAATTCTTTTTTTGTTTTCTTGTAAAAAACATTCTCTTAAATTCCATTATTTTTTTAAAAATATCATATGTAAATTCCTCATAAATTCCCACTAATAAAAATAAAAGAAAAAAATTTTAATTTAATACTTTCTTAAATAATAATCTTCTTATTACTTTTTTAATTATTTTAAATTTATAATTTATATAATTCTTATTTATTAAACTATTAAATAGAAAATTACCTATGAGAAAGGAAATTCAAAAGTAACCCTTTTTTTAAATTCCTTTTTTAGAAAAGAATTTGAAATTTGATAATTTTTAATTAAAATATCAGGTAAAATCTCATTTAATATTTTTAAATAGAAATATATTTATTTTTTAAATCTAATTTTTCTAAATTATTTTGTTTTCTTTAAATAAGAACCTAATTAAATCTTTTTTTTTCACAAATCAATTTAAAACTTTTTTATGTTTCTATCAAGATTTTTTTATTTCTAATTTATATTATTATTTTGCAACAAAAGATAAAGTAAATTAACTTTGAAAAACAATATGTTGTTTATCAAGTATTATAGCATTGTTATATTTTATTGATAAGATTATTTAATTAAACATTCAAACTTTATTAGAAATTATAGGATAAGTATTAATTTTAATATATAATTATATATTATTTTTAATAATTAAATTTTATCATAATAAGACATCAATATAAGTTTATATAAAAAAAATAAAATTGATATTTTGATAAAAATAATTTTCTTTTGGTCACTTTTCACCCTGATATTAGTGTTTAAGTGCCTACACGAAATAACAATATTTTCCTTGTCGTGGCAAAATGGAAAGAATATGCCTTTTTCCCCCTGATGGATTAGAACAAACAATCACCGTCCGTCCCTCTCCCGCGTGAACAGCGGGGAATTATTCCAGAGAGTTCCAGATTCGGCGAGTTGGATTGCGATAGACGCGTGCACGAAACGTCGCCGCACTTGTTTAGATCCAGTGCAGGGTATTATCGTAATTCCGTGTTTCCCCATCGCGACCATAAAAGCAACCTCGCATCGACTTGGGGTTCATTAAAGCTCATAGATTTCGTTAAGCTCTTCCAATTCTCTCAATTGCTCTCCGTCTTTGTGTTTCCGGAAGAAGGTATGTCTCCGTTCTCTGATTCTCGATCTCTGATATTGTTGGTCTTTTTCAGTTCTTGAATCGACTCTTCAGGATCTGATTTTGGAGTTTAGTTGCGAAATCTTGTGGATGTATTCAGTATATTGGCCAATTAAGCCTGATTTGGCACAATTGGTGAAGGAATTTCAAGATCTATTCATTAGATCGTCTTTGTTTGGGCCTTTAAGAACTGATCTATAAGCTGTCAACGTAACTGGAATTGATCCGTTGATACAAAATTTGTTTTGCCAAAGTTAAAACCGTGTTCTTCAGAAATTCAAATTTTTTTTCCATTATTTATTTTTTTAAAAAACCTCCGTGATCTTTAATTTACGTCTTGTTTGTCTTTCTGGATTGTTCTGTGCAATTCTTTAGCAGGGTATGTTATATATAACATGTATGTATTTCTGATTGAAGAATTTTGCACTTATAATTTGCCTTTTAATCATGGCTTCCCAGTTATTTGAAACTTTCGTTTTGGGATTATAATTGTTATGATCATGCTTTGATTCTGGAAACAGATGCAGATCTTTGTGAAAACCCTTACTGGCAAGACCATCACCCTTGAGGTGGAAAGCTCAGACACCATTGACAACGTAAAGGCTAAGATTCAGGACAAGGAGGGCATCCCTCCAGACCAGCAGAGGTTGATCTTTGCTGGAAAGCAGCTAGAGGATGGCCGCACCCTTGCTGATTACAACATTCAGAAGGAATCTACCCTCCACCTGGTGCTTCGTTTGAGGGGTGGCATGCAGATTTTTGTTAAGACCCTGACAGGAAAGACCATAACCTTGGAAGTTGAGAGCTCGGACACTATTGACAACGTTAAGGCAAAAATTCAAGATAAGGAGGGCATCCCTCCAGATCAACAAAGGTTGATCTTTGCAGGAAAGCAGTTGGAGGATGGCCGTACACTAGCTGACTACAACATTCAGAAGGAATCTACCCTTCACTTGGTTCTTCGACTTCGGGGTGGTATGCAGATCTTTGTTAAGACCCTGACTGGCAAAACCATTACCCTTGAAGTGGAGAGTTCCGATACCATTGACAATGTGAAGGCCAAAATCCAAGACAAGGAGGGGATCCCACCAGACCAGCAGAGGTTGATTTTTGCAGGAAAGCAGCTTGAGGATGGAAGGACTCTTGCGGATTACAACATTCAGAAGGAGTCCACCCTTCACTTGGTGTTGCGACTACGCGGTGGTATGCAGATTTTTGTCAAGACCCTCACTGGGAAGACCATAACACTTGAGGTTGAGAGCTCGGATACGATTGACAATGTGAAAGCTAAAATCCAGGACAAGGAGGGCATTCCCCCAGACCAGCAGAGGCTGATCTTTGCTGGGAAGCAGCTAGAGGATGGGCGCACGCTGGCAGACTACAATATTCAAAAGGAATCTACTCTGCACCTTGTACTTCGCCTTCGTGGTGGATTTTAAGCTATGTGTGTTGTTAAAGCTTGTTGCTATGGTTTAGATATTTTATATCGTTAGTGCCTTTCAATAAAATCGTGAACTCCTTCAAAATTTTCTGTTTGTGTCTTATAGTTTTCTCAGATTTCAAGGATTATGTGTGTGGCTAACTGTGGCTGTGGATTCGGGCTCTATCAGTTTATTTTAATACCAGGAGAGCAAAGTTTCGTGTGTGTATCCTTCTGCTCGCCTCTGGGTATTATAGCCAAGCTACCTCATTTCTTTTCCATAATGAATGAGTTTCGGAGTTACCTGTGACGGACCGTTGGAGCTTAACTCCGTGACACTACCGTTCCCTTCTTTAGACTAATTTCATCACATGCTTCTTCTAATGCATATTCTTATTAGAACTTCATGATTTTTTTCTTTAGAGTAATTGAAAAGCACAACTGATTCTATTAATACACAAACTGTATGCATTTAATAATTACTGAACGAATTAGAAATTGGTTTGTGAATGACTTGTCTCATTTTCATCATCAAACAAAAAAGAAGCTGGAAAAAATAATTTTCTAATTTGGTATTTGAACAGTAACATTTTTCTGATTGCTGGATGTAAAAAAGAAGTCAAAACAATCAGACCAACAAGTCTCTAATAACAACGAGACGAAGCCATTGGCCGCCCGCCCCGCGGAATTGCCACACTGAACATGTCTACCTTAAAGCAAGATCTCAGTGACAGGACAATACTAAAAGAAAAAAAATATTAGCAAGAACACCCGCACTCCCATCTTTTTTTTTTGTTTTTGGCATATCCGTTCCCAATGGCAGGCCAGAGGTTTTCCCACAATTCGAGGCCCTTCATTGGAAACCCCAAAATTAGCAAGAAAATGTGTACAAAAATTAACCTTCAGGCAACATGTGGCCAACATTCCTCCTAGCAATCACATGTAAGTTTCACGTTATGACCTTACAAAAAAACCCCGCCCCGCCCGGCGTCCACGCCGTCCGCAAAAGCTAAACAAATAGCTAGAAACTTTAACCCCAATTGCCAATGGCAATTCCACCATGCCCAGCGAACCCAACCACCCATCGTCCACTTTGCTTCTCCTACCAGACTACCATAACACCCCATGCCTGGTGGCCCTTTGGCATAACCCACCAACGTTGATCTTCAGAGAGCACTCAACGTTTCTTGTTGTTAGTGCATTACATTTGCACCAGCTTTTGGCTCGGACCTTCATGCAATATCTACAGATTTTATTAATATGAATTAAATAAAATTTAATATAAATTAGATTCTAATTGTTGCTCATGTACGAAAGCTTAGCATAATTCTCCGCTTTTTTAAATCATTCCTCAAGATTACAACTCAGCCAATATGAATTCAACCAACCGTACAACCAAGGCAATACAAAAAGCCTCGACAAATCTTTTCCACCAACAGATCTCTCTGAGAAATCTCACAATTCAGCTAATGCGAATTCTCATTTTTCATTCCAGGGAATGTCTAACAATGAAAAAGGTTTCATATACACAAAGTAGATAGTAGTTATATTTTCATAAATTTGTTTCTTAAATTCACGTGTTTATAGATCATCTGAAACAAAAAAAAAAAAAAAGGATTAAGAAGGGGGAAACCCCCACCACAAAAGAAGGGTGTGCAGTAGGAAAAGAAATGAAGCAATGGGTTTCCTCTGTTAAACGAAAAATCTCGTTAGCTGAATGAATCTTTGCAACTGCGAGGTTTCTAACATCTAAAACTGGACAAATACAAATGATAAAAGCTTATACACACTGAGGGTCGTTCTGCCTGTTGCACCCAAGGACAAAACGTAAAGAAAAACATCAATAAAGATTTGAACAAAATTGAAAACAAATTCTCATTAGACAATAACCGTATTGCAGCAATACTAAGCATATTTATCAACAAATAGCATGGTTAATATGCACAAAGGACGAATTGATCCAAAGAATTAATTGCCATGCCTGCAACAGATTCATGTTAATTTTGCACATCATTTGATTTTATAGTTTGAAGGCCAAAAGTATTGGATTTGGACAAAGACTGCTTATGTGAAATTGAAATTTATTCGTCTTATTAATCATAATTAATACTCTCGTTTATTCATAAGTTTTCTAAAAAAAAATTAAATTTATTAATATTTTTAAAATTAAGATAAAACCATCACACGAGTCTTTTCTTCTTCTTTTTTTTTTTACTGTAAAAACTATTGAGAATTATTGAGTTTTTTTTTTCTTTTTTAATTTTGATAATATATATATATATATATATATATATATATATTAATAATTTATTATTATTATTATTATTATGTATGCTCACAAAATAAATTTTGATTGGAAGATATTTTTTGTGGCTACTGTAATATATCATAATAAAAAAAAAAAAAAAACAAAAAACAAAGGGAAGATTAATATGGCATTTGGGTAAATCAAGTATCCAGTTACATAAATGGAAGGTCTACCTAACAAAAGGCCGAGAACGTTCGAAATAAGGGTTAAAATATTTGATCCAACGGCTAATATTTCTTGCCCCCAACAAATCCCAACGGAGTGGGGATGCCATAGCGCCGTCGTCGTTTCTCTCACTCCACTCGTGCCTCCATAAATACTACTGCCACTCTTCCCCGTTCCCACCACCGCCAAAGCTCTCAAACAGGACAGTGAAATAAAAACGACACCGCCGTTTAATCATCAGCACCCATGGCCACCGCGACGGCTTGCGCTCCTCTGAGCACGCCGGCTGCCCGAACGCATCACTCTTTCTTCCAGGGGGCCCCTTTGTCATCCCACACCCTTCGCATGCTCCCCTCAAAATCATCCTCGCCGGCAGCACGCCGGACTTCTGTCTGCATGTCGGCGGCTGCTGCCCCTCCGTACGATCTTAGCGCTTTCAAGTTTGACCCCATCACCGAGTCCATCGTCTCCAGAGAGATGACGCGTCGGTACATGACCGACATGATCAGTCATGCCGATACTGATGTGGTCGTCATCGGTGCCGGCTCTGCTGGGCTCTCTTGTGCTTATGAGATCAGCAAGAACCCGTCTGTGCGCGTGGCTATCATTGAGCAGTCTGTTAGCCCCGGCGGTGGCGCGTGGCTCGGCGGCCAGCTCTTCTCAGCCATGGTCTGATTGTTCATTAACCACGTATCATTTGCTTGCCTCTAGTTTTGTCATTTTTGAAGTGATTTATTTTATCTGTCATTTTTTTGTTTTGTTTTTAATATTTTTTTGTTTGATTATTTGCAATTTTGACAAAATAAGTTAAAAGTACAACGTTTGGATCTTGATCTTGATTTAGATGCTTGTGCTCTTAACATATGAAAAAAAAAATTAACGCATATAACGAGCTTAACATTGGCAATCATATGTTTGTTGGACTGTATGAAACTCTCAGAAAAAAGAAGTTGGCTTGAATCGTTATTGGTCCTAATTTGTACAAGGATCTCGGGTGATTTATGGTCTGCATATGACTACAGCTTTGAATAAGACTTAATTCAAGGTATTTAGATTTTGTTTTGTGGCCGTACTGCTTACGAATTATCATGATTTCTTTTACTTCTCTTGTCACTTGAGGAACAAAATTGTTTTCTGGGCTTAGTGCTATAGATGGAACTGTTGAGGGCCAGATACATAAGAATGAGCATTGCAATGTCTACTGATGTCCTTTTGTTTATTATGATACTTGGGTAGATATTTACATACATGTGTGCATTTATATGCCTTGAAGGAATTGACAAAAAGTTGTTGGTTAGAGTTTTCCTGTCAATTTAATGAATTGTCAATGAACCTTCCAATTTCATTTTGTGTTCTGTATTGATTTGATCTGTACACCAATGCCAGGTGGTCCGCAAACCAGCTCACCTCTTCCTCGATGAGCTAGGCATTGAGTATGACGAGCAAGACAATTATGTTGTCATCAAGCATGCTGCTCTCTTTACCTCCACAATCATGAGCAAGCTCCTTGCCCGACCCAATGTCAAGCTCTTTAACGCAGTGGCTGCTGAGGACTTGATTGTGAAGAGTGGAAAAGTTGGTGGTGTTGTCACTAATTGGGCTCTGGTGTCAATGAACCATGACACACAGTCTTGCATGGACCCCAATGTGATGGAGGCCAAGGTTGTGGTGAGCTCTTGTGGCCATGATGGACCCTTTGGAGCTACCGGTGTTAAGAGGCTGAAGAGCATTGGTATGATTGATGGTGTTCCCGGGATGAAAGCTCTGGACATGAATGCTGCTGAAGATGCCATTGTGAGGCTTACTAGGGAAATTGTGCCTGGAATGATTGTTACTGGCATGGAAGTCGCAGAGATTGATGGGGCTCCCAGAATGGTAAGTGAAGTTGCCCTTTAATTGTGGTTTTGATGATTTATTGTTTTGAAATCTTTTTCCCTGAGATTTCTTTGATTCGCTGCAATGGAAACTATTGAGTTCAAGTTAAAAGTGGTCAAATTGTTGGTAGCACAGTTCACCAAACAGGTTGATGTTTGCTTATTTAGTAGTGTTACAATTATTGTTCTCAAGTTGCATAAGGTGCATGAGTGCCAATTTCCTTTGCTGGTTATTTAAACTGAGTTTGTATTTCATGATACTACAATAGACCCCTTTTCCCAATAAAGACATCAGGCATGGCTGAAACTTGAGAACAATAAGATGGTTTCATTTTTTTGAAGTTTGTTTTTGGGACTGCAGTCTTTTTGTCAAAAAGATGGTTACAAGAATTAATTTGGGGACCGATAATGGATTTAAATTATCCCTGAACTATGTACCTAAAAAGAATGATCCGTAAAGCTTAAAATATGTGCATGGAACTGACCAATTTCCTATGGTTATTGGTGATGCAGGGCCCAACATTTGGGGCTATGATGATATCAGGACAGAAGGCAGCTCACCTTGCCTTAAAGTCGCTGGGCCTGCCAAATGCCCTTGATGGTAATAAAGCCGGCAGCATTCACCCGGAGCTGGTCCTAGCAGCAGCAGCTGAGTCTGCTCAGACTGCGGAGGCTTGAATGGAAGCGGAAATTGCGTATATGTAAGATTAAGAAATTAGATGAATAATTGACTCAGGAATGACCTTGGAGGATGTAATGTTGCCGCGTTCGTGGCCAGGTTTTGTGAATACTCCCTAGTCCTTTGATGTCATTAAATGGCCAAAACTTTGGCTGTAAACCTTGGTGGCGAAAGGTTTCTAGTCGTTGGCGCTTATGTAATCTCTTTGGCTGGTCTTTCAATCTTCTTTGTCCTGCTTCCGTTAATTAGTTCTCCGACTGCCCTACTTGTGTGTAATCCCCAGTACTGTGCTTCACATTTTAATTGAAAGTATAACTGATTGTCATGCATGCCCCAGCATTGTGTCTCACAACAACGTTGGCTGTAAAATGTGATAAAATAATGATGCAGTGTTTAGAAAAAATAAAATTAATATTTAATTAAGTTTAAGAAAACAAGATGATAAAGTCCATATTTTAGTGAAAGAGTTTATTTATCGAAATGAATTGCTGTTTGAATTTGTGTTTATAGTTAAAATTATTTAACTATTTAAAAAATATATTTAAATAAGAGAGAATTTTATTGATGAATTAAAAAATATTTAACTAAAAATTAAAATAAGTAAAAATATAATAATAATAATAAAAATAAAAGAAAAATCGAATAGTTTTATGTAATGTTGGAATGATTAAATTATGCTCCTCAGGACTGATTCTATCATCCGTGGCCTCCTTACACTATGATCATACAATACTGCTGGAGTCATTCACTGCTATTTCCTCTTCCATTTGTCCACGGACTTGACTATCTTTGGTTACAATGGTTCACTGCAACTCATGGACTTGATCCTCCCATATCAGGAGGATTCTGCTTTCTTTGATTTCACATTGCTTCCTAAGTTTGTGGATCTCCATATAGGCTGGAATGTGAAGCCTGAACAAGTTTTGGCGCATGATGATTTTCCACAAGAGGTTTCGATGGTCTAAGAGCTTTCCAGGCTTGTTGATTGTATTAAAAAATTCGGATGCAGTAGAAACATTAGTTGATTTTGGCATCAAAACTGTTTATTTCTGATAATTCAAGTATCCGCCCTTGTGGTTTACACACAAAATAATTTATGATGCAGCAATGAAAATCGTCCTTGTTGACGTGTTGATGTTGTGAATTGATTAGTCACTTGAGCAGTACTTGAGTATATTATCTGCACATTACCCTTCATAGCTTTAGGATGTAATTGAAGATCGCTTTTAATGGACTTGAGTTTGAGATCAGTGATGAGGAATTGCCAAAGATATCAGATTAATTAAATTTGTCATTAAAATTCAGATCAGTGCATACAACTCGAAAGAAGTTACTGATTATTTTTGTCAAAGTTATGCTATAGAAATGATAGATTTGTTCACCGACATGGATCTAATCGTCGTGAGGTTCATCCTGTTGGCAGCTTTACCGGTGAAACCGTTGTGCCAACAAAGGGCTTATTTATTTCCACAGTGGGTTTCAATGCTTTATTTGTGACTACGTATCCACTCTAAATATGGGATATAATCCAGAAAAATGGTCGTACCTATTATTTGGTTCTTGCAAAACGGAATGTGATTACTATTAAGCTAACCATGATTGGCGGATTGTGATGTAGTTATCATTTGTGTTATGTTAAAAATGAATGACATAGACACTAGCTGCCAGTCCAAAATGTTGAGATCAATTTGCAAAGTTAAGCTTCTTGTCCTCAGAAAGTAACAAGGAGTTTTGAACATATGTGAGTAATCACGGGTCTATCATAGTTCAAGAACATTATCCAACGTCCAATTTAATAAGCTTTTTCTATGTACAACAATTTTCAATTCTACCTGTTCTTGTTTGATCCATGAATTAGGTAGTCTGGGAAATAACATTTGATGCCATCATGATAAGCTTGGCTTCATACTCAGGGGGAGCCAGATTATCAGAAACCACTACAATCTGAATTTATCGTTCGACAACAGAAATCAGATGAAGACTACAAGATCAATTGGTAACAACCTATGAGTGTCTCATGGCTCTTGTATATTAATTGCATGCTTGGGCCGTGGCACACTCAATGACGATGGCGGCTGCAGAGATCATACGTTCTTGTCATGGAACTTGTAATTGAATTATCTGCAACTTCTTCTGATATATCCGGGTCGCCTAAGCTATCCTCCTCTTCTGGCAGCTCTGTTTCCATCCAAGACGGCCAGTTTATGAGGTTTTCTGGTTCCCATGTATGCTCTTTGGTAGTTTGCATGGCATTGACCTTCTCAATTAGTGTAACTATCATGCGATGGTTCAAAACTTCATAGTCCCTGCAAAATTAACCAGGCATTTTCAGATGTAGAGAGTTAAAATACTCTTATAATAAAATAGCAGCACGAAAGATCATTCAAGTAACTAACCTGTACGTATAAATAGCATGTAGAAATTGAATGGTGGCGAGAATCACATAGAGTAACCTGACCGCATTAATGAGGCCTTTTTGCTGCTCAATATTAGTTGCTGTGAGCCAAAGGATAGCGACTTCCATTAAGAATGTAGTGCATAGACCTGCACACCAACGTTGAATTACGCCAATGGTTTTAGTGTGAACTCATATGGACACAAGGAAAGGAGTGACTTAAATGACCACATGCTTACCAATATACAGTCTGGCCCTTACTGTGTAAGTTTGCTTTGTGCTGGTGAACATGTGAATAATAAATATTGACGCAGAGTAGATGAAGAATGCTTTAACTATTCGTGATTCGAGCAACATTGCATTATGCAAAGCAAATAGCTTATCCAGAGCAACGAACATGCTTGCTTGCTTTGATTCAAAAGCTTCCTGAATAATAAGAAACTGGGTAATATAATTGGGGATAGAGAGATAGATGGAGAGAGAGAGAGAGAGAGAAGCCTGAAAGATACAAGGTTAGATGTATGCACGTACCTGAGCTGCCAATGTCGACTTTGAGTTTTGGACCAAGTGGTCATGTACTTGCTGGAGTTGCTCTTGCCGCTGAAGAAGCTCTTCCTGCTGTTTACGGCCATATTCAACCAACCGTTGCATTGTTCTCCTGTAACATGATATGAATCTGAGACTCATTCTATAATTGCTATGGCTCTGACTTAAATCCAGCAGTATATTCCCTGCTTTACCTGCTCTCTTCCAGTGCTTCTGATTGAGATTTTGTTAGGAGTTGAAGACCCTTAAGCGCAATAGATTGCCCATCCAGAAGTTGCTGCTGGTTATCTAAGGATCTCCCTGCCACATTCCCAATGTCATCAGAGGTGTTCTGTAGATTTTGCATCTTTGTATCCATTACTTCTCCGAGATTTCCAGTCTGCTTCTCTACCTCAGAAGCCTTATTTCTCAAATTCTGTACCTGTTGGTCCAAATTACTATAAGAATCATGAATCATTGTCATTCCTTCCTTCAAGTTTTCATTCATTCTTCCCTGTTCTTCTTGGAGAATTGATTGAGAATCCGCTATCTCCTTGGACCGCTCATAAATAGCTTCCGAATGCTTTGATAAAACATTCATGTATTCATCTAAATTCTTCGTTACTTGAGCTGCACTTTGAACTCCAATATCGACTGAAATTAAAGAATCATGAATCTTGTTTGAACTTTGCAACAGGGAATAAGTTCTTTTCTGTAAACTCTCTAAACGGTCTTCCGTGAATTCTGCTGAACTTTTAAGATCATTTACTAGCCTCTCCAATGTAGTCTTCAACGCATAAGCCCTGGTGTGGATGTAAACAAAAAATTTACTTCCAGTTTATATCCGAAATCGAAACAAGAAAGGATTGTCCTATTAGTTAGAAAAATCATACTTAACTGTAACTGATGGCAGATGGAATTAGTTTCCAGTAAAAATTCAAGATACACCTTGTTCTCATTTTCGTTTAAGATTCTAAGACAATCGACCATTGCATATTTCGTGTCGCAGGAAGGAAAAGGTGGCCTGCCGGAGTTCCTTTGAAAACAATCACTAAGATGCCAAGCAAATCTCGACCGCTTCTCTTCAATAGCAAGAATCTGAGAGCAGCCAGCAAAGAGCTGCTGATAAGCATTCTGCCAACAAGAATTTGAGCCAACCAATTTATTTTTGGAATTTTCAACAAGCATCGCACCCATCTCATCTTTAAGGCTATCCATTGAAAGTTTGGCTATTGAAACACTGGAAAAACCTTCAGCCTGTGAAGGTTTATCAGCAGACTCCGGCAAAGAAGAGAACCAACCCCATGACTGGCAATTGGGAAAAACCGAGACCAAAATGCAAAGCAGCAGAACTTGAGGGCGAAATTCCATATTCGCTTCGAATCTAGACAGCCACTCTGCAATTTGTATATCTGCAATTGAAACCTGGCTTACAGAAACAGTTAAACGGGCAGTATTTTCATGAACTACAATTTAAAATAAAGTCTAGTAGGCGTGTTTGTACGTGTATGTTTATAGAGAAAAACAAAGACAAAACTTGGTGTCCAAGAAAAGGCAACAAGTTGGATTATGATAATGAAAAGAAATGCTAGAAAGAATCTTAAGAAACGTCACTACTGCCACTAAATTAACAGAAAGAAAACAAGATCAGAAAAAGAGGAAAATGATTGACATCAAACTTTCATTCAGTCAATCTTTTTCTGGGATTCAGCATAGGCCAATTTACTTGGCATCAAAATGAACCTGTGTTACTACCAAGACATATCAGTGTCATATTCTGAATGCAACCAAACTATTCAGTAAAGCCAAATCAGGAAAACTTGTTCCAAATCTACATTGTTCGTTAATTTACATGCAAAAGCAGAACATTTTTTATCACATAAGGAAGATCTTCTTTCAAAACAAAGACAAAAGAATTAAGAGCAATGAATTGCAGATGTCTAATTGCGATCATGGAAGTTGACGATCCCCCATATCCAGAGAGGCGCACCAACAGCAACCGACATATCTCGCAAACACCCTTAAAGCGATGTTGACAGACACGGCCATTGAATGTTTCGTCCTTCTTGTTTGCTTCACAATCCAAGTATCTCTTACTTCAGGAGTTTTCTTCCAAGTTAAGAGGGTCGTTGCAATATTATTTGACAATATAACTTATCCAGTGACATGGTTTTCTCTTTTGTCCCCTCCCCCTCCCTCTTCCTCCTCGAGATAGCGACTGTCGTTGTGCTACTACTAATGATGTCCGCATGTGTGCTTAGATTGTAACGTGTGTGTGTAAGAAAGTGAGAGAGAGAGAGAGACCTGCCTGTTGTTCTGATAAATGACTTGAAAAATCTCTCGACTCTGTGTGTGTGTGTGTGCGCGTGCGCGTGCGCGGGGGCGTCTCTGTGTTGGCGCAACAATGGAGGCTGGAAAACGGCTAAATAAATGGCAAGCAAGTGTCGTTGAGAGGACACGGCGGTTCGTTGGGAAGATTTGATACCCAGTTAAGACGGTGCGTTTCGTTTCATGAAAAGGCAACTTTTTACTCTTCCCTTTTTGGATAAGCTCATTAAATATATATATTTTATAAGTGAAAAAAATGAAACTCCAAATATTGTTGGTATAGTTTCGAGTAATTAACTATTTTTGAAATAATTTATTTAAATAACATATTATATTAACAAACTCAAATTAGTAATTACCTTTAATATGGAAGACCTTAAAAGATTAAATTATAAGTAAGTTTTAAAATAAATTAATCTAATACCCATATGATTTAATTTTTCTTTTTTTTTTTTAGTATCCTACCTTCTACACCCTAAGATCCTTGCAGTTTTCGATTTGGAGATTGAATTGGTCAAATTATAATTAAACGAGTGTTTAATAAGCATATATATATATATATATATATATATATATATATATATTTATGAACAATTTAAAAAATAATAATATATGATATAATGTGATTAAAATTCATTTATAAGTCGAACAAAATTTATGGGGTAATTTAAAAATGTTTAATATTTTAAATTTAAAATTGGTCTGACCGCAAATTAGTTTATAATCCCATTAAGGCAATCGGTTTTGAGAACATTTATGGGTTCTAGGCAACTTCAACTGGCTTTATTTTCGAGTCCTCATATTTTATTTTATTTATTTCGTTAATCCTTTCATAATTTCTTATTTATGTTAAGAAATAAAATTGCGTCATATTGACTCTTTTTTTTTTTTTTTTGATGAAATTGCATCGTTAGTGTTTGAACTCGAAAAATGAACCTTATTGACTTCTTGGAATTTGTCGAAAAATTTAAAATTTTGAAGATAAATATATGTTAAAACAATTTTATATTTTATGTCAAAACTTATAAAATAATATTTATTTTATATCTTACAATATAATAAAACTGAAAAAAAAAAAATTTTTTTACATACAAGAGTAATTCAAAATCAAGATTTGATGTGAGAAATTTGGTACGAGAAATTCAATTCAATTTTCATGTAATATATATATATATATATATATATATATATATATAGTTTTATTATTTAAGATGTACTTTAAATTTTATATTTTTTAAATCTTATTTAATTATATATATTTAATTACACATTAAACTAGAGCAATTAGAAAAGTAATGTGAAGTCACTGCAATCATGCTCTTCACAGCCGCATATGATAAGATGATGAACGAAGCCGACCGAAAGATGCATTATATCCAGAGCTTCCCCCCCCCGCGCGGCAGTGGCTGGCAAAAGAAACTGTCTATGCCAAACAGGATCTTCCCAGGGAAGGTCAAAGGGCTTTCTACCATTAATTCTTGCAGCTGCAATGGCGGAAACAACAGCCACGACGTCCTTTCTTTTGATGCCAAAGGTAACCAAATTCGGATAGCAACCGATAAGAATTTGAACTCCAAGGCTTCGCGTGAGAGCACGAATGTATTGAGACAATCCGCAACTCTCTATTGCCTTCTCCGTAAACAAGTTGTTGCAAACCAACCAACTTTCTAGTGCAGCCAAGGTTACGGACGTGTAATTGAATATCAGTATTTTTCTCATCTTAGGAGCCGACGAGGCTAACAAAACGAGCAAATTGTACCATCTGCATGCCAAGTTGCCTCAGGGTGGTCTCTAGGATTCTTGCATCAATACAGCTTCTAGGAGAAGCGGAGAAAGCTCATTTACTAGTTCAGATGACAGATTTAACCAGCCCACCCTGAGAAGAAGAGGCATGATCATTAACAACGCAGAACGAAATAGAACCAACTCAACCTACAATTTTCCTCCCTCCGTGTTCTCTACAGAGGCAACTGGTCCACTGGCTGGACCAATTATGTTCCCCCGGTAACAGTTGCACTGGTTGGACTAACCGTATTCTCTCCAGAGCCACTAGGTCCTGGGAAAAGCATCAGTGGTCAACACAGCAGGGCTGGTGGGAGTGCTATGATTAACAGCGTTGACACACACACACACACATAATTCTCCCATCTCATTCTCTACGTATACAATAACATAGGAAAATAAGAATACGAAGAGAAGAGCGAGGAGAGAACGTTCATTAATTGTTTTGTTTTAACATCTATGGCATTTGGGTGGTTGAAATTGAGTAATTTTCAATGTGATTTCACTCTCAGTGGTGACCGTGATTTATAATAGTTTGGTTATTTAACTTGAAATCCTAAAACCTAGAAAAGACTTCCGTTGAGGCATTTTATATTTAAATGCAATTTCAGCATAAAAATTTTATATCCTTAATTTAATGTATTTTGATAAAAGATTCATGTATTGGGTTTTGGTCTTTTTGGCGAAAACGAGATCTAAAATCAGTTAATGGTAACTCCATGTAGAAGGGGTGTTAAGGCCTCTGATTATCTGCATGATGGTAGCCCCCAGTGAAGTAAATCTGCAAAATATAGATGTCTATTCTCTCTACGTCAAAACAATTTGAACTATAAAGTTTCTAGAGTAGAAACTTTGAACTCCAATTATTCTTAGCATGTTGAATTTTATAGAAAGAAAAAAATTATATGAGTTTGAAGTACCTGATATATGCTTTCCAACGCCATATCATATGGTTCGATTGGATCTCTATAGAAAGAGAACTAAATTTCTAAATTTCTAATTTTTTTTTTTTTACGTAGTCAGCTCTAAATTGTGAAGATGGATTTTATGTGAGTGGTTGTGGCATTGAAGAGAATAATAAAACAAAGATTTGTATGAGAAATAGGTGCACTAGTCCTCAAATAGGAAAAATACACAAGAAAGAAAGGTCCCTGGGAAGTATCATGAGCTTGTTTTTCTTGCCTGTGCAGACAAAATCATGTGAGGGTCGCTCTACCATTCAGTTTATCTTAAGCTCATTACAAACCAAACTTTTGTCTTGTGGTGCTGCAATACATTAGTCTCTTTGCAAACCAAGCATATAAATTTCGATTACCTTGATTGTAAGGCAAAGCTGTAGAATGCTGTATTGACTGTTAACTTTTTTTTTTTTTTTTAAACTATGACTTTCTTACTCTAAGACTTGATGATCTAGGTTGAGGTTGTGTCATGATCCCATCTCAGTTTTAATATTTTCTTTCTTTTTTGATCCTACGATCTTGGTAGTCACTAGTTGTAAGAGATGTTGTTAAGCATGTACTGAACGAGTAAGGAGACATGTTCACTTCGAATGCGGCAAAGTTGAAGTGATCGCTTTCCTTCTCTTATCGGGGTTCAGTCTGAGTTCGACGAATTGCATGGTTGAAGGGTCCATGCTAGCTAATTTGAGGACACCATGAAGTAAGTTCCCATGTTGTAGGAGCTAAATCTCCTTGTGTCACGAATTCTATTTATTTTTCAGGTGTTTCACTTGGAATCATGTTAGACTCCTGTGCTCGCAATACTAATAAGCACGAGTTTTTAGTTACAGCATGGAGTGTGAGCAATGTACTTGCAACTGGCTAAATGGCCTCTAGGAATATCATTTAATTCAATTGCAATCCTCTCAAGAAATGTCGACGATGTTAAACCAGCTTTAAAGTAAACATTGTGGGTCACGATTGGTACGAAATATTCCTACTGGGTGTGAGATCCCATCGCATATATAAAGCCACAAATCCTCTGAACATATTAAGTGATACGCCCAAATCCCATCTTGTTTGGGTGAGAAAAGTTAATGAGGCGGAGGAGGCGAGCCGTGTAAGAGAAACTAAGTTCCATTCGGTAGTTCAAGTCAAGTCAACACTAAATAGTGACAGCGGCAAGCAACAAAAGACAAACCTTTGGCATGTATGATGACGAAGTACAACTGCAAGGTGAAAAACAAAAGGAAAGGCTTCAAACCTCTCTTAGCAAGTCTTGAGCATGAAGATGACGTTGAAAACTAGAGGTCGAGGACTAAACAAAGAAAATTACACCAAAAAAAAAAGAGTTTTTGCCAGGGTCATGCTGGATCAAGTCCTATACAATTTATTATTGTTTTTAAACCGACCGTGCCCCAAGTTAAGATAACATAAGTTACTGGCCAAACCATGAACTTTTATCCCTTAGAGTGTGGTCCAAGAGCATGTTTTAGCTAGCTACTAGTATTCACCGTGTGCCCTTATTAGGTTCATTTATCGGGTCTCCTGAGATCCACGAGAATGCTTGTCCACATCTATGTTCGAACATATCCGCTGCTCTTTTCTTTTTTTTAAAAAAAAAAAAAAAAGGGTTTATTGCCTTTTGATATGATGTTCTCATGGTTCAGGTTTGTCCAAGCTTTCTGCCCCCATACAGGTTTACTGATCGACTATCGCCATTAAATTAAAAGAAGCACATGGCCAAACTTGCAGTCTAAATTGGATCGACCTAAGTGAAGTCAACCTCCCTCAAACTTTATTTGACACTTCATCCTTGCTGCCTTGCTTTGGTCAACCTATGTTATCAGATATCAACAACAATGGATAAGTCGGGACTGCAAGAACAAAGTTAACAAAGTCTTATTTAGGTTGACCCATAAGATCAAAGATCAACCATTTTTTCAAAGCTTTATCGTTGAATAAATATTTTACCATAGGGTTTTTTCTTCCTTTCATTCAACATCCCTGGACACAAGCTTGATAGTTGGATAGATGCTTCATCTTTGTGCAATTTACAACGACAAATGTGCATATCATATGATATGATTGAATTATATCTCCTTCAATCGGGGTCAATGGAGTGCGATATTATATTATAAATCTATGAGACAAGAGGAGCAATTGTGTTTGAAGCTCAACCCACAGTGCAAAATCTCTAATGGCAATGTTCTAATCCATATCCTTTTGGAAAAAAAAAAAAAAAAAAAAAGAAGAAGAAGAACTCATCTTAAGAATGTGATTTTTTTTTTTTTTTAAGAATTCAACAGATAAATATTATTCATGTATAAAAGTTTACAACAATAATTAACAAATAAAGCGAAACAACAAAATGAATTATATTAGCACACGACTAATGAAGCTTATAGATAAAAATAATAATAATAATAAGACCAAATATCATTCAACTAGATCTATTATAGTAATATAATGCAAAAAACCTATTTGGTAAATTATAATGCATCTAATTTTTCATTAAAATTTAGTCATCAAGCCGAGTTAGCTACAATAAATTTAAATTTAAAAGGAACCTTTGTTAATATAGAAAATTGGATAGGCTATGCTTTAACAAAAGTCATAGAATACCATCAAAAAACTTGGAAGATGGTGTTCATGAACTTGATGTCATGCTCTTCACCAAGACGGGGGGAGATCCTCAAGCGTAGAACTTATATTATCCACATATCTCGTATCCCAAATCGAAATCCTTCAAATTCAGCTTGATGCTCTGTTGTTGCTTTGTAGTAGTGCTTCATATCTCTTAATCTAAGAAGGATGACCAATCGTTCCGCCCTATTTTCAACCTGGGTTAGAAGAAACAGAAACAGCGGTGGCAAATGATGACCAAAATTGTCATAAGAGAAAGAGGAAGACAAAAGAGTCCAACTCCAACTCCATCTCCATTGAATGATTCTCTTGATGCCAACACAAATGTCATTTTGCTCCTACATAAGACACACACAGGAATTCACAGCAATGTTTGACAAACACATTGGCTCAAAATACAAATGCAAAAAAATGTATATCAATTTTGAGTTTCTTACCGTCCATCTGCTCCATGAAATTTTAGTACGTAAATACTGATTAGAAATGTCATATGAAAGCATTCAATTAAGCATTCCACCAAAAGGGAACTGGGGATGCAATTGGCTTGAATATTGTCCATGTGTTGACCCTTGAACAAGACACTCCTCCTAAAATATTTATTTCCCAGCAAAATTTTTCGGCATGGCACGCGTGCCCTTGTTGCGCTACACGTGTCCTTCAAAGAGAAATTACACGCTTGAATTTCTATTTTGCATTTTTAGCCTTTTTAGTTTTTTTTTTTTGGGGTAAAAAATGTTACCTCGATACGACGTCGTTGATTTTTAGTCGCGCCTTAATTTTTAGGCAACTCCCGGGTTCTGGCTAAAGAACCTCTCTCGACTGTTTGTTTCCCGAGAAAATCTCTTCTGCTTCGCTCTGGTACTGTTGACGTTGTAAAGGAATCGAAACAAAAGAATTAAGAAAAAGAGATGGAGGATGTCGTCGTGGCGATCCTCTCAATGCTTCTTGTGGCGGCGTTGATTCCGTTATACTTGTGGAAACGCCATCGCGATTCTCGATCTCGCGATGGTCGCGACGAGCAAGAGGAACCCCAGGTCCATCTAATTTTTGTCGCTGCCTGCTTAGGATATTAGATTTTTGTTAGGTTTTGCGCTTTTTCTTTTGTTTTATTTTTTGAGGAATGATCTTTTGTTTCTTGTTTTCCAGGCTCCACGGAGAGAGGCGGTGGTACGCTCGACTGGCAGTCGCCGGATGCGCCGAAGGCAGGCGGCGGGCGGAGCTAGCTCGTCTAGAACTACCGCTGAAGCTTTCGGAGAAGGTTTTTTTTTTTTTTTTTTTATATATTCCTATTTGTTTGGATGGTTCTGTTTAATTCATGAAAATTAGGGATGGGGAAAGCGCTATAAGAAAGACTTTTACCATATCATATGCATTTAACGTCTCTGGACTTGCATATCTTCGAGGAAAAAAAAAAAGGAGGCTCTGTGGACATATACCTATGCCTTTCGAGTGTGGTTGAGGAAGTTGTTATTTTGTTAGACAGTAATGCTTGTAATTCTGGACACAGATAATGTCTATGAAAGTGATGATGAAGCTGGCGCGGGTGAGTATTATGAGGCAAAGGCATCAAAGAAGAAGGAGAAGAAACGGCAGGAGCGGGAGGCACAAAGACAGGTACAATCCCTCTCCCTCCTACCAACCCAATTTTGAATTTGGTTCAAAATCCGTTCATTCTTTTTATAAGTCAGTCATAATGTTGTTTTTATATGCTTCTATTGCATCCATTTGAGCCTAGGAGTTATGTTGATTTTATATTTTACATTTGTCGGTTTAAGGCCACTTAAAAATCTAAACACAGTTTGGTGCTAAAATATAAGCTGAAAATGAAAGGTTCTTTGTTTTGTGCTGCGGTGGCATTGCTTTGATGTGCTGAGTTGCATATGATTATTTTGAAGGCTGAAGAAGCTGCACGTGAGTCGAGGCAGACAAAACAAGATCGCTATTCAGAAATGCGCAGGAGGAAGGATGAAGAGCGCGAGGCCAAGGAGCGCATGCTGGTGTGCTGTATCCTTTCACCTATGTTCTTAGGGTGCTTAAATCTCTTATCTTTGTACATCGGGACGTGTGCATATTGTTGAAGAATTTTGTCATAATTCATATAGGAAGAAGAAGCCAAGGCCCAAAAGGCCAAGGAGGAGGAAGCTGCTGCATTGGAGTTTGAGAATTGGAAAGGGGAGTTTTCAGTGGATGCTGAAGGAACAACAGAAATTGATGCACAAGACGGAAGTCAGGATTTGCTGTCTGATTTTGTGGAGTACATAAAGGTTGATGACTCTTACCATGTTTTATGATAAATACTCGACTGTTCCTGTTGGCAATTTCTCAGAGACCTTAAATAGAAGGCATTTTCAGTTGATAATTCTCTTTCATTATCCGTTGATATCTTCATTAAATAAAAGAAATGGAAGTTCTTCAAGGAACAATGGTGATATTGTCCTATTGTACATGTTAGTCATTGGTGGCTTAGAGTCTAGGTCTACTGTGCTGACCTTATTTGCCCTTTTTTGATCTTATCATGCAGAAGCAAAAGTGTGTGCCTTTAGAAGATCTTGCTGCTGAATTTAAACTAAGGACTCAGGTATTTCATCCTTAGTGATCCCTGCTTTCTGTTGCTAACACTTAATTCCCTTCTCATCTGTCTTTGTAAAATTGGATCTAAACTTAACTATAATAATTTAAACAATGAATTTTTAATTTATAACTGTAGATGAAAGTGAACTACTTTAAATTTGTCTGCATTCTCATTTTATGCTTGTCTACTTATTTTACTGGTTATTCAAGTAACTTGGTTTTAGACTGAAATTTGACCTATATTATTGCTTTTATTCTGTGAAAAATATAGCTACTTAATTTCAAATTTTGACTTTGGCTGCAGGAATGTATCAATAGAATCACCTCACTAGAAAGCATGGGTATGTGTTAATAATGCTTTTCACTAATTATATGTTTTGAACCGTCTATAGAGCCTTAATAAAATTTTCACAGTTGAAGACCCTTGGGTATTTCTAAATGTCCTTGATACAAAGTGTACTTAAATCTAATTTTTGCTCTTCCCTCTGTACACATTCTACCTTATACACTAGGTTTTCAAGCTTTATGCTAACCTTCCAGACTTTTTTTTTTTGTTAAATTTTTTGCAACATGCTATGATACTGAGGCAATGCATCAGTGTTGTCCTTTTCCTTTGCCTATTCAGCCTTTGCATTCTTATTTCAGTGTACCCTCTATTTGTAATCTCTTAAGGATTGGTTTTTGGGCATCTCTAATCATATGCTCTGCAAGTTTCGTGGTGGTATGATTTGCTTATAGAGTTTCCTGTATAGCTGGTCTGAAGGTTTTAACTTTTCTGGTTTTGTCACCTATTGAGTATTTTGTCGTGAAAATGACTGTCAAAAACCATCATCTTCAATGGAGTGACAAGCTGTCGTACAGGTCTAGATGCTTACTGTTTTTGGATGGGAGAGGTGGGTGGAGATAGATATTGGTCTGCCATAAGAGAGCATTGGTTTTTTATGTTCTATTCTCACTGTAAAGCCAGAATAAGCATGATATGATAGCATTTATCTTACCATCCTTTCACAAAATTAAAGTTTCTTTTATGCAGCATATAATTTTCTGTGATGCAGTGGGTTTTTCTTTGGTATTTAAATGTGGCTTCATGAGAAATCTGATCTTGGATCTACTATCATATTAGGGAGACTTTCTGGTGTCATGGATGACAGAGGAAAGTACATATACATCTCACAGGAAGAGATGAAAGCTGTTGCTGACTATATCAAGCGTCAGGGGAGGGTTAGTATCTCGCATCTGGCTAGTAAATCCAACCAGTTCATTGATTTGGAGCCGAAAGTGCAGTTCATTGAGGAGATCAGCACTACAGAGGAGATAACTGTCACATGACACAGTACATACCCATTACTTCATTGCATAAATATGGAGCAACTAATAGCGCAGTGGGTAATGAAATTGAGAGAAAAACATCTTTCTGGATTCATTGTACATGAACAAAAGGAGAAGCACAAGGGCCACAAGACATTCCTTTTACAAGAAAAATTTAAAATTGAAATATGCTCGACCAAACCTGTAAATTTTGACTAAATCGTTGTTTAAGATGAACAGAATTAGCTATAAAAGCTGTTCTTTGAGAGTGCATATTGAGTTTTGTTAAGGATGGTCAAAAGGGTGCTGTTTCCACTCTCTGGAGAAGCTTTCTATTTATTCTAATTTCTTTTGTACGGTAACTGATGGGCGATAAGTATTAACCTGGATGTTGCCAGGATCGGAATCTCTCGGAAGCGGGGATGGAAACCTCGTGGATGTGAAGCTTTTGGGCAGGATATTTTGGCGGCCTAGATCATGTCCTGTATTAGTTTTATGAACGAGCTTGGCAACTGGCCGAAGGGATATAAAATGCACAGGGGCAGCGTTGTTATTTTCCCTCGAAATATTGAGCCAATTCGATTGCAGGATACCAAAACAGCGCTATGTGCGGTGGTCTGTTGCTCAGAAATTTCGATGGTCGTTTGTTGAAGCTGCGTCTGGAGGCCAGAAGAAAATAACTTGGCTAGCCAATGTTACTGAAAAATCTGATGCTAATAACTGCTCCTCTAATCCGACACGATAACTGGCCCAAAAGAAACGGAAGGCAGTCACTTGTCAAAAAAAAAAAAAGAATTGAAGAGAGAGAGAGCAGCCTTTCTTTTATAAAACAGTTGCGTTCTTTCTCGTTTTGTTTTTGCCAACCCAAATGAGTTCGCATGGGCGGTTTCAGTTCTATTTCCACCTGAGTTGGCGGAATACAACGGGAAAAGCTTCGTTATGTTCCAGAAGGATACTAGAAGGCATCCCAAAATAGCAAAGAAGCTCAACTCCTACAAACGATGATACTCTTTTTTAACTTCCTTCAACGTTGTAACACAAACCGTTCATTTTGGTGGGAATTTTACTAGCTATATATATATATATATATATATATATACATATACATAAGAATGTCTCTCAGATCATAGTAACACTTAGAAATTTAATTTGGCATTTAAAAGGGCCATAGCATCTTATAATAAATACATCAACCTAAAAAAACTGTCTCCGCGAGAAAGGCCTGGCAGCTGTGTCTCTCTCTTCCGAAGCAGCCGGAGAAAACAGGGGAAGAGACTTCAGGTTGACTTGGTCATTGCAATTTCTCTCTTTCCTTTTGTTTCCCTTATCAGTGATCTTCCATTCCCCTCGTTCTTTGCTCGAACGCGGCAGCCTCGTCCGCAGCGGCCGCCGCCACCATCATCAAAAAAGAACATTTTCTTTACCTGGGCGAAGAAACAGGAAACGAAGGTTATGACGGGGACGGAAGTTCCGCGTCAACTTATGATATCGGTGCTCATTGCATTTTCATCTCTCATTGCCAATGTCTGCCTTGGCCAACCGACCAGAGAATACGAAACCCCGGCTCCCCCGCCGCCGGGCTTGGACACCTGCAACGGTTTGTTTCTAACCTATGCGTTAACTTCCAGGGAAAAGACTTACCCGCTCGTGAAGAATGCGTCTGCTCAGGCATGGGCGTTCAAGTCCTTGGCGACGATAACCAATACTGGGGAGGAAGAGTTGAAAGCATGGAGAATGTTCGTCGGGTTTCAAAACCGAGAAATCTTGGTGTCCACCACCGGAGCAGCGGTCGTGGATGCCGAGGGTTTCCCTACACCGGCTGGTAATGGGACTACTTTTGCGGGGAACCCGAGGGCAGACCTTAAGACAGCTATTGAAACTGCCGGAGATTTGAACCAGATTTCGGCTCAGATTGAGATCATTGGCACGCAGTTTGGAGTAAAGCCATCTGGGGTCCCAATGCCAAAGGTGATCAAGCTTGTTAATGATGGGTACAAGTGCCCAAAACCAACGTTGCAAGGTAATAACTAGGCTTGTTTGCATAATTAACATTATGGGTGTATTGCTGAATTCAATGTCCATAGTTTTAATGCGTATCCATTTTCAGAGGTTATTATTTATGTAATCTCCGAGAATCTACGATTAAAAATGTTACGTGCAGCTGTTTTGGTGTTTTAAGTGAAGTGCCATAACATATAAAACGTAGGACCATGCGCAAAATTGAAACATTTCCCTGATTAGTTTTATTTTTCTTTTTTACAATCAACAGGCTTGGTTTCCTGTCTGGATTTGGGTGACATTTTCCGTGAAAACATTTTGAACATTATTAAGCCATGAACTTTTGTTTTCCTGTTTTCTAATTATTCCAGGGAAAAAGGTTATGCAAGTATGCTGCGTAAAGGATCCAAAGTTAAAGTCAAAAGTAAAGAAAACCAAATCTTCCCCTCGCCAGTACGGTGATCTGTCCCTTAGTTATGATGTGCTTCAAGCATATGGAAACAACTATCTTGCTCAAGTTACCATCGATAATAACCATCCATTGGGGCGCCTTGATCATTGGAACTTAACCTGGGAATGGATGAATGGAGAGTTCATTTATTCCATGAGAGGGGCCTATACTCGCTCGAGGGACTATGCTGACTGCGTCTATGGCCCAGCCGGAACATATTATCAAGATTTCGATTTCTCCCAAGTTATAAGTTGCGAGAAGAAGCCGATCATCTCTGATCTTCCATTGGATAGAAGCAATGATTCTAAGGTTGGGAAGTTGCCATATTGCTGTAGAAATGGCACCATTTTGCCAAAAGTGATGGATGAAAGCAAAGCAAGATCCGTATTCCAACTGCAAGTCTTCAAGCTGCCTCCTTTCCTGAACAGAACTGCTCTGGAGCCACCCCAGAATTGGAAGATTGAAGGGGTTGTTAATCCTGGATATAAATGTGGAGCTCCGATCAAAGTGGACCCAACAGAATTTCCTGATTCAACTGGTCTTCAGGCTACAAGCACTGCTATTGCAAGTTGGCAAGTAGTTTGCAACATTACCCGTCCAAAGGAACAAAAGGCGAGATGCTGTGTTTCTCTCTCTGCTTACTACAATGACTCTGTCATTCCATGCAATACTTGTGCTTGTGGATGTGAAGATAATACTGGCTGCAGCGAAAGGACCAGTCCAATGCTTCTTCCTGCAGAAGCACTTCTTTTGCCTTTCGAGAACAGGACAGAAAAGGCGATGGCATGGGCTAAATTGAAGCATTTCAAAGTACCAAATCTAAGGCCTTGTCCTGATAATTGTCCTGTTAGCATCAATTGGCATGTTAATTCCGATTACAGGAGCGGATGGACTGCCAGAATCACACTTTTCAATTGGGAAGATGCGCCTTTTGAGAACTGGTTTGCTGCAATTAAAATGGACAAGGCGTTTCCTGGGTATGAAAATGTGTATTCTTTCAATGGGACTAAGCTAGACAACAACAAAACAATCTTCCTTCAAGGCTTACCCGGACTGAATTACTTGGGGGGAGAGGTAAATGGCACTAGGCCAGGAGATCCAAGAGTGCCTGGAAAGCAACAATCTGTAATTTCGTTCACCAAAAAACAAACACCGGGCATTGACATACAGCGAGGCCATGGATTTCCGAACAGGGTGATTTTTAATGGAGAAGAGTGTGCACTCCCCACGCAAATACCCCTAAAGAGTGGAGGCCATAAATCTCATGACCAATTCTTCAGTGTCATTTTTACAGTTATCATGACTTTCCTTCTGATAACAGATCTTAAAATCTACTGAGCCCTGCTCAAGGATTTTCCTATGAATTTGTGGTTGTGTTGTAGGGAATTTTAGCTATGGTGAGAGGATCATTTCAACCATTCATTTTTAACACCCCCGATTACATATTAGCCAGTTTCTATGGTTTTTGCTCAGGAGGAGGCCTTATGCACTGGTCCGGGAGGACAAGATATGATTAATAATGCACCAATGAGCACAAGGCTTCTATCTTTTTATCTGATAAGGGCATTCAAAAACTGTTTGCACAACTTGATTATCAAGGACGGATGGAGGAAATGTAGCAAGTTCAAAACAAATTATGTGATTATCTTGTGTGGTTGTCTATCTGGTACTACGTCTACCATTAGCAATTATCATATGTCGTAATGTTCCATTGTTTAGTGTAAAATTGATTGAACAACGCGTGTTCTACTATCATGGATATTGGGTTTTGTCAAAGTAGCAACTATAATTATACCCATGTTTCTCCTTTTTTTTTTTTTTCTCAGCATTCTAGTTTGTGGTTAGTAATAAACAGAAAATTCGGGAACTTTAAAACTACTTAAAAACTAGGTTGCTAAACACCGGGTGTCCTAGGATTGCCTCTTCCAAGCTCCCATTGTCCTGTTACTCTAGAGCAGTTATCATTATACTATATTCATGTTGTGAATTATTTTCTTGGTTTAATTATTAGAGAAAAATGATAACATAGTTTAAAATTTAAATAAACAGAAATGCCCCCCCTCATTGCCGCATGTGGCAGCCACGTACACGCCTCATTGACGTTGCAGATTCTCAGCCAACGTCTCTGTCTTTGCCAGAGATCAGGGATCCTCGGCCCATCCCATCCTCGAAGAGCAAATGAACTTTAAGGGAAAAAACATTAAAATGCAAGCACAACCTGCATCGTAAAAAGCATAGCCTCTATCGTGAAAGTGCCAAAGCTACTGTCCTTGTCGCTGCCTCCCAAAAAAGAAACGAAAAGGCGGCTATTGGGCTTGGGATGAGGCAAGGTATGGGGGACAGGGGACCACTAATTCCATCTCCAACCTCCATACCTGTGAAAAAACCAAAAAGGGGATTAGGGATCCTTACCCAAACCCCAGATCATTTTTTTTTTTTTTTGATTTCATTCATGTTTTGCATCAATATGTATGCCACTTGTTATTATATTTACAAGAAATTAGTTCTTCGTATGTTATGTTATTTATTAAGTTGGTATAAATTTGATTAAATGTATTATATATTAAAATAGCCATGAGTAGTTTATTAAAATTTTAAGTTAAATTTAATATTTTATAATGGTTTTAAACATTAAATAAAATAGAAATTTTCATGTAAATTTTTTGAATTATTTTTTGGGACATTTAACTTTAAATGATATTAATTATTTTTTTTGAAAATTATATTATATTTTTTTAAGTATAATACACTTATTTTGAATATTTGTATGCATATTTAATAGTAAATTTGATGGTGAGCTTGTCCAATTTCATCTTTGTTATCTGCACAAAAGCAAAATCTCTTTCTAACTTAACTTATTCCTATTCTTGTTTTTTTCTTCTTCTTCTTCTTCTTCTTTTTTTTTTTTTTTTTTTTTTTTGTGCTACTTTTACATCAGTTCTCATCGGGACGGGACTAAGCAAGTCCCAAAGGAGACAAGAATAATTGTTATTTCTAGTTGAAAGTAAGGAGGGGTTAGATTAGAGAATTGAAAGAAACTTGGCATAGTTAATTTGCCTCTTGGAAAAAGTAAAAAACTTTAAAAAGTAGCAAAACTATTTCTAGAAATTTCCCCTACAAATTCAGGCAGATTTGAGGTGTGTGCAAATATAAGGAGATCACACATTTATAGGCAATAAGTTCTTTAAATTTAAAGAAAAAATAAAATAGGTCTAATTTGAATGAAAAGATTTAATTTAAGTCAATGTTTAAATGAACTTTAATGTTATTCAAATTTATAATTTTTTTTATGTAATTTAAGTGATAAGTTATTCTTTATTTTAAAACATAAAAATCAATTATATTTGAATAATTATTTAAATAAATTTTAATATTGCTTAAATTTATTTTTTTACATAGTTTTTGCAATTTAAGTAATAAGTTACTTAGAGTTTAAAAATAAATAAATAAGTCATATATGAATAGAAAATATTCTATTTTAATTATTACTTAAATAAATCATATTATTATTCAAAATTTAACTCATTTTACATAATTCACGCATTTTAAGTAATAGGTTACTTACAATTAAAAAATAATATTTAAATAAAATGTATTTGGTTTGATTAATTATTTAATATATGTGAATTAATTTAATTCATTTTTTAGGAGAATCAAATTAAAAATCTCTTTGAATTTTTATTGACTAATTGTTTGTTTTTTTTTTTTATTGCCGATATCTTTAAGGTTTTTACTTACTAATGTTTCTTTTGGGTAAATTGATCTAAATTATTCAATTCTGCTAAAATTTTATTGGCTGATTAAGAAAAATTCAGAGCCAAAATAAAGGGGATGATATGATATAATTGCTCGAGCAATTGTTGAACAGTTGATTTGTTGACCACCAACCCCAATGAACAAACAAGCATCGATCAACTCTCAATTTATGAAATCTTGACAAAATGCATTGGCTTTCTGTCGTCAAATTTGTACTTTGTCTGAATTTATAAATAGCATCTTGACATTAAAGAATGACAATTGCAAAACCAGTCACACTATTAAGTAAAAAACAGAACCAAAATAAAATAAAATAACTCCTAGGAAAACTTCAATTTCCTTAGCATATACATACATACATACATATATATATATATATATATATAAAATTTAATTTGTAAAATTCGGGGCATGAATTATCCTTCGGATCGTCCAGACAAGAACGTTTGCATGTTATGACGTAGACACTCATGTCTGCATGTACCAACGAGGCAATGAGTACTGGACCTATAGCAATGAGTGGTGGATGGACTGATAAATATTCCTACTTTCAGGTCAGAAATAAAGTAGTTGACAGAAGAACCCGAAGAAAGTCGGGATCAAAAAGCGGAACAAACTGGTAAGCAGTATTATGCTGGATGGCCGGAAGATGTTCGTTGTTGCATTACACCCCTAAGTGAACGGGTATTTTATTTGTTTACCTAATGGAACTTGGAAGAGATATAATGGTGACTGTTTTGGATACTTATAAGGCTAAGAACCTTCTGACGTGAAAATCTGAGAATTGAGTTTCGTAAAAGTCCCTGCCCGCCCTCTCTGTTCCCTCTGCGTTTCTGCTGAAAATTTTGCAGACCTGATTTCTCTCAGAAATAGCCTGCGTTTTGTATTCTAGCCAACACAAAACTGTCTGCGTGCTGGGAGTTGTGGGTTCAAATTTCAAATTGAATGCCATAAAATACAAGCATGCCTATTCGATCAAAGACTGCATTTGAATAACCCGATGCAGAAGACATGGATATTCTTGGTTATGTAGTCCAAGTAAAGTATTAACCTATTTGCCAAGTTACATTATGTACTTGATGAAAAGATACAAGAACATTCTGGCTCTTAGATTAAAAAGGTGAAATTATGCTTTGCACCGGAAGCTAAGAAATCCAAAGGAAACAGAATAAGAAAAGCAGCCGCAAAAGCTTCACTGCCACTGCTTCTGAAGCTCATCCATGGAGGCCTACAAAAAGCCTGGACATGCACACCATTCTTGTCATATCTTGGTTTCATCCGAAACTGAGATTTTAAAATTTTGGCTAAAACCATGGAGAATTTGTTCCAACTGTCCATTTATTGTTCTTGTTCTATGGCCAGCAAAATGTTAAGATCAAACCATCGAGACAAGGCCTTTCATGCACTGGGGCTTTTTTGTCTTGTGATGCTGTTGCAGAGGAGCAGTGCAAGACAATTCACGGTTGGGGGTACCAAGGGTTGGACCGTGCCAGATAATACCAGCGTTAACAGCTACAATCAATGGGCAGAAAAGACGCGATTTCAGATAGGAGACTCCATATGTAAGTTCTTCTAGGAAAAATGAGCTTTGTCTCGTACTATTTTTTCCTTTTGTTTTCAATCATATCACAACCTTCGCTTATTTCTGTACAATTGCAGTGTTTGCCTACGATCCTGACCACGATTCGGTGCTTCAAGTAACTAAAGCGGACTATGCAAATTGCACTACCGCATCGCCTCTCAAGACTTACACTGATGGCCACACTGTATTCTCATTCAGTCGGTCGGGGCCTTACTACTTTATAAGCGGAAACAAAGACAACTGTCTCAAGAATGAGAAAGTTGTGATAGTTGTTTTGGCTGACAGAAGCAACAATTCTTCAAGCACTAACCGAACCATCGCCGCATCTCCTCCATCCCCAGACAGGGTGGTCGTGGCCCCATCACCTACACCCACCGGGGAGGGAGCTCCTCCTACAGGAACGGTAGAGATAAACTCAGCTCCAGCTCCAGCAAACGAGTCCCCCAATGCAGCCTCTTATACACACACGAGTTTCCTTGGTTCTATTGGAGCATTCTTTGCTTCGTCTCTTATTCTGGTAATGTAAGTACAATGTATGCACATAATAAGTTGGATTGCCATTTTTCTTTGTCTTCTATTTTCCATTTTTCCTCATCCAAATTCCTCTAGAACTCAGTTATTTGAAGCGCGGTGCTTCCAAGTGTCCTGGACTTGATATTTGTTTTTAACAGACAAGAAATAAGCTGAGAATGTACTGCTCAGCGGTGTTGTTACCTGATGTAATGAATTTGTATAGAAAGATATAAATAAAATTTTTAGTTCACTTATAATCACAGGCAACAAGGACAATGATCACACCCGGGCAACTTTGGATGATTATAAAAATGATCTAACCAGACATAGCAGGGGACTCGTTTGTCCAGAAATAAAAATTTCCGTGCATCTAAGCCTTGATGATTTTGCATGTACGAACAGGACAGATTGTTATAGCTTCTTCCAAGTCATTGTGCAGCCTTAAAAATGCTTTACACAACTAACAAATTTCATCCTGCCTGTAAAAAATTTTTCTTAGTTAAACCCTTTTCATTATCCTAATTGTGTTATGCAAGAGTGAATCAAGTATCCCAGCAACCTGAAACGAGAAGGAAAGAATATCAAAGTATATCCCTGGAAGATCAAATGTAATGTCACAAAATACAAGGACTAACCATGAAAACACCCCCAATTATAGCACAGACATTAATGATGAAATGCGAAAATGACTTTGGATTTTCTGATATTAAAACCTGATCACAGTAGTCGACATAGGAAGTGTCAGAAACAAATGCAAAATCATAGTAGAAGCATAGCCGGCAATCTGAGTATTAACAGGCAAAAAGAACATAACAAGTAAGTTTTTTTTTTTTTTCATAAATAACAAATCAGAGTTTATTTCAACAGTAATACTAAGTCTGCTCGGTCACTAAAAAAATCCAAGACGTCTACTGAAGCTTTTGTTGCAGCACCGACTTCTATCTCAGTGCCAAAGGCTGCAATATTGATGTTCTTGAAGTTCACGGCAATCATGGTGCTGCAGCTTTAACTGCTAATTTTTGTTCTAGTTCTATTGTACCAGATTTTTCCTCCACGTTCTAATTATTAGTTATGCCAATTGAGACAACTATTAGAAAAAGGGTTGCAGCAACTTGGATGTCATCAATTATCTTTTTAAATGGTGCATCTACTAAGGTTGGATTAATCAAAATCCTCGTCTCTTGCTTGTATCTTACTTATTGAATGTGTGGGTGGATTCTTTTCCTATTTACTCTTATTCTTCTATATTCTCTACTTTTATCATTCTACTTTCTTTATCAATCGTCATTTTTCCTATTCTAGTCTCACTCTTTGTCTTGTTTGTGATGGCTCTAGAACGGACACTCTTGTGGACATTGTTGTATAAGATTAAGAGAATATAAAGGATAACTATTTAAGGGATAACATTCCTCCTTACAAACTTCTTAACTATGGGATCAAGTAAAAGAAGTATAATCATCCATAGTTTTTTTTTTTTTAATACTTATTAGGACTAGTTGGATTAAGTGGAAAGGGAGGGCTATATGCATTTATTGGTCCTTTGTAGACAAAAAAGTGTGTTATGCACCTATTAGCTACATCTCTCTTTATGTGGAGTATCTAGTAAAAGGGTTAACTTTTCCTATCCTTAAGGTATTTAAAGAATTTTTCTAATTTAACTAGATTGCTTTAAAGAAAGTCCATTATAATAGTTGGTTAAATTTGATCATGGTAAGGGAAACAATGCTTAAAATTAGGCAAAATTAGGCATAGTCTTACTTGTAACATTCTTTTCTATCTTCATGACACCAAGAAGGTTGTAGGGACTTTTGGTCTTTATTTTGCCCTTTGCTAAGTTAACAAAGGGGTTTAACTAGGAAGGGATTCAAATAAGGTAGAATATTGCCAAAGATTCATCTATTTTTAAGATAATAATCTTGTCCTTTACCTTTTTGTTTGGAACCATAAAGTACAAGTGAAGTAATGTCCATTTATATCTAGTGAAGATTAGGCCATTATAAAACTTATTCAGAAGCAAGATCTATGGTTGAGTGCTATGGAGATTATTTGAGTTAGTTCCTCTTAGGCCCTCCCTTTTATTATATGTGTAAGGACTCAGGCTAATGGATCCTTCTCCTAAGGTAGCAATTATTGCTTTTACATTAGTTATGGAAATAACCTTTGATTCATAGAGGGATAACATTTTTAGTAAGCAATTTGATTTTAATCTCAACCTCTTTCTTGCTAAATTACTAGACTATTTGTTGCAAAGGCTAAGAGACAACTTAGAAGTTAAGGGTAAAACGTTAAGTTTAGGAGATAATAACTTTCCAATTACTCTTTTGACAATTTGTAACAAGTATTAGCTAATTTTGAGCCACTTCTATGCATGTTGAAGCTTAAAAATTTTGTTCTTCCAGCTTACACTGTTAATTTTGTAACACCTTAATTACTAAGTTATTTAAATGATATTATACTTTCCTTTGTTGGTACTTTTTCACAATTTTTATGTTCTCTCTCCTTCTTTTTCTTATCAATTTTTTTTTTGTTGCCAAACTTCTTAGTATTGAAAACTTAACCTTTGAGTTTTCTTTATTCATTATGTTTATCAAAAGTGCCTTCCACTTATCCTTTTCTTATTCGTCATCATTGTTTATATATGTAATTTTTTGTCCTTTTCCTTGTCATTTTTGCTATTATTTGATACATATTTCTTTAAGCATTTTGCTTAAAAGCTTATGTTAAGTAATTTTTCTTATATTTAATACTATAAGGGAAATGAATGATTTTACCTCATTAAGAGTAGAGGGTGTTATGTTGATATAAATGCTTTGAAAGATGAGTTCGTTCCTCAAGAAAAGTCAAAATAGGTATTAAAAAGAACTATTATTTTTCATTTAACTTTCAGAGGGTCAAAATGCTTACCTTTTTAATGTAGATAAGGTGTATATATCTACCTTAAGTATTGCTAAAAAGAGGTGTATAAGGATGTTAATTGGTGTTAAGCATTTCATCCAATAATTTTCTGATGGAAATTGGAAAATTTTTCATTTTCTTTCTACAATAAGAAGTCAAGTGGAATGCAGCCTCGTGTATAGATAGAAGAAACTATGATTCAAGATCAAATCTCCTTTATTGGACTAGAGGGATACAATAAAGGAAATTTTAGGTGTTGAATTGTGTGGTTAAAGGATTTACAAGTGATTATAGTTAGAGATTGGCTAGGGACAATTTTAAATGCTTATGAGTGCACTTTTTATAGTAAATTTACTTAGTACAACGTATGTCTAATATACTTAAAAAATTATTTTATTTTGTGTAGGTGTGTCTTTTAACAATCAAACTTATTTTACAATGGTTGACACTATTAGTTTAAACCTAATAGCCTACTTGAATTTAAATAAAAAAACTTATAATTAAAAGCATTATGATAATACTACTAGGAGGGAGAATCTTGATAGAGTGTTAGTGATGGGCAAGGTTCACAACAAATTCTAATTAGTAAGACATCTAGAATGACCACCAAGTAGTCAAATGATTAAGGGTAATACCCTTATTATTTTCCTATAGGAGTTATTTGGAATTGTGTTTTCTCTTATAGAGGAGTTATAAACTTATTTTACTAGTGTAATTAGTAAGGATTGTATTATCCTCTTGTCTAGAAAGTATTGGGGAATGCCCTTGGAACTCACGTATTGAGGAAAAATATAGCCTTTAGTCCATAAGTCGTCTAAGAATGTTAGGTGCTGGTTTTGTGATTGGTGGGGAACAACATTATCATTGATGACTAGGTCTAAGTATTGGTTTTGGGTTTCTTTGATTAGGAGCCAAAAGCTCTAAGAGTGTGTTTCTTGGTAAGGCATAGATTTAGGAGTTTGATAAGTGAGCTTTTGTGCTCTTAAACTAGGGATGCCATTGAATCAATTAGCACTCTGATCTGATCATGCATGGCTTGAATTTGGCATGGTGGGATTAGAGGTGGCTACTAATTAGTATAGTTATAAGTAACAAAGGGAGAGCCGTTGTTAAAGTTAGGTAGGAAGGAATCATCTTGCATGTTTTTAGCTGAGAGATTGCTTGCAAGTTACTAGAAAGGAAGATGGACTAGTAAATATTTTAACCGAGAAAGAGGGAAGAGAGACACAACTTGACATTCTCACAAATGATACAGAATGGTTAGAATGGTTCTTATTTAAAGAGATGTATGATCTACAAGACAAGGAATAAGCTAGGTGTTAAGCTATGGTGTTGTATCAGCACTTTGATTTTTGTATCAAATGAAGCTTTCTTAGAATTGTGTAATCATTGTTATTGATAGGTCCCTTGGCATGCTATTGTTGGTAGAGGTGAACTAAGGAGCTCATCATGAGCTCTTTGGTATGTAGTGTTAGCTGTTCTCTTAACAAATCTACCAAGGTGGTGAGCGTCACCTTACAGGGGATGTGAAGCAAGCAACGTGTACATTTGGTACTAGTGACTCCTATGACAAAATGTGTCTTTCATACTTGTGAAAAGCCTCTCTAATGGAGGTTTGGGTGAGAAATTATTAGGGAATGAGGGATGAGGAATCAAACTATGGACTAGTTAGCAGCCAAGTGGAAGGCAGCTCATTAGCTGGAGTAGTTTGACTTGTGCGAGACTCAGGACATACCCATAGTAATATTGTTATCAAACTGTGAGGACATGGTTGAAATTATTCATGCCCTCATCGTAAGAGGACCCCAAATTCCAAATTAGGGAACCAAAATATTTAGAATTAAAACAACTATGTGTCATATAAGGCAAACCCAATCCATTAGTGTTAAGTACTTCTCCATAATGGGGTTACGGTTACCCACAAATTCAGCATTAAATCTATGTTGAGAATATGATATACGAAGCGAGAGATAGTAAAGAACAGGTTAGGCCAATGATTGCCGTGGATCTTGAGGTCACAACTTAAAATAAGTAAGTTTTCTTGAGTAAGAACGAGCTTTATAGCGAAAAGGTCTTCTATATACAGAAGTACTTGAATTTTGGCGTTTACTTGAAAATTTTAGATTCGGCTCACTAAAAGTTAGTATGAAGGAGAGTTAAAAGAAATTTTAGATTTGGCGTTTTGTTGTGTTTCTTCATCGTTATGTTTTTTTTTTTCTTTCAACTATAGGTCTGTGCAGGTGTCACCATATCATTTATACGAAGCTCATTTGTAATCATTATACATACGTGATATTCCGCTAGATTTTCCATTCGATTGTAGCTTTGGACCAGTGTTTTCAATAACTCATTATAAGATGCAAACCAAAATAGGAGTCTAGTACTGTTTTCTTTAGTTTAAGAGGACAATTGGTCCAGATTTTTCTCACACTGAAGGGCACAAATCAGTATTTCATGGTCCGTCAATTTCCTATGTTGGTATAGGGCAAAGATAGACGAAGATATGCTACTACATGGCTGGAGTACTGACACAAAATATCACTAGTTGCATAACGCTATTCCTTACATGGAGCTAGGCAAGCCCATTGAACCCTTTTCACATCATCTAACATTTTGCAAAGCTTCAACCTTTTTCATTGTTTTAGCAACTATTGTTTTTATTTTCTTCCTCTGCAATAAACCTAAAAGACTTAAAGGAGCAATTTTGCATATCCTTCAAATGTCGCAGACAAGGGATGCATGATGGGTCTTAATCTCATTAAATATGCCGGCAACATTTTTGATTTGTTGTCGCGTTCGGGGCTTCATCTTCATGCAATTGTCACGGACATAGTACTGGTCCATAGAGAGAGAGAAAACAGAAGCAAACGACAAGGGAAACAGGCGATCATAATGGAATCAACCAAGATAATTTACTGCCATTGACAAAGGAACTAAGGCAAATTCCCCTTTTCTTCTGCTCTGAGAAGTCACTTTCCGTCCCAAGAAAACCCAAATCACTTCTCTCATTTACATGGCTCCTTGCTGCACTTCTTTTCTCCTACAATACCACAACCCAACAAATTCACAGCACCTCTTCAGTTATAAGGATTAACCAAGAAAAGCCAAAAAATTGGCCAGAAATGCAATGAAAAGTCTGACCCTTCAGTAATAGATGTTAGTGTTTTGCCTGGGGGATATCCGTATTGGCTTTCTTCTTTATTTTGTTGTTGAATTGGTTCATCAAATAACATTCCTAGTCCGACATCCAAGAAAACCAAAGTAAAAAGGTCGACCCAGGAAAATGATAAATCCAAAGGAGCTGATATACATGAGCAAATCCCACTTAGAAAATAGAATTATAAGTATAATTAACGAAAGCAATAAAAGAAGGGAAAAAAAAAAACACAAACAAAGAAAAAGAGATTGAGAGAATTCTGACCTTGGGGCTGTTAGCAGGAGAACTAGCCGTATCCTCCAAGGCATCATCAAAGATGGCTTCTTTGGTTTTTCTCTTCTTGAAACTCTGCTTACTGTAGCTTTTGCCCCTAGGCAACCCGACAGCTATCTTCTCATTCTCAGCTGACTTCTTCACAACCAAAGAAGCAGCATCAGAACTAGAGAGTTGCGCCCTTTATCATGATGGTCAGAAGAGATAGAACCGTTGTTATTATCACCATTAATGTTGCCGGCAAAGAAATCCTCAAAGTACTTAGTCCAACTACTCTCTTCAATAGTTTCATAGGTCATTCTTTCATGATCATTAGAAGAGAGAGAGAGAGACTTCATCATAGAATTGGGTGAATTTTCCATGTTTAAAAAAATCAAGGAGAACGAAGAACAAGAAGATGATATAAGAGAAATGGTTTCTCAATGCAGTTTTTTGGCTAGTACTAGAGGAACCCTTATGAGGATCCTGCATGATGTATATAGCAGAGCCAGGAGAAAGCAATTGAGAATGGGAGAATCATAAATTATTGCAAGGGAATATAATCTTGGTATGTGGGCCACAGGGGCGGAGGGCTGGACAAGTTGCATATTGTTACCAGAGAGAGAGAGTGTGTGACACAGATGCCTAGTTTTAATTGTATTGGATTAGACATGAACCGGCAAAGATGTTCACATGCCTAGTTTTTTCCTTGGGCGGACTAATGTTTGCCACAGAGTGAGTTGAGCCAGTCACTCCAGTCCCCAACAGGGAGTAAGTACACTCACGAGAATTGGGATCAAACACTTACTACTGTAGGAAAAAGCTTAAATTGTCGTAATAGAAGTGTTTACATTACTTGTTTAAGTTACACCAAAGCCAAGCATATGCGACTTGGCTCACCTGACCTGCAATGACAGTAAAACGATGCTGGACTTGGCTTACCTCATTTCAATCCGCTTGACATGTTAATGTTTAAAAGTTCATGCGCAAGAATTTTGAACCAACATGTGCAGCTTTGAAGCCAAAAAGGTTAGGTTAATGTTTAAAAGTTCATAAGCGAGAATTTTGAATGCTAAAATTTTTAACATAATCTCATGCAGTGACTCCCTTCTGTTATTAGTTCTTGAATTTATTTCAATCTTTAGCTTGATCCTCATATCTCTACTGACTACTGGTCCATGTTCTTAGGCAATACCCCACAAAGGAAACGAGCTTATAACTTCTTTTGAGATTTATAATGGCGTTGTTAATTTTGACCAAATGATCCTTCTTTTCTGAATTCATCCGTTGAAATTCCGAGGCATTCATCAACAGGCACCATTGGATGGAATATGTGATGTATGTCGACTTTTGACTTGAGTGAGAAAAAAACATAGACTAACAGCTGAGAAATGATTGTTTATTATAAGATAGGCGCCCTATGGCTTTGAATCTTCAATTGCCAAAATTTAGTGACTTGGTTCGGTAACAGCTGACGTTTAATGCATCTTATCTTATGTACATTTCACAATTTTTAATATTTATCTTCCTAACTGCAACGCGACTAAAGTTTTTGTATAGCACCTTTTACACGTTACTAGTCATGCAAATGTAGTTAAATTAGAAAAGATTTCTAATTTACTTCTGAAAACAGAGTTAAATTAACTCGTACGTGAAGTTAAAAGCACAATCCATTGCCATATGGTTTTTTTTTTTTAGTTCTTATATAGTTTTTACAATTTTGCGGGTGTTTGGTAAATTGTCAGTGTCTCCCATCACAATTGCCGATACGGGAAATTGAAACCACAATTGGCAACTTTTTGTATATTTCATCAAATCATCCCAAATTATCATCAATCCTAAAGAAAGAGAAATGAGTTTCATGAAAAACCAGGCACGAGTAACGTTAGGACAAACTAAAACAGTTCCCCTCACATGGATCCCAAAACACACTTTATGAAGATGAGGTCGGTTCTTAATCACAATTGAATCAATATTTATATTTATCGAATTGCACTTGTATATTAGATAATTTTTACAACAATGAAATTATGTATACCAACAAGCATTTGATCTAGAGGTAAAGTAGATATATAGTAACGATATATCTACAGTAGTAAGTGTTTGAATTTACTCAAATTAACCAATTTTTATTTGAATCTTATCTATTTGATATTATTTTACTAAAATCAACTAATTTTATCATTCATGGCTTTCGGCAAGGATCATATCATCGGCCAATGCAGGGTCTCTGGGTCAATGTTACATCAATTTTCGCCAGTCACCAGTGTCTTGCCAAATTTCTTTTACTTCTACTAGATATAATGTTGTCTAATCTACTGAAATGGAAAATCAATAATTTCAACCTACAAACAATTGAATGACACCATTGAACATATACCAGTGCCAATGAACTCTATGTTAGCTAGTCTAAATTCAAGCTACTAGCCTTTATTTATTCCCGCAGAAATGTAATTTATTATTTTTCAAAATGTTCGCTTAATTATTTGAAAGCATATAGCTTAAACCTTGCATTACTTTCTGGTCATGGCTATCGATCCGTGACAAGGGAAAGTTGGTTCAAGTGCGCGGAAGAAGAGAAAGCCTTGGATAGGTAGGTACAATGATGGCATCGTTAAGAAATTGTAAGAAAAGGAAAAACAGGTATTTTCAGAGGACCATTAAGTGTAGTGCCCAAAAGCAAACAGTTACTCAACAATGATAGGAGAGTGCAAGTTCTTCGAGCTGTTGAGACATTGACCTTTGAAATAAAACCCTAAGTGATGTTGCATAACAAAAGGGGAAATCGGGGTGCTGTAGGTTCTTTATGGTGTTTTGTTTTGACATTTACTAAAATAGCTTTAATTTTCTTCATTATTAGATTTTTTCAGATATATCATCTTACAATTGAGTAATATAGTTTTCATATTCACAATTTCTCTTATCCTTTATTATTTTTTCAAAAATATACCAGATACAAAGGCACAATTTATAGATTCTTTGATTAAATAAAATTAAAATGCTATAAAGTATTTGATAACATATTTATTAAGGAATGATATGATCAAATTAATAGATTTCAATGTTTCCATTGTTTTTCTTTAAACATGATCTCTCTTTAAGAGCTAATGAGTTTTAGCTCATAATATTAAAGTCATGCCTTAAAGATCTTGAATTGGCATTCAAATCAAAACTAATTTAGCAAAAATGAAATATAATTCTCTCTTGATGATCAAGATTTAGGATTGATTGGCTGAATATCTAAAAACAATCAATATAATGAATGGAGTTTTGAAAATTTAGGTTATGTGAAAATTATCTATTTGATAATTTTTTTTCACTAGTTTTAGCTAATAATTTGTTATCTATTATGAATACTTTATTGAATCATAGACCACTTTAAATTTCATTCTTTTAGTATGCCATAATACAAAATCCTTATTTTATGGGAATGAGTGGAAGTTGAAATTTCAACTCCTAGCTTCCCCTTCCAGAGTTTTGCTCTTGTAACCAACCATTGAATACACATACTACTTTGTCAAAGAATTCATCTTTTGTCAATTTATTTTTCAAATATTTGATTAGGCATGGAAAAGGTGTAACTCTATTTAATTCTACTAGTAATTTTGACTATTAATTATATAATATTTTGCCAAAATATAAAACTTAAGTTTTAGTAGATGCATAATTTTTTCTTTAGATTGTATACCAATTTAAATGTTGTAATTTAATATAATTGTTAGAGTTTAATATATGATACATTTTTAAGCCTCATTTAATAATTTAACCTTTTAAATTAAATAGTTTCTTAATATAGTATAAACGTTTTATAATAAAAAAAATTATTTTTAGACAAATCTATTTTCACATTTAATTGTAAATTTTTATAAGCATTATGGTTTGCCTTTCATTTATATTTTTGGTTCAATGGACTTTTGTGTGAGGAAGTAAGTTAGAATTTAATATATAATTTATTTCCAAGTCACATTAAAAATTTTAAGTTTTTGATATGAATGTTTTCTTAACAATGATACTTAAAACTCTTAAAATTTTTTTATAACAAAATATTAGATGTGATCCATTACAATTATTACTCATTTAAACTCAATGTTGAATAATTATACTGAAATTATTGGGATCATGTGAGATTATTTGGTCTTTATGCTTAATATGATAGGTTTAATGTTTTCCCTTCTTTGAATGATTTGTCTAGCCATTAATTATTATATGCCAACTTATGATTGATTAAGTAATTAATTAGCATAATATAATTTTATTATGGGTTATTATCTTTGATTATAATTTAATATATATACTTATGTGTGTGTGTTAAAATATTTGTATTTCAAATTTCAAATAAGCAAACTATTTATCAAAGATATTATAGTATTTATTCTATCTTTAAAGTTTTTTGTATGAGACCTCAATAGACCTTAAGGCTAGATGGAAAAAATAAGGTTTACTATCATGACAAAAAGTTTGGATTAACTGATCATACTTACTATTATGGTTAATTAGATGACTTTAAGGAAATAGAAGAGATGATGTTTAAGAATCAATATTTGTATATCAACTCATGATTGATTGAGTGTTGATTAACATAATATAATGCTATTATAGCATATTTCTTTTAACTTTGGTAAGGCTTTTGAATAAGATCTTAAGAGATCTTAAGGCAAGATGGAAAGAATTAAAAAATTCAAAGACAAAAATTTAAATCAATTGACTGACCAAAGTGTTGCAATAAACACATACTTTAAAGAAGAAGTATCTTATTGTAATTTTGATTGTCATTGACTCTTTTTTACGTAAAAAGATCTCAATCATGACAACAAGTTTAGTCTTAGTAGTATAAAAAAGAGTTTTATTTTTTATTAAACAATATTGAACAAGGCAAAAAAGGCTTGACTTTAAACCTTAAAAGAAAAGGAAAAGGCTTGAGAGACTTAATGTATGATTGAAAGGGAAAAGAGCAAAGTGCAATCAAATGAGAAAGTTAAATGCAACAGGTTGTAGTTTGAGTTTGTGAAAAATGCAACATGTTCTAAGCTAACAGTATTAGGACTTGTGAGATTTAAAACTAAGAAAGTAGTGAGTCTTTGTGTAAAGTTTTATAGAAGTTTTGTGTGATTCAATGTTAAGAGACCAAGTGTGTATGGGTTTGCTTCCCCCATAAAAAAAAAATTAGTTAATTGAATTTTCAAGAATGATACCTTGACGAGTGGATGTACATTCCCAAATTAGTCAAACTATTGTAAATTGCTATGTACTATCTCTCTCTATAGCTCTCTTCACATATGTTTTTGTGGTTATTTTGCTTGTAATTATATTTCTTTATTGCTTATTGTTGCGTTCAATCTCATGAAGTTGGATTTGAGCAAGTGTTAAATGACCTTCCCAATTCGCCACCTCGTTAAGTTATATTAGGAACCAACAAATTAGTTATCCAATACATATGAATTAATGATAAGTAAGTTTAAGTTTCATATTCATTAATTTAGATAGAGGATGTGAGATTTAAGGTCTTAGCTACTTAAGTGTTCTTTCATTCACATCTTAATTTCTTTTTCACTACAAGAATTTATTGATTTAGCAATAAGAATTGTGCTAATGTTATGGTAACAAGTTCAAAGGTTGCCGATAATAAATTTTGGCCCGAAAAAAATATATTGCTAAAAGTCATGATCATTTAAAGCATTTCAAAGTTTTGAACTTGACATAAAAAAAAAAAACAATTATAACTATCATAAGTTGCATTTAGTAGTAGCTTAATAAATTTATATTCACAATTTTTCTGCAACAAAACATAAAAACCCAATAATTGTTGCCATAAATTTATAGGAACAAGTTTTTCAGTTATGATAGTGAAAAATCCTACTGCAAGATATCAAATTCTTGTGGTGTTTATTCAATATGCGAAAAAATGCAACCAATGTTCAACATCAATTACTCATGGATAGTCCTTGTCAGTCTCTTAATCACTAGAGGCAAGAAAGTCCTGGTTCTAAAGCATTTTAGGTTAAGATTGTTAGAAAGGTCATTCCTTGAATGGGACAAAAGAGAATCTAAATGGAAAGATTTTGTCCTTTGACTAGTGGGATATGAACAGAACAATCAAATCATTTTGATAATAGCCTGTTTGTCATGTTTGATACAGATATAAACCAATGGTTTAGGCACAAAGAACTTTTGCTAGAACTTTCCCTTCAAAAATTTTATCGTGGAACGCGGACGGTTAATAATATATCTAATGGAGTCCCCATCGAGGGAGTCCTTGGCATGAGACAATTAGTGAGGGGTGAAGTCGACCCGGCGTCCCTTCATTACCAGACGTTTTCCATCTTGTACACTCCTTTCATTTTTGTCAGCTTCCAATCTGTTTTGCCCGGCCGTTTTTCTATTTTCATCGAAGCCCCCAAGGACCAGAACATGCGTTTATTAGAGACCCATTTTATGTTACCCAGAAAATTCGAAATGGCATTCATAAATACGATTCAAGTCATCAATCTATGATTGTTGATCGACATTAAGATTTTGTAGGATCTCACTCAGATTAAATAAAAACTATTAAACTCTGGGGAAGAGCTTAAACTACTCCAATCCTCCCATTGTATAGTTTTGTGATAATGCTCAGGTCATCAATGATAGTCTTTTCATAAGATTAAATAGCTTAAGAAACTGAAAGGAGTCCTAACATAAATCATCCATTATACCCTTTTTTTTTGGGGGGGGGGGGGGATCAAGTCTTCCTTTTATGGCGGCATATGTTGAGAAATATCAAACATGGATGCACATTTCTTCAGTAGCCTCTTTTTATTTATTTTATTCTTTTTTAGACCTTTGAACAAAATACACACACACACACACACATTACCTTACGGCTTTTCAACACAATATTCGTTCTACCTATTGGACTAATTAAAGGCAAATCATTCATATCGGGTTACCCCGTATTGAGTTTTGCTCAAGAAGATGGAGAATATGGTCACTTTCAACAATTAGCTGCGGTCAAGCTTTGCTTAAAAGATGCCAAGCTATATACCTAATGAGTGTGGTTAGCAGAAAGTGGAACTAAGAAGACTAGATTGGAAGCCCCGGTGGGGATGCATCACAATGTTATTTGATCAATATATATCATGAACATAAACAATGGAATCAGAGGTACTAATCTATATAAAATATATAATTCTGTGTTGCTACCCTTTGAAATTCTCCTGCCGTTGGAAAGTGAATTTTTTGAGCTTGCCCTCTCATGAATAAGGCCTAATCAATTTATTCTTTTCTCTCTTCGAGTAATTACTCGGAAGATTAGAGATGTTTGAACTTCTTACTATACGGTCTCTTAACAACATACTGTATTACATATTGGAGAATAGAAATTGATCGCCATCACGCAACAGCTAATGAGTGTTGTTCACTTCTTAGTGCAGCTTGGGTGTGTGTAATTATTCATACTTTGAGGGAATGAACTTATATATAGATTTTCTGCGAACATAGGATCAGACGGGCCAGATAAATTAATTATTCAGGATTCTGCCCCATCGGGCATCACTGGCAAATCTTTTTCTTTATTCCACCTTCAAAGTTCAATGTTTCACTTCCAAGAAAGTAATTAAGTTAGCCAATGACTTTGGCATCTTACTAGTAATATATTCTACTTAGTTTTCATTCCAAAATTAATATTTTTCCTCAAAAGTTTTGGGAGCTGATGTTGGTAAGAAAGATCAAAATGTTGTTCGTCCTAGAAATTACATGAGGTTTTAGGTATTTTAATCGTTGTGTAATCATTTTTTAGCTGCAAGTACTTAAAGTTTGGAACCTAATATGCAACATTTCTGTGCAATAGGATTGTTATTAATATCAATAAAAAGTTTTGAGAATTTAATTCTCTTTATTTTTTCACGTGATTTTCAAATACAAACTTTATGCATACAAAATAACAATACAAGAATATCGGCGCACAAGGCATGTAATAAAACTAGTTTCTCTTAATTTCGATAATATGCAGAGTCAAATTGAGGCCACTAAACTAGTTGTATCCTTTCCTTAACAAATTTGTAATAATTTATTTAAATGACATTGTGTTATACAATAACATGTTTGAGGAATACGTTGAGCATCTCAAGCAAGTCTTCTAAGTTCTACGAAAGAATGAGTTTCAAAGAAAATTTCGGTTCCTAAATTGGGTCAAGGCCACAAATTTCCCCTTGCAAAACTGCAATCCTAGCAGGATTTCGGTAATAGTGAGATAAATGGCTCTTTCTGCTAGCAATTATCATTATCAGCAACCAAAATAATGCATAAAATTTGACAAAGAACATGGAGACAAAAACCCACGTGTATATTAATGACATGCTACCACACCATGCGAAGTGTATCACGTGAATATAATAATTATCAAGCATTTTTGGCTGATTGATCTTATTGAAGAAAGATGACAATGGTGTTCACCGTTCAACAACTAGCACACCGATTTCACCGGCTGTTTTTCTGTTTAATTACTCTGTTTTGTTAAAGACTCCATATATGCCTGCACTACTATTATTCGAAGTTTAGTTTTTTTTTTTTTTTTTTAACCCCGTATTCGAAGGAATCAATTTCAAGTCTTGAAGTGCTTCAAATCAGTTTTTTTTTTTCTTGACTTAAATTTATTAACAAACTAACCTTTAAGCATGTGCTTTATGACCCCTGGATAATCAAATGATTGAAGATGGCCTTTCATCTTTTGCTTCTTTATCCTCCGATTATTGATCTGGTTAGTACAATAGCAAACCAACCAACTGCATTTCTGAAGTGCTGTGAGTCGCGGATCAGCCAAGCCAATGACAAAAAAGTGCCATCCTAGAGTGTAACTTTCCCTAGAAAGGAACGTAGCCTTAAATTATAGGCTAAGATTGGTCCTTTTCCTAGCTGCAAGAAAACTCTCTTGGTCCCCTCCTCCCCCCCCCGCCCCCAACTCCCACAGAGTAAAGTTGAACTAAATGGAATAAAGGAAAGACCACGGTACCAACAATTCGGCCAAAGTGGTACCAAGACAAGATGCATGGTATTAAAAATGTAGGTATTTTTCAGTGTCATGAGGTCAGGATTTGGCATCACAGGGCCATAGTCCTATCCCCTATATATACCGCACAAACACAGGTAATTGAAATAGACCTGCCATTGTACAAGAAACTATGTGGTCATGTACTGAATTGGATTCATAATGAATCAGAACCCGTGCATTGGGTAACCTTTAGACAAGCCGCACATGTTCTAACCTTCCATTCTAGTGAATAATCTATTGCTCCGCAATAGATCATAATGCTGCCTTTATAATTGTGCACAAAAATAGTACCATTAATCAATCCAAGTTTCGGTATAGCTGGTCGCGAGCGATATCACAGTTGCAATTTATCGTGGCCATTGTAGTTTATATGGGTTGTAGATTGAGTTGCGGGAACAATTTCTTTGTGTAAATAATGGTAAAAACCATGCACTCTTCTGCTACAGGGCATACAAGGCAACAGCATCCTGTGAGATGCCTTTTTTCTTAATTTTAATTGCAGTTAGTACAAGATTGTGGATACGCTGACCCCAAATGGGTGATTCCAACCATTGGGATATCATAGTAATTGACGTGACTCGTTGCAATTACTCTCACGGACCAATTTAAAAATCTTCACTGGGTTTATAGCTGTACCTCCTGCAGACGCGAGGTCTCTGAAATATTGGAAATTCAATGCTCTCTATCCATCATTGGTCATCCTGCTCAGAAAAAGGAAAACATCTATAATTGGTCCTCTAGTTCTAAAGCTTTGTCATAACGCTATGTGTGTCATGCGCTAAACTCGCTACGCTTTCGCCCTGCTTTAGTGGGTTTCAGTTTCTTATGCATAATCAAACAAATGGGAAGGGGTATGACAATAAATTCTTATAAATTCATATTGGGTTTTCTCTTTCTGAAATATTAATAGCTCCAACGGGGGATTTTGGGGCAGAAAGGGCTTAAACATGTTATCAAAACTGATTCAGTCCCAATAATTAGCATGTGAATTTATCTGATTGTGGCGGCTCACTGTAGGACGATTAACAAAGAATAATATGCTGTGCCGGCATGGAAACCAAGGCCTGCAAGAGGGGAATTTTGATCATGGACCCTTTTATTTATTATTTTCTTTTTTTAAAAAAAAAAAAGGAAAAACCTAGCATGTAACACATTTCATACCAAGTAAACCGATTTTTCACATCAATATATCTTGTCACTAAATTTAACGGTTTTTATTTGTATGACTCAACAACATAATAGATTTGTTAAAAAAATATATACAATTACTAAATTATCATTTTTTAAAGATTAAAATATATTTATTAAGATATGAAAAAATACAAATTTATTTATAAATTAAACCTTACACACACACACACACACACACACACACACACATATAATATTTAATAATTTATGAAGTAAAATATCCAATATAATTGTTAGAATAAAATATTTTTATCACGCATTGTATTCTTTTTCTTTTTTCTACCATAAAATATTCATTAATATATTTATCAAAAATATTATTTTGCATATTAAATTTAATTTTAAATTTATTTGATATGCACATGACATTAAAATATCTGACACATCTAAGAAAAATTTTTAACATGCAACTTAAAAGTATATTCAATAATATATATATATATATATATATTATAGTGTCCGACACTTGTTTGAAACATATCAAATAATCATCGTGTCCGATGCGTATGTCCAACACGAACATGAATTGTTCTTTGATCTTCCGAGCTTCATAGACTAGAATCCAAGAAACCTAATTCATTTGAGACCCTTAAAAAAAGGGCTTGGAGAGAAAGAAAAGAAAAGAAAAGAAAAGAAAAGAAAAGAAAAGAAAAGAAATGTTGGCTCATCAAAAAGGAAAATCCGCCATTTGCACGGTTCGGTTCGGGTTTGTTAAGGTCATATGATCATTTACATTTACATGGGGCATTCATTTAATAGGTTCTTTTGGTGGTCCCAAATTCCTTAATTTGCGTATGGATAAAAAGATTGGTAATTCTTCTACGGAGTCAATATATCGTCCAACGCACTTTGCTTCTACATCTGCTTTCTTACCTCCTGCCTAGCTTACTTGCAAAACAGAAAAAAAAACAATTATTCTTATCTGCTTTCTTCTACATCTACGGAGTCAATTTTTAACTAAGAGTTACTCATTGCTAATTTCTATTGGGTATTCACTATATTTGTTCTCTACAATGACCACATTTATGACCACAACTGTATAAATGTTTGCATTGAATAAATTATTCTTATTATATGCAATTTTTTTTTAATTTAATATCATCTTTTAAAAATAATAATTTGTATTATAAAAGATTATTTTGTAACAAATTTGACACACCCTTAACAATATTAACGTAATTTATTAAATATATTAATATATTATTTTCATCTGACATAAGTATTGATACGTGCATGACCAAGTCTACATCAAAAAAAATTTCTAATGAATGCATTGAGCTTCAAAAGTCCAAGGAATAAAAAACTCTTTCTAATAAAAAATTTTATTAAATGTCTCTCTCATCCTTTCTTCTCGCCCTCCTCCACCGCCCTACTCCATCTCTACCCCCTCCTAATTGAAAACCTTGAGCTTTAATGAAAGAAGATAATCTTGGTGACATACCTGATGACGACCCTGGAAAGAGTGTCCATTTTAAAGCCTTCATGCTCTTCTTGTTAATATCGATACAACAGCTAGAGCTTAAAGCAGATAATTGAGTCTCTGAATATCAAGGTTCTGTCAACAGATGGCTTGCGGCTTCTTATCTTTTTTCTTGTTTTTTAAGTGAATATGATTTTGTAGAAGACAATAAAAACCAAAAAAAAAAAAAAAAAAAGAGGTCAATTCAGATTTTAGAAATTGTGGGATGGAATTAAAGAAGACGATTGCATCACAGCTTCCACTTTCAAAATTCTTCACAAAAATATTATTCTGACTCCATTCACACATATATATATATATATATATATATTAGTGAAAACTCAATGAAGCAAAATAAGAATATTTAATTTATGATAAAAATTTTTATGTTGTAATTCAATTCCTTTGCCATTAAAGGTATTATTTGTTATTTCAAGAGTTTGTTTTGTTTTATAATCATCAAGCATTATATTATTTTGAATTATTAAATGCAATTGAATGCTAAACATGTTGTATGGGTTAAGTTTTTTAATAAGTATTTTTTTGTACTTAAGCATTTTTTTCACCCAACCGTTAATGCTCTGAGTTAAGTTGTTTATGGGTTTCAAATGATGAATGCTCATGTCATAGGGTTTGCAATGTTGTATAATAAGAACTTTGGATATCCTGACTTTGGTCTTATATTTCAATCTATTAATGATGGTAGTTGTAGAGATTTTATTAATTTTGCAATTCATGATGGCTTTTCCATTTAGGACTAACAAGTTATGCATTCCATGTACATCAATTTGTAACTTTTTGGTTTTGAAAATATATGTTAGTGGGTTAAATGGTTATTTAAAGAGTGAAAAGTCCATTACACTTATTGAGGATAAGTTTTAGAATGTCATAATGTCATACTTGTCAAGCTGCTAAAGATACAAAGCATGACACTAATTTGTACTTCACTCGCTGTTCCATGTGCACCTTGATGTGATACAAGTATGGATTTTGTGCTTGCTTTAGCTAACGCAACTCATGGTCATGATCCAATTCTTGTCGTTGTGAACAAATTTTCTAAAATGACTCATTTCATTCTATGTAATAATTTCATTAATGCATCTCATGTTGTCAAGTTGTCTTTCATTTTTCCATTAAATAGGCTTCCCAACAAAATTAGACTTTCTTTTACAAGCAGCCTTAAAGATTTCAAGTAGAGAAGTAGATTTGTTACTAGAATTTCGATTTGCTTAATACAAATGCAAATAATAAAATGAAACAAAAAAATTAATGTAGCATATATTACAACCATATATATTAGCAGCATTTTTATGATATGCTTATCATTTATTGTTGAATCCTAGCAAAACTCTCTCTACCTGCAATATACATTCTTGTTTGGCTTTGTCAATTATTGATATTGGTCTTTGCCACTACCTGTATTCATATTATAGTAAAGACAAAATGTCAAAATAAAATTATAACCAAAAGAAATTGATAAACAAAGAATAAAAGGATAATGTTAAACATTTGCTTCTTTAAAATTATCATATTTCCATAGTTGTTTAAATTGATCCAAAGATATATGATGTACACAATTTTTCAATGTTTCTCTATTAGTCTCATACTTCTTATAATGCTCTACCTTTATCTTACACTTATAAGCCTTGTAACTTGTTACAATTATAGTCATTACCCACTTTTTGCCTTCTTTAATAACCAAATACTTATCTTACAATCATTTTCAGAATAAGAATAGTTGATTGTAATGAAAACATTTTCTTAGAGATAAGAAAGCAAACTTTAATATACATTATTTACAAAAGCTTCCATAAAGCATTCTTTTTTTCAAGATCCATCACATGCCAATTCTTTACATATATTGGCATCAATCTGACATTCCAAGCTAGTGTCCTAAGAAAATTGCTAAATTTAGATAGAGTTTACTCATTTGGGCCTATAGGTTAATTTTTAACATTTAAGAAATTGTTTTTTCCTATTTTCATGTCTTACATATATTGCACTTATTGTTGTTTGTCCTCTCTATTATTTTTTATTTTTTGCATTGAAATAATATTAGCAAATATATATCAATATTTAATTTAAAAATAAAAATTTTAATGAATTATATAACTATCAGATATATCTTTTGATTACCTTGGATATTTTCTTCTTCTACTTTTTGTTATTGGCTCAACTTATCCTCCGTGGAAGGTTATGTTTCCATTTGAGCACAAGTTATCCCTTTTGATTATTCATTATTAGAATTTGTATCTATTTGATGTTTCTACCCACTTACAACAACAGTATTTGTTAATTGTTTACCTCCTTATGCACTTATATAAATCAATTATGACCCACTACTTGGAATATATTATGACCAACTATTTGGAATAGAAATATTCAATCTCATAATATTTGGCTACTTAGTTTGCATCTCTTCTTATGCATATTCTTATTGTGTTGATGTTTGCTATCTTAAAATACTTTAGAATGAAGTTGTCACTTTTCTTGCTTTAGATAAAACCTTCTTTCTTTGTATAAATTGCTTCTTTATGGCTTATGGCTACCAAAAATGCATAAGGATTAAAAAGTATATAAATAGTAAAGTCATTCATTTATAGGTCAATTATGGTACTAGGTTATTATCCATAAAATATACCAATGACCCTCCTTGAAGGCTATTACCCACATATTGACAAACTTGTATTTTTTGTAGTCATTAACCTTCTCTTTCTTAGCCTACTAATATAGCACATTAAGTAAGAGACTAATTTAGCTTTACAAAAGAAATTCTTATAGTGCCTTAAATTACAAACAAGTTCTTAAAAAAGATATCAAAAGGCTTAAATGCTATTAGTTAAAAACTATTATAATTCAAAAATTCTAACTATGTGTAATATCTTTTCTGCACCAATAGCCCGAATTTGTAAAAAGTTGATTGGTTAGGAGTTTGGTTTCATCTAATTGATCCATTCAGTTTGATAATCTATCCATGAGCAACAAAACAAGTACCTTCTATCCTCCAAGGTTGTATACATTAATTAAACTGTTATATCAAAGCCTTTTACTCACGCAGAACCAAAAATCTAAGGAAGCACAATGACCTAATAGTAATCAAACAAATGCATTACCTTGTCATATAATCTCTCAATTATATATAGATAGTTTGGTTCTATTACTCCAAATTAAGATATTAACATAAAAAAAATGCATATGCTATATTAAGACCACTATTTAGCCATCCATTAAGACCACTATTTAGTCATCCATTCTATAGGCCAAGGCTAAGGTAACAAAATGACTTAAAAATAATAGAACATATACTTTATTTAATTTTACAAATAACTTATAAATGTAGAAATAGAAGCCCTATTATATAGAATCAAAAACCAATGAGTTTGATTAATTAGGAAAGAAAAACTAATTAGTTTACCTTATATACTACTCTTTTCATAAACATTTTGAAAGGCAACACCATTGTGTTCCAATCTCTAGCAAATATATTGACCTCAAACTATCCTACAATAAACTTGCTTAATGTCATTTCACATTATCCTTAATAAGTATAACTTAATGACTACTCCTCTTTCAACAAATGATATGATGGTTTATATGTTAGGAAAATAAGATTCATAGTTAATTTTCTTACAAGGGCACCTTCATGAAGTTTCTACCATTAGTGTGAATTTTACCACAAATTTAATGCTCAATTAGTTGGAAAATTAGTTGTATAATATGCCAATCAATGACACTATGAGCTAAACAATGGACAAGCAAGATGCAAGTAAGAAGCAAAAATGGTTTAACAAACATTTTGGTCTTTGTGATTAAGTAAAGGCTCACAAAAATTTTTATTTGTATGGTCGCATTGGCATAAAGGAAAAAAATAAAAAATTGAATCATCGACTCTAATAAGTCATAGAGTCGATTTGTAAAAAGAGGATATCTCACATTGATTCAACCCCTCTTTCAATATGAGACCTAAAATGGTCCTCATCAAGTGGTATTAAAGTTGATTCCTCTGTTGATCTAATTGTTCTACCTTTAATTGAAGTTATCTATTACTATGTAATTTTTTATCTCTATTACTGTTTAAGATCATAGATAGCATGAATAGTGTTAACAATAAGGACATCCCTACTTTTGATAGACAGAATTATTAGTTATGGAAGAATAAAATGCTCATATATTTGATGTCTCTTATTCTTAATGTGTTTGATTCTGCTACTAGTGGCTTATAATATGAGAAAAACCCAAATAAAGAAAGAAAAGTTGTCTAAGATAGAAAAGGAGATGACCTTCAAGGCAATTAAGAAGTTAAGGATTAAAAACCAAAAAAAGGAATCCATCAGAAGCTCTAAAGGAGAAGATGGTGATACTGAATTGGATAAGGTCATAACATACATTACCAACAATATAAGGAAAGGAAAAGGGAAGTATAAGGGAAAATTACCTTTGAAGTGCTTTAGCTGTAGAGTAATTAGACACTCTATTGTGGACTGCCCAAAGAGAAAAGAAGCAAATAATAAGGATAATGATGAGTCAGTCCCAATAAGGAGGTCAAAGAAATCCAACTACTCTGAAACTAGGTAAAATTCACACTAATGGTAGAAACTTCCAAAAGAAAGAATTTTCTAAGCAAACTAGGTAAAGAGGATTCTCAAGAAGAAGTTAATAATGATTTTGATGATTAGATTACAAAGGATGTGTTGGTCACTCAAGCAAATGATGATCAAGACTCTTCAAGTGATGAGGAATTAACAGAAGAGGATAAGGATGAGTTAATACAGCAATTTAAGAATGAATTGAGAGCTTATTTGTACAAAAAGTTGGAAAAAAAGGTAAAACATCTTAAGAAGTTGTATGAAAATTTTACTGTTGATGAGTCTAATATCTAGGTGAAAAAAAAAAAGAGTTTGAAGTAAAAGAGAAGGAGTACTTAAAGAGAATTAAGGAGCTTATTGTACATGAGGTAGAGCATGATGAGATACATAAAGATCTTGGTGCTAAGGTGATTGCACAAGAGCAAGAGGTGCTGATTTTGCAAGCCAAGCTCCATAAGGCCAAGTTCAAGCTAAAAAAGCATAAAAAAAGCTTTACGCAAGTCATAGAAATGAAAGGAGAGTCATCATCAGCGAATGTTATCAAGAAAGATGCTACTATAAATTTGAATAAGTATCTAAGCAATCAAAAACCTTATTCTATAAGGAAGAAAGGACTTGGCTACATTGAAAATCCAAGTAAGAAGATAAAAGAAAAGAAGAAAATTCTGTTTGTACCTGAAAGCAAGAATAATGACATGATGGAAAAGAGAGACCAAACCAAGTTAAAATGGGTTAAGAAAGACACGGTGGAGACTCTTATCCACAGGAAACAGATTGTCAAAGATGGAAAAAAAGGTTGCCACACCAACTGCTAAAGGAAGAAGACATGAACTTGATAAAAGAAGTAAATCTTGGTTCAAAGGTTTCTGTTGGAGTTATGGCAAGTATGGGCATAAGGCTAATACGTGTTGGAATACTTGGTCTATAATAAAGAGAAGTGTAAGACAAAAGTCTAAGGAAAGACTCTATCAAGAAAGGAGGTAGTCTTAAGTAGAAAAAAGTCATATTCCATTAATAAATAGTTTTAATTTGTTGGGAAAGATTTATGGAAGATGTGAAAGAGTTGGACACATTACTGAGGACTATTTGACATTGTTACCTAGTCAAAGAATGCAAAGTAAAACATGCCAACCATTGCTGCCTAGTCAAGGAATACAAAGGAGAATACCTACACATACTCTCACATTCAGCTAAAGAAGAATAAGAGGAAGAGAAATGACTATGGTTGTGGAAGTAACCTTAAAAGCTTCCAAGAAAGAAAAGTCATGAATCTTGGATAGTGTTTACTTTTAAAATATGATAAAAGACTCCAAGATGTTCAAGGAAGTAGTAAAATATGATAAATGATCAGTCATATTTGGCAATGATGGTGCCTTAAAGATTAAAGGTATTAGTGTTGCTGAAATTAGTGTAGAAAAGCTAAATTAAAGAAAGTGCTTTATGTTGAAAGGTTAAAACACAATTTTATCAATGTTAACCAACTTTTTTATGATGGATATGAAGTTACATTCAACAAGAGTGAAAATGTCAAAGAACAAATGGAAACTTATACTAAGTTTTTAAAAGTAAGAGCACATGCTACATGAATACCAAAGATAAGAATTTGTTATGACATAAGAAACTAAGACATCTTAAATAAAAGAGGCTAAACTTAAGTATTCAGCCAATGCCTAAAGGCTGAGGTATTCTCTAACTCCTATCTCTTTCCCTTTTTTATTATTTTTTAGATTTATTGTCAAAGAGGGAGATATTTTACATAAATCCAAAGAATGTGTATATTTATAAAAAAGGGGAGTAGCTTGATGGATAAAGGAAGAGAACTTGTCAAAGGGGAGTAGCAAGTGATGCATGTTAAAAGGGGAGCTTTAAATGAAAATGTGCAGGAGGAATAGTAAATACCAACAATTGTTATATGTACATTATTGGATTTAATATGTTGCTAATAAATCCAAAAGGGAAGATTGTTGAGCTCATCTTTGATAGCTAATGTTGAATTTGTTGTCAACACAATCTTTCATGGTTATATATATTGATATGAGGTTATAAATGTCATTGAGATGCAGAGAGGTTATTAGGAAAACTATTGATGACAAGTCAACCCAAATGTTAAGGAGTTAATGTTGACTATGACCCTGAATTTAAGAGGTTAAGATTAATCATTAATCGTTGACTACTGACTCTAAATTTTAAAATTCAAATTTGGTCGTTGATTGTAGGGCAAGTTTTGGAAATCAATGATGACCATTGATAATTGTGTAGCCCCAATTTCAAGGCTCTATAAATACCCTTATACATCTTATAAGAAAGGTATGTGACACAGAAAATTGAGACAGCTGGCCAAGAGGGAAAAAAAAGGCAGTCGACCAAAAGGGAAAGCAAGGCAGCTGGCCAAGAGGGAGAGAAAGAGGAAGCAACACAGCCAACCTACACCAACAAACCAGTAACCGACACTCACAAAGGTGACTGCAGTAACTAGCTCTCATGAAGATGACAATAGCAATCGACCCTCACAAAGATGACAGTAACAGTCAGCCACCACACTAGCACATCTAAGAGGTTTTCTAGTAAACCAGCAACACCTCAAGAGGCTTCCCAGTAGCAGAAGCACGTATAAAAATCAAGCAAAAAATCATAATGTACAGAATCAGGTTTTGGAATCAGTAGTCGACCACCACACCAACAAACCACCAAGTTGTAGCAACCAGCCTTCATCAGCACCTGCAGTAGCTAACCCTCACCAAGTTGTAGTAACCACGCCCTCACCAAGTTATAACAACCTGTGAATCCAACAGCCGAGGGAAACAAACCAGAAGGTGGTGTAACAACCTGTGAATCCTGGAGAAATGGAGACAAACCAAAAGGTTTTGTAGTAAGGAAGACAAACCAGTAAGTCTAGTGGTAAAGGAGACAACCTAGGAGGTCCCTGCACTAGCAAACAAGTAGGCATGCACCAGCAGCACGTCTAAGAGATGTCCCAGCACTAGCAGCATGTCCAAAAGGGTATACCAGCACCAGCAACACATCCAAAAAGGACTACAAACACTAGTCGCACATTTAAGAGACTATACTAGCAAGTGCAGTGCGTCTAGTAGCCAATTCAATAAGTGCAGCATGCCTAGTAGCCAAACAACAATAGCAACACATGCAGACAGTAAGAGCAACGCATACAAACAACAATAACATGTGCAGACAATAACAGCACACGCAGATAACAGCAGCAGTGTGTGCGAATAATAGTCGCAACGCAAGTGGACAACAGCAGTAACATGAACAAATAGCAACAGCACATGCAAACAATAGCAACAACATGTGCGAACAACAACAGCAACGTATATGGATAGCAATAGTAGCATCTGCAAGTAGTAGATGAGGTAACACCAGCAACAAAGGAAAGAGAAGATCCATATTTTGTATTAGCAGTCTATACACATTGAGTGATTGTTCTTCAAAATAGTTTTCACTTCAAACTCTTGACAAACTTGTTAAAAAATGATGGGATAACGTTGGAGTGATTGCAAGATCAATGTAAGTGGTTAAGGAGTAGTCCTTCCACAAGTGGTTAAAGAGTGATCCTTCCACAATATTGTTGTATCCCTTGATAATAAGAGTGGATTGTACGATTTAGAAATGATCCTATCATACTGTAAACATAGCTCACACATTGTAGGTGAACCATGTAAAAATTGTCATGTGTACTTGGATGCATGTGCATTGATTTATACTCATACAGTTGCGCTTATATAAAGAAGAAAGATAAAAAATTGGATCATTAATTTTAACAAGTAACAGAGATTAAATTTGAATAAGTTTGTAAAAATGAATATCTCATACTGATTTACCCCCTCTCAGTGTGAAACCTAAAAAGGTTCTCATCATATAGTAGTGGTTTTGAACTATCATAAGAAAATCACTATTATAAGTCATTTATGTTGTAGTTTGCTATCTTGTATGACAGATCTAATGCCATTATTTGAGATGGTTGGGTATACATAGCATATCTCTAGACTCAATCAATAAAGCCTAAAAGCTATAGTTAAGCCTCAACAATTCCTGGAAATCAAAGGAACTTTAAAGGATGGGTTTCTATATGATAATCATATTAGTATGGTTATAAGAAATAAATTGAAATTTTAGAATAATGATTTCATAATGGAAAAGATATGCAACTTGATTCGAGTTCATATGTCTTAGTGATCCAAGGCTAAATGGCCCTACAACAGATTTGCTATCAATGCTTTCTTACTAGACATCAATGAAATCGATCTAAAATGAATCAAAAAGAGACAAAATAGAGGGGAGGGATATAAAGTGTCATAACTAAAGTTCTACAAGTTTAACATTAACGTCTTGATGATTGGCAATACAAGAGTGGTTAGCATAAGTAGGGTACTACGAGATCATGATGAGAACATTATATGTATTTTCCCAAACCCATTAAAGCATAGAATGTACATGAAGTTGAGCTTATGTCAATCAAGGAAGCAATTCAATTGTAGGAAGAAATGTTTAACTTGGCAAAACAAAATTTGGCAGTGAAAAGTGACTCCTTAATGGTTTTTACATGGTTAAACAATGACAGGGGAAGATCTTGGAAGTTGACAATGATCTCTTAAGATATTTAATGTCTTGTTAAAGACAATGTCGCATCTATGTACAAGTCATGCACAACAAATTTCTTTACTAATTGCATTATGCAAATCCGAACCATTTGTGGCTTGTCTATAAGGGTTAAGTGCAATGGAAAGGGGATCTAAATTTTCCATATGGTGTATACCTATCAGGTAAAAAGGGAAGAATGAGTTAGTTGCTTAGGACATAATATAGTGGGATAATCTTTCTAGTTTTTTTGTTTTTTGGGCAAAAGTACATAAATATAAAGTTGGGTACTTTTAGGAGGGGTATAAGTTGTTAAACTATGTTTTCTGTAGAGAGTGGCAAGGTATCACCCCCAATTACTCTATTTCTTCTTTTGCACAGGAGTAGAGTACTTAGTTTCAATATAGTCATAAATAAAATACATATTATTAAAATATATATATATGAAAGATAAAGTTAATAACTAGCCAATTTTTTTAATTGTAATAGTTAGTTTTACAATAATATAAAATGGCTAGTTTGACCAATAGAATTAGAAAATTTTCAAAAGTTTAGGCTTTAAGTGAATTTGCCAAGACTACTCCATTATATAAGGTTGTTTTGGCTCTAAAAAAAATTATAAAGTTGTATAATTCTTCATATAAATTAATTTTATAACTTATTAATAAAAATATAGTTGTTTCAAAATTTGTTTATCGTATTAATTAGATTTGTTATAATACATTTTTTATTATTTAAAGATTTAATCTATAAAATAATTATACTTATGTATTCGTACTAAAGATCCTTTATTTTTTGAAAATGATAAAAATTGTTAAGAATTTTTAATATATATATATATATATATATATATATATATATATATATATATATATATATATATATATATATATATATATATATACAAGTTTTGCTCTTGATATTCAAATCCAAGAGGTCTTTGTGGTGTAAAAATATACAATCACTAATCTAATTGCTTCATATAATTATTTATTATGGTCATTATAATAAATAGTTAACGCTCACATTTCAAATTGATAACAATAAACAAAAGAAAAGTTATACTCATAACATTTTTTTACTTGTGATTATCTAAATCTTAATTTAAGTTTTTAATTGCTAAAATAAAGGCATTATATACTAATAACTATTATCATTTTTATAAATACTAATGTTTTGAAATCTATTTAATACATTAAAATTTTCTTTTTTGTAAGAATCTCTCTCGTTGTACAAAAAATATTTTTATTTATAATATTATTAAAAAAATATTAGAGAACAATTATAAAAATATACCAATTTTTTAAGATTTAATTTTAGTAATAGCAATTAACTATACTTCATTTTATCATTTTATCATTTGAAAGAATGCACATAAATTTTTATTGTAAATTAATGATGATAAATTTTATTTTAAGAAGAATAATATCAAATATATAATTTAAAATAATTTCCTTTAAATTTTCAATATAGATGAATTTTGCTCCAACAATCAATGGAAGTATTATTACTGTGTAATTTTCCAGTCACAGCCAACCTGAGGCAAGGCCTCCACATCCTGAAGCTTACGAGTATGATCCACACAACCATTGTCAACACAGCTTTTTACATCATCACCGTGGCGGTTATTAACTGTGATTAACACTGCAATCAACTGGTCAAACGCAGCTCAAGGTACTTGATGACATTTTTAATGCTTCTTGGAATCAAGGCCTGGGGTTTATTTCCTCTCCTTAGCTTCTTGTTCTGGCCACTATTATTTGTTATTTACATAAATAAAGCTTCTTCACTTGTGTGTGTGTGTGTGTGTGTGTGTGTGTGTGTGTGTGTGTGTGTGAGAGAGAGAGAGAGAGAGAGAGAGAGAGAGAGAGAAACAAAAGGGCATATAGGGTTTTTGATAACTGAAGCATGCTGCTTAAAGGGCCTATAGATGTAATCCTTTTAGTTGTCTCCAAAGGTGGTGCCTTCCTTCGGTTAATTCCACCCAATCCGCAACCTAAAAACAGCAAAGAACAAGAGAAAAGAAGAAAAAAGGACATTGGCCTTTTGTTGCCGTAGGTCTCGACGGCACACGTACAAACAAAACGCTTTTGAAGCACACGTACAACACGTAGTATTAAGTAAGTGATGGCTACATAGTTGTGAAATAGCCCATGGAATAAAATGCTGCGCAAGGGCCGCAACAAACACTCTCGTTATTTTTCTCTGTAAGCTTAAAGCTGTGGGTGTACATGTGGAAACTTTGACGTTTGGACCTACGGCATATTGCTGACCCAATAATTTTGCCGGCTCGTTTGCTTTCCCCGATTGCTCTTTTTCCAAGGTTGCTTCATTTTGTGACTGTCAGGTTATGATTCACCGACTCAGCTCTACAAGCATGGTTCCTCAACATTAGAAAACAACTTCCCATTTTGGGATCCTCTGCCATTATTAATCCACCATCACTGCCTTGCTCTTTGAGATCTCTCCCTATTTCCTAGTTAGCTTGAGATGAATCCCCAGCATTCATCATTGGCCTTCATTAACACTAATCCCTTCTCTACTCTGATCATGAGTCTCTTTATATCAGCCCTCTTTCCTACTAAAATGTTGGGATCTAATTAGCGACAATGATCGCAAATTGGCTCATTGCCTCTCTTCCAAACACAAGTTTCTTCCAAAAGAGAAGCGTCAATAGAAAAGGAGTCCAAGTTCGGTTGTCCCACTTTGGTGATTCACTGCTTCCTGGAGTTAAAAAAATGACCAAAAAAAAAAAAATGGGGACAAACGAACAAGGAATAGATACATTGGTTTATTTCTGATTATGACAAGAAATTATTTCAAACCATATTACAGGGAGTCCTTGCTCATAAATTTTTGTTTAATTGCCATCTCTACAAAACTTGGACAGAAGACCAGGAATGTGTTTGTCATTGAACAATAAGCTATCATCTCCTAGGGATGACATCTGAAAAGGTAAAATCATGGAAAGGTGGACCTGCAACAAGAAGAAACTACATCAGCCATGACGGAATTGCATGATAAAGAAATAGTCAGACACAATAATTATACCAAAACATGGTAAATGAATCTATGGTTAAAACCAATCACGAAAATGTAAAAGGTCCTCCTTTTTCCTGGTTTTCTCCATCCTTTCTATTGCTTATACCTAAAAAGTTTTACGAGGTGTCTGACCTTCTTGCTTGCCAAGAATGTAAAATGGAATATGAGCAATCATCTTTGTGCCACCTTCACTCCAGTTTACAGTGCCAGGATGCTGCAGCTGTCCACGTGAAGGTTGAGCAGGCCCAAAAACAGACAAACACATTGCAGTTTCATTCATTAAAGCCAGATAATCTTGTGCACGCCTCCAAACCCTTGCATCTGAGATCCGAGATCGAGCTACCTGTAATGAACACTCTGCTATGATAGTACTGATGGGAACTTGCAAGACAATAGCATATATGTTAAATAGTTAAATTTCAACCCAATTATTTCTCATGACATACAATATCAGCTAAAAAGTACGTAAGTCAAAATCTCAGCAGAACAGAGACCTTGCCCAATGATACACGTGCCCTTGGTAATAGTTCACGGTGAAATGTGGCGAGCTTTGTAATAGCTGTTACCACAAAACAGAGAAGCCTTGCCTGTGAAGCCTTTTGAAAATTCTCATCACCAGAGCTCATTGCTGACTTGCCCAGGCCAAGACGACTTCCCAAAGGTATACAAGAATAAGACAACAAATGAAAGCCAAGATTGAGCAAATCTTGGAGAGAATAAACACAAAAAGCAAACAAACATTGTACCTAGAAGACAGATTTTCATACAAAAGTAGTTCTAAACTCTCAAAAAGTTCACGAGCTGCATCTCTGTAAGATTCACCACCCCCACCATGCTCCCCAATGGCCCAGCACAAATGCAATGCCAGTTCTGTCTATATAGGAAAACCCAAAAAAAGTATTTCTTCAAAACAAAGATATGGCAAATTATCCCTTCTAGAAAAAATTTTCTCAATGTTTCTTCAGACAATACATAATTGACTAACCTTTGCGGGGCTATCATATGCTTCTCCAAGCCTGTCCATTATAAGTTTCTGCAAAGTAGTTCAGAAGGGCTTTAGCCATCCACAATTCTACATAATTCACATACAAATCAAGCTTTCAAAATAAAGTTTTGAGAAGTATTTAAAATTTCCTTCATTAAAAGAAGCAACCTATAAACATAACCCCCTTGAAGGAAACTAGTCATATGAGTATTGCAAATGAAATAAAGGCAAACGTTATTTGATTGCCAACCAAATGTAGCATGCAAAGAAAAAGCTATAAGCTAAAATCATACTCCCAAAGGAAAAACTAAGACAAATAAAACCAAAGTAAAACTCCATTGTGAGATTCAACAGAGAAAAGGAGTCCTAGCCCTTCATTGTGACATTCAACAACAAAAGGTTAAAATACAAAAAAAGACGTTTTAAGACCTTCCCTTTGAAAGAATCTCTATGGAAAGACTTATAGAGGGTGCATTTACATACTTCCTATTTCCACCACAGTTCTCAGGCAAAAAGATGCTCTTAACACATCTTGCTATAGGTAACAAAATAGATGGACCAAAGATCTCAATTTCTTCGAAATAAGCAGTTTCAAACTGTGCACATTAAACAGATTTTAATAGGGTAATACCTTTAGGAGAGCAATAAAATGAGGAGATCGCTGAAAAGAGGCAAGCATAAACTCTAAGAGCCTCTTGCGAACCTGAAGCACACACAACTTAGCAGTGTAACAGCAACATAAATCATAATCAACTTGTACACAAAGCTAAAAATAAAATCAATGTCATAACTAGCAAAAAGTGATTTAATAATACAAAATTTATACCAACCCACAGCTCATTCCCTCTAAAAGATTTAGCTGGAAAAAAGCACTCCATATTTACATCTCTAGGGTTCTCATGCCATCCCATCACCTGAGCTCTATGTCCGATGGCTCAGACCCATTTAGTCTCACTCATTCCTACCATAATATGCAATCAAATGGCAGGGCCAAGGCAAAATTGAAAAACAAATGAAAGCTTCAATTTGTCAATAGAGAAAAGTACCTCATAAGCATAAATTTTGTCTGGAAACATTGTTTCATGTCTTGCCATGAGCAAGGGCATCAATGCACAGGTTAAAGCTGAAAAGAGGAAATAATAAAAGAACAATCATCACCTTGGAAAAAAAAAATGATAAAACATTTTCCAATTACGATAAGGACATGTGTTCTAGGTGAAATTTTGTACACTATATGACAGAGATGGTATGAGATAAAAATCAAGAATCAATTCCATACATTCATTGACATCACGCAAAGCTAAAGCAAAATATGCATCAAGAAGCCGAGGTGTCACTTTGAGTATTTGCTTTAGCCTATCAGACTGAGGAGCATTGATTGCAGCCTGCAAAGCTGCAGCCATTCCTGGAGAAGTCCAGTGGCGTTCCTGAATACAATGTTGACAAGTGAGTTCACCCCGTGGAGAAAGAAAAAAAATAAAACAGAGAATGGTAAAAATCAAACAGAGCTCCATTGATCTACAAGCAGAAATGTTTTAGCCTATATTTTCAGCATTTTGAAGAGCAGTTTCATTGACTTTAAGCATTCACATTTATCCATTCATCAAAAGGAAGCATACAGCAAGCCCGTCATTTTCATCCTTCAAAAGTTCCAGAAACAAAGGATCCGCTGCATCAATTGTACTGCTATCCTCAGATTCTGAATCTGCCCCACCATCTCCTATGGTTGAACCAGTATAAGCTTCGTCCATGAGTGCAAGTAGCATCTACCTCCAGACAAAAATTATTATCAATAACCCACATATATACTTTTGGCTACATAAATAAATCAAGAAGTCCAAATAAAAATAACCTCAGGAGCCGTACTCTTCTGGATTGAGGCTATGCCACTTCCAATGAGTGATCCTGAGCTTCTTTCTACCTTCTCTAATGCCACTAGCAAAACTAACACAGACATAGAGATACACATAAAAAACATGCATTCAATGACAAAATAAATTGGGAATGATGCCATAATCAAGATACCTGAAACACATTCAGCATATTTGTGTCCAAGTATATAGATCATGGTAGTTTTGACTTGAGCACCATGCTAAAATCAAAAGATCACAGATTTGGGAATCTTATTGGGCAAAATTATTGCTTTCCATTCAAGGAAGAAAAATTGTTGAAGGAAAAAGTGTGGCAGGCAATGTATACCATCTACATATCTATTGTTAATTGAAACAACTTTTTCAGGCACAATAAAAGAACACAAAAGGAGGTTGAAATAACACATCAATAACCACTTATAACAAAGAATACCATGTGGACGGCCTTTAATCAGGATGTAAATAAAATTTTAGAAAGCAAAATCAGCCTCAAAGATTAACTGATAAGAAATTAAGCCAGCATAAGATAGCTAAAGGTGTAATCTTACTTGGCAAATCCACTAAAGATGGAAATAGAGGAAGAAATGAGCCAGGTGACATCAATCCTGGCAAAACCTTCAGAAATAATTTTTCTAGTCTGCAAACCAAATGAAGATGACAATTAGCTGGCCTCCAAAATTATAGGAGAGATACAACTTCCAATACTAGTTAAAAATCAAAGTAAAGACCTAACCTTTCGCCATTCCATGCAATCAGCTTTAGCAACAATGGGAAAAACTGCAATTGCATATCAACATCAGATAGAGCCACGTAAATGGAAACAATAACACCCATCATCATTTTATATACTCATACATTTGCCTGCAGCTATTTATCATTTAAAGATCCATAATTGTTTGGACATTTTATTTCCACCATATAAGCTACTGATGAAGGTTGAATCCAAGCATAAATACCATTATTTTTGCATGTGTTTCATTCCATAAATCTTAGTACCTCATGCCTAAAAGTCACACAACTAAGATAAAGGTAGGAGTTCAGCAGCTCTTGCCCACAAGCATGAAACACAACAGTGCATACTACCAATTTATGGGCTTGGCTAGAAATAATCCATAATGGAAAAACCATTTGAGGGACAGCAAGGAAAATCGAAAGCATAAAGAAGCCATAAAAAAGAAAAAAAAAATGAAATGAAGCCCATGAGGATTTAAAAATATTTGCTAGAACTAGATTTTACAGCAATGACAATTTCATGCACTCAAACTGATACAGAGGTCAACCAATCATAATCCATACCTCAGGCAGCAAAGCAGGGAAGGAAAGTGAAATCTTTTTCTTGTTCACATTTAGGAAGTCAAGGGTTGATTCTGCGACAACCAAATCTGCAAATTCACTGCAATTAGCATTAGAATAAGATAGTTGTAGATTAGTCATAAGATTATTTAGTATTAAAGTAAACCCTTATTGATTAGTAAATGGACAGCAATTGATAACAATATTGTCATGTAATTGAAGAGTTTCAAAAGATATTTACAAATCTTTATAAATTGATTTTAGACACCCACCGGCTCAAACAAGAACGGAAAAAAGTCCTCAAACTAGGATCAGCATCATGTAGAACCACTTCTCCAAAATCCAGGAAAAATTGAAGAATAGCCTGAAGAATAAACATGTGAGATATGCATCACGTTTGTTGGCCACAGGCAAAGAAAAGAGAGAAAAAAAAGATTAAGAAAAAATTATCCTAATGAAAAGTAAACAGGGTGTATCTCATATCTCTCTGCCTAAAAAAAAAATGAAATTTGAGTAACAAGGCCATATCTTCATACCCCATATGCAAAAACAAGAAGGCAAAACGGACAAGCATAAATGAAACAGAATGTGCTATATGCTTATATTCTGACAAAATAACTAAATTTAAACAGAATATCCTCTACACTACAACAAAACTTTTTTTTTTTTCTTGAATAAGTAGTTACAACAAAAATCATTTCCAAATTCACAACTTGAAACTGAATTCTCCAAGATTGTGGAAGGATGTTCATGCTCCAAGAAACTGAATTATGCTCTTATGGCAGAAGCAAGAACTACAAGGGAGACAGCCACTTGGCTAAATTTATTGGGGTTCATTAGATTGTTATTGAAATTGATTAATGTTGGTGCATAATGCTCTAAGGGTCGCCACAAAGAATGTCCATGGGAGATTGGACCAATTATTCAAGATGCCAAGAAGATCTTAGCTTCCATTGATGACTGCAAAGTGTAGTCATATTTGTAGAAATGCAAACGCCATAGCTGACTGGGTTGCTAAAAATGTTAAGAAGGGTGTTTGCCCCCTTAGATTAGGTGACCAACCCCCCTCCCCAGCTGTTAAGCCTTCTTTGTAATGATTTTGTGGAGCAATGAAATTATTCCTTTTCTATTGTTCAGAAAAATAAATAAATAAATAATAAATAAACATAAATTGAAACACCTTAACTTCAACTCCAGTACCAAAAACTACAAAAAAAGAAAAAAAAAAGGTTTGTCAAAGCCTCGGATTCACAAACATATTAGAGCGAAAAATTCCGGATGAAGAGAAAGAAACATATAAAAATATTATTTCCTTATTTTCCATTGAGCAATAATTAAAGTGCTTGGAGTATTTAGAAAACAAAACCTCAAAACACAAAAAACCATAAGTGTTGGAAGCATTTTGTCTTCGAATGACTCAAAATTCAAATTCCTATAACCAAACCGAAAAATTCCTAGGAGAAACACAGAGATAAAGAGAGGTAGCGAGAGAGAGAGAGAGAGAAGTAGCGGTAGCTGACCAGTAAGAGGAGTCCATAAGAGGACCTAGATTGAGAAAGGGAAGCCACGGAGCGTTGAAAGAGCTTGCTAAGCTGTGTATAAACCCTAGCCACCAAGTCCTCTGACTTCTCTTCTTTACACAACTCGTGTAGCCTCCTCACCTGTTCGAATCCAAAACACCAACAATCCAACAAAAACAATAAAATAAAATATACCTCAAACCCAAATACAACACAACAGCGACAAGCACAAGGATGTTAAAGTAGACAGGGTGAGGGAGGGATCACCGATTGAAGAAGAGAGGGGTCGGCGGCGGGATCACCGGCTATATTGGAGTCTCTGGCGCCATCCGCAAGCTTTCGGAGATGAAAATCCCAGTCTCTGTCCGGATCGCCGGCCATCGCTCTGCTTTTTTCTCACCTCAGTCTCTCAGTTTATATATATATATATATAATTTCTTATTTTTAGCTCTGATTTTGAAAATGAAATTAGCATCCCTCCAAAATCCGACTGTGTCTTGCTAAAACAGCGTCGTTTTAAAATGGTTTGCATAAAACGGTCTGACTTGGAAACCCAGCGACCCGGTCATCGAACCGGTCGGCCTTTTTGTCGCTCGAGTTCCGACTTTGTCTCCAAAGGCAGTATCCGGGGTGAGTCAGGCTTTGATAATTCTAGTGATTCTTAGTTCTTACAGTGTGGTTGTCTGAGAAATTTATGGTTGGTTAGCTTTGAATTTTCTCTACTGACAATCCCGAGGTTTGTGAGCTTTTTGGAAGACAGGGCAAGTCCCTTGTCTCAAGCAAAAGGCCTGTCCTTTTTAATTTATTTGCGCTCACGAGGCGACTGTCATTCTTTAAATTTCTTACGATAATCTACGGACAACCTCAAGTTTAACAGATAATCTTTTAACTGCATGCCCATGTCTCTCGCGGGTGTCAAGTAAGAAAGAGAGATGTATATAAGCTGGCGGACTGCCAAGACCAATGCAGGTTCGTTCTCGTACATGGTCCATTACAAGATTTTTGGCTACATGCTAGAACTGTTACATGAGGCTTGTGTTGAAGCATTTTGTATTGAATTTTACCAATATGGTCTTGTTGTCATCGTTGGTTTATTCCTTTAACAGCGAGTGCTACTCTGCTTATAGGTATTGGCATCAGAACGAGAACTTGCACTCGTCTTTGATTGACCCGCATGCAGTGGCAGATACTGGGTCAACGGCTCGAAGTTGAGAGAATTGTACTGAGATCACAGAATCTGATTTAAAATTTGTCCTAGATGAGATCTTTGAAGGAGTTCGTCGGCCCTTTATAGTTATCTCCACGACGAGTTACTACTCACCCAAATGACTTTTCGATTCGAAGCATTTTGTTCCTAAATTTGTCCTCATGCTCGTGTAATTGAAAATTACTCTGTATATTTATATGTATGCCCTCGGATTTGAGGTTTTCCTCTAATCTTTGATCTCATCAATTCGCATAGATTGTTTGGTTGTTCTGTGATTATACTGGAAGTTTATGGTGATTAGGAAGTTGTATTATGTGTTTGAATTCTGCTACATAAGTTAATGGTGGTTTTTCCATCTCCTTGTCTTTTTTTTAAATGGGAGAGAACCAGCGAGAGAAACCATGTTACATCAATCACATATTTTTCACAATTGCATGCCCAGTTCTATGAAAGAAAATGAGAATGGTAGAGTACCTGAAGACAAGAAATATGCTGTTATGAGAGAAGAGGTGAGACGAGGAAATGATTAATCCTTTATTTGACAAGTGACCACTTGATTTAAGACGCTTCACCTCTATATTCTCCAAATTGTTCATCAGCCATTGCCAATTGCTTATTAGCTTCACTTCCCTTTTAGATGGATCAAAATTGTAGGGTGGGGATCCTAAGAGGAGCCGCTGGCCAAGGTGACGGACGACTCCAAGATTTTGCTTCATCAATTCAATTGGCAGAGATCATGGAGCATCTCCTCCTAGTTCTGCATTCTTCATTTGACCAAGTTTGTTCTATTTCCAGGTTCCAGTTTTTTAGATTTTAATTAGTTGGTTACTTTATACCTAATGAGCTTTTCTGCTATTGCTTTTGTGTGGTTAAGGGTGTTGGGGCTTCTTCCATATTGTTTCTCATTTCATTTCCTGGGTTCAGCTAGATTATATACTTATTTATTTATTTATTTATTCTTTTTAACAAAGCTTCTTGCTTACATCCTTGTTTTCAGTCACATAACTCGATTAATCATGAGTTAGCTTTGAGTAAGTATTACTTTACAAACAAGTAACCATGAAATTTTTACACCGGTGACTCTCAAATAAATGATTCCTTCTACCGCATCTGATTTCCATTAGATTTGATTCGACCTTCTGTCTGATGGAAAGTCGATCTATGACCTTGAACTATGGTGCCATGTTTCTTGAATCGAGACTTCAATCTTAAACGTCATCTGCCTTAACACGCTTCAATAGACACAAGAGATGAAGCCACATGTTTGTCTTGACCCAGAGATACGTAGAAATAGCCAAGAAATGCTCTGATATCTCTTTTGCCAATCAAAAAGGTGAAATACGAAGAACAAGGCTGTGTATTCGTACTTCATAGAACAACAAAAAGAAAAAAACAAAAGAGCAAGCATAAAAAAAAAAAAAAAAAAACGAACGTGTGATTTATATATAATATAGTATTTATCTAATTGAAAGAAAAGTGTAGCTTTTTTTCTCGCTAATTGTTGAGATTGCTGATGCGGCAAAATACTGCAAGACTCATTTTCTTCAGACATAAGTCTTATATGTACGAAACTTTTTACCAAGTACACCTAGCCATATTACATATAAGTATTACGATATTAGCAAATTTTAAAAATTTTAAAGATTAAAGATATTTACACCTTCTCCTTGTTATCATCTATGTCGCAGTAAGTCTTTTTTATTTTATTTTATTTTTCTTTTTCCCCCCACAAGATAAAGATATTTATTCTCCTCTTGCTCTTATCTATATAACAATTAACTTTTATCTATATTTACAATTAAGATTGAATATCACTCATGATTAAGGCACTTGACACGACATAGAATTGAAAAACCTAGGTAGGAGTGGGGGAGTGTTTCTTTTAGATGTTACCTACACGATTAAAGTTGCCGTCAAGAGAGAGATAGACCGAAGCCATCAGGGTGGTGCCCAGTTTTTCTATTCTTTGAATGACAATTTATATTATTTATAGCTGCCTTAATCGAGGCAACACATGAAAAAAAAAAAAATACAAAAGAGGGACTCCACCACTTACAGAAAATTAAAACACTGCCAAATACTGTAAGATCGAAATTCCTCCATACAAAAAGGAGAACCATAACCTGGCCTCCGCCCTCGCAAAAGATGAGGTGATGTTGACCCGGTATATTGTTTATAAGCCCCTAAATTCCACTGGTAGTGAAAAGAAATCTTTTTGTACAAACACAATAATTTCTATATGCATCACAGCAATCAAAGATAGTAATCGACATCATAAATTTTGTAAGCCTACTTTACAAAGTACAAACAAATAAACCTCACAACCAAGTTACAAAGGGTGTTGACCTACCAATCTAGAGCATCGACAAAAGAATTACATTAACGGGGTTTGTTTGCAAAAGAAATATTACCCTTGGCCAAGATCTTCATATCATGGAAAATTGTAGTCAATAGCCAAGATTTATTTCTGTCTTTGTTTATCCAAAAAACAACAGTTAGGGAATTGCTTTCAATTATCAACTTGGCTCTTTCCGCATCATTCCATCGTCCCTATAATTTAATTCCTTCTTCATTCACTTAAGTTTCATTTCATTGACAGACTCAACACGAATAGGTTCAGAATAAACACGACTCTCGTTGTAGCCTCTTAAAACACCCTACCAAATTTGTGGTGCCAATTGTGGTCCCCTTCCTCCTTTGTGTTCACATTTTCTCCATGGAAAAACAATGTCTACAATACCAAGTGTAAAATCATTAATTGGAAAAACACCACAAGGCCACTTATTTATATACCACCATAACATCTTAGCCTAAATCAAGTTGTAGATCTTTTTTACTACAAAGGATTTGTTATGGAATATTAATTTATTCTTGGCTAGCTAAATAGACCAAACTATCATGTAGAACAACATCCTTGTAATTCCTTTGAATTGCAAACATTACCTAAGTTAAATTATATCCCTCGTTCACACTAATTAAACCTAGGGTCACCTAATGGATTCCTTACCAATTAAGCCAAATCACCAAATCTACCATACTAAGTAACAATAAAGGAATAAATGATCGATTAATTCTTATATTAGGGTAATGTCTAATTTTTAATATGATAAATATGCAATTATTGGTATTCAAAAATGCAAAAATTTAATAACTAATATTAGGGGAAGAAATCTAAATAGACTTTAAATAAATAGTAAAAATCTTAAAATATCAAATTTATAAATCCTTTCCATTCATATTTGAATTTGAAAATATAAATTAAAATTTGCAAAACTTTATCAAATCATCAAATAATCCTAAACCAAGTCAATTTAATATAAATTGAGAATGACAAATTATTGCAAAATAGATTAGATATGAATAGAAATTTATAAAAATAATCAGTTATTACTTAAATAAGTAGATTTTAAACAACTCTTTTGAATATAATAGGCTCTAAATTAAAGTTTTTGACTACCAATCATCCTTAAACTAACCACCAAATCAAACGAATTAATGGCTTGTTGAAAAAATATTTTTGGTATTACGTGATGGCAAGCCAAAGAAATTAGCTTGAGCTATTAGATTTGGCCTAATTTTGCTACAACTTACATCAATCATCTTTGATAGGTATAAGTTCCTTTGAGTTAACTACAAGGCATTACCCCTTATTCTTAACAAAATTATGAGAATATAAAAGGGAGGAAATTATCTAACTGCCTATCATTATCCTTAATCAAAGCAATAACTGTTAGTTAAAGCTCAAAATAGCTTGAACAAAGTAACTCAATGTGTAAAGAAGTATGTTGACAAGGTAACGAGGGACATGGAGTTTCAAATCAAAGACAAAGTATGCTCAAATTAACTTCTTAATTACAAAAAAAAAAATTAGTAGCAAAATAGTACATCAAGACTAATTTCTAAGTATAATGGTTTCTTTATTATTACAACAAAAGGTTGGTAATGTTGCTTATTGATTGTAATTATCAGAACATAAACTACTTAAAGCCTTATCAAAAGCAGATGAGTGATGAGTCTCCAAGGAGACAAGTGAAACATGATCCTTAATAATTAAAACAAAGTTGTAACGTCAAGTAAAAATGATCCTCAACTACTAATTATTAGGGGCAAAGTAAGAAGAATCACCGAATTGAGTATTTAGTGAAGTGGAAGAATTCTCCAAATAATAAGAACAGTTAGGAGAAAGATGTGACTTTCTAATAATTCGAAAAGTAGATCTAGGACTACTTATCAACTTTATCAACGTGGATATTGACTTCAACTAGTGGGAGTTGTTTGTCAATCCCTTAAACCCATTGGCTTAAGGACCCAAGTAAATTGATGACATTTTAAACCAATTCTTACATAAAAAGTTAAGTGTAAGCTCTCAATTAAGGCAAGGTGTATCAAGGACATGTATATTGAAGCATGGTAAAAGGGGTTAAGACATAAGAGTTAAGGAGATAAGCATTTGAGGGCATTGATCGAGTGTTAGGGCACACCAATAACATGACAGCATGCACTAGTGACAAGCTAATATGCTAAGTAACCACTCAAACATATTGATGTTTGTGATAAGGTAATATGTTATAAAGCTATAAGTGACAATTAAACATATCAACATCTCCTCCTACTAGATGACTAAATTCCTCAATGTTCTTTAAAGGTAGTGCATATGTCTCAAAGTTAACAAGAGCTAACATTATGCTCTAAAGAATTAGCTATAGCAATGACATTGGTGCACTAGTTGTAGGCTTGTGCTAACACAAAACTATGACCAATTGTAGCTAACGAACACATTGAGGGTTGAAGGGTAATACCATGTTAGATAAGTTTTCCATATGCCACAAAAATAGCGAATTATAGGTGTTGATCTCTACCAAAATATAAGTGACAATGGTAATAGAAATGCATACCTTCTAAAAGCCTTTTCGAAGTCAACTATATTGGCATAAACTCTTTAAGAAAAAAAGAACATGAATGGCTAAAGAAGGTAGTTGAAAAAATCTTTAATGATGTATAAATTCTCATTAAATGAAAATGTTCTTGTAAAAAAGTGAGAATGTGCTTTAAAAGGGGGAGTGTCATTATGCATGAATGACTTATTAGCCAAGTTATGCATGTTTGTAGTTAGTTTGGCCCCACATGTTTGGATAGAACAGAATGCGACATACAACAGCAAGAGAGGATCAATCCCTTCATTGCTTAAGCAGGGCAAAGACACAACATCAAGCCTTTAAGTACTTAATGGCAGCCTGAACATCCTTGTCTCCTCTGCCACTGCAGTTAAGTACAACCTTTGTTCCATCTAGGAGGGTTGGGCACAGCTTCTCCAAGTAAGCTAATGCATGGGATGTCTCCAAAGCAGGAATTATGCCCTCTAATCGCGACAATCTCTGGAAAGCTACAGACACATAATAAAACAGTAATTAATAAGCCACAAAGTCATGCTTGAAAGAAAGATGGAATGATGGTAGTGGTTTGGTTCAGTAGAGCAGTAACCATTCTAGAAGAGCATAAAACAAATGTTACCCAAACGAGAAAAAAAAAAAGGATGATCTGAGAATGTCAATTGACAATTGACAGATTCTCTTTGAATTTATCAGAAGCTCCTACTTCACAGATATTATACAAAGCTCAAGTTTTTATTACTTAGATTTATATCTTCCAGGATAAGAGACAGATTGAAGAATCCAACTCAAATTTCAATACCTTCCAGTGCTTCTTCATCTGTGATACTATGGTATTCGGCGCGTCCTTTCTCTTTCAGAAAACTATGTTCAGGCCCAACGCCGGGGTAGTCCAACCTATATAAAGAAAACAGATAACTCATAACACCAGAATTAAAGTAATTTCTTTAGGATCAAACAGATAAAACTTCAGTTCTAGGTTTTACCCTGCACTAATAGAATGAGGCTCAATTATTTGCCCGTCTTCATCCTGTAATAAATAGCTCATAGCACCATGCAACACCCCCACTTCCCCTTTGCCTAAAGTTGCAGCATGTTTGCCACTATCCACGCCTAAACCTGCAGCCTCCACACCAATCAACCTAACATCCTTGTCCTTCACAAAATCTTCAAAGAGTCCCATGGCATTTGAACCTCCACCAACACATGCAATCAGCACATCAGGTTTTCCACCCCATTTTTCCAGCGCTTGTTTTCTTGTTTCTATGCCAATAATCTTATGGAATTCCCGTACCATCATGGGATATGGATGTGGCCCGGCAACAGACCCCAAAATATAATGTGTTGTCTCCACATTAGCTACCCAATCCCGTATAGCTTCTGATGTAGCATTTTTTAGCGTGGCAGTCCCAGAATGGACTGCCCTGACGTCTGCCCCAAGAAGCCGCATCCTGAAGACATTAAGCTCTTGTCTTTCCATATCTTGGGCTCCCATGTAGACAATGCATTGCAAGCCAAACCTGGCACAAACTGTAGCCGTTGCAACTCCATGCTGACCAGCTCCAGTTTCGGCAATTATGCGCTTTTTGCCCAAACGTTTAGCAAGTAAAGCTTGACCAATTGCATTGTTAATTTTGTGAGCACCTGTATGGTTAAGATCTTCCCTCTTGAGGTAAATGTGTGGTCCATCACCATTAGGCCGCCTATAATGCTCAGTAAGACGCTCAGCATAATAAAGAGGGCTCTCCCTACCAACATAGTCCTTCAAAATTGCAGCGAGTTCATTCTACAGTAAACACATTTCATTTGTCATCGGGTGATATTGCAATATAAAACATGGAATAAGGACAGAACTAAAGGCAAATATAAAAGACAATGCATTACTGCACATGTTAGAACATTGGCTCTCATGTTCCTCTTGCACAAGATTCATAAATTTGAAAATCAATGCCCTTGCATTAGATTTATAAATTCAGAACATCAATGATACAATTAAGCTTCCACAATAAAACATGGAAGGGGCAACTCCATAAATTGCTCTAGACCATTAGAAGACCATTCTTATCACACAAAGGTGCACAATTAGATTAGGTGTCTCTAAATGTAAGATTACTGTTTCTAGAGAAAATATACATACATACATACATACATACATACATACATATAGCTTCCCCTAACACAAAGAAGTGCCCAAGAACATGAAAAAACTTCTTTCCACTTGAACTATAACCACATCACTACATGTGTGGTGTTCAGTGTCATTGTTTCAAGGAGAAGCATTCGTGAAAAAGGATCATGAAGGTTTGGAATACGGATTCCACAGTTCAGAAAATGGGGCTGGCTGGCTAATGGGGTGGGGAACTAACCCCTGTATATTTTGGAGATTCTCTCTCTTTTTGTTTTTCACTTCTATATGCTTTTCAGAAGACATGGAAGCCCAGAACCCAGCAATCAACAATGAATGTGATAGACAAATATGAGTATAGGAGAGGAGAATGCTGTCAATTAGTTTTTCATTTTTCAAAAGAAGCATCCAATTCCAGCTTTCAGAGACAAGAATCTTTGACCCTTTTTCCTGTTCAAAACCAATTATAAACCACAAAAAAAAAAAAACAACATGCATTTCTACAGTTTTTCTCGGGAAAATATAAAAAAATAAAAAATAAAACTTTTAACAAATAAGCCAAACCCCACTAATTAAAATCCAAGCCTTGAACGAGCCATCAGGTTCTTAAAATGAAAGATCCCCTTATGCATCCAAAACCCAATATAATTCACAAAGCTCAAAAGACCCAAATGCACAAATAATTTTTTGGCTGTTTCTATGGAGACGGGGAGAGACCTGAAAATCAGGGTCGTTTCTGATGGAATTGAATGCCGTTTCGAGCTCGGAGAGAGCGTACATGAGGGTCTCCGGCACGTACTTTCCCCCAAATTTACCGAAACGGCCGAAGGAATCAGGTCGCTGAAACAAATCCGGGTCGGATTCTTCCATCTCGACGGGCGTCACTTGGGTCAGAGCGCAAGAGATGGGCAATCCAGCACTCCAGGAGGACGTCCGAGATCTAAATGTGTTGAATTTGAACGGTAATTGAGTCGAAAAGTAGGGCCTTGATAGGGTAGAATAGGTAATATGAGCTCCGGCGGTAACTGTTGTCTTTGTGGTGGTGCAACAGTCGACGGCGGCGATGGCGGCCATGAGAGGGAAAGGCGATTTGCTTTGCGGAGTCTACGCTAATTCAGGTATTTCGTATTTGTTTTCACTGGTTAAAGAATGGTATTTTTTTCTATTTAGACCAGCTTGGTCAGTGGGGACCGCTCTTTACATCCTCGACTGACCTCCTTCTTGCTGACGTTATTTTTTTGTTTTTCTTTTGCCTTTTTCGGATGCGTTTAGGTAAATTGTTGCAATTTTTAGAAAAGTCCCAACGTCTCATCAGTTGATATTTCCATTTATTGAAAGTTACCCATTAGCGCCTCCCATTCATTATATAAATATTTTAAATATTTCTATACGTTAATTTTGAATATATAAATTTTAAATTTTAAATTTTTTGTATAGTTTTAATTTCTTCTAACTAATCAAAGCTAAATTACATAGCTTTTTTTTTTCCTGAGAAATTTAAGTAAATTTAAAAAAATAATAAATTCAATTAAATACAATTAATGTTTATATTACATATAAAATATTTTATAATATATTAGTGTTATACCTATAATATAAAATAACTTATATGTAATATAAAAATTAATTATCTCTACTTAAATTCATCATGTTTAAATCTATTTATTAAACTCTTCTTTTTTCTTTAAATAATGTTATGTTATATTATGAATTTATTCAAATTATACTCTTTAAAAACTATTCATAAAATATTTCTAATAATAAATTTTTTTAAAGGAGAGGATATTGGAGCATTAAATACTTTAAACAAAAATCTTTAAATACTTTTACATGTAAAGACTTTAAAATTTATCTAGATAAGTACTTATTAAAGACCATTAAATATTTTATTTTCCTTTTTAAGTTAATACACAATAATAAATTTTGATACTAATTTTAAAATATAACAATTTGTACTTCATAAATTATTTTTGTAATAAAAATAGCACATTATTAGATGGTTAAGACAAAAAGTATTAGTTATACACATATACTAATGTGAACTCCATCAAGCATAATCTATAAGTAAAAAAAAAAATTTAAACTCTAAAAAAGTTAAATTAGCTTTAACAAAAATAAAACTTTATTTTAATACTTATTAAAAATATTAATATTTTACATGTAATATAAAATGACTTATATATAATACAAAAATTAATAGTGTCCACTTAAGTGACCACTTTTTAGTCTATTTTATCAAACTCTATTATAATTATAAAATAACTAAATAACAAATATGACTTCCCAAAGAAATAAGATATGTAGTTTATACTCATTAAATAAATTGTCATTAAACTTATATAAAATTTATTCAGTTTTGATATTTTATATAACTAAATAACAAATATGACTTCCCAAAGAAATAAGATATGTAGTTTATACTCATTAAATAAATTGTCATTAAACTTATATAAAATTTATTCAGTTTTGATATTTTCCCAAATCTTGCTTTTTTGGTTGGGTATTGCTTTTAACTCAAATAGCTTTATTGAACTCATTTAAAACTTGTTATATTATCTTCAATTTAGCTCTTGTTATTAAATCTTGATATATGATGTATCTATTGACTTGATTCTCATTATTTTCTCTTTCCTCAAAAGTATTTATTCTCAAATTGTCACCTATATAAGAAGAAGAAAAATCAAAAACATTAAAAATAGCATTAACATTATACTTATTAAGAAGATTTAATTTATAGGCATTGTTATTAATTTTTATAATCACTTAGAATAGTTTTATATCTTATTGATTGCAACTTTTAATGTCTTTATATAAATAATCTCTCTTTATATACATGCATCCAAACTCAATAATGGAGTTCAAAAACAACTTTCTTTCACTATTTTTTTGCTTGATTTGTATATTACTCAATCTTTTTTTCTACATGTTGATGTGCCCTTTTACACAATTGCTTATACAATTTAATTTTTTTTTTACCATCCAAACTAACTCATTCCTTTTCTCTATGCATTGATGCACCCTTTCATATAATTGATTAAACAATTCAACTTTTTTTTATTGTCCCAACTGACTTATTTCTTGATAGGTAAAGGCAATGATCTAAAAAGGTAAGCAAATTAAAGTTATAAGCAATTTTAAATGGAAAACAATTAGTTGTTAAATGAACACTTTTATTATAAATATATTTAATATACAACAAAAACTCTTTTAAATTCTCCAAATTCCTTTAAATGATAGTATGCAATAAGACTATAAATGTTTTATTAATTATTTTAGTTTATCTATTAGTTTAAGGATGACACGTAGTTAAAAATAATAATTTAACTAATAACTTTTCCATAAAGTATGCTAAAAATAATTTAAGAATTAACATCTTAATCATAAATAATAGTCTTTGAAATGTCATACACATGTACAATTTCCTTGAAAAACAAATTTGCTATGTTAGTTGCATTATTAATTTTATAAAAAAATTAAATATATTATCTTTGAAAAATTTTAAGATAATGTATAGCGATAATGTTTTTCCTATCTTGTTTATACTTAATCACATAAGAAAACATCTTAAGAATTTTACTCATTTAATATATTGTTTATTCAACTTACCTTACCCTTTCAAATGTTTTACAAACTTATAATTAATATAAATCACAAACTCCTTGTTGCAAAAATAGTGCTACCACATCTCTCTAAGTCCTTATGAAAAATATATAATTCTTTATCATAAGTTAGTTAATTAAATACTAATTTATTTAATTTTTCATTAAAGAATACAATAAGCCACTATTATTACATCAAAACAACTTTTATGCCAACATTTAAAGTATCACACTTGATTTAAAAAAAATGCGCAAAATTTTTAATATTTTTGTATATTATTTTATAAAAAATAAAAGAAAATTTTTATTAATTATTTATACGACTTTTTTACAATTAATCAAAGCTAAATCATTTTTTTAGAAAATTTAAGTAAACTAAAAAAATAAATTCAAATGTATATAATTCATTTTTATATTACATACAAAACAATGATATTTTAAATTTATTTTATCACTCAAATATTTTATACTATGTTGATATTTTATATGTAGTATAAAAATTAATTTTCTCCACTTAAATCCACCACTTTTAAGTTTATTTTATCACTTATTTTTCTTTGAATAATGATATCTTATATCATGAATTTATTCAAATTATAATCATTAAAAAAGTAGTTATAAAGTATTTCTAACAATAAGTGATGAAGTAATATTAAGCCTTCATTAAAAGGGCATTAAAGCATTAAATATCCTTAACCAAAAATCATTAAGTGTTTTTTACATTTACAATAGAAAGTACTTATTAAATGGGATTGAATGCTTTATTTTTATTTTTATGTTAATATACACAAATAACTCAAACTTTACATTTTGTAACAAAATTAACATTATTTCATTAAGTAATAATTTTTGTCTTAACCATTTAATGGTATTATATTTTTGTTTCAAAAATATACATATGTAATAAGATGAACTCTAAAGAACATAATGAAACTCATTAGTCAATTAAGAAATTTAAACCTTAAAAAAGTTAAATAATATTTAATAAGAGTAAACTTTTGAATTAATTTTTATTAAAAATTATAAATTAAAGGTATAAATTAAAATTATAATATTGCAAAAATAACTTTGATAAATTTTAAAGTTCTCAAATTTTTTTTTAAAAATATCTTAAATTTATTAAAAATCACTTAATTTCTCTTATAGAAGAGAATACACATGTTTATGCATAGTTCAAAATAGAATAAGAAATCTAAAATAGAATAAAAAATAATCAACTTGCCTAATAAACAATTAAATAAAGGATTATGAGAATTGATGTTAAATTAAGACATTATTTGATATATTATAATTATAAAATAACTAAAAAATATTTAAGACTCTAAAAAAAAGTATGTAGTAAAAATATAAAATTTAGTTAAAATTACTTAAATAAGTTTGTTCATTAATTTATATGAAATTTATTAATTCAGAAGATTCTTTTGTGTCTTGCTTTGTTTGTTATACATTATTTTAAATTCAAATAACTTCAATAAGCTTATTGAAAACTTTTCACTTTTTTCAGACTTTTTTTTTTTTTTTCAATTTTGTTCTTATCGATCGGACTTATTGTGCCTAGTAAATGCATAATCCAACCCATCATTTTTTAAAAAAATTTACGATTAATCAATTAAATTGAATAATAACAATTGAATACCAATAATATAAATAAATGAACAAAAGTTTAAAATATTCTAAACTTAAATTGGTATCGACATCGCCACCACTGTGACTTAAATTGCTGGACGGTGAACAAATTTATACCGAGCTTTTGACGAAGGAAAGGTTAAGGGTTAAAAGCGAGAGAAAGAAACTTATCAAATTCTAAGAATCCATATGGCTTTCACCAGCGTACTTTCCCTCTTGTTGCCACCATCAACCTTTCATTAATCTTATTCTTATTCTTGCAGTGGTAATAGGTTTCCTTCCACCGCCATCATCTCTAAACACTCAAGGAAATTTGACAAAACCACTCTTCTCAAATCACTAACAAAATCACCTCAATTTCCTTTTTCTACAACTTTGATCTCTCTCAACAACATACATGGCCAACTTCGTCTTCCCTATCGATCCCCCGCCCCCACGGTGAAATTGGCGCTCTTTCCTCCCACGATGGAGAATAACTTTGGCTTTTGTTCTTTTATTATTATTTAATATGATTGGTTAAACTGTAAATTTAAAAAAAAAAAAGAAAAAAACTTTTAAAAAAAAGTGGGTTGGGTTTATATTTATAAGGTCCAATAGGCCCAAGTGAGAATGATGTTGCTTTCGATCATGGCCATCTGAGTATTTATTATTTTTGTTAAAAAAATAATTTATAAAGTATAAGTTATTACATTTTAAAAATAATATTAAACTTTTTATAAAACGAAAAGCTTATATATATATAAAGCTTTTATTTTACCTGTAATTACTGTGAAAATATATTAATATATCTAATAAATAAATAAATTGAATTGTACACAGCGTATTCTTATCAACTTTTTTTTTTAAAAAAAAAAAGGAGAGAGAGAGAGAGAGAGAGAGAGAGAGGGTAACAAACAGGGCCATTCGAGGCTGACAAACTCCTGCGTAGCACACGCGTCGCCCTACCCAGGGGTGGGTCCCCGTCAACGTGCCGGCTAGGGCTGGGACCGACGCACCCAACCAGAAAAACCAACACCGCAGCTCAATCGCCATCGTCATTATGTTTAATCTCTCTGAAATAATAAATAAATAAATAATAATAATAATAATATTATTATTATTATTGTTATTGTTATTATTGTTATTATTATTATTGGTGTTCCATCCCAGTTGCTTCGGTTTCTAGAAACCCAGACGACGTGCGTTTGTTCTTCCCTGGGGTGGGGTGGTGTGGTTGCAGCAACGGGGTTGGGAGGAGGACGCCATTGCTGTTGTTGTTGATTCAATTGGGAATTTGAATTGTTTCATATCTTATTGATAAACGAGAAACAGAAGCAGAAACAATACAATTCTCAACATGAGCTTTCAAGATCTCGAGGCAGGGCGGCCGTTGGCGGCGTCGAGGAGGGACATGATCAACGGCAAGCAAGACCCCACGCAGGCCGTTGCCTCCGGTATCTTCCAGATCAACACCGCCGTGTCTACGTTCCAGCGTCTCGTCAACACCCTCGGCACTCCCAAGGACACCCCCGACCTACGCGAGAAACTGTGCGTTCTCCGCATTGTGTTAATTCTGTTATTATTGTTACTATTATTATAATGATTATGATGAGATGCTGTAGTCGGGTGCTGTTTGGATGGAACTGATTCTAACTAATTGATAAGAAAATGTACTAGAAATCCATGGTTTCTAGGATTAAGACAAGTATTTTCATTACATATCATCGTAGAATTAAGACAGGAAAGACGTGATCGTTAGTTAATTTTGAGGAGAATGTGGGTTATGTAAGGGTATTTGTGTTAATAACTGGACTGGAGTAGTGTTTGCATAGAGGAATTGGCGTATGCTCAGAGCAGCTTTGATCACTGACCCAGGAAATATGGCAAAATCTATTTGGGATTTGCATTCTATTCATGCCCCAGTTTATGTTGAAGATTGACCACCATCCTAATTGTTAATCGCTGGCAACTTGTTACCTGTGTTAAATGTTGTTATGTTATGACCAGTGGATCATGAGCCGGGAAATTGGCATTTCACCTTATGAAAGTTGGTGACTAAATTTTTTCCTACTTCTTTGCTCTTTCATTTTGTTGTTTTGTGCAAGAAAGTTGTGTGATGAATGTTTCTTTCAATTAATCTTAATTGGGAATTTGCTTGCACTGCTAGGCACAAGACAAGGCTGCACATTGGGCGGTTGGTGAAGGATACTTCGGCTAAACTTAAACAAGCTAGTGAAAATGATCATCATGCTGGAGTCAGTGTAAGTTTGTTCTTGTGTATTTCTTTTCTTTATCATAGCATCCCCTCAGAAAATTTTTCATTTCCCAAAAGCACTTTAGGTTTGGTCACAGGTGGTTTCTTCTTGTTGGACCTTGTGCATTTCTTGTAGCAGCATATGTTGTGAATTATTGAAATGCATTATGTGATGTAATTCATGTCACATGGTTTCTTTCTTCTTTCCTTTTTATTTATTCTGATTGCAGCAAAGCAAAAAGATAGCCGATGCTAAACTTGCAAAAGATTTTCAAGCAGTCTTAAAAGAATTTCAGAAGGCTCAACAGCTCTCGGCAGAGCGGGAGACAACATATAGTCCATTAGTTCCCCAGGCAGTTCTTCCTTCTAGGTGATTGGCTCTTAGGAAACCATAAAATTGTTTGCTTGGATATGAGTCTTATTGTGTGTTTCTTGAAAGGAATTAGTTGTGGCAAAATAAATTGGTTGAGATTGAGATGTCTTCACAGAATTTTTTGATAAATGATTAACTTATTATCTGCCTGTTTTTCTTTTTTCCTTTTTCTCACTATTACTTATGTTCTTAATGTTGCGCTGTTTTTTATTTTTTATATGCTATGTGCAGCTATACAGCAAGTGAGGTAGTTGTAAGTTCAGATAAGAATCCAGAACAGCGTGCTCTTTTAGTAGAGTCAAGAAGGTAAATACTGCAAACAAACACATGCTAATGTGACTTTTTCAGTTTCCAAGATTTGTTTTTATTGTTGTTGACTGAAATTTATGAAGGTTTACATCTTTAGTATCTTGTTCATGGCATGAATATGTGCACAAATTTACTTTTTGATGTTTTCCAGTGTGGCTAATAAATGGTTTGCCTTCCTTTGGCAGTCAAAGCAAAACAATGGGTTTCTGTTCCTCTGTGTCTCTCTCTTTTAATTGTCACTTAATTGAAATTCAGCTCCTGTTCTTCACTGCAGACAAGAGGTCTTGCTACTGGACAATGAGATTGCCTTTAATGAGGCAATTATTGAGGAAAGAGATCAGGGAATGCAAGAAATTCAGCAGCAGATTGGTGAAGTGAATGAGATTTTTAAAGACCTTGCTGTACTTGTGCACGAGCAAGGAGCTATGATTGGTACCTCCATTTCTTTGGTGGAACTCTTCAGATATCTTGAATTTGTTGTGTTTCAGATGATTTACTTAGTTGCTGATTTTGTCCATTTCTGGATATGTTGCCAGATGATATTGGCTCCCACATTGAAAATGCCCATGCTGCAACCACCCAAGGAAAAGCCCAACTTGCAAAAGCTGCAAAGACCCAAAGATCAAATTCGTCGCTGGTAATTACATGATTCTAGCATGTTATTTATGTCCTCTTTCTTATATCTTCCCATCCCCTCCCCTTTACACATGCATGCACATACTCCAGGTATTGATTTGTGTACTCATCTCTTTTTTCTGTCTAATTGATTGTACACGATAAAATTATTCTCTACACAGCCTCATGTCTGAAGCCCATCTCAGTTTGCAAGATATTTTACATTTGGAACTGGGCAACTCTTAGCTTTTTGTATAATGAATTCTGTAGACCAGAGGAATAGTTTGTATCCATTCCATACTTATAATCAGTGATATAAATGCTGAAAGTTGCATGTTTGTGATTTCAAGTACCATTAATAACTAATCTGTCTTCGGAATGCAGGCCTGCTTGCTTTTGGTCATTTTTGGGATTGTGCTTCTCATTGTGATCATAGTACTTGCAGCATAGTACAAAGGTCCTAAGGCAGCCTAATCCAAACGTTATCTTGATTTCTGATCGATCTATATCAAGAGCCTTTCCACGACAAGATCGGGAGTGTCTTTACTGATTTCATTGGTTATCTTTGTTTGCTAGATATGGCTGCTGGTCGGAGGTGGTGTATATAGCGTATGGTGTGATAATATTTAGTTTCCTTTTTGGGTTGGGGGTGTTTCTATCTTTTGCATTCGGGTGTCAACGGCTTCTGAGGGGGTGTTACGGCTTGTGTCCTTATTAAAATATTTAAAATATTTAACAGACTACCAATTCTTATTTTTTTTATACGATCCATTTATGCTCCTCTTGACCACTGTCTCGTCATCAGAAATTGGCATGATCAACTGCTAAACGTGATATTTTTCAGATGAATGTAGTCGTTCAAAGTGGCTAGCATGTAAACCCAACTTATGATGTTTGTGTCATGTTCCTGATGAGCAAAAAGGATTTCATGGTATTCAAAATATTTTTGTGCGGTTTATTCGGTATATATTTTTTGAGCTGATGTTGGAAAAAGGAAAAAGAAAAAAAATATTGCGTGAATTGGGTTGATATTCAATGCAGTTAATTAAATCAGTTAAAGGGGGCAAACAGAAGATGGAATATTTAGACTTGATCTGTTAAGACATAATCAGTAATGATGTGACAAGCCTGAGCTTCAAAATCGCTATGGCCCCAACAAAGAGAAAAATGAATCAGAACTACTGTTGTGTTCGAAGTTTCACAGAATTTAACATCCGCGAATGGTATGGTATAACAGATGCCACGACAATGAAAAGAGCGGATATAAAAGCTGTAACAACAGATGCCACTTTAGCAATATGCTCCTTGCTTCCAGAGAGCATTCTCCAAATGACGTTTGCCAGTTTTGGACTCGATATCATCACCTGCTGTCATAAATAAACAAAATCTTGATTGTCCCAGGTCCCTTCCATGCTGCATTGCAGGTATAAATCAGGCCAGCCAAAGTCGACTTTTGAATGGCCACTTTCAGCTGGGGGCTACCAAAAACTGAAAGTTTCTGCGATATTGAAGATGTCGATTAGTTTTCAGGGACATAGAATGGATTATTGTATAATTATTGTGATAATAGTTACGGGTAAAATATAGCATATCTTGCCTCTGCATTTCATTGGCTCCTTTTTGCTTACGGGATACCGTGCATGTAACGGAAGCTGTATCCCGATCTCATGTGCTCAGAAAAGACAACTGGGACGAGGATTCAAGTGAATCTCGACGACAGATTGATTGGAACAAACCGAAGGCAATTCCAAAGTTTGTGTCTCCAAAAATAGTTGCATCAGTATAAGCTGCAGCAAGTGGATGAACACAATTAAAATCCGTGGAAGGACAATGCCACAAGCAACCCCATTTAACTGAAAGAATGAACTGCAGTGGCGCCACGACGTAGAAGATGCTGTGGGTCATAAGGATCAGCGGAGATCCCAGAGGGCAGTCTCTCGATAATTAGAAACTGGCTGGAAGTGAATTGTTATGGTTGAAGACAGATGCCGATGAGAACCTTCACCAATCGAGTTGCGCTGTGGAACTGATAATCTTTAGAGAAGATTTGGTCCATTTGGCAGTAGCTTGCATCCACCGAAATGAAGTCCATGGCACATGAAATCTCCAAAAGTTGGCCCAAGCAAAGCTTATCCATTTTCAAAATAGGACTCCATGATATGCTTCTAGGAACTAAAATGACGACTGATACATGAGTTTCTGTCAGACTTTGTGTTGCAACTTCAAATCTGGTATTCAAGAATGCTGGCAACAACCTTACAGATACGTTGTATCCACAGTAATATTGGATCGCCGTTTGATTCAGTCATAATTACGATTAAGATGAACGCATTGGTACGCCCTTTTTTCAGTCTTTACAAGGCGAGGGAATGCTAGAATTCCTGTGTATCAGTTGAATTGGTTTGGCATCGCGATAAACCCGGAACCTTTTCATTTTGGTCGTAAGTTGCACCGTGCTGCTTCTTTGATGTTACAGACGTTAGCTCCAAGAGACATTCCAACCTGTTTATAGAATAATAGGAATCTCTTAACAGGGCTTAAGATGCTTCGAAGAGCTATGACTAACGTAGGCCAATTAATCGTAGATCAACACACAACTCCGGTAATAACAAGCAGTCAGAGGAACTAAATCTGACTAGATTTTTGGGCAAATTTAAGAAGATAAAAACCGATTCCAGCAATTTTTAGTTTCCTGGCTTATCATGAGCATTACTTTATCTAATTATGCATGGCAGTGCAAAGTCTTGCTTTTGTACATGCCGGAGAATATACATGATGATCTCGGTTAAAAGCGGCTGCTGACAACCTCCAAGGACAAACTCATCCCTTGTAAGGCAACTGTCCTGGACTTGAAACCATAGCCCCACAGTGATACTACTTAGTCATATGCTGCCAACAACTTATGAATTCAGACTTGACAGTAAGGCAAAACTTCAATTTCCCAAGCTAACAGTTCTATATGTCGTTTTTTCACAACTTGCAAGCTACCAGTTCAAATTTCTGCCCCCCAGGTAGTCCAAGTTCATGCCATGCATAACCATATCATGTAGGGCAAATTGCCAGCTAATAAATAGAGAAGATTGATTGTTCAGCATATGATGCCACACAGAGAGAACACAATATTACTTTGGCATGCACTTATAGTGCTTTTATTGGATAACTGACTGCAAGCATTATATTGCCAGATGTACTACCCGAAAAACTGATTTATGCACATCTTTACTGCTGCCAAAATCCACCAAAGCAAGTAGAGAGCAAAGAAAGCTCTTGACCCAAACAAGTAAGGGCATTGATAATAAATAATAGTTACAACAAACCAATCAACTAATGAAAATTCTGGTGCAATAATTCTCATGCACTAACCTCAGTTGAAGTTATCCACCAAATTGACCAGCTCTATGTTATATAATTATGGCATAGGCTAGTTGCTAGCTGTCCCATTTCTTTTTCCTATGGCCTCCCCCAGGAATTATCGTTAGGGGCAAATTAATCTATTCCCTTCTATGGGCTTAATCATCAATACAGATAGACAATCTACCAGATTGGCAATGGACGGGGACAAATTGCAGTTGAAAACTTGAAATGGAAGAACAAAAGCATGGTCATGAAAAGAATCCTCAAGCAATTGCACAAATGAGCTGAAATCAACTAAGAATACAGAGGATGGAAGCAACTACGGAGAGCAGCCATCAATGGTCTTCAGCAATTCTATGTTTCACTGACTTCTTACTTTTATGGTCATTGTCTAATGAAGGTGTCTCCCTGGCCAAGGTGCACAGTTCCCCTTCTCCTTCAGTTTCTTTCCTCTTCTCAATACCACTACAAAAATTAATCATAACAAAATGACATCTTCAGCTTTAAGTACACAAATTCCAAAACAAAATTTTCTAAGATGCAGGGCTCAGACTTAATTGAAACCTTCCTGCTGTAACATCTAAATATTTATCCAACCAATGTGCACTGCCAGTGTGTCCTGGTTTCAAGGATCCAGAAATGTGCAGTATTTCCTCATCCAAACTGGCAAACACAGAAGGATGTTAATTTGAATAATCAAGATTGGAGAGGTGGGGGGAGAGAGAGTGAGAGAGAGGGAGTGGGAGAGAGGGAGGGGGGAGAGAGAGATAAGAAGCCATATCAAAGTTCAAAAAAGGGCCTAAACATAATACAAGATTGATGCAAGTCTTGAAGTCAGAAGCATAATCAGTCTATAAACAACAACATATTCACCTTTTGACTACAAAACGTATCACAGTTCCAACTTTAATCCTGTGATGCTTGTGAGATCTGCTAACAAACAAGCCCTCACCAAGTTTCTGCAACAAACAAACTGTATCAAGTAAGCAAATAAACTGGCATTTTCAACTCTGAGGATTCATATTGAAAAGAAAGAAACAATATCAACTCCTAAGCACAAGGTTACTATACAGATTTAAATCCGAATTCGTCACGAATGTCCTCATTGGTAATAACAGCGGATGCAAAGCCGAGAACAATAGCATGGATAGATTCTCGAGTAACTTTTACCACCCTCCCTTCTGCAAGTGACACAAACAATTGTCAAAGAAAAATATTTAAGTCATTGTCAGCACAACTGAAACACTCAAACACTGTATTTCTGATTCTTAGGAGAAGGGAAAGGTGGAGTAATTTTGCAAATTAAATTGGTGGAAATGAAATGAGACTTCCCTTGCTCTCACATTATGCCTGGCATTGACTCATCCTCACACTTCCCCTAAGAAACACACTACAAGCAAAACACCATCCTATATCCATTACAAAAGACTTCTTTCATTGAAATCACAAGCGCTGATGTTCATAGAAAAATTAATTGTGGGATTTGGAAACAAAACTACCTAAAACCATATCTGACTTTGGAGAGAACAGTAACAGCTTCGCTTTGAGCCGCACAGCACAATAGGGATGAACCCCAGATAAAATCCTCGCAAAATTGTTTGATGGGTTGACATCATATGCCAACACAACCCCATCAAAAGTTTCATTGAACCTGCAAGTCAATCCACCGTAACAAGCATGAAATATTGTAAATTTGACTTCATTCTCTAAACAACACTGTACAGGCTTCAGCAAGAAAAACAGAAGCCCAATAATAGAAACCCACAAGACTGAATAAGCAATGAACAAGGCAATGTGCAATATCAACTAATCTATTTTAACTAGTCTCCTCACTCTCCAACAATTCTTCAATGCTATTCGGATCCAGACAGAAAACCAAAATAAACAAAATTGGAAGGGTAAAGAAACGAACTTGAACAACAAAGAACTCAGCTCGCGCAGAATCGCTTGTGAAACGTTCTTGGTCTGTGATGGGTGCAAATAGACCACCAAATTAGCATCTAAAACGCTCAATCCCTCCATTCTCCACCAAGCACTATCTGAAAATTAAAAAAAAAAAAAAACAAAGGAATTGGCAAGCGAGGGTCAGAGTAAAGAAAAGGAGAGAACGTTAAACATACCCAATTGAAAACAAAACAGAAGAGTGAGGAAGCACGTAAGCACACCATGGGAAGCGAACAGGGACAACAAGCAAAGAGAGGACGCGACGGCTAAAGCAAGGAGGAGAGAGACGGCCTAGTCCCCTACAATATTTCCCAGAACTTTACGATTAAAATAAAAGGCTCAAAAAAAAGAAAAAAGTAAAAAAGTAAAAAAGTAAAAAAAAAAAAAAACACACTACAAAAATTATCCCAAGTTGAAAACTTTTAAAATTTTTTAACTAGTGAATAAATTTTGATTATATATATAAAAAAAGTTAAGGAAAAACATGAGTTTCAAGTTTTTATTTATTTATTCTTATTTTTATAAAACATATAATATTTATATAATTAACATAAAATATACAAATATGATGACAATAATTTTAAATTTTACAAATATAATTTTTATTTATTTATATCATTTTTATAGTCAAATGGGCAATACAAAAATCATAATATTAGAATAATTATATGAAAAAATAATGATGATGTCCAATCATATGTTAATTTTATTATTTTTTATTTTTTTTAATATTTTGATGTAAGTGAATTTTATAACATGGATGATAAACTCAACTTTCCCAATGATTCAACTTCATGCATTACTAAAAATTTTCAAACAAATCGTTGTAATGTAGTTGTTAAAGGATTTACTCTCACCAAACAAAAATCTTGGATCCAAGTTTTCTCTAAAAAAATTATTGATCCTAAACAAATATTTAATCATTTATCTAGGTCTATATATAAACATTTTTGTTATAATTAGGAAAAATTTGTGCTTATTTATTTAATATTTTATAATATATTAACTATTTTAATGTAAAATATGTATTAGGATACAATGCATATAAAATAATGGTTGATTGCGTTAAAAATCTAATTTGATGTTGTAAATATTTTAACTCTAAATTTAAGTAATTTTATTGATAAAATATTTTGGTATAATTTTTCTAAAAAAATAAAATAAAAATAAAATAAAAAAAAGTTTAGGTTAATTAAGCTGATCAAACTAATCCAAATTAATTATTCAACTAAAATTTTAAGTCTATGATTTAGGACAAGTAGATTCCTTATTCTATCCATCCATTGTACCTAAGGTACTTAAAAGGTATAGATAATGGTACTTATTAATTTTATTCTAAAAAAAATAAAGCTAGTTAATAAATAGGTAAAAAAATATTTAAATAATAATAATAATCTTTTATGATTTTATTATAATATCATAATTAGATTTAATACTTTTATAACTATAAAAATGAAATTGGATCTTATTAATTTTAATAGTAAATTTTAACTCTTAAAAATAAATTACATAATTATTTAAAATACTTAATATTTTTCTTTATTTTAATATTACATTTTATAATTTATTTACATTAGTCAATTGTGAGTTAGTTTTTTTACAAAATATTTCTTTGTCGAAATATCTTTTAATTTTTGAAGTAACATTTGGTATTGAAGTGAATCAATAAATTGTTATGGGTAAGTCAATATTTACTCTAATTTTTTTATATCCATATTTCAACATTCATTACTCGTACAATAAATCTAATACTATTAGTTTTTATTTCTTAGACTTTAATTGTATATTATTTAAAATTTTCTAAATAATTAATAAAATAATCACTAATTATTTAAGAGTGTAATTTTTAAAACATAAGTTAGATTCTTGCTTTCATTATGTAACCTTAAACATTTAGATGATTTAAATTAAATTTCTTTATTATTAACATTTTACTAAGAGTATTTTAAATTATCTTATAAAAATTTTATTTAAAAAAATAATTTGTAATTTAAATTGTACATATCCACAAAGAATCGACTAAAGAGAAATTACTCATTAGGCTCCTAATTATATTTATTAATATCTAATTATGTCATTTTATCATATCTTTTGTTAAGGTATATTTGAAATAGTTTACCACATATATTTATTATAATTTTCAAAAAATTTCTCAAATAGATCTTAACACTACTCCAAATCTTTATATTTTCTATAATATTTACTATGTTTATTAGATTTTATAATTTTTCACTTTTTGTTTAATTGTTTCCAATCTTCTTTATATATACTTCAAAAGATTTAATGATTGAGTTTTTTATGAAGTAATTATATACAACTATAATGTAAAACATTATTTATAAAAATAATGAAATATAATTTTTTATTAAAGGTTAGAATATTAAAAGGTTGGCTTAGACACATATTATGACTTATTTCTCACTCTATTTGATTTGCTCACACTTAATACAATTTATTCTCATTGTAAGATTAATAAAATCTAAATTCAAAAAATCTCATTAAAATATAACTATACTTCAAAAGATTTAATGATTAATTTTTCATAAAGCAATTAAATATAATATAATATAAAAAATTATATATAAAAAATGAGGAAATATAATTCATTATTAAAGTTTAGAATTTTAAAAGGTTGATAGACATTAGTGTGTAATTTCAAAAGATTGGATACATATTATGACTTTTTTCTTGCTTTATTTGATTTGTTCACACTTAATATAATTTATTCACCTTTTAAGATTAGTAAAATCTAAATCCAAATAATTTCATTATCAATCAATCTCATTAATCTTTCTTTAGATATATAATTCAAATATTTATACCACAAATAAGTAAAATGTTTATTTATTTTGTTATACTTAATCTTATATTATAAGACATAATAAGTAAAGATTATGAAAAATTTTAATTAAATTTGATTCAAAATATATTAAGGTATTTACTTTTTTAATCAAAATTTATGTTTCGGATAACCTATCTGATAATGTTTGACTTTGTTTATAAAAGTGACACATATCACTCATTTATTCTTTCTTTCTAAATTGAGTAACATAAGTTAGATCTTTCATTTTTTATTTAGTTGACTTTTACTTTCATTCTTTTCCTAACTTTTTTACCTATAAGTCTATGGAGCAACTTACTTAATTTTTCTTTTTTATTTTCTCTCAAATGATCTTATTAGTCAATTTGTTGACATTTTACTCTTCCTTTTATAATATTATATTAAATTTCAATTAGCTCATATTTAGGAGGTAGTAAATTTAAAATGAATTACACTAAAAATGAGTCATTTATCATTAATCTTAAAGTCTTAATTCTTGCTACTCTTGCATAATTTGTGACCTAATAAACTTTATGATCATGAGTTTTGTTATAAAAGTACCTATAATTGACTTATCCATAAAATGAAACCATCTTTTATAAATTGCAAATATTTTTTTATACCTTTTGTTTATGAAATAGTTTTCTTAATGTTATTGGTAACAAACACTTTAACATAAAACTTAACTTATTGTTTCATTCTTACATTTATGTTGTCACTTATCTTGATAATTACTTAAATCTATGAAAATAACATGTTTACTTAATAATAATATAAGTTAAGATTTATAACAACTAAGTAAAAATGACTTCTTATTATTTTAAGAAGTTTAATTCAGAAAAAAAATAATAAATAAAACATGTAAGTATATCAAACTAGTTACATGATTGTAAATGTTCATAATTAATTATAAGTTAAATAAAGCAATTTGAGTATATTGTAGTTTTCATTTAGAAATCCTATGATATTTTATCATAAATAATAACATTAACTTTAATAAGCAATTAAATATTTTTAATCAAATATATTGATATCTTTGGATAAATAAATATCTTTAATCAAAATATCAATTTATCTTAATTATATTACTAATTATGAAATAATAATTTACCTTTAGGTAAATTTTTAAGTTTTAATGATTAATAATATCAATTTATCCAAATATTTTTCATTTATAGGTATTATTAAAATTATAAATAAATGACATATGTAGGCATGTCATTAGAAATGTCATTTTGATAATTAACAAACTATAACAATAATGTATAAATTTCAATTAAAGCATTCTTGTTAGTCACTTTAATGATAATTAAACTATAATCATAATATATGCATAATATTAAACATAATAGTTAACAAATAAACTATAATTTTAATATATACATATAAAAATACAACTTAAACATTTCTTAACAACAAATGTCATAATATCCAGGTTCATAAATTTGTCACTAATACATTATAATTTTTTTTTTTTTACATAAAATGAGATTGAACTTTAAAAATTATCAATTCTTTAAACATAAATAGTCATTATTCATTATATGATATCTTAATTAATGTAATGGAATTGGCTTAATAGCTAGAAACCATCTTTTTCTTATAAGAAATATAAGTTTTATACTTATATGATCCAATTTAGCATAGTTATGTAACTTTTTATCTTTAAAAATAATAATGAAATCGATAATATTTGAACTTGTCATTGCAAATTTAAACCAATAAGTGTTGTTTTCCTTGTTTCTTCCTTTTTTTTTTTGAAATTTATAATTATCATACAAATTGTATGATACTTATTAATAATAAAAAAACAAATATCACTATTTACATTAATGGAATTGATAATTCTTTTAATTCTTTTAATAGATTTGGATGAAATCAATTCTATAAAAAATCTCCATCTTTCTTCTTTTGGCAACTAGGAACAGGGTTCTTACTATTCCTAATTTATGCAAGAGGGATTGGGCGTTAGTTAGTATTTGTTCCTTGTGCTGGAAGATCAACGAGGACTTACATCATTTGCTGCTCCATTTTAGATTTGCAAAGTTCATTCGACCTGCCACCTTCAGATGCTTATGCTAGTATACTCTCTCCCTCTTTCTGTGTGATGGAGTTTCTGTGTTTGTGGGACTTCTAACCCGTGGTATGGCTTCCAAAGTATTTTTGAAAGGAGAGAAACAACAGGGTATTGCAAGATAAAGCGGTCACCGAGACAAATGTGCTACATGACATTTTTAACATTTTTCGTTTTTTTTTGGGGTCTTAGTACGAGTGATCTCAGTCACATGGAGAGGGGGGATGATGCGAGTTCGAAACCCTGAAAACGGACAAGAGGCATATACTGCCTATTACCACAAAGGCAGGCCCAAGTTCTTCCATTGTAACATCTTCATGTGTTTGGGGTAATAAGTCCAATTTAGTTGAGAACGAGGTTGGCACTAAATTTGTCAGATTGTGTGTCAATTTCAGTCAATGATAGACAGAGTGATCAGTTTTTGGAATTAACCTATACAAACAAACTTCTCATGAAGGACGCCATGATATTGGTATCAGATGAATTTTTACTAATTAAAGTCTCTTTACGATGATGTGCCTTTTTTTTTTTTTTTCATTTTGGGTGATCATTTTTTAAGTTTTTCTTAAGAGTATATGAGTTTGATATTTGGTTTCAAGATTCAACCAACGTGCTCAACAAAAGTAGCAACCCTTGGAGTAAGATTACCTGGTAATTATGAATCTCACTAATTGTTCCTTCTCATTCTCTACTTAATCGTCTAAGTTTGTGATTATAGAAATTAAATGGCCAACTACTAAACATTATTAATTGTTAGAAAGAAAAACCTATAAAAAATAATTTTTAGAAGGATAATCTTTCCTTCTTATTCTTAATTATTGTACACATTCATAATTACAAAAATTATACTGCTAACTACTAATCACTAATAATCGTTAGAAAATAATAATAATAATAACAAAAAGAAAGGATTGTTAGAAGGAAAAGAGAACGAAAAAGCTCTTACGAGTCTATTTTATCCATTCTATTCCAAATTCAAAGTACATCCTGCATAAGGAAAAATTAAAAGATTAGTTTTAGGCTTAAAATGGTAAAGCCATAACAACACAAAGGTTGGCCCTCTTACCATTTTATTACAAATACCAAAAATTTTTGTTCTTTGGTGGATTTAGTATAACGGCCAACTTACTAATAAGAAGGTAACACACCCCCTCTGTTTTCTCATTTCTACGTCAAAAATTAAACAAATACCAAATTTTTGCTCTCAAATTAATTACCAGCCAATTATTATAATGAACTTGCCGGAACTGCACCTTCATGAATCATCGTGTTTTGTGGCATTGCGGTTATTTCCCGTTGTTGCCTAATTACCCAACAGACACTTCCATGAAGAACTAAACAGACCGGTCATTTCCAAAACAAAGAAAGTAAACACTTCAGTGTTCACCACCGTAAAAGACCACAGCCGACGGTTCCACAAAACAGGCCTCAAAAAAGAGAGACAAACATAGACAACAAGGGTTCTAAACGAGATTGTCCCAACGTTATCATGGACAATTACAACAACATAGACATGTTCACAAACTTCCCGAATTCTCTCCTCCTCATTATCATTAGTTTCTTGCCGTTCCGCGAGGCGGCAAGAAGCAGTGTCTTGTCCACTCGATGGCGCCATCTCTGGAAAGAAACAACAAACATCGAGTTCAATGAGAACTTCTTTGTCAATCACAATGAAACCGAAGAGGATCAAAACGCTCAAAGACGTGCTTTCTTCAATTTTGTGAATCAGTTTATTGGTAACTACCCACAAATGGCTATCCAAAAGCTTAGTATCACATGTTCAAAGCCGCAGGAGTTTCTCTCAGACATGCAACAGCTCATGTTTTTTGGTACTTCACGGAATGTGAGAGAGTTGAGTTTGGACTTTGCTCATCCCACGTGGGGAGAAAATCCCATCGGTGATAACCATGCAAGAGTATTCCGATTGCCTTTGGATGTGTATCAAAATAGGGGCCTTGAGTCATTAAAGTTGTTTTCATGCAGTTTTGACGTCCTTAACTTCACCAATTTTAATGTGCTCAAGAGTCTCGCCTTGGGTTGGATGCAATTGAGTATGACCACAATAAGGTCTTTGTTGGTCTGTTGTCCACAATTGGAGAGTTTGAGTCTAAACAAGTGTTGGAATATGGAGAATTTTGAGATCACCCTCCCAAATTTGAGGCTAAAGCACTTGGTTCTCGATAAGTGCGAGTTTGCTCATGATTGGTTTTACATTGAGGGCCCAAAATTTCGGTCTTTTAAGTACTCGGGCAATGTTGGTCAATTTTATTTGGAGAACCAATGTTTTATGGTGGAGGCCGATCTTGACTTTAGGATGGAGACGGAGTTCGGTGAAACGGGTACGCTTCTCTGTGACCTTTTGCAAGAGCTTTACGCTGTTCAAATCATGACAGTATGCAGCGCATTTCTGCAGGTATGTATGCATCCACAGACTTCATTTTGCCTTACAAGTGTTCAAGTCAAAGAGATTTTCCCGTCAACTGTATATCGTGCATGAGTAGACGTTTCATGTCTCGTTCATTCAGGCATCACAACATGATGTTCTACATCATTCAGTGGCACCCCAATCAGATCTTTAGTCGTGGGAAAACCCAATTTGGTGTGTGCTTTGAATTGGCACCGTCTGTACTTTGGATACAAATCCGTTTAACAAATTGATTTGAGAAATGAAGTGATGTAGTGCCTAATACTACTTAGTTGACACATTATTTTGCAGGGATATCTTAGTCATTAAGAGTTTAGGTCTTTGTTTTTAGATCAATTCAAGTCTTGAAATTAAGTATCTTAGTAATCATTGCTCTCTAGTGAATTATTGCAAATCTAGAGACATGAAAAAATTACAAATCTATATGGTTATGTGATCCCATTCCTTCCATTCTATTTTTCTTGATGAATTTAATAAATTTCAAACAATGATCAACAATTTTCTTTCTTACCGGTGGTTGCAGTTGATTCCTAACGAAGAACAACCAATCAAGTTGCAAGTTCCTCTCAACGTTCGCCAACTCATCTTGAAAACTGCATTGCACAGAAATGAATTTTGTGGCATCAAGTTCATGTTAAACAGTTGTCCTGACCTAGAGAAACTTATCATTGACTTAGGCCCTGGAACAATTTTCCCTGTAAGTACTTGCAAAATTAAATAAATAAGTTTAACTCAAGAATATTGATAATAGACACTTTGGTTGGACCACTAATTTTGATAGAAAAATTTTGATGTGTTTTATGGGTTTTTTTTTTCCCCAGGATTATTATCCTCCCTATGATTTCAATCCACGGGAATTCTGGTCCAAGAACTTAATCGTTGAACCATGCATCAGAAGAACCCTTAAGATAGTGGACGTGAAAGGGTTTAAAGGCACATGGACTGAACTTCATGTCTTGATATACATAATATACTTTGGTCGCCTAATGCAGGAGCTTAATCTCTATCTCGCCGCAGCTGAAGAAGGTGGCAATGGGAATGGTGGGAGGGAAACATACATGCAGAGAGCCCAGCTGGTTATGCAGTGCCCAAGGGCGTCGCCAAATCTGTGCATATCGATTTTTACCGAGTCCTCATAATCATCAAATTCCATGGGACACATTTGAATTAAGTTGCAACATGTGATTTTTTATTTTTCCTAAAGATGGTAATGGCTAGAAAATATGGAGAACACATTTTGTTATCTTGGGTTCAGTTTTAGTTTGCTTGCTCTACTCTCATTATGAGGTTCCACAGGATTTTTTTATTTTATTTTTTGCTTATTTCAAACAAGAATGTTTTGCATGTGCTACTCAATCTTTGTCTTACTTTGCCTTTATATATATATAAATATATATATACATAACACCTTTTCATTGGATATTGTACAAACAAACAATATAGGCAGGATCCAGCTGTTGGAAAACTACTTGCTTCTTCAATTATACCAGTGTAGCTATTTGGATTATTTCTCTTTATGAATTATTAAAACCAAAAACAATATAAATGAGACCATCTCTTATTCATCCTGTTAAGCAGCACGACATTCTCTCCTACTCACTACAATATAGGTTAATCGGATTGTTGCTGTTTTTGTTTCCTTACTCGTAAGCATACACATTCTGAGACTTTGTTTATGAGGGAAAAATTTATACTCAGTGATGTTGTTTCGAAGGCTTCAGCTATGATAACCCTTCATTTTAATTTATTTACATTGTATCCATATAGTCAACTTAATTACTTTATAACACTTCAACCACACTAGCCCCTAGAATATCACTATGTGATCAACGGACCCGAGATTAAAATTTTCTTTTTCTTGTGTAAATCTTAGTTTTTCAAATCATAACATTTTGTTTAAATCTCAAGTTGTATAAATAGAATTAAAAATTTATACAATTATATTAAGTTGTGAGTAAAAAAGCTTTCTATGCTAATTAAAAATACAAAAAATTTATAAGTAGAATAACTTACATTACTATATGAGACGCATAGTCTCTTCTAACTTATAATTTTGGCTAGCCAGGTCTTTTAGTTGCAAGCTACTAATTTGTGTGATAGGTTCTACTTTATTTAACTAAAGTATTTATGAACTAGTTGCATTTCTAAAAATGAAAAATAAAAGAAAATTGATCTTTGGTTTTATTATTAATGTCATTAAACATTGACATAAGTTTTAAATTTTTCTTTCCTTGTTATTTATTCACACAATTATAATTTATGAGCCACTTTTGATGATAAGTGAACCCCTCTTGGCTCATTTTCTTAATTCCAAAGGTGAATTGTTTGTATGGTTACAAATAGCTCTTTTTCATAAATATTGGTGCCCTAATCACTTTGAAGAACATTTGTACAACCTTCTTATTGTTGCCTTGTAGCATACCTTTTATAGTCACCATCCTATATTCATCCATTATGATGACGTTTGTTTAAATTTGTATGCACTTTTCAGGCCAATGACTAAGTCAGATCTTGCAATTGTGTCTTTGCCTTTCTTATAGGTCAAACGTCTCTAAAGTTCAATAAGAACTTGCCAAATGTGAAGTTATAATATGGTCATTTCACTTTAGACCACCACCATAACTTGACATAAATTAAATTATAAGTTTCTTCAATCAAAAATGACTTGCTTACAAAATGTATTCATTCTTTCCTAATTGAATAGATCATACAATTACATAAAATCCTATTAGTTATATCTCCCTCAATATATAAACTTAACCCAATTTGCATCATGACTTCCATGTATCCTTAATTAAGTTCGAAACCATTGATGAAATTCCCCACTATTTCAAACACATACACTAAATACGTTGTTAACTCTTACCTTATAAAGCAAAGTGAGCATGTAACATCTTGATCAGAATTTTTTATCATATTACCTAATCTACTAGTTTTTCAAATTTTTAAAAGGCTCTTTAAAGGTTACAAACCTAACTTAATTGCCTTTTAAGGCCACTAACTTTGTTCTAGGAGATTCATCTTAGTCCAAACTTGATTCCCAACCATTTTCTATTAAAAGCCTATTTCTAATATTCATTTAACAGCTCATTAATTCAATTTTGTTAAATCCACCACAATTGAGCACCATGGACCTCTTTACTAAGCATATGTTTATGTTCTAGTTTGATTACTAGGATTATAAACTCTTTATAAGCCTTTCCTTTGTCTTCGCAGTGCCTTTTAAGTGGGTTGACTATGGTTTAGCCCTCCCTAAAGTCGGTTCAAGACCATCCACCTTGTCTTCCCTTTGTTGCCTTTCAACTGCACACATCTCCCCCCTCCTAAATCCACCTATAGTTATAGACAAGGATGCAATAACTATCGTTTCTTATAAACACCTCTTTTGGTTTACAGGTGTTAGTCTTAGTCAAGGATAATGTCAAGTTTGGCTCTATTCATCTTTCTAGTGTATAAGTAGTGGTTGCTAACTCTTGTTAAACTCTCAAAATATAAACCCTTCTATTTATCTCCATTACCATAACTATCGAAATCACAATTTTTTGCTTGACTAGTAATATCATATGACAAATGTTAAGCCTTCATTTTTTGTCTAATTGAACATTCATACCCAAATACCTCTCTTATATCTCTCTTAATCTCAAAAGGAATCCTCTAAATCAGGCCTAAAGTGAAAGATCCATGATTAAGATTCATGCACATGGGTCAAACCTAACTATGTAAACAAACCATGGTGTGAGACTACATAATAACCTTTGTTTCCAATTTCCCTTACCATTTACTCTTTCATTATATCCTCTTTAAATTCAAAGGTAAATAAAACCTTTGATCCCCCATAACTGTTATTTGGAATGGATGATGTTCTTTATTATATAGTTACTCCATTAAACACGTAATTGATTAGGGATTGCAAATGACTCCCACTACATTATGTTGTAGCCATTCTATCTTTACCTTTGTCATGCTGTATGACATTATGACTGACAATGAAGTTGTGTTGCACATTGCCAAACCCCCTAACAATAAACAACCACATCCTTCTCCTTTTTGTAAAACGTCCTTTTAAGTCATGATTGTCACTTTTACACCTCCACTACTTTGCTTCACAAAAAGCCACTGCCTTTATTCTCCTAAGGTAATCCATGCTCCTTGTTCAATCCTTGATCGGGGTTAAGGGTAGCTCGCTAATTTCACCTTTAATTGGTGACCCAAGAATCATTCTCCATTTAGTTTTTGGGCCACATCTAAAACATTTTATCAATTGTTAAATTTGATAAAAGCAAATCTTTTGTTGACCTTAATAACTTTATTAGGGATTACCACTTTAAAACCTTGCCAATCATTGAAAGATTTTCCAAAGCCCTTTATGGTTGACCTTCATTAGCAAACTACTAACGAAGAGTGAAATCATAGTGGCCATAGGTCATACCAACACAGTAAGCTTCTAGGAAAGGTAATAATTACCCTAGAAAAAAGTTGATTTGAACAATATTTCAAGAAAAAGGTTAAATCTTTCTAAATGTTTAGATTAAAAATAAAATGCACTTAAATATAATTTATACTACTAAAATTAAGTCTGTAAAAAATGTATGTATTATCTATAATTCTTTCATATATGTAATAATTTAAGAATTATTTGAAATGCCTTTTTATTAAAAAAATATTTTTTTATAACTATCAAATAAATCAAAAACAATATGCCTAATTTTTTATTTTATAAGTATTTCAGCATTCTCTATTTCGCATCCTTTTCCTTTTCACTATGAAATTCATTGCTATAAACCCTTTTGAAGACCGTAAACGACACATTCTAAACAATATTCCATCAATGTAGTTAACTTAGAAAATAACCACAAAGAAGAAGGCCTTTGAAGTCATGTTTGTTTCTTCTTGCTTTAGAAGTCGATATTCTCCAATTGTCAAATTCCGCTCTACCGTCCACGGCAAGTTAAATAGCTTGGCCATGATGAATTTGAAGGTCATGTTCACATTTACATTATGTTTAGCACTTGACAAGAAAAGGGTAGCCTTCATTGCCGTCGCATATGCCCTTGCCTGTGCACCGTTATAGAATCAAAACGCTGAAGCATATATGCCTCTCTCATGATGAAGCATCCATGATTTCCATGCTAGTTTACCTAAAAAAAAAAAAACTTCTTTTCGAATCTTAAATTCAACTTTAGTGAACAAGGAGTCCCCTTGATGCCACTTAAAAAAAAAATGTTAGAATTGTCAACTTGTCCTTAAAATTGGCACATACTGACATCAGAACTCCTTCCAGTCACCCAAAAAAAAAAAAAAAATTCCAAATCCACATATCGCCTTGAGGAAATCACATTGATGTAAATATAGATACACAAGAAGAATTACATGAAAGTTGGAAACTTTGTAAAAACTGCATCCTATTTACATGAGTTACTATTGTCCATTGCGAATTTGGAGGAAGTTGAACAAAGTCATCAAATGTAGTTCCTATTAGTATGGGAATGGCTGGCTGCAAACAGCAAACACAGAGAAGGAAGCTTAGAGTTGAAGCCTCGTTCCATATGAAACTACTGTCTCAGAATGGCATTAATAAGATCACTAATAAATTGATGTTATCAACTTTTAACTTTACATTTTCTTAAATTCCAATTTTTGTTAGATACTGGAACATGCTGTATCAGTTGCAATTCTAAGATCCTTCTCTAATTGCGAAAAAAATTCGACAAATAGAAACCCTTGCTTTAGTAGAAAAAAAGTACCAAATTTACAAAGAAAAAAAACTAAATAAATGAATATTGTAATTATTGTTACCTAATTCCTATTTCTTGCGTCACTTTACCATCCAATTACATCGCAAAGCCAAGCAATTCAAGTTTTCAACTTGATATGGTAAGCTTTTATGGTTTTTCATAAAAAAGTATCTTCATTCTTTGAGAAACGAAATGAGTTAATTGAGCTAACCTATGAAGAGTACACCGACTAGTAAGATCAAACATAAACAAAATCGCTATTGCATCTTTACGCGCCATGGGAACATGATCAAGCGACTTCTAGTCGCTTGCGTCCAAGCGAACGGAATTCCATCAAAGTGATTGAAAAAAACAAAAACCGATATATATATATATATATATAGCATGGTTTCTCTGTCAAAACCATAGAAAGAAAATAGAGAAATCAAAACACGGGTGGACAACATACCTCCTACATCCCATATACTGAAGGAAATCCTGTCACCTTGAACAAATACTGTTTTGTTAATCAAATTCAATACTCTCATTTGCGAAGTAACTATAATCTTTCTCATCCCCACATACTTGATCTTTATTTGAACAGGAAAAAGAACAGGGAAATAAAAAAGGAACACATTACTAAACTGAAAATGGAATAAAGCTCAAAAAAAGAAAAAAAAACAAAAAAAAAAAAAAAAGAAAGAAAACAAAGAGCGCACTCATCTTGAATACCACAAAGCTTGTTTTTCCAATTTAGCAATCACCCAGCAAACTAATCTTTAAACACACTAAATCCAAATCCGCGTTATACCCACGACTTCCCATCATGGTGGGGCTTCCCTCTACTGATCCGAAACCGACCTCGATGGCCTCCAGCTCCGGAGAAGAATGCCTGAAAGTCAAGCCTGCCATACCTTAAAGGTTTTACCTATAGAAGAGGCAAGAACACTGTTCCAAATAATCTAGAAAAACAGCCGGAGAGCCGATGCACGCTCAACTATATGCCACTTGATATTCACACGAACGTCAAACTTCCGACAAATCTGCTTCAACCTGTTTAGCTTCATAAGCAATTTTGGCCACGAAAAACAGAAGCTTTGCTTTAAGTTTTATTTCTAATTATTCATATTATGTAATATTATTGTTAGTTTTATAGTTGCACAAAAAAAAATTATAAAAATACCAAAATTTTAGGTGACAGGTCAATTTTAAAATATTATAATTTTTTAATTTTTTATAATATTTATAATATTTTAATTTTTTTATAAAAATTAAATTTATTTTATATTAATAAATTTAATAATATAACAATAAAAGGGATACATCTATCATATAATATGTCAGTAACTATATTTAATTAATGAAATGAATATATTAAGTGAATTTATAAAATAATAAAATAGATATAATTAAAAAAATTTTAATTTAATAAATAAAATTAATTATTTTATGTTTATAATCTAAAGCTAAGGCCCAAGCTTCCCAAATACGAAGGCTCTTTTTAACAGAAAGAACCGAGCAAAGACCACCTAAGTCGACGGCCAAACCCACAACCAAACGGCACCCACACCACCCTGGCAAGCAAACCATTCTCTTCAGTTTCCCGTCAGAGAACGGAACAGAAGAGAAGAGAAGCAAGCGCCTCCGCCATAGCCGTCGCGGATCACGTCCACTGCTGTAGCCACCACGATATCCGCTGGTAGCTCGATTGCGACGTCCTACGAGTACCGCCAAAAACTTGTACCACCGCTGCCACCGTTTCCACAGGACCGAGCTTCATGCACATTGGTAGTGATCTTACGGCCGTCGAGATTCTCTCCATTCGTTCCCTCATCGATTCTTCATCAAATCGTGGAAAATGGGTACTGAAATTGAGGGCTTAGAAGAGAGAATGAAGTCGTTTCTAGAGCAGCTTCGAGCAGAGACTGGGGTTTTTGAGCGAATGGTGTACAAGAACAAGAACCAGCATAGGAGGTCCTCGTATTTTCAGTATATCTTAAAGGTAATCAATAGCTTTTTTTTTCCTTCGCTTCTTTTTGTAGGGTTTTCATGTGATTTTTCCCTGATCATGTTTCTGGGTTTTTGTTTTTTTTTCTCAGAAAATTGAGGAAAAGGAGGAAAATTTGTAATTTATTAACAACGAGAAATTCCTTTTAAAGTTACCCTCAGAGTCATAGGGTATTTTAGTTCGTAGCTAGATGATTTTTTTTTTTTTTAAATATCCTTTTGAATTCCTTTTCCATTTCTGTATACTTGAAAGTTAAAACAATGAATTGGGTTGTATTGATAATATGTCGTTGTGTATTGTTTTTGTGTATCTTGAATTTTTAATAATTGATTTGGGGCGCCAGGTGAGACGCGATTTGAGGCTTTTGCAATCAGCTAAGTTGGAGGGCATGATAAGTTCTTGCTTTCAAGTTATCAATGGAAGGAAACCAAAGAAAATGGTGCATCTTTTAGAAAGGTACAACCTCAAAACGGTAGAAAATCTATCTAGTGATGTAAATTTTCCTGCATATAAATCCATCTGGTCTTGATATACAGTGTTTTCAAATCTAAATATTGATCATCTGCCTCAGTTTTTGTTTGTAAACTATTCTTTTTAGCTTGTTACTGAATTGTTTCTTACAGTTTGAAGTGGAGAAAATGTGACTGTGGAACACCTAATTTCATGGAGCGACTTCTAGGAGCTGCACGCTTACTGTCACTGGCAAGTTTTTATTGCTTTTCATATGATTAGAGCAGATTAGGAGATGCATTTTGAAGAATCCTGCATTCAATCGTATGCATAAATCAAATAACGTATCTCTGCTTCTTTCACAGATGGTTGAGCCCATGTTGAAGGCAGCTACGTATCCTTCCTCTTTTACAGGTTACATGTGATTATGCGTATTGTTCTTTGACAGTAATTAAAATTTTTTTCTTTGAGGTGCTTTCTTTGTTATGCTTAGGTGTCACAAAATGTCCGTTTTTCACTCTACTTTTGAGCATAGTGTGTTCTGCTTTTCGATTCAAAAATTGATGGCCCTTTTCAGAATTCCTTAACTATTCCTCAGTGGGATATCTATTTTACTTGCACAATCTTTTTTCATGGGGTTTTCTCTGACAATGTTGGCTCTGCTTGCACGGCTTCGAGTTTTAATACAGCAGGTAAGTTCCTATTTATCTTATAACGTGCAAATATTGCACGGCAAGAGATATTGTTTTGTAATATTAAAGAAAAACAGAAAAAGAAAAAGGAGAAATGGATGTTTCTGTGATGAGATAGATATGGATGGCAGAGAGTTCATGTTGACATGGATTATGTGTTACTTTGACTTAGGAAACAAGATCCAGCAGAACAGTTAACTATGAGACAGGTGTTAGAAACAGATGTTCAATAGTCCATGTCATCTAGGATATGGATGCTAAAAACATTTACAAATGGATTTTATCTTAAATACTTGGATTTGCTGTTTCTTTAATTGATCACTGAGTGTTTGATGACCTTGATTATGTTGAATCTTATTCTAGTTTTGCTATTATGATGAAATCTATTCTTCTTATTGCTATGGGACATTAATTTCTTTTGTCCAACAGTTATTACTTGATGTTGTGTCAGTGTTCAACATGGTTTCTTCCATTTCCCAAAAGAAGCAATCTGTAAAGATAACTGAGGGAGGAATCGAGGTAGGCCAGCACTGATGATTTGCAAATGTTCTGATCAAGCACTTCTTCTGGTGTGTTTTTCTTATGTCTGAGTTCACCTCCCTTTGTGTGTGGAAATTGAAGCAGGTATTTAGGGAGTACTATCCAACAAACAAGGTTTATGTTAGCCTAGAGTGCGTATGGAAGACAGATAAGTTTGTCTTACTCGAGACAACACAAAAGAACAATTTAAAAGGTCAAGATGGGGTTACTGCAGATGTTTCTGTTGGAAAAGCAGTGCCACAGTACAAAAGTATTGAGTCTTTCCTTGAAGGTAAGAATATCTATGGCTTTTCCCTCTCTCTCTGTCTTTTCTGTTATTAATTCTGAAGTAATGAGTCAGAAAACTGCCTCCAAATGAACATGGCTGATGTATGTGGTCGATTGTGAAGGGCTACAGTGATAGTATTATTGCTCAATTTTATAATACTATAATTTTACAATCAGTTATTTTAGGCTCATATGAGTATGGGTGTTAATATATCCATGCATTCCAATAGTAACTTTTTGGTACTTCCTAATACTCCCTAAAAACCAAACACTTCAGAAGATTCTGATTCGGAGAAGATGAATGAAAATCGAACTTCCAGAGAAGGTCCTGTGTACACCAATGAGGATAAGAAAGGGCTATTCACTGGCACTTCCCTTGAAACTGAGCATGGCAAGGAAGCTGTAGCTGGCATTCAAGTGCCAGTTTATTCAGAAAGAGCAGAAAATCCTGCTGAAGAGCTCCCTATAGGGGGTGACACGCCACCGATGTCAAGTTCATCTCCCAGCATAAAATCTTTGTCATCAAAGTCTGCTGCGAGGCAAGTGGCATATGTCTCTGTTAAAAGGCCTACACCTGCGGATGCAGCATTTGTCTCGGTTAAAAGACATGCAAAATCAACTGAAAACGACCATCGGTTTGAAGAAACTAAGGATGGCAGCAGGATGGTGGATTCCTTTTTTAATTTCCTTGCTGGCGGCAGCTTCAAGGATAGTCTTTTCTAATTCTCCAGCTCAATCGAATTGGACGATCCTTTTTTGCACTAATGCCTTGATACGAGTTATTATTTTTTATTCTTGTTAACTTTATAGTTGTAGCATTTAGACCTAGTTTCGTCTGTATCCTGTGGAAGCAAATTATGGAAATGCAGTACAGCAGAATCAAGGAAAATTTTGATTGCTTTGGTTTTGTTTTTAAACTGTGGTTAAATTTTGTCAGGATGGAAATGAGGTGGCATTAATTGCTAACCTCGAGCAAAATATTTTCTTGGAACTTAGTCCTTTATGACACAAGAAATACGCCACTGAATGGAACGAGTCCTGAATGACGTGCAAACGAAATGAAATTTAGCTGTACGATGGCTATCAAATAAGGCCAGAGCTTCCACACTCGGTGTTCCCACGCTATTCTCGTCACTAGTCACTCACCATTGTGGGTAGGACATAACATCGAGTTCTCATTTAATAATGTTGACTTGAGGAAAGATATTCTTTTCTTTTTTTTTTTACAGCTCTAATGGAAGAATTTTACATCCCCACCCCATTTGTAAGAAAGAATTTGCCTTTTGAAGTCCCCCCCCCCCCCCGGCCTAAAAAAAAGGCACAAAATATTGAAAGTATGTATTTAATTGCTGGCATAAAAGGGCCTCTGGTGGGTTAGATTCATTATTTTCATCTTTACGAAGATTGCCCTTAAAGTTCACAACTTTACTCCCACTTGGTTTGCTTTGCTTGTTTGGCGAGCGAGTATGTCCTCTTCAGTCTTTAATCTGAGTGTTTATGATCTGATTATGGTTGCTAATTTGTAAGTTGTACTGTATGTGTTTTTGATGGAACATTTTTACCCTCTCAATTGATGCCTCGATTAGAACTGACTTTTCTTTTTTCTTTTTTTTTTTCTCTCTCTATCCCTATGATGATGGATGTGTGGGGGATTGATGTGAAGATTTTGACTTCCATTTTGCGGATCACATTGCAGATGAATAATTTGTAATTAGTTTTTAGCTGTGTACGCGTGAAAGGCAGTTCAGATCTATTAATGTAGGAGGTTCGTCTAAATACTACACGTAGGAAATCTTTTGACCACATCGTGGAGTTCGTTGTGCCTCGATCTTATTTGGGCTCGGAAATTTTCTGATTTAGTAACATCACGTAACATTTTCCTGGGAATCAATTGCTTGATGGTGACCATTAGGATTTAAACTTGCAATTGTGAAATTCTTGCAGGAAAGCCTTCATTATGCTGAATTTGTTTTTTTTTCCATGCTTGGCATGCTGTTTATAAAAGTTTGTTGCTATTTTAAAACTTCATTGGATTCCCTATTGTCGGGGGCTTTTGTAGTTGTAAGGTTGGTGTTTTCTTGTCAAAGCTGTAAGCTATTTGTTCGGAAATTTTGCTGTCTGTGTTTCGGCACAAGTGTGCTTGTTTATTCATAGATCTCGTATATGCAGAATGGCGACTTATGTTTCGGCTAAATCGTTACCATTTGCATCTTTGCAGTCACTGTTGCATAATAGGCTTGAAAGCTAATGTAATTGCAATCCATTGAGCACGATTTAAAAAGCAGTGCTATTCTGTTGTAAGACTGACTGTAGACTAATTGAAGCTGTACAGAATATGGTTCAGAAACTAGAAGCTACAAAGGGTGGCGGAGGGTCCATCAGGGTAGGGGCCACGGGCACAATCGGTTCCCTGATGACAAGGGAATTGGAATCCGTTAAATCTACACCACAAATTCCAGTATCCTGTCGAAATGAGACCAGAACTGTTGCTGTTTCAGTTCCGTGTACTCCTAGAAGACTGCAAGCATGGAAGTCATTAGATGAAGCAAGCAACAGTGGCATTAGTAACACCGTCAATCGAAGAAGCCTTGAAACTACCCGGAAAATGAAAAGCAATGTCAAAATTGCACATAAAGTATCAATGCTTGCATCTGATATTACTTTGGATAGGACTCATCGCAGGGAGAAGACCAGCAAGAGAGGAACTAATCTTGTTGAGGTAGTGGACATATCATGTCGTAACCCAGATACGGCTTGGGCTAGTCCCATCACAAGTAAACTGAAGAAGCTTGGTTTTTCAAAGCTGTCTGAAAGCACAGTCTAAGCTTGCAAATTCTTGACATGAGATTTCAGGTTCCTGTAACTGAAGCCTGAGATCCCTGCTTGCCTATTGTTGGCTGACACCTCCACTGTGGAACATATGCCTGGTAGAAACCTGGTTCCTCCTTTCTTTTTCCTTTTGGGATTGGTCGTTACTGAACCAATACAGGTTCTGGAATTGAATTGAGTATCAATTGAAGTCACGATAGTAGTAACATAGGACACTGGCTTCTGTGAGCTTTGTTTGAAACTTAGTTCCAACTGGTTGAAACACTTGATTTCTTGCAACACTAGGGACCCAAAAGTGCCTCTGGTGCCAATTTCTACAGGCATATGTAAAGTCATATCTTCAGGGACTTTGGTGGCAATGGTGATGGATTTTTCCATGATTGGTACATTCAAGTGCTGGAGGCTAGCAGATGAAGAGAAGTGGCTTCGTGTCCTGTTCTTGGTGGGGAAATTGCCTTGCTTGTGGGAGATTTGGTGATTGTGTTTTGACATGCATCCTTTACCTCATATTCTCTTATCCAAAGGCAACATTAAATTTTCGCTTGGCTATGGTCTAGATGGTGACATGATCATTGTATTCATGTGCTTGATGTTAAAAGGCATTTAATTTGTTAACTACTGTGCTTTTGTCTTTTAACTTCTTGTGTCTCATTCACATGTTGTTCGGTGCATAATTTGATCGCCATTATGATTGGTGTTCGATACTGAACAGCGAGCAGTGGATGGATGAAAGGTTCATCAACTGCCGTCGAACCTAGCAATCTCCATTGTCTCAAATAATGAGGTTCACCTTATAAACTAAGGATAGCTTTCTTTCCTTTCCACTTTTGGCTGCTTTTTTCCTTGGATGTGAAGGGAAGGAACCAAAATAATTAGAATATGCAAAGCTTGAGTTCTTTATAGTAGGAGTTTGGTTCTTTGTCATCTCCATTCTCGTTTGATTTTGTCGAGTGGGCCTTATTCTATTTTGTATTTCATTTTGACGGGGTCTGGGAAAGACACAATTTAGCATTCTCTCTGTTCTGTCGACACCTTGGCAATCTAAATATTGAAGAGCTAAAATTTTCTTCTCAAATTATAAATCAAATAAAATTAGAAGAAAGTATTGAGTTACTGTCGTAATAAATAAATAAATGCCTTATTAAGGTATTAATCAAAGTTAGTGAATGGTAAAGTTACTATGTTTTGACTTGGAAATTAGGTTCAAAATCGTGGAAACATCTTTTTGAAAAGCAAAGACAAGTGTGTAAGGTTGATGTACCGGGACATCTCTTTTTTTTTTTCAGCTTTAAGAGAAGTTCTGTGGAAATTATGGATTGAGCAAATCAGGCCATCAAGTTAAGTGTCACCCCATCACGTTTTGACATCCTAATTTTTGATTGTCCAACATTTGGGAGAAAGCTGTCTTTAACTTCCATATCATAGAGTAAAAGAAAATATGACTATTCAGGCATAGGCCAGGCAGTTCAATCACAATAAACGGGATTTTCATCTAACTCATGTCTTCTGAACTGAAAATCCAATGATGAAGTCCTTGATGTTTTCGCTCGCTCTGTCAAGTGCAGTCCGCCCATCTGCGTCCTTGACGTTGTAACTTGCTCCAGCTCTTAGCAGCTCTTCAATTTTTGGCTTATCACCTTCAGAAGAAGCCAACATTAACAAGATATCTACCGGATGAATATCTTGATTTAGAAGAGCCTCCATCTTATCATATGAACCTTCAACAGCAAGCATCCCCATGTAGTTAAAGTACTGCAATTGAATATTCTTTTCAATCAGTGAGATGATTAACAAATATTAGCCCCTGCTAAGGAGCCTGATAACAAATTACAGGATAACATCATGTATACTCAAAATGTGGTCTCTCATTCAATCACTTGATTCAAATAAAAAAATTGAAAAAAAATAAACAGATAAACATACGTAAGTCAAGATATGGAAATTGAAAAATGGGCGATTTAGGTGTGTTAGCTAACCAAAGTCGAGTCTGAACAAGTCACTACAGACAATGAAATCATGGCATATAAAAATGCACAACAAACTCACAAATCAACAAGCAACTGGAATACTCCTACTCCCAAAACATAGTAAGCTCAAACAGGTTTTCGTAGATATAAATTACATGCACAAACTTTAAAAACTTGAAATCTTTGTTTTACCTTAAAAGGAAGGCGATGAGTCAAATACCGTGAAGACATGTTGATGCCACATATAAGCATATGCGCATAAGTTGATTGCTTGGTGACAAGAGAAAGCTTATACTACCAACTTGAAAGTTCCATTTGATATCATTTCGATTCACTATCCCAGCAGATTTTTACGAAGGAAATGAAAGTAAATGTCTTGTCTCAGAAATGATTTAAAGAAATGAAGGGGCCTATCTCCTTAAATTCTATACACTGGACTTCAGAGTTTCCTAAGCAGTTAACTAGACTCCTAACCAAGTAGATTATCCCATATTCAAAACATGTTTATGGAACTTGTTTTGATTGCAAAATACAATCATGCAGTGTTGACACAACCATGCAAGATACTGGATATTAGAATGCTACCAGGACAAGATAGAAGAAATCCAACATGCCAGCTATCTATTAATAATCAATCGTATGTGTCCTGCCTTTTTGATAACCTACAAGAGAAACTGTTAAATCATTCACTTGGAACTCCAAAGTATAATTCTAATTCCATTAAATTTCATGTGAATGATTACAACTTATTAAAAGCCAGAAGCCTTGTCCCTAGAAATGCTGAAGAAATGAAAGGCTCTATCCCTTGTGAGTCCTCTCATGGTAGCCCTCTAAAAGTTTAACAAGGTAGCATATCCACAGTATTGGTATGATCTACGTTAAACTTGTTTTGATGTGATAACATCATAACAATACCGAATAGAATTATAGTAAGATTCAAGAGTCTTGCTATTGGAATACTACCAAGACAAAACAAAAGGCATCAAACTCAGTCAGGTAGGCATTGCATGGTCTTTCAAACCAAATATTACATGAACCTAGGAGCAAATCAAGACTTAAAAACTCTCTGGATTCACAAAAAAGTTACACTCTAGGAGATTGTCTCGATTAGTGGGAATGTGCCAGCTATCAATTAATAGTATAGTACATGAATCCTCCTCTTTTGATCATGCAGTGACTTCTCTTTTCTTTTTCCTCTTGTTCCTTTATTGATAGCACAAACAAATATAAACGAGAAATCCAAAAACATGAACTTAACCACATTGATGAACAAACTCCCCATACAATGTTTAACAGTAATTAGGGTCCATTTCCACTTCCAAAAAGTTACTGCGGAGAGAGAGAGAGAGAGAACCTGCTCAACGTCATCTCTATCAAAATCATCCCGGGTCTGGCTGCCATAAATGCCAGCGCCTTCAGCATCAACACCATTTTTACCAAACTTGAACCAGCACGCTGCTCTTGACCCATTGGACGGTCCAATCCTCAAAGGTCTAGCTTTGCTTCGGACACCCAGAAACTGAGAAGCCAACTTTGGCAAACAAGATGGAGAATTTGGAGCCCTGCATGCGAAACCAAGTTGGATTGTACATGGGGTTGTACTCGTAGACATAACTCCTGTTGTTTTTACCTTTCTAAGACACTCAAAAATTAAAAAAAGAAAAAAGAAAAACAATCACATGGACCAGACCGAGTTTATCATCAGTTCACTACTTCACTTTTCATCCATTCATGCGCCAGTTCTGCAGTTTGGAACTTGGATTGCAATAGGGGGTGGGGATTGAATGTGGTAATTTCACTTGACTTGGTATGGTTCGCCTCATCAGGGTCATCTCCTGTAAGGGAGATCGAGTGGTTCAGAATCATTTTCACTCTCTTCAATTGTGGGCCATGAACTCCACGAGGCCTGGCCTATTTAATTTAAAGGAACCGAAGGACTCTCCAATGTTGGGTTGGGCGGAAAGCAATCGAACCCGCGATTCACTGTGTTTATAAATTTAATCTTTTTAAAAAATACACGAGTTTATAAAAATTAGATAAAAAATTAATTTTACTCACTTAATTAAATAAATTTATAATTATATTTAATTTATATTTTTAAAAGTTATTTATCATGTTAATTCTATTAGTTAAAGTAGATTAATATTAAATATTTTTCATTAAATACGATCATCAGTTGTGCGTTAAGTGGTAAATCAACTTTTTTTTAATAGTATATTATTAAATTTATTAATATGATATAAATTTTAAAAAATAAAATATTTTTGATTTTATATTTTTCTTTTATATACTATTTTAAAATAATTTTTTATTTTATTAAAAAATTAAAATTTATATTACCTTAGCAAATTTGACACATCATATATAAATGATTGTTACTATTTAGTTGTACTTAAGGTATTATGTTTAGGGTGAATTAAATTTAATTAATAAAATTAATATGTTTAATGAATTTAAAAAATACAATAAATATAAGTAAATATATTTTTTCAGCATATTAAGTGAGATTAATTTTTTTATTTAAAAATTTTAAAAATTACTTAAGATAGCTTTGGACCTTTCAATGAAAACAAAAGAAGAAGAAGAAGAAAAAAAAAAAACAAAAACACTCCTCGTGCAGTCATTAATGTAGATGTTGTCCGCGCACCATTAAGATAATAATGGATTCCCACAAACCATTTGATGTCGACTCCGCAACTCCATATTCAAAAAATGGAGGCCCATGATATCATTTGATCCCGAGTTCACGCCCCAAGGTCGACCCCACGTACGCAACCAAAAATTTTTCAAACATAGTCTCCTTGTTAGTTGTTACGATCTGATCTTCTAATTGGTTCATTTTCAATGCAATGCAATGCAAGCAAAGCAACAATGATTTCATCACTGTTTTCCACTGGAAAAATTAGAAAGCTGATTTCTGTTTTATTTTTTTTATTTATATTTTGGAAGGCGGAAACACATACAGCTTTAATTTTATACTCTTTTTTTTTTTTTTTCTCATCAAACGAGAAGCTAATTTGTAAGTTTCTCTCACTCTCACATCACATGGTGGCCTGCCTTCTTCCCCAGCAATACATCACAGCCAACGGAAGGTTCCTCACTACTAATACTCGCTGCATTCCATTCCATTTCATTCCCCGCTCTCAATCTCTCCGTCTCTCTCAGTTCCCTGTTTTGCATTTCTCTTTCAACTCCCAATTGCTGTACTTTCTACAAAGACCTCACTCTTTTTTCTTGTTCTCATTCTAAATTATTTTGAAACCTATTTGCTAACCATTCTGTAAAAATCTAATCTTTCCCTCAGAATTTCGATAAACATGAGCATGGCAGCCACAAAGCCCTCAAAGTCCACTAAACCCACCAGCCATAACCAACCGAGCTCAAGGACCTCCTCTCTCTCCACCCACTTGGCCATGGTGGAACTTAAGCAACGGATCATCACCTCCCTATCCAAGCTTGCAGACCGTGACACCCACCAGATCGCTCTTGAAGACCTTCACTCCATAACCCAATCTCTGTCTCCTGACACTCTCCCAATGCTTCTCAACTCTCTTTATGACTCCCTCTCTGACGCTTCCAATGCCAAGCCTTCAGTAAAGAAAGAATCTTTGCACCTACTCTCACTCGTTTGCCAGTCTCATCGCGATTTGACGCTACCCCATTTGACAAAAATCATTGCCCATATCGTTAAAAGGCTTAAAGACTCGGATTCAAGTGTCAGAGATGGGTGCAGAGATGCAATTGGGCTTTTGTCTGGGCTGTATTTGAAGGGAGCCGGTGGTGGAGACGGAAGTGGGGATGGTAGTGGGACGGGGCCTATGGTGGGGTTATTTGTTAGGCCTTTGTTCGAGGCAATGGGAGAGCAGAACAAGGTGGTGCAATCGGGTGCTGCAATGTGTATGGCTAAGATGGTGGAGTGTGCGGCCTTAGAAGGAGTTAATAATAATGGTGGCAATACGTCGATTGGGGCGTTCCAGAAGCTGTGCCCGAGGATTTGGAAGTTGTTGAATGGGCAGAATTTTCAGGCCAAAGCTGCTCTCTTGGCTTTTGTGGCTAGTTTGTCACAGGTTTGAGCAATATGGTTGCTTGTTGTTAATATCTTTTATGCTATGTACGTTTCCTATGTTATAACTTGCTGAAATGACGTTCCATTTGGTGGTGTTGTGGTTTAAATTTTTGCTTTGTTTACTTATTTAGAGCTTAGGAGTTGTGGAGAAAGACCAGAAGATTTGGGTTCTTAGCGTCTTGTTAATATCTTGTATGCTATGTACGTTTCCTATGTTATAACTTGCTGAAATGACGTTCCATTTGGTGGTGGTGTGGTTTAAATTTTTGCTTTGTTTACTTATTTAGAGCTTATGAGCTGTGAAGGAAGACCAAAAGATTTGGGTTCTAGTGATGTGGTTGTTTCTAGCTTGCTTGGTTGATCCATGTTTGGTTTATATAAGTGTAGGCAATGAACATAAACCTTATATTATCTGACAAGTCAACAAATTGATGTGTTTATCTTGATTAAACAAATCTACATATAAAGAAAAGAGATTCAGTGCAGATGATGCATGATCTGAGTTTTTCAGTTCTAATATTTCTACTATGTTGCACCTGCTGAATATAGTTGATGGCTGTGATCTATTGCACTAGTTGATTGATGGGAATAAAGGAATCAAGAGCATTTGGAGGCAGGCTTGGGTGTCAGATTGGTTATTGTAAATTTATGCTCAGTTGACTGCTGCAAAATTGTGAGATAGATAAAACTGCAACAAAGATCTGTCTGTCTGTCTCTTTCTCTCTCTCTCTCTTACCCAAATTAATCAAGGCCACATTGCTCTATTTCCTCCTTTTTTTCAACCCAAGTAGCGTATCTCTTAGAGGATTCCATTCTATCAGTCAATTGCTTGCCCCAGATGCTGTGACATTGCTCCTGAATTCGCTCTGACCTACCAGCAAACCATTATTCAAAAATTAATCTCTCCACTAACTCTCATATTGTTATCAAGTCCATCATGACTGAAAATAGCACTGTTTCTTGAATACTGTTGCCAAAATTTTCAGAAGGTTGAAAGATTTGGATCCAAGCATTAGTAGTTTCTGTTTCTGTGTGATAGAGGAGGGTGGATTGATGGCTTTTAATGGGCCATTACATGAAGCCAAGCTTGAGTGGAGCAAAGCGGTTTGTGTGGGTGCAGTGGTGCATGTGGAGAAAAAAAAAAAAATGGTAGAATGCACTAGTTTGAATGATGCATTAATCAGCATGTTTCAGCAGTGGTGCCCTAATATTTATAAATTATCTAGCCAAACAATTAAGCCCTAGACCTCAATCTTGGGGGTTATTTCAGGTCTGTTGTGGTATTGTTCTGTATTATTTCTTTTGAAAATTTACATCGGATTTTATTGATGTGAAATTAGAGTAAACAGAAAAGAATAAGGGATGTGGCCTATAATTTGTTGCATTTGATGGTTGACTTTATGCGTGCAATTTGTATGATTGCTACAGATTGTGGGGGAAGTTGAAAAAAAAAAATGATAGCATGGATTTGCTGAATGTTGAAAGGAGTTTTGAATTTGTGAAGATACTTTGATTATCAAGCTCCTTTTCTTCCTCATTAAGTGATGTCATTTCACCATCCAGTTCATAAGTGTGCACATTTACATATTTCAGCATGATGATTTTGTGCTCTAAGTGAACCAATTTCATGTATTTACTTATTTCTGCATAATGATTTTGTGTTTTGAGTGATCCAATTTCATGTGATAGCATGAATTAGCAAGTGAAACAGCATTGAAGTTTAAAGTCCTCGAAAAGGAGGAAGCAGTATCCTTTATTTCTAAATAACTATCATTTTCTCACAGGTGGGAGCACTTGCACAACAAAGTATGGAACCATTGCTTCAAAGTGTTCAAGACTGTCTTGGGAGTACAGACTGGGCCACACGTAAGGCTGCAGCTAATGTTTTAATTGTCTTAGCATTGCATTCAAGCAGCTTAATAGCAGATGGACCTGCAAATTCTACACTGGCAGTACTTGAGGCTTGCCATTTTGACAAGGTAGCTTCCAGGAACATTCTTTTCATTATAAGATCCAATTTTGCATTTCTCTTGACCTTTTATGGTCATTACTGTCAAATTTCAGTTGTCATTCTTTCTGTATAAAATATAATCACACTTCTCTTTACTGCTTCATTTTCTAATTAAATATCAATTAAATTTCATTGTTCTATGTTATATGTTCCCTTGGTTACCATTTTGTTAACTGAGATTATGGATATTCCTATTGCATTATTTTGGTATGATCATATGTCGTGTTGTTTTCATAGCAAAATCATCATACACTGTGATTGAGATTCCTACCTTGGAAGAACAAAAATGCTTAAACATTGCATGCTGGGTGGTGAACAACTCATTAGTCCCATGGCTCTAGCTATCAAATTTTATCATATATTATTAACTAACTTTTGAAAGCAGAAAAAGGTGAATGTGAAAAAGAAACCAATGATATATATCACTAAAGAAAATTTGGGCTGTTCCCTTATTCTTAGGTACAGAAAATTCTCGCCATCTTTTTGGCTTAATTCTTTCATACATGTTATGCTATAGAAGAAACATTTGATAACAAAAAGATCCAATCAAGGACCCAGAACTGTGTGAATAGTGAAACAAAGGTATTCAGAGAAAGGAATTTTTACAGTAACCAGTTTATCTCAAATATTGTTATCATTGTTAATTGAATTTATAATATTCCTGTGCATCTGTAGGGTGATTTACTTGCATTTCTTTGCAGTTCCTAAATGGTAACTTTTTATATCCATTGTTCAGGGAAAGTAGGCTTGATGGATTTACTTCTTCCAAAATATCATAAAATATAGATTCATGTATCCAGCAATTTTCTTGTGGGATTAATGGCTCTGTAATAATTATTATTAGTATTAACTGGTTTTATAGATAAAACCTGTCAGAGATAGTATGATAGAAGCCTTGCAATTATGGAAGAAGATTGCTGGGAAATTGGATCAAGATTCAGAAGATCAGAAAACTTCTCAGGGTGAGAATTTTAGTGTAAATCCCTTTTGAAGATAAACATCTTATTTCTTGTCATTGTTTCTTGACTGGTTCTCTATAATCAATGTCCAGATAGTGAACATGCTATACAAGTTGAGTTGACAGAAAAGAATCTGAATCATAGTGAACAAGAAGCAGCACCATTGGTGAAGGATTTAACTGGTGGTCCTTCACCAACTAAGGATTCTGTTCCAAAAAGCAAAAGTGCAAGTATTCCAGATAAAGCAGTTGTCATATTAAAGAAGAAAGCACCTGCCTTAACAGACAAGGAGTTAAACCCAGAATTCTTCCAGAAGCTTGAAACAAGAGGTTCTGGTGATTTGCCTGTAGAAGTCATTGTTCCTAGAAGATGTCTCAATTCTTCATATATGAAAAATCAGGAGAAATCAGAAGATTTAGAATCAAGGAGAAGGTCAAACCGCATGGCAAACAGCCCAGCAGATGATGTTGCATCTTTCAGCAAGAGAGGGGCTGCTGGAAAAGATTCAACAACTAGAGTATTTGATGATGAACGGATTGATGCTAATCATAGGGAGTCACCTGGAAGTCATGGGGGTTTCCCCAAGTCTGATGAGCAGTCAGAAGGATCCACAATGAACAACAAAGGAAATTGGTTGGCCATCCAAAGGCAACTGTTACTTTTAGAAAGACAACAGGCTAACCTCATGAAGATGCTGCAGGTATGCAGACTTTTACATAATGTAAATCTTCCTCAGTTTTCTAGTTTTTTTTTTTTTTTGGCTGATGAGGATATTGTCCACTGTAGGATTTCATGGGCGGATCTCATGATAGCATGATAACTTTGGAAAACAGAGTTAGGGGTCTTGAGAGAGTTGTTGAAGACATGGCACGTGATTTTTCAATTTCTTCAGGGAGGAGAGGTACTAATTTCAGTATGGGGTTTGAGGGATCCTCTAACGGAGCCTTAGGCAAGTTTAATGGCTTCTCTGACTACCCCAGTTCTAAGTATGCTGGGTGGGCTCCTTTTGGGGAAAGATTTTCCCAGACTGACACCACTGCTTTAGGAATGAGGGTTAAGGGCTCTCATCGGAGAACCAACGTGTCTGATTGTTGGGATTTTCCCTTGTATGGTGCTTCCAGAAGTGGGCAAGTTGGCTCAAGTAGATCTCCAAGTGGCAGTTCTCTGGATGAAAGATTGCCTATAACTGAGCATGAGAGTGATCAGGTTGGCAGCAGGAGAGCTTGGGATAAAGGGGTTGGACCAATTAGGCTTGGTGAGGGGCCTTCTGCTAGAAGTGTCTGGCAAGCCTCAAAAGATGAAGCTACCTTGCAAGCCATTCGGGTGGCTGGGGAGGACAATGGATTGTCTCTTACTGCAAGGGTGGCCACTCCTGAGTTGACTACAGAAGCTATGGCAGATGATAATCTTGGACAAGACCGAGACCCTATTTGGACTTCTTGGACTAGTGCAATGGATGCCCTTAAAATAGGTGATATGGATACAGCTTATACTGAAGTCATGTCTACGGGAGATGATCTCTTGCTTGTGAAGCTCTTGGATAGATCGGGTCCTGTAATTGACCAATTGTCAAATCAGAGTGCATGCACGGTCTTACATGCTATTGGGCAGTTTCTACTGGAGCAGAACCTGCTAGACATCTGTCTGTCTTGGATTCAGCAGGTACAGGTTCTTACTGAAATGTGAGCTGCATGATCTGAAATTTTTCCAATCTTATTTCTCAACCTGCTGATTTATTTGTTTGTGTTGGTTTGGACATGTCAACGTAGAACCACAAATGCTTCAGTTAAGAGGGGATACTGGATCCAATAAATGGCAAGACAAGGGAAGGGATGACCCATATTAACTTGAGAATTTTTTATTAGGAAGGATTTAGAACACCCAAATCTGATGCCAAACTCATTTCATAATAACATGGAATGCAAGAAAAAATTCATGTAGTTGATTCCAATTTAATTTGGGATTAATGAAGAGTGTAAAGGAGAAAACATCCCTATTATCAAAGCTAGAGTCTATGGGTGTTCAAATGACCCAGGAAGCACTTTCGGTGGTTCATCTATGGGACCAACCAAATGGAGTGCATTACAATCAATTTTCTGTGAGCTTTGAGCTCACTGCTACCTGTAGAATTCCTTACAAGCCCTGTGGAAGAAACTTTTGGACATATAAAATTTCATGAAGTACCCATTTAATGGATATATTGTATGTTGGGACAATAAACCAAGGTTGAGATATTCAGAAATGCATTGCAATAGCAATGCTGTGTTTGTGCCAAAAAAAAAAAAAAAAAGCAATGCTGTGTAGGCAACTATTCTTTTAGATACTGGTCATTCAGTGCCTTCTCTACCATGAACAGTTATTGAATGCCATCTTAAGTCGATCAAATTTCTCATTCCTGCTTGATTTTGCTTGCTCTGCTACAGTTGATAGAAATAGTCTTGGAAAATGGACCAGACGCCTTGGGCATCCCCATGGAGTTGAAGAGAGAGCTATTGTTGAATCTACATGAAGCTTCTATGCCAATGGACCTGCCCAAGGACTGGGAAGGTGCGGCACCTGATCAACTTTTGATGCGGTTGGCTTCAGCCTGGGGAATTGAGATACAGAACTTTGAGTAGTAGTAGTCACTTGTTGGATGACTTATTGCTGATAAAGTCCTTTGGTTGGTGCATGAAAAGCCTGCTTGTTGGATGATGTGGCCTGTGTGTCTTACAAGTTGTAAATAAGCAATGATTGTTAGACGACCAAGCTAAGCATTATGCATCAATGCATGAATTTTTTCATGCTGCAATCATTTTTCCTTTCTGTTGAGCTGGAAACAGATTCTTGAAGTTCTTGCCCATTTTCTAATTTCCTTCTTCATGGTTTTTGTATTTTATTATTTGCTGCATTGTTAACATGAACTGTAGTGCCAGTGGTTAACATTCAGAAGGTAAATGGATTTTGTGCAAAATGGTTCACCACTCAGAACTGATCTTTCCGAATAAAGGTTAAAGCTGATATATTCAAATACGACAGAGTGAATTTGACAAAGGATTTCACGTTTAGTATCAAAAGGAAAGTGAAGAACAGCTTATTTCGTATGCTTGCTTCATTTGTTTCAAAGCTATCTAGAAGCAAATGGTGCATTGTCCTCAGCTATCATTAGTAGTTTTACCAGATATAAATGGTTAAGCACAGGAAAATCTTCTGTATGCCCTCTTCTTCGTTCCTATCTTGAGCATAAGTCTTAAAGTTCCAGCAAACACAAATTGTTATCTTTGAATCGCTGCCACTGGTTAAAAGAATACTTGCTGCAGCACTAAATGTCACGATTTCTGTAGTAATTCTCATCAATGGTAAGTGCAGCAGATTCCAACCGAGAGAGGCACACCTCAGGCAGGAAAAAAAAAAAAAAAAGGGAATATGCATACACCTGAGAAGGGTAAAAATATTAAAAGAAAATCAAGATCAAGTAGCCCAACAAGGAAACATGAAGTATAAACTTTTCTTGATTCTTACCATAACTTTACGAAACACGGTAGTCAGTCAGGTGTTCCAGCAAGGGAGACGTAAGAACAGGTCTAGGCCATTTCCTACAACTTTCGCAAAGCAAAAACAAAGGATATGTGGAGCTTTAAAAGTTATTTCTGTGAAAGACTGGTGTCCTGGGTCGGTCAGGTCTTTCCTTTCATTGTCCATCGTTCCTTTTGATAAATTTCATGCCAAATATTAATCCAGCTGCAACACTTTTGAGGATGAACCTGCTACACGCCAAAAGTGGACAATTTCAATAACTATACGCAGGACTCACTACCATGAAACCAAGTCATTCTACTCCTGCAGAATTCAACTCCCAGGTATTTTCCAAACTCTACGATTCTTCATTTTAACTAGATAACTACCTACCTGTGCGGAAAACATGCTGGCCGGCTTGTATAACACACAAACCTAAATTCTAACATCAAACAGCACTACCATCCTCTTTAGTTGCAACAAAAGGCTCCCACGTACTGTGAGTCTGGGACAGGATCAGATAAATGTAGCTACACACTTGTATTCAGTACGAAAACAAAGACATAAAACCTACCTACTATTTTACTCTTATTAGCACTTTCATTGGGTCCTATCGCCGTGTGCCGCCGGTTGTTCAACATGGCGAAATTATTTCTATACAGATAGGCTTATTAACTTACTGCATGCAGAAAATTAAATATTTCTATGATTTATTTTGTAACGTAAACATCCTAGCGGTCCGTGTTGATCTCAGGTATATTCGGTGGCTCGCGTGCAGCACAATTAAACTAAACATGGAATGCGGAGGAGTTGAAAGTTTGCATCTGAAATTGTTGGCCGTGTGTTTGGCGGGAAAGACAGACAGTTACTTGGGAGGAGCTGTGGCTTGCTGCTGTTAGTTAGTTAGGACTTGGGCGGGAGATAATTGTATTATAGCCTGACCATTGGATCGTCATAGTCACTGGATGGTTGTGATTTGGTTGCAATCAGAGTGTTAACACATTGGCCGTGGTATGATTAGGCAATCAACACCAGCAGTATCCATAGTTTCCCCTCTTCTATCTCCCTCTTTCTATATTGTCTCTTCCTTCTCTCATTTTCTCTCAGTTTCCTTCATTTTCCTTTTCCTTAAACCCAAGCAGTCCTCTAAAACCCTCTTATCTTTTTCTTCACTGTCACAACCCTCCAAGTCAATTCTCATTCTCTCTCTAAGACCAGAAAATCGAGGAAAAGCTTGAGAAAAGAAACAATCTGAAAAGATTGAACAACAATCTTCGACTAAAACCTACTGCAGAGATCCGCAGCAAGAAAGCACGCCATGGACCATTCAAAGGAGCAAGCAAGGAACACTGTTCCTCGTAAATTAAAGGTTTATGAACTTCCTTGGTACCAACAATTTCTGAGAATTAAGGAACCTCTATGTGCCTCAGAGAGGAAGGAGATCGAGAACTTTGTTGAGAAGCTGACCGCTGATGTAAAGTTTGAGGTCCAGTTCTTGAAAGACATGCATAATTACCGCGCCATAAAAAATGAGTACCCTTTCAAAAGTTCTCGGGCGTTGGAAGATTTCACAAAGAACTGGATCGGACTGAATATCTCTGAAACGGAAATGCTGGCACAGATAGACAAACTGGAAGCCAAGTACTGGAAAAGGACAAAAGAGCATGGTAAAGACTTGTTTTCTCTGGAAGGTGATGAAGATCAAGCATTTGCATTTGGAGAAGGGATATGGGGTCATGACACTGAAAATGAGTATGCTGACGATGAAGTTGGAAAGAATGCTAACAAGAAGAGTCCGGAGGCGGGTCTCAGTATTGAGCAAGATCAAGATCGTGAAGGAATATGGAATCTTGGCACTGAAAATGAGTTTACTGATGATGAATTCGAAAACAATACTGACAAGGAGAGTCTGGAGGAGGCTTCCGTTATTGGACAAGATCAAGATTGCAAAGGGATATGGGGCCTTGACTCTGAAAATGCGTACGCTGACGTTGAAGTTGGAAAGAATACTAACAAGAAGAGTCCGGAGGAGGTTACCAGTGCTTGGCGAGATCTAGATCACAATGTGTAATCATAAAAGAGCAGGTTCTTTGAATTTCATGCCAACTTCCAATGTCAAGATGTTGTCAAGTCTGTAGGTTTGGTTTGAGTTAGATAGGAAATAGAACAAGTTAGGCAGTATGCAGATTGCAATGGAAGGTTAGGATGCTTTTCTTGTGGCAAGTGAATTTCCTTTATGCACAACCCAAGGAAGTGCTGGATGCAGTCATATCATCTTCTCTGAAGTATTCAATTCAATAGTGGTTTCAATTGTTTCCTCTTCTTTTTGTGCAGAGTTCATTATATTTGCATTAGGACCCCATTCTTTTTCTTCTGCATTACTGTGCTGTCAGTTTTTCATTCCGCAGAATTGGGAGCCTTGTAATTTGTACTCTAATGTACATTTTCATGAAATAATGGAAACAAAACATAACCTTTTTTTTTTTTTTTTGTGCAATCTCTTAAATAGATATTGATGTTTACTTGTTCTTACTTATAGGCTTTGTAACGTGCCATCAAGAGTATGGTTTCGAAGCCTTCTATCTTAATTACACACTGTATAGCATTTTGTTGTAGCTAGCGGAATTCTTTGCGTCCTCTTCAATCTGTAATTTGAATAAGCCTCCTGCCAGGAGCTGCCCTATAGTTTATCGGATACGCTCAGATCATTATCTTTTGCATCAGAGGTTAAGTTAGTGAACAGTTTGGTAGTCTTTCAAGCTTTGTGATCTTCATTCAAATATAACATTGGTAGGGAACATTTGGTAACTGATATGCACCGTTAACCAGATTAAATTTGACATGTTACCTCATAGGCCTCGCACTTGGAAACTATGTATCAACTCGTCGATTTGAGATTACTGATTTAAGACAAGTTTGGTAGATAAAATTCAGAAACAGTGGCATTGCAGTTAAAGCAGCCGTGAACCATTGCAGATAGAGTTGACATGGTGTTTGGAGGTAATTCAGAACTCAATTATGTCATTTCGATCAAAGGTGCTTTATGGATGACAGGATTGCCGTCTAGCAAATTATGGCAGACTTTTACCATACCAACATTTTACGTACTTTAAATAAGTCATTCGAAGAAGTAATTTAGTCTTTGATTGTGTATACAAGTGTTCTTTCAAGGTTTTCTGAAACAAAGTTCGCTTGCACATTGAAATATGAATAAAAAAAATTTTTATTGAAATGGGAAACCAGCTTCATGCGGTTTAAATATGTGATACTTGATAATTGGTTCAAATTAAATGAATACACGGTAGCTGGTTATTGAAAATTTTCTGGTGTTAGCATGCATATTGAGGATAGAACTATTATGCACCGATATCAAACTTACATAAAAAGTTGAAATGCCCTTGAATTAATTAATCGAAATACAAGCAACGACTCTTCTAGATTCTTTAGCCTGATAAATTTTCTTACTTCATATGTCACAATTTTTCTGGATGGTGAAGAGGGGGACTGTACTGACCGTGTCCAACCTTGAAAAACCATTTGGTGGCTCTCAGGAATTGAATTGGCCACGTATCATCCTGTACTGCTTTTACCCAACCCAATTGGTAATTCATGTTGCTCTTCATCGGTGGTAAATTGGCCTAGAAACCTTGCAAGCACCATAAAATGTTGTGAAGTAACCAATTGCGGGATAAATTTTGTGTTGCGAAAGTAAGAAAAGCTGATGTGATCAGTCACATTTACGTGCATCAGAGTGAGATCTTTGGAAATGCATTTTCATAGCAATGCTACGTAGGCAACTATTCTTTTAGACACTGACCATTCAATGCCTTCCTTTTTATATCTGTGTATACAAGTCCCACTCTGCACTTGGAAAACATGCTTGCTTGCATTACACGAAATCCTAAATTCTAACATCAACAAGCCCTAGCGCAAGTCACAGTATTGTTGTTCACTTCCACTTACTTCTATATTTCTCCAATAAATAATTTATTTATTTCTCTCTTGTTTTCATGATTTATCATAAAAGTAAATTAATTGAAATTTCAGGAATTTGGGTAAGTTAGAAGACGGATGAATTTGTCTCTTATTTTTCTTTCTTTTTTTTTTTTTGGAGTTTTAAAACTATTTTGGATATTTTTTTAAGGGCAATAAAAGTAAAATTGGATTTTTTTATATAATCCTATCCAAAAAGTAAAAAGTTTTTCTTTAAAAATATTTGAAAAGATTGAAAGGTTTAGGATGTAAGAAGGAAATTTTTGATAAGGAATAAGATGTTTTTTATAGTGAAGTTTTTGAAATTTTTGAAACAAAATTATGATGCTTAATACAATTATCTTACACACTGAAAAGCAAATAAAAATTTTATTTTAAAAATTGTAAAAAAAAAGGCCAGATGCCTTTTTTTTTTTCTTTCACTGTCTCTTTGTTTTGATTTTTTTTCTCTCTATGCTTATTTTTTATATAAGGGTTTGATTTAGTTGATTCTATTAGATCATATGCTATTAATTGCATATTTTGATGTCCTAACATAATTATTTTATGATCTTTGCCATATGTGCTATAAGTATTTAAATTTATATATTTATAGCAATGAATTATTTAAGTCATAATATATTCTTGATAGTTATACACGACTGGTAATTTTTGAAAATTCATTCTTTATATGTAAGTGAATATCTTAATTCTCCTTAAAAATTGATTAATGAATTGTTAGAATTAATGTGCATTGATTTTTGAAATTTCATTATTTGTATGGTAAGTGAATTAATTGTTGTTTTATGAATTATTAGAATTAATTTTGTATTGTTAACCTTTGATTAAGATGATGCACTTTTATGGAATTAAGTTTGAATAAATTGTGAACAAAAGGTAAGTATGTCCTAAAGATTATTTTTCATTAAGGAAGTTGCCTATTTTATGATGAAAGTAAAGGACACAATATCAGACAAATTGCAAATATGAAAAATATTTCTATGAATAATGCCTTTAATGGACCAATGGACATTTTCTCTAAATGACTCCTTTTGGACTTATATAAACTCATCCAAAACAAAAGAGAACTAAAGCAAAAAACTGACATATCAAGGAACTTATATTGAGTTATTACAACAAAAGTATATTTGTTAAGAGTAAGAAAAATTCTTTAAAAAAGGGTGTGAGATTTGAGGGTGTAAAACTGAAAGATCAAGAAGTTGAAAAAATATAATTATGTGAGTGTGTTGTAAGAAAGTCGTAGACCTTAGTACAGTTGTAATTGTACTTGGTTTCTTCCTTATTAAGGAATTTGATAGTGACTTTGAAACTCCTAATGATCTTCGGGAAGGACGAAGGAATAGGAGTTCTGAACCTCTATAAATTATCGTGTTCTATTCCTTTAAATTTAATTTTCTTTTACAAGCTCACACACTCAACAATTCTTTTATTATAGCACGCATTCTTCTTTTATGCAAATTATCTATTGATTTAAATTTATTTAATTTATATTCTTATAATAATCAATATTGATTAAGGTAGTTACTAGTTTAATTTTTTGAACATTATATTCTCGTATCCTTTGTTTACTCAGTTTACTGTCTTCTTGAGTATCTTTGGGACTAACAATTGGTATCAAAACCTAATTTCTAAATCATTGGCTTCACTGCCTAGAGTTAATCTATGGCTTTTTTTCAACCGATATGTCACCTTGAGGGCAATTACTCTTTTAGACTTCTTATTTTTGATGACACAAATTTCAATTATTGAAAAAACAAAATGACCATGTACTTTTTATGCTATGACTCAATCGTTTGGCCAATTCCTAGAAGAATTACCAAAACTGAAAATAGAGTCATTTTCGATAAACTTGAAAGTGAGTATACTTCAAAAGATTTCAAAAGCCAAAATCTTAACTCCAAATCCAAATACTTGCTTTATTGTGCCATGACCCCAAATGAATATAACCATACCTCTTCTTATCAGTTAGCTAAAAAGATATAGGACAATCTTGTGTTGACCTATAAGGGAACTGCCTAAGTCAAGAATACTAGTATCAATATTCTTATGCATAAGTATGAATTATTTTAAATGAACAATGATGAAAATATTACTGAAATGTATTCAAGGTTCACTAACATTGTTAATTCTTTGAGAAATCTTGGAAAAACCCTTGATAATGCAAAACTTATAAAAAAAAATTGATCATGTCACTCATAAAATTATTGAACCCAAAGGTAATTGCAATTTTAGAATCAAAGGACTTGAACATGTTGTCGCCAAATGAGCTGGTGGGTTTATCACTTACTTGCAAAATGACATTTAAAAAGAAAGTCACAGAGAAAAGAAAGGGGTGGTGTTTAAGGTCTCGACCTTAACTAGATAAGTAGCTAAAAATGATCAAGAAGACATAGAGGATGATAATTCATTTAGCAAACAAGATCAAGAAGAATTTGTAATGCTTGCATGAAAATTTGAAAAATTTTTAAAGAAGAAAAATCAACTAAGTAGAAAGTCATTCAGATGATCTATTGAAAATGATACACAACAAAAGAAAAAAATTATTTGTTATGAGTGTAACAATCCTGGACACATTGTAACAATTTATCTTAGTAAGAAAAAAGGTAAAAAGCTAAGCAAAAAGGCATACAAGGCCATTTGGGACAACTTCAATGATTTAGATGATGAATCTTCTGGTGATGAAGCAAACTACATATGCTTCATGGGAAAAGACAATGAGGTAAATTCTAACTATGACTCATGTGATGATATTGAGATGATTAGCATGTTTGATTATATAAATAAAGAATATTCAAACAAGCAGCCAAATTCAGTGATTTCAATACTCGTTTTAAAGTAATAGAGTATGAAAATGAGATCCTAAAAAGTAAAAATGAATCACTCATTCAAGAGAATAAGTATTTGCAAAAAGCACATGACATTGCTTCAAACAAGGTTAACAAAGAAAATCTTTATCTTAAAAAGGAAAATGAAAACTTCCAAAATTCCCTTTTGAAGTTTGTCAAAGGAAAAGAAAAGTTTAATGCATTAATCTGCTATAAAAAACCAATCAATGATAAATCTGGATTGGGTTTTCATCAGTCATATCATCCATATAAAAATCAAGTTATAGCTACTTACACAAAGTCATATGCTTCCTCATCATTTAGAAGTAAAAATTATGCATATATGTATGGACATACATCACGACAACCTAGAACTCCTCATAACTTTTAAACCTTACACGTATAACTTTAATAAAGCATCACACTCATCTTTACATGAAAAATATCATATTAGATGTCATTATTGTGGTGATTTTACACATATGATTCATGCATGTAACATTAAAAAAAGCATTTATGGTATTATAAATTTTTATGGTAATGCAAAAAGATTTATAACTCACTCGAAAAGACCCAAACAAATTTAGGAACCTAAAATTAGATAAAATTTATACAGATACATACAAAAAAAATCACATAAAGAAAGACAATGGTACTTAGACAATAGATGCTTTAAACATATGACTGATAATATAAAAACTTTCTATCTTTCAAAATTATTAACGGGGAAAATGTAACATTTGGTGACAATGCCAAAGGTAAGATAATTAGCATTGAAAAGATTAGTAAGGAAAGTTCTCCTATTATTGATAATGTCTTCTTAGTTGATAGTTTTAAATTTATTTTACTTAGCATTAGTTAACTTTATGATAAAGGTTACATAGTTTCCTTTGAGCCTAATATGTGTGTTGTTTCTGATTTTAAATCAAATGAAGCTTTGTTTATTGAAAATAGATATAATAATATTTATGCTATTGATCTTAATTTTCTTATTAACCAAAATGTTAAGTACTTAGCTTTAATAAATGAAGAGTCATGGATATGACACAGATGTTTGGGACATGTAAGCATGAAATTTTTATCCAAACTAAATAATCACAATCTTGTGGAAGGTTTACCTAAGCTAAAATTTGCAAAAGACAAACTTTGTCATGCTTGTCAAATGGGAAAACAAGTAAATCTATTTCAAAAGTAAAAAGGTATTGTCTACTTCTAAACCTCCTTAATTATTGCATATGGATCTTTTTGGTCCATTTAGAGTCTCCACTTTAGGTGGCAAACATTATGCATTTGTCATAATAGATGATTACACTAGGTTTGTTTCGGTTTTATTCCTCACACACAAGAGTGATACATTAAAAGCATTTGAAAGACTTTGCAAAAAATTGCAAACTGAGAAGAGATGCCTTATCACTTTAATTAAAAGTGACCATAGAGGAGAATTGGATAATAAAGGCTTCGAAAATTTTTGCAATGCCTAAAGAATTTCTCACAACTTTTTAGCTCCAAGAACAACTTAACAAAATGAGGTAGTTGAACAAAAAAATAGAACTTTACAATGATGACAAGAACAATGTTAAATGAATTTAACTTACCTAAATATTTTTGGGCTGAAGCTGTCCACACGACATGTTATGTATAAAACTGCGTTTTAATTCATCTCTTACTTAAAAAGACTCTCTATAAGTTATGGAATAGAAGAAAGCCACAAATTGATTATTTTAAGGTTTTTGGATACAAGTGTTTTATCTTAAACACTAAAGACAATCTTGGAAATTTTGATTTGAAGGCCGATGAAGGAATCTTTTTAGCATAATCTTCCTTTAACAAAGCATATAGAGTCTTTAATAAAAGTTCATTAGTAGTAAAAGAGTTCATTCATATTAATTTTGATGAAACAAATCCATTTAACTCAAGAAAGGAAGATGTTTTAGAAAATATAGGAAAAATCTCAGTTGATTTACTAGATAAAAGGGTTCAAACTAATGATGATAGTTTTGAAAAAACAACCTATGCCAAGAAATTTAAACCTTGAAGATTCAAGTAGCTTACAAAATATGGTTCAAAAAGTGCCAAAAAAATGGAAACATATAAGTAAATCATTCCAAGATCAAATTATTGGTAATGTATTTGATTCTTTTAGAACTAGATCATCATTAAGGCACTTGTGCACCAACTTAGTATTCATTTCTCAAATAGAACCCAAATGTGTAGAAAAAGCATTAAGTGATAAGCATTAGGTGCATGCCATAGAAGATGAGTTAAATCAATATAAAAGAAACCAAGTATATAGACTTTAATCCCAAGACCTAGAGATCATTTTATCATAGGTATAAATTAGGTATTTTGTAAAAAATTAGAGATGATGGGAAAATAGTTTGAAACAAGGGTAAACTAATGGCTAAAGGATACAATCAAGAAGAAGGAATAGAGTATAATGAGACTTTTGCACTTGTGGTTCAATTAAAAGTCATTCGTATTTTGTTAACACATGTATCTTTCATGAATTTTATGTTATATCAAATGGATGTCAAGAGTACATTTCTTAGTAGTATTATTGTCGAAGAAGTGTATGTTGAACAACTTACAGGCTTTAAGAGCGCTAAATTCCTTAATTATGTATTTAAGCTTTCTAAAACTTTGTACAAATTAAAACAAACCCCCTAAGTTTGGCATGAGCGACTAAGTACATTTTTAATTAAAAAAGTTTTGTAAAAGGTAAGGTAAACTTTACATTGTTTACAAAGGTAAAAGATAAAGATATATTGATTCTGCAAATTTATGTCGATGATATTATTTTTAGTGCCAATAACAATTCCTTGTGTAAGGAATTTGCTTCTCAACTGGAGAAGGAATTTGAAATGAGTATGATAGGGGAACTTAGTTTCTTCCTAGGATTATAAATCAAGCAAAGCACAGATAAAATCCTTATTAACCAAATGAAATATATAAGAGAAATATTGAAAATTTTTGGAATAAAGGATTCAAAGCCTTGTAGTACACTAATGTTGACATCCACAATGCTTGACAAGGACGAAATTAGTAAAAAGGTTTATGAAAAACAATATTGAGGTATGATCAGAAGCCTTTTTTACCTTACTATTAGTTGGTTTGACATTATATTTGTAGTGTGCTTATATGCTCATTTTCAATTATCCTCCAAAAAGTCATATTTAGTTGCATTAAAAAGGGTACTTTGTTACATTAAGGGGTCGTCAACCTTAGTCTTTGGTATCTTAGAAGAAAAACATTTAATCTTGTGGGTTACTTAGACTCTGATTGGGCTGGTGATCAGCTTGATAGAAAAAGTACTATCAGTACTTGCCTATTCGTAGGAGGTGTATTAGTATCACGGTTTAGTTAAAAACAAAATTCTGTACACTTTCAGTGACTGAAGCTGAATATCTTGCTACAAGTAGTTGTTGCTCACAACTCTTTTGGATCAAGCAAACTCTTAAGGATTTTAAGGTGTATTTTTCAAGAATTCTTATTTTATGTGATAATACTAATGCAATAAACCTTACCAAAAACCTTATCCAACATTCTAGAACTAAACACATAAATCTTAGACATCATTTTATTTGAGATTATGTGCTAAAAGAAGATGTTATTTTTAGTTTATACGTACAAATAATCAACTTGCAAACATATTCACAAAACCAATAAGTGTAGATAGATTTTTAAACATTAGAAAGTATTTGGGAATGGTAGATATGGTCTAAACCTTCATTCATATAGTTGATTTATGAATAAAAATAAAAATAATAATTAAAAAATGTCTTTTTTTATGATGCCAAATAGGGAGAACTAGCTTATTTCATAAGGTGCATGATGTGAGGGGGAGTTTTAATCAATTATTTATTAAATCAAGTATGTTGTCATCATAAAAAAGGGGGAGAATGTTAGATCATATGTTATTAATTGCATTGCATATTTTGATGTATCAACATAATTATTTTATGATTTTTGCCATATATGCTACAAGTATTTAAATTTATATATTTATAGCAATGAATTATTTAAGTCACAATATATTCTTAATAGTTGTACATGGCTAGTGATTTTTGAAAATTCATTCTTTATATGGTAAGTAAATATTTTAGCTCTCCTTAAAAATTGATTTATGAATTATTAGAATTAATGTACACAGCTATTGATTTTTGAAATTCCATTATTTATATGGTAAGTAAATATCTTAAAATTGATTTATGAATTATTATAATTAATGTACATTATTGATTTTTAAAATTCCATTTTTTGTATGGTAAGCGAATTAATTATTGGTTTATGAATTATTAAAATTAATTTTGTATCGTTGACTTTTGATCAAGATGATGCACTTTTATTTTATTGGTTTGAATAAAATAAACCAATAATTAATTATTTTCATTAAGGAAGTTGCCTATTTTGAAATGAAAGTAAAGGATACCAATGACAACAAACAATTTGTGGATATGGAAAAATTTTAATGAATAATGCCTTTAATGGACCAGTGGACATTTTCTAGACTTATATAAACTTATCTGTAGTAGAAGAGAAGTAGAGCCAAAAAAAAAAAAAAAAAAAGACACATCAAGGAGATTATATTGAGTTATTACAACAAAAGTATATTTGTTAATAGCAAAAAAATTTCTTTGAAAAAAGGTGTGAGATTTGAGGGTGTAAAATTAAGAAATCAAGAGGTTGAGAAAGTAAAATTATGTGAATATGTTGTAAGAAGGTGGTAGACCTTAGTACAGTTACTAAGGAATTTGACAATGTATTTGAAACTTCCAAGACGATGATCTTAAGGAGAGAATGTAGGAACAAGAGTTCCAAATCTCTATAAATCATCATGTTCTATTCCTTTTAAATCTAATTTTCTTTTACAAACTCATACATTCAATAATTCTTTTATCATAACATATTTTTCTTTTATATAAATTATCTATTGATTTAAATTTACTTAATTTATATTCTTATGTTAATCAATATTTACATCATTTAAATTATATTAATTTATTTACATGTTATATTATATTTTTGCTAAGGTAGTTGCTAGTTTATTTTTTTAACATTATATTCTTATGTCCTTTATTTACCTAATTCACCCCCCCTCTTGGGTATCTTAGGGACCAATAGATTCTTGGTGAATAAAGATAAAAATTCTAAAGCTAAGTCTTTATGTGACCAATTTCTTAATTTTTTTCGTGTTTGTTGCTTTATTATTGTAGCGTTTATGGATGCATTTGAGTGCTTTGTTTAGTTTGTTTTTAATTCTAATTAGTTGTCAAAATTATGAACCTTATAAAGAATTGACTTATTTTTAACTTTAATTAATTTTTGTGCATAAAAATTACAGGTTCATAAAAATTTATGTAATTTTTAAAAATAATAATTATAAAAGTATTTTTATTTTTAATATTGTTAAAAATGGGGTACGATATTTATAATTTTGTTATGCAATACCCCGGGGGGGGGGAATATATGCAAAAGATACGGGGGTCCTGCAGCATGCTGGCCACCTTCAGGTATACATATTTGGCGTCCCCGATTCAGCCGCATAAACTCAGCGGCTCAAGTGTCCAAAAGTACTAAAATACATGAACCAAAACGTGACACCAGAAGTGGAGATCCTCCTAGGTGCAGCTTATATTATTGTGTCCACAACTGAATTTCCGGCTGTGTTTTTGGCGGGAAAGACAGTCGCTTTGTGATTAGCTATGGCTTGCTGTTAAGTAATTAGGACTTGGGAGGGAAATAATGGTATTGTAGCTTTGACCATTGCATCGTCAATCACTGGATGGTTCTGATTTGGTTGCAAGCTGCGCATAAACATACTGCCATTTAAAGATTAGTAACCAAGATCAATAACTCCCCCTCTTCCCTCTCTCTCTCTCTCTCTCTCTCTCTCTCTCTCTCTCTCTCTCTCTCTCTCTCTCTCTCTCTCTCTCTCTCTCTCTCCCTATTTTTCTCCCTTCTCATCCTACTCTCATTTTCCTTCATTTTCTTGTTTTCTGGATCATACTAGTATCTCGAAAAAGCAGCATATTCCTTGCAGATAAGTCTTTTTTGTTACGATTCAATAGAACTCCAAATGCTAAACAAAACAAGGTCCCTTCGCTTTCTTCCCTAAACCCAATAACCCCTCTAAAGCTCTCTTCATTCTCAACTCTTTCTCTATCTCCCCCTCCCCCCACCCAAGCCCAGAAAATCCAAGAAAAGCTTGACAAAAGAAAGAGTCTGAAAAGATTGAACAAGGATCCCCCACACTGAAACAAAAAGCAAAGATCCGCAACAAGAGACAAAGCAATGGACCCTCCAAGGGAGCAAGAAAAGAACCTTGTTCCCCAGGAATCAAAGGATGATGAGCCTTCTTTGGACCAGGTACCTGTGAGAATTAGGGAACCTGCATCTGCCTCCGAAAGAAGGGAGATCAAGAATTTTGTTGAAAAGCTGAACACGGATGTGAAGTTTGAGATCCAGTTCTTGAAGGACAAGTTTAATTACCACTCCAGCAACAAAGAGTACCCTTTTGAAAGTTTTGAAGCCTTGGAAGATCTCACAATGAATTGGATCGGACTTAATATCTCTAAGACGGAAATGTTGGCACAGATAGACAAACTGAAAGAAAAGTGCAGGAGAAGGGGAAAACAGTATGATGAGGATTTGTGTTTGGAGTAGGGATATAGAGTTTTGAGACTGACAATGAGTATGTGGATGACGAAATTGGAAAACTAACAAGAGAGTCAGATGAAGGGTCTTAGAACTGGGCAAGATCAAGATCCCAAAGTGCAATCGTACATAAGCAGAGTCCTTGAATTTCATGGCGACTTCCAATGTTAAAATGTTGTCAAGTAGGATGTCCGTAGGTTTGGTTTTACTTGCTTAGGAAACAGAAGAAGTTAGGCAGCGTGCAGATTTCAGTGGATGGTACAGATCTTTTTCTTGCAGCAAGTGGATTTGCTTTATGCACAGTCAAAGGCAGTGCTGGATGAGTCATATATTTGCGTTAGGACCTTGTTTCTTTTTCTTCTTCATTACTGCGTTAGTCAGTTGTTCATTCAGCCAAAGTTGGAGCCCTGTGACTCATGCTCTCATGTACATCGCCATAAAATAATGGAATACAAAACACTACGTTTTGTTTGGTCAAGCACTTAAATATGCACTGAAATCTACTTAATTTTAATCTTTATTATCTGCCAAAAAGAGTAAGATTTCTAAAAAGTATACGTTCATTTCTAATTACTAAACAGATGGCACTTCGTAGCATAACTAGCAAAATTTCTTTTTACAGGTGTCCTCTTCAATCTGTAATTTGAATAAGACTCATGAGAGTAGTTGCATCAGAGGTTGAGTTAGTGAACAGTTTAATAGGCTTTCAAGTATTGTAGTCATCATTCAAATATAAAATTGTTGGGAAATATTTGGCAACTGATGCATTGTTAATCAGATTAAATTTGGCATGTTGCCTTCTGATATGTGGCCTTGTACTTAGAAGCCTTCAATTAATTCTTCAATGTAAGATTACTAATTTAGAAATTATCTTTCATAAAAGCTAGAAAATCAGTGACTTTGAAGTTAAGCAACCGTGGACAACTCCAGAATGAGTTGATATGCATGTTTGCAGAACTTGTACTAGAAAGATAAAAGGTTAACTGAGCACTCGTGCATGTCATTTCAAAAGCAAAGTTGTTTTATTGAGGTCTCCGGTCTAGCAAGTTATGGCAAGCCTTTACCATACCGACATTTTACATACTTTGAACGTGCCACTTAAAGTGATTTGGTTGTCAGTTGTATATACAAACGTTCTTCCAAGGTTTTCGGAAAAAAGTTGGACTGCACATGAAAATCTGAGTAAGAAAAATAGAATCAAAACAGGGAATCAGCGTCAGACGCTATAAGTCATTTATATTTGATCATTGGAAACTGTCAGGAAACAGACTCTTGAAGACCTGCACGCTTTACAATTTCTTTGTTCATAGTTTTTTTTTTTTTTTTTTTGTGTATTTCATTATTTGCTGCATTGTTAAAAAAGGTTGTTCCCAGTACACGAGACTTCCAAATTGGCTGTTTCTGTGACTTGATCTCGTGCTTTCTGAGTCACAATAAAATAACTTAATCATTATACCAATTGTGAAGCCAATAGTTAACGCTCATAACAGAAATACATTTTGTGCAAAATAGGTCACCACAAAGAACTGATCTTTCTTAGCAAACATTAAAGCTAATATGTTCAAATACTATAGACTATGTGAATATAACAATGGATATCATGTTAGTATCAAAAAGAAAGTGATAAAAGAACAATTTCTTCCATATGCTTCATTTGTTTCAAAACTAGATGGAAACAAATGCTACGTTGTCCTCAACTTTCACCAGAAGTTTTACAAGACATAATAGTTAAACATGGAAAATCTTCTGTATCTACAGCTTACTTTTATGCCCTCTTCCTCCCATCATGGGCAAAAAAATTTGAAAGTTGCAGCAAACACAAAATGTTACCTTGAATCTTTTTTCATTGGTCAAAGGCTATTTGCTGCACCACTAAATGTCATGATATTTAGCAGTAACACTCATCAATGGTTACTGCAGTAAAGTCCAACCAAGAGAGAAATGTGTCAGATAAGAGAAGGAAAATGCGAACCAAAACAGTAAAAATATCAAAATGAAAAGAAAACTAAGATCATGTAGTCAATAAGGAAACATGATGTACCCAACCATAGTAGTCAGTCAGGTATTCATGCAAGGGAGAAATAAGATCAGGGCTAGACATTTCCTACAAATTTTCTGAAGCAAAACAGGATATATGGAGCTTTAAAAGTTATTAGGTGTCCTAGCATGGTCATGTCTTTATTTTCGAGCTCCGCTGTTCCTTCTCATAAATTTCATGCTAAGGATTATTTTCAACTGAAATACTTCAAGGATGAATCTCTGTTAAATGAAAGGCACCAGAAGCTTGCCACTCTTCAGGTCTTACAGAATTGAACTCCTAAGCATTTTCCAAACTCTACGATTCATTTTGACTTGATAACTAACTTCCTGTGAGTAAAACATGCTGATTTGTAATAGCACTGAAATCCAAATTCTAATATCAACTCCAATAGCTAAAAGACTAATGGTACTTGTCTTTTACAGAACCAAAGGGATGGAAGCAAGGATGCTCAAGAAGGCAGCAAACCAAGATTTGAAAGTTAGTCACCTTTGGCATCAGCTTCTGTTTTCCTTTTTCTGCAAGCAATCATGTTCTTGTCAAATTCCAAGAGCTTTATTTTGAAATTTAAAAGTTTATTAGTGTGAATTTAAAAGATTATTAAGAGTAATTATTGGCAATTTAAATTTTAAAGTTATAAGTGTTAAGAAATTAATATGTATATTAATTTCAAACTTTGTATTTTGAAATTTTTTTTTATATAATAAGAATTTAAGTTAATGAGAATTACAAGCAATTATTTGGCATTTCAAATGTTCTTGCTTTTCTTCCCTGTGTCCTCTTATTTAACCACTAGAAAGCTTGCTTCATTAGCAAGCCATTGATTCCTACATAGCAAAAAAAACAAACCATTAACTAAAGCAAATATCAAGCCTAACAGTTGTACTAGAGTCATAAGACCCTTTGTGACCTATAAAGTGTGTGTTAAAACATTCTAAGCATCTGTATGATAAAGTATCTTAAACATGCAAAAAGCAAACTTATGGCACCAATGGTTTTTCTTCCTTGCCACCACCTAGGTTCATTAGTAATAACTATATCTAATGGATTATAAGGACAAAGGCTTGCTGGAGGACTTTTAACCTTTGGGAAGCAACTGAAAAAAGCACAGGACTTGCTCCCCTTCCTGCAAATCCTACCTTTACTTAATTAAAACATCACATTAAGTAAGAATCAAAATAGTATAAAGTTCTCTTCTACATCCATATTGCAATCATAAAGCCAATCTTCAACATAATTGTGGCTGTGACACTATAAATTAAAGGCAAAGTATGGGGATAGCAAAAAGGCTAAAACTATGCTGTTGTTAAATCTAATAAGGGAATTTGTATTTTTAAAAAGAAAGGAGTCATAAACCATTATAAATTATGGTAACAGATTACTCAAAGTAGGTAATTAGATTTGGGTGGTTGGGGAAAACTTATAAGACAGAAATGTGGTCCAAAAGGTACTTGTAAATATTCTAAAAAGATTTGAAGTAAAAATTTCATTTCTAAAAGACTCAAAAGATCTCGTCACCATTTCTTTTAGTCATCTGATTAGTGCACTTCAAGATTAGGAGCAAAGAAGACTCCTAAGGTAAGAAAAAACAATTAAAGGTACCTTGTAGGTCACTTACCACTAGAAACTAAGGTAGGAAAAAACCAAGTGGCAAACAATAGGAAAAGTCCAATAAAGCTAATAAGACTGTAGGAAAAAAGTAGTATGCTCCTTATATGCATTGCAAAAAGACAAATCTTTTGTCTAAAACATGCTAAAAGAGATCTAATATTGTTTGCAACAAAAAAAAGGCATTTAGAAAGAATTTAATAGTATAAAGGCAAGTAATCTTAACATTAAGAGAGGGCGTAATAAGTCAAGCAGAAGGCACAACTAATATATAAAGTTCAATCTATAGATGAGCAACCTTTTATTGTAGCATCTAGCACTAACCTAGCTAATCTTGAAACTTAGTTAGTGGATAATGAATATACAAACCACATGTCACCTATTCTTAAAGTATTTAATACCTTAGACAAATCTTTTAAATCAAAAGTAAGGATTACAATGGTTAGTTACTCCAAATGTATGGAAAAAAAAAAAGCAAATATTATCCATAGAACCTCAGGTAATAAAGTCATTACAAATGTTTTATTTGTTTTACATGTTTGCCTTAATTTGTTGAGTGTTAGTCAACTCATAAAAAATGGTTTTTCCTTACTATTTAAAGACCATACATGTGTTATATGTGATTTAAATGGTATCAAACTGATCACAGTGCCTATGATTAAAAAAAGCTTTTATTTAAATACTAACAAAATGTAGCATCTAGCCTTATTTATAGCCATTAACAATGCCACTTTATGGTACAGAAGACTTAGTCATTTTCATTGTGTAGGTTTATAATTTATTATGTTAGGATTTTAGGGTTTCTAGTTTAGGTTTAGGGTTTATTGTTCAATCTACCAAAACCCTAAAACCTAAAACCTTAAATCCTAACCTAAACCCTAAACCTAATTCAAGAAATCTTACACATGTACATAATAGAGTTAAAAAGGTGTTATTTGTACTATAAATTAGGAATTCAAACATTGAAAAACAAAAAGCCAACTTCTATTATAATTAAATTAGATCATACTAACAAACCTTGTAATACATGCTCAAAAGCATTTACAATCAATTCACTTAGATTTTTATAGACCAATGAAAACTTGTTCCATAAATGGTAGTAGGTACCACCTCACGTTTATAGATGATTTCTCAAGATATTACAGGATTTATTCTTTAAAAACCAAATTAGATATAGCAATCATCTTTTAAAGATTTAAAGTCTAGATAAAGAGATAGACTAACTATGCAAATCAAGTCAATAAAATTGATAGACTCTAAATACACATCAGTTTTATTCCAATCAATTTATGCTACCTTAAGAATCCAACATCAATTCACAGTATCATACTTACCTTAACAAAATAAGGTAAGTGAAAGGAAGAACAAAACAATTATCGAAATGACATGATATCTTCTAGCTAAAAAACATCTGCTTAAAACCTTATAGGTAAAAGGTGCAACGACAATTTTGTACTTGTCAAACAGGCTATCTTTTAAGACCTTGTCAAATTCTACACCATATCAGACTTGGTATATTAGTAAACCATCACTTAACTACCTAAAAATATTTGGTTACATTATTATGTTCATGTGGTTAAGTCTAAAAGGAGTAAGCTAGATCATAAAGCCTTAGTAATAATGTTTATTGGCTACATTAATATGCCAAGCAACTATAAAGTCTATGACATTATTGTAAATAAAATTTCTATTAGTAGGAATCTTACATTTGATGAAGAGGTAAGATGAAATTGGCAAAACTTTAATGTTGAATATGCTATAAAATAAAGCTATATCCATCAGAATGACAATACTCAAAATCAAGTAGTATGCTTGATAATGTAAATGATCTTTCAATCAAACAAATAAGATTACTAATTAATGCTTATCATAAAAGCTATGTGGCTGAGCTAGATCCCATTAGCTATCAAGAAGCATTACAACATACAGCTTGAAAAGCTATAATAAGGAAATAATGAGGTCTATTCATAAAAATCAAATATGAACCTTAGTTTCTAAACCTGCAAAAAAAAAAAAATCATAACTATGAAATAGATATACAAAACCAAGTACAATGTAGATTAAATTGTTAATAAATTAAAGGCTAAACTTGTAACAAAGGACTTCACTCAACAGACAAGAGTGAATTATAGTGGCACTTTTACCCAAATGCCAAGGTTTAACACCATAAAACTACTACTTATAGTTATTACTTAACAAAAATGGCTTATACATCACTTAAATGTCAAGTTTGCATTTCTAAATAATGACCTTCAAGAGCATGTTCATGTCAACCAACTAAAAGGATTTATCAAACCAAGTGAAGAACACAAAGTTTACTTTTTAAAAAGGCTTTGTATGGATTAAAGCAAACTCTCAAAGCTTAATACTCAAAGATCCATGAGTACCTAACAAATATAGGTTCTCAAGAAGTTACAATGATGTCACTCTTTATGTAAATAAAGAGAAAAGAATTTTTCTATATGTTTTTGTGTGTATAGATGATTTAATGGTGATTGAAAAATCACTAAATCTTATATCTTAGTTCAAAAAGAGACATGTCAAACCTTGGCAACATAACTTACTTCTTAAGATTGGAAATTCAACAAATTGAAAATGGCATCCTAATATATTAGGCCATATATGTAAATTAAATGTTATAGAAGTTTAGTATGCTAAATTGCAAGAGCTTTGATACCCTTTTGCCATCTAGAAGCAAGTTCACTAAGCTAAATGAATCTTTAAAGGTAAATGAGACTCAATTCAAAAGCCTCATTATATGTCTTCGATACTTTTGCCATTAAACCAAACATCATGTTTTCAATAAGCTTAAAGTCTAGGTTCATAAATTCACCATATGAAACTCATTTCAAAGTTTCAAAAGGATCTTAAGATATATCAAGGGAATTATAGATTTGGGAGTAATGTTCATAAAAAAATGCAGTAAATTAATTGGTTGGCTTTTCTAACAATGATTAAGTAAGATCACCTTTAAACATAAAGAGTACATTAAGTCCTGTGTTCTCCTTTGGATTAGGCATCTTCAATTGGAATTCTAAGAAGTAAAATACATTGGCATAATCAACAACTAAGACTAAATACATTGCAGCAACCTTAGAAGCTAACCATGAAATTTGGATTAGGAAAGCTTATATTAATCCTAAGATCAAGGAAACAAAGCCTACTTTTATCTTCTGTGATGATCAATCTACCATTGTTATCTCCAATAACCCTATGTAGCATGGAAAAATAAAACATTTGAATGTTAAGCAACATTTTGTATACGAGACAAAAGAAGTTGGTGAAGTAAAACTGGTGTATTGTATCACTAAAGACTAACTAGCTGATATCCTAACCAAGAAACTACCAAAATTAAGGTTTAAAGACTTAAGGGCTACTATTAATATGCAAAACAAAAGCACTAAGGAAGAGTGAAAGACTAATGGTACTTTTTTTTTTGCATAACCCAAAAGAGAAGCAAAGATGGTCAAAAAGGCAACAAACCAAGATTTGTTAAGTTTGTTACCTTTTGCATTAGTTTCTATCTTCTCCTACAAGCAATTATATTCCTATCAAGTTAAAGAAGTTTTATTTTAAAATTTAAAAGCTTATTAGTATGAATTTGAAAGATAATTATGAGTAATTATATGTAATTTAAATTGTAAAATTATAAGTGTTAAAAAATTGAATATTAATTTCAAATTTTATATTTTAAAAATCCTCTTATTCGAAGAGAATCTAAGTTAATAACAAGTACAAGCAGTTATCTAGCATATCAAATTTCCTTGCTTTCTTCCTCGTGCCCTCTAGTTTAACTCTCAAAAAAAGCATGCAAGCCATTGATTCCTACATATCAAAAAAAAAAAAAAAAAACAGAACCATTAACCAAACTTGCAAATATCAAACACAACAGTAGCACAGTCTACACTGCACAACTGATGGCGTAAACCAGTGCAACAAGCCACGGACAATATAAATTATTTTGCACTTTCACGGTTTTGCATGGACTACCACTCTATACTAGTCGCTCAGCAAGACAGTTATTATTATTATTATTATTGCATATCGAAAGGGGCTTATTTACCGCCTAGATGCAGAAAAAATTATTTTTATAATTTCCTTGGTAACGCAGGACAGGATCATTCTCAAGGCCTTTGGCAAAAGATATGCGGGTTCCTGCAACATCCTAGCCTTCCTTCCCTGTTGGTGGCAGTTATCTTCCGCAGCCTTGATTCGGTCTCATATGCTCAGCGGCTTAAGTGTCAAAAGATCATATAGGATTCACCAAGAATAAGCCAACATGGGATACAGAGAAGATGACCGATGGCATCCGCAACTGGATTTCTGGCGCTGGCTACGTCTTTGGCGGGCATGACAGTTACTTGGGAGGAGCAGTTGCTTGCTGTTAGTTGGTTAGTAGTATTTGGGCGGCAAATAATTGTATTATAGCCTGACCGTTGGATCGTTAATTCTGATTTGGTTGCAATCAGAGTATTAACACATTGTCCATGGTATGATTAGAGATCATGATAAAAAATATAAAGAATTCCACCCTTTTCTTTCTGTCTCCTTCTCCCTCATTTTCTTGTTTTCTCTCTATCCCCTTCCCCTCTCTAAACCCAATAACCCTTCTAAAACCCCTTCACTTCCTTCACTATCATAACCCTTAATCTCAACTCTCTCTCTCTCTCTCTCTCTGAGCCCGAAATTCCAAGAAAAGCTTGACAAAAGAGATACCCTGAAAAGATTTAGCAAAATCTTCCACTGAAACCTACTGCAAAGATTCGCGGCAAGAAACCATGCCATGAACCCTCCAAGGCAGCAAGAAAGGAACACTGTTCCTCGTAAATCCAAGGTTGATCAGCTTCCTTGGGACCAACAATCTCTGAGAGTTAGGGAACCTGTATCTGCCTCGGAAATAAAGGAGATCAAGAATTTTGTTGATAAGCTGACCACCGATGTGAAGTTTGAGATCCAGTTCTTGAAGGACATTCTTAATTATCACTCCAGCAATAATGAGTACCCTTTCAAAAGTTCTCAAGCTTTGGAAGATTTCACAAAGACATGGATCGGACTGAATATCTCTAAACCAGAAATGATGGCACTGATAAACAAACTGAAAGAAAAGTATTGGAAAAGGGTTAAAAAGTATGATGAAGACTTGCTTTCTCTGCAAGGTGATGAAGATGAAGCTTTTGCATTTGGAGAAGGGATATGGGGTCTTGACAATGACAAAGAGTATGCTGATGATGAAATTGGAAAGAATACTAACCAGGAGAGTCAGGAGGAGGGTCCTGGAATTGGGCAAGGTCAAGATCGCAATGTGTAATCATACATGAGCAGTCTTTGAATTTCATCTCAGCTTTCGGTGTCAAGATGTTTACAAGTACCGTCTCCGTAGGTTTGTTTGAGTTAGATAGGAAATAGAAGAAGTTGGGCAGCATGACATTGCACTGGAAGGTGCGGATCTTTTTCTTGCAGCAAGTGGAGCTCCTTTATGCAGAGTCAAAGGAGTGCTGATCTTGCTGGATGCAGGCAAATTTTCAACTCAGACGTATTCAATTCAATAATGGTTTCCATCCTTTCCTGTACTTTTTTATTTTTGTGCAAAGAGTTCATTGCATCTGCATTAGGACCTCCAATTCTTTTTCTTCTGCATTACTACATTAGTCAGTTCATTCAGCAGAATTGGGAGCCCAGTAATTGGTACTCTCATGTATATTGTCATGAATAGTGGAATACTAGCCAATGCTTTTTTCTTGGTCAATCTGTTAAATATCTATTAAAATCTACTTGTCCTTAATTTCGAGCTTTATTACATGCCAAAAAAAGATAAGGTTTTGAAAATTTATTCCTTCTGTTTTAATTATTTAATGTATAGCGCTCTGTAGCATAACTTGCAGAATTCTGTACGTCCTCTTCAATCTGTAATTTGAATAAGACTCCATAAAGCTGCAAAGCTTTTGTCCGATGTGCTCAAGTTCACCTCTTTTGCATCAGAGGTTGAGTTAGTGAATAGTTTATTATTCTTTCAAGCATTGTAATCCTCATTCAAATGTATCATTGTTAGGAAAAATTTGTCGACTGATATGCATTGTGAACCATATTAAATTTGGCATGTTAGTAGCAGGCATATTGCTGACAGAACTATTACGCACTCATTAATCAAACTTTTGTAAATAACAGAGATGCACCAGAATTGATTAATAGGAATATAAGTAACCACTTCCCTGGAGTCTTTTATGAGACAAATGGGGTTACTTCATGTATGCCCATTTCTCCGGATGGTGAAGAGGAGGACTGAACTGACTGTGCCCAACCTTGAAAAACCGTTTGGTGGCTACTGGGAATTGAATGGGCCAGGTATCATCGGGTACTTCTCTGAGCGATGCAGTTGGCAATTCATGTTACCTTTTCATAAGAAGCGTATCGGTGAAGGAGACAGAGACTTGTCTTGTCTCCTATTCTATAATGGTTGAATTAGTGATGTGAGCTTTTGAACAATCAACAATTTCTTGAAAAAAACTGCGACTTTGTGAACTTTCTCATTTTAATCCTAAAACTGCTGGAAATCTAATGAAAATGATTGAGAGGGAAGCTAATGTTGCTGCAACTCTCCACTACTGATTTAATTTTAAGTGAAATTTATGCATTATTCCAGATTGCTAGTTTGGCCTGTTTGTTGTTCACATACTTGAACCTAGGCAAGGTTTTTGTCAAAGCTTCAGCCAACTGAACTTGTAATTTGTTGTGCTTCTCAAAGGCGTCATTTTAAGTCTCTTTGTGACCGAAGAACCTTGCTGCTTCTTAACAGCTCACAAATTCGGGAATAGCTATCTTACATCTTCGAAAAGATAGAGATAGTTTTGGAGCATTTACGGACCAAAAAAGTGGACAATTTCTATGAGTATTATAAACTAATTCAACTTGGTATTACAGAATTCAACCTACAAGAATTTTCCAAACTCTACCATTCATTTTAACTTGATAAGGAACTACCTGTGTGTGTCAAACAAGCTGACTTGTATAACCCAGAAACCTAAATTCTAATATCAACAGCGCACTAGCACACTCTTCACTGCACAACTGAAGGTGTAAACCAGTACACCGAGCCACGGACAGCTTGCTCTTTGACTTCAACACATATATCAAAGGGAACTCATTTCAATATGGCCGTCAAAAGATCACACTTTCCAGACTTTTTCTCTCTTTCCTTTTTTTTTTTTTTTCTCCAATTGAGCGGGTTAGAGTGCATTGTGGCAAAGATTGAAATGAAAAAGGAAAGGGCAGTTTTAACCCACTTAGGAAAAAGTCTCTCAATACAGGAGACTCCTACCCGGCCCTTGAGGCTCCCACATTGTGAGTTTGAGGAAGGGCCAAGTGTACCTACTCAATTATGTACAATACTTGGGACAACAAACACATTTAACCCAATTTTTGCTCTAACCAACTTCGTGGGGTTGTATGGACTAGCACCGTATATTAGTCGTTCAACATGATAAAATTGTCATAATGTTAAGGGGCTTGTTCACCCACCAGATGCAGAAAAAATTGTTTTTCTAATTTCTTGAGTGGTGCAAGACAGGAATATACTCCACTGCATTGGCAAAGGATATTAGGTCCTGCAACATCCTTGCCGTCATTCTTGTATCAGTTATATTCAGCTCCCGATTCACTCAGAGGCTTAAGTACCCAAAAGATCGAAGAGCGTTAACTAAAAGTGATACGAGAAGTGGAGAGAGTTCATGTTCAAATCATATAGGATACACCAGGATTAAGCTAGGAGGGGATACGGAGGGACTGACCGATCGCATTTGGCGGGAAAGACAGTTATGTAATGTTGCTTGCTGTTAGTTAGTTAGGATTGGGGAGGGAAATAATTGTGTTATAGCTTGACCATTGGATCATTAATCATTGGATAGTTCTGATTTTGGTTGCACTTAGAGTATGAACACATTTGGCATTCCATGATTAGCAATCAAGATCAATAACATCCAGAATTGCCTCTCCTCTCTTTCTCTCATTTTCTGTCATTTTCCTTCGTTTCCTGGTTTGCTGTATCCAACTAGCACATCAAACCACACCAGATTCCTAGCTGATGGGTGCCTTTTCGTTACTCTTCAAATCAACTCCAGCTGCTAATTAAATAAACAAAATCTCCTTTGCTTTCATCCTTGAACCCCTCTAAAACCCTCCATCTTTCCCTTCACTCTCTTAACTCTCAATCTCAACTCTTTCTGTAAGCCCAGAAAGTCTAGAAAAGCTTGACAAAAGATAAAACATTCTGAAAGATTCAACAACAATCTTCCGTCAAAACTACAGCAAAGATCCGCAGCAGGAAACCACCCCATGGACCCTCCAGTGAAGCAAGAAAGGGACGCTGATCCTCAGAAATCAAAGGATGACGAGCTTTCTTCGGACCAAGAACCTGCCTCGGAAAGAGAGGAGATCAATAATTTTGTTGAGAAGCTGACCACTGATGTGAAGTTTGAGGTCTTGTTCTTGGCGGACATGATAAATTACCAAGGCAACAGCAACAAAGAGTACCCTTTCAAGAGTTTGGAAGCCTTGGAAGATTTCACACAGAATTGGATCCGAATGAATATCCCTAAAATGGAAATGCTAACGCGGTTAACTAAACTGAAAGAGAATTACAAGAGAAGGGCAAAACAGAGAGATGAAAACTTGATTCCCCTGGAAGATGATGACAATGAAGCATTGCTGTTTGGAACAGCGATATGGGGTTCCGAGACAGAAGATGAGTACTCTGCTGATGAAGTCAAGAATACAAAGGAGAAGAGTCAGGGGGAGGCAAGTGGAACTGGGCAAGATCAAGATCCCATTGTGTAAAACATAAATGATAAACGTCTTTGAATTTGATGCTAGCTTCTGAGGTAAACATGTTGCCAAGTAGGGTCTCTGTAGGTTGGTTTTCAGTTGGGGAAATATAAGAAGTTAGGTAGTATGCAGATTGCGATGCAAGGTACGGATCTTTTTCTAGTGGCAACTGGATTTGCTTTATGCACGGTCAAAGGCAGTGCTGGATGCAGTCATATCATCATCTCTCAGGTTTTCAATTCAATAATGGCTTCCATTGTTTCCTGTTCTTTTTGTGCAAAGAGTTCGTTATATTAGTATTAGGACCTCAAATTCTTTTTCTTCTGCATTATTGTGTCAGTCCGCTGTTCATTAGGCAGAATTTGGAGCCCTGTACATTGTCATGAAATAATGGAATACAAACATTGCATTTCTTGGTTCAATCTCTTAAATATGTGTTGAAATCTACTTTATCTTAATTTAAAACTTTATTACTTGCCAAAGATAGAGATAGTTCTAGAAAATATACCTTCTATTTTAATAACTCAATGGATGGATTTCTGTAATGCAACTGGCAGAAATTCTTTTCGTCCTCTTCGATTTGTAATTTGAATAAGACTCATGCCAGCAACTGCCGTATAGTTACAAAGCTTTTATTGGGTGTTCTCATGTTCTCTTTTGTGTCAGAGGTTGATTTAGTGAACAGTTTAGTAGCCTTTCAAGTTTTTTTATGTTAATTCTAATGTAGCATTGTTAAGGAGGATTTGGCAACTGATATGCATTGTTAGCTAGATTAAATTTGGCATGTTAATGTCTGATTTGAGGCCTTGAACTTGGAAACTGTCAACCAATTCACTGAATTGAGATTACTAATTTAAGAAAACTAGTGGCATTGCAGTTAAGCTACCATGAGGTGATGCACATGGAGTTCATGTGGGTCAGTTTAAATTAATGGCCTTTGATCATTGGTTCAAATTAAAAGAAGACGTGGTAGCCACCAACTGAAAGTTGCCAGGTGGTATCACGCATATTGCAGACAGACAGAACTGTCATGCACCCATTGATCAAACTTTTGTAAAATGTTATAACGCCCCTGAATTGATTATAATAGGAATACAAAGCAACGACTCTCCTAGAATCTTTTGCCAGGTAAATGGGATCACTTTGTACGCACGTCCCAGGTAAACGGCCAGTTTCTCTGGCTACTTATCATCCTCTACTTTTAGCCATCCAGTTGGTAGTTCATGTTGCAAGTGAATTAGTGAAGGAGACGGAAGTGTCTTCCATTCTGTCCAGGATTCTGTTGTTGGCAGTAGGAGATAAGGGAATGAAAGAGGCATCTGCTCCCAGAGAGCAGGATGCAATTATGGAAGAGCGGCGGTCCTGGAAAGAAATTGAAAGTGAGGGACGATGATGATCAGGAACTGGGCCCCTCAGGCTATAGGGTTACCCGTTCTTGATGTTGACGTCGATAACTGAGGGCTCTTTTGCGCTCCTTTTAATGTAGTAATGATGATGATGACGACGATCATTATTATTATTATTAGTATCCGTGTGCTTCTCATTGCCTAGAGATCACCTCTGCATGCAATGTGGCAGCCATGTCACATAGAATGACAGCCACATTTTTTGGATCGAGCATAGTATTATCATAGCTGTAAACGTCAATCTGGAACTGGAAAGCTGCTATCCTTTAAGGCAGCTCCAAATGTTTTAACTTGACTGCTCTATTCAGTCACAGTTAAGCCTAGCCATTGAACATAGTCCTCGATTGAGTTCTCACAGTTGCCAAGTTCGGAACAACGGTCACCAAACGTGTACACACGCACACTTCCCACACAATATCATGATTAATGATACACAAAAAACTATTGGCAATCACTCAAGTTTGATGATGAACCCATCTCAAGAGAATGATTGAACAGAAATGAAGAAAGCAGTTGCCCAAACAGACCAGTTAACATAAACTTTAATTACAATAAAACAGCACAATGGATCATGGCTACAAATTTGTTTCCTTCCGAAACACCAACCAACATCCATTGAAGCAACTTCCAAAGAATTTGTAATTCACATTAATGACACTAACTTAAGTCACATGTCTAAGCAATCAAACACTTTCCAAGCAAGAACACAGCTAATTTCAACCCAAATATAGAATCCCTAACAAATGTCCCAACCCTTACCATCATTATCACCCAACAAGAGAACAAAACGAAACCAAAGATTCTGTTCCCATCTTTAAAAAGGGTGTAAAATTCACTGCTTGAATTCTTTGTAAATGAAACAACCCACTTCAACCACAATCCATAGATCACTAAAATCCAATCACATAATCGCTAGCAATCAGAATTATGCTAAAAAAATAAAAAGGGAGGGGGCAAGAATAGACAAAGCAGGTGTGTACACAAAAAGGATAAAACCTTGGAACTAGTCATAATTATGGAGGAAGAATATTTGCACAAATCTTGCATTAATACAACTACAAGGCAGTTGATAAATATTCACATCAATAGGTAAAAATTTTAAACTAACTAAAACCTACAACTTCCACAAGGCAGAACAATAAAAGACTCACAAACAAACACTAATTCTGAAGCTAATGAAATAAACTAGAAAACACTAATAAAGCCTCATTGTGACGGCAAATGCATTGTCTCCTCTTAAGACATTTCCAATGAACAACATATTTTTAAGTTTTGTAATGGATGGATTCAGTTCATCATCAGCTGAGGCCTTAGAGGAGCCAGCCTTCTTAGGCAAAAGCAGGTTGTGAATGTTAGGCATGACACCTCCGTTGGCAATTGTAACATCCCCAAGAAGCTTGCTAAGCTCCTCGTCGTTCCTCACAGCAAGCTGGATGTGGCGTGGCACAATTCTCGTCTTCTTGTTGTCTCGGGCTGCATTTCCAGCCAACTCAAGTACCTGATATCACAAACAATTAACAGAACCATCAGACCCCCACATTCCCCCAACCCAACAACAACAGAACAATTTCAAGCAAATGGGACTCCAATCTCCAATTCAATTCAAAGATTCAGCGTTAGATCTGTGATAGCATGATCAATCTAAAGAGACTAAACTAAATACAGCGAACCCACAGTCCAAAACAGCACTTCGATCATTTATGAGAAACAGGAAGCAAACATAGCTAACCCTAGATCCACAAAACTCATAATTTACTTTAGCTATAAAGAGATTTCAATCGAGACAGAACTATACCTCAGCGGCGAGGTACTCGAGGACGGCGGCGAGGTATACAGGGGCACCGGCACCAACACGCTCGGCGTACTTGCCGGCCTTTAAGAACCTGGCGATACGGCCGACCGGGAACTGCAGGCCAGCCTTGCTGCTCCTCGACGTCGCTTTCTTTGAGGCTCCGGATCCTAAGGTTTTCCCTCTGCCCGCCATTGAAATCCCCGAACAAACCAAAAACAAGTAAATTCCTTAGCAAAGAGAAAGTTGCCAAAGAGAACGCCCCAGACAGAATGGCTGGCGAGGGGCAGGGCAACCGTGTTTGTGGTTATATAGGACTGTGGGATTTTGGATTGGTCCAATGGGAGTAAAGTACACGGATCGATAATTTCGGCCGTTGGATTCAAGAGATGAGAGCATCCGTGGAGATCGGGATCGATTGCCAAGCCTGATACATTTGTGAATTGACAAAGATGCCGCTAGCGGTTAACGGCGTTTTAATATTTAACAGAACTTTTGAAATTGGAATCTGATGAATCGTGACGACACCTCATAGCAGCACGACATGTCGTAGAAGAACTTGAGGAGTGACATCGTAAAGATTGCACAAGGTAAAAAAAGAAAATGAATTTTACTAAAAATAATACTACAAACGGAAAAAAATTGATAGCAACGCAATAGAAGCAACGTGGTGGGCGATGTGATATGGTGAAAATTTTATTAAATTATATATATATTGTTGAATAAATTACTTTTTCTTTATATACTTCTTATTGTATTATTATGTAATTAATTATTTTTCTGAAATAAAATTTAGAATTATTTTTTATGTATAAATAAATATAAAGGCTTAAATTACACTTACTAAAATTAAGATGCAAATAAAGTGTTTGAAATGCAATGTCAAATATATAAATTTATTATTTATTTAATTTTTTTTTTCAATTTTAGACCATCCTATCTTTTAATAGTGAGAACATATATTAGTCATGATGATGAAGACATGGAGAACAGTTATATCCTTTAGATAATTTGATACCCAAAAACAAAGAATCTAACCATTTTCATCTCAATGAATTCTTGTCAATCAACAACTTTACAATATTTAAATATATTATCTAAATGTTATATCTTACTAATATCAATAATAATTATAAGAAATTAAAAACATAATTTTTATATAAAATTTACTAAAAAATATAAATATTTCATAATCAAATTTGATTCATAGTTTAAAATCTAAGTTGAATTACTAATATTTAATTATCACATGATCGAAATAAAATTATATTGAAAATTACCTAATTTTTATAGTTCAAAATATTTTAGATTATGAAAACAATTTAGATTTTCTCTCTTTGTTGTTTTATCTCTCTTTTATTTATTTTTTTATACATAAGGAGCCCTATATATAGGAGTAGTTTAAAGTCTTTTAATTGCTCCCTTCCTATAACTAATTACCCACCTAATTTATCAAATTAGGTCAAACCAATTAATTTGTCATATGTAAATACTTAGACCTATAAATCATCTCCCACTTGCAAATAATAAGTTTCTTTAACCATGTATTTATTTGATTTTCTTAAAATTTTTTCATTCTTGGTAAATGTGACATGTAACTTGTAAACACATCAATATTTAAGAGCTTAAACTCTTAAACTATAGATCTATTAAGGAGTTACAACCTTTAAAGAAAAAATAAAAATTATAATTATGTTTCAAAATGACTCATATATCTATACTTACATTTAATTGTCATTAAATGACATAATTGGCTAATCAATAAATACATATGGTAGATATCCAATAACAATGGTCTTTTTGTCATATTTATAATTATTAGTGTTAATCTAACAACTTTCCTAGATATATTCAAAAGGTCAATCTTTTATGATTATAAATAACATGCTAACATAATGTCATTAAATTGACACCTCAAGATATAGTTGGAAATAACATAAGACAAAAAAAAATAGTATTACTTAAGGACTCACGTAATAAAAAAGTAGTTATAAATTATTTCACTTTCCATATTGATTAATTAGTACACATAGTATAAATCATGTAATATAATGAATTTTCTTCCATTCAAAGTACATGTCATTTTTACTTATTTTTTAATAAATTACCATACAAATCTTGATTTGATTGCTTTTGGTATTTAATTTGAGTTATTTAAGTACTTGCTCTTTGAGTGTCAAGCTGAAGTATCACATCTAACTTTTAACAAGTTTTATGGATAGCAAGCAAATGACATTGACCTTGCTTTTCATTTTGATTTCTAACGTCTTACCTTGACTCTTTCAAGGTAACCTATAATTTGAAGTGCAATTTCTCTATATCATTTCCATCACTCAAATAATCTTATCTTTACTTATTCTCTAAAGGTAAAAAAAGATTACTTATGTAAGTAAATTAATTTCAACCTTTGTAATATACCTTTTTAACAACATATTTGAACACTTAAATATGTGTTACTTACATATTTAATTATTATGTAATTCTACATTAACATTAACACATTACACTTTATACAAATTTATAAATATCTCATTAGTCTAATTTATTCATATCTGTACATATTTGCTCATTAATAAATATAACATCCTTTGACAATACTCATCATGTTCACAAAAATACATTTTTTGTTTTTTTTTTTTAAGTTTAAGTTTTGCTATTTATTAAAAGGTTATAAACAATAATAACTAACCTTAAAGCTATAAACTATTTAGATAAAATTTCTTACCTTCATTTAGCTTATAAAGTAGAAAATAGTGTAATTCAAGGTATAAGGTCAAAATATATAAAACACACTCTCTTAAGCATCTTATAAGCATCATATTTGTGAGTTTCTTCCTTGTATTATCATTAACCACGTAAGCTTTGACAACTAGTCATTCCTCTTATACAATAATACTTAATTGCAAAATTCCATTAATAGCTAATGGTCTTATTTTTTTTTTTTTTTTTTTTTGCATTACAAGCTTTTTAAATATTTGATTTTCATTATATTGTTTTTCTTTTTTAACATTTTGCAATTCTTAATTGCATAAAATATTGACTTAAAGCACTATTTTTTTCTTAAATTAATAATAATAATACATTAAATATAGGACCATTGCTTAAAGTCATTTATATATATAATGAAAATATGAGTCTAATATTATATCCTTGCAATTATCAGCTTATAGATATCAAAGTGAATTGATAGTAATAAAAATATAGTTTAAATTTCTTTTCAAATCGATCATTTTGTTTCTTTAATTAGATCATACTTATATACAGACTAATCAACATTAACAAATAAGTCCAATAATTTTTTTCTTATTTTAACTCTCAATCCTTTGTTACCTAATGACCTAATCTCTTATAGTAACATTAATACTCTTTTAAATTGATGTAATCAAGAAAAAATAATCAATATGATAGAATTTATTATCCACATAATTAAATCAACTATTTAAAAATTATAGTAAATTATATTAGTTTAAAGATAAAATCTTTCTAAACTTAAACACATAAGGAATCTTATACAAAAATTGAGTTTAAGTTTCTTTTCTTTATTATTTAGTCTCTTTTTTATTGTTTTCAGACATTGAGTAATTAGACACTAATATAAAACCTTTTATATAACATTGATTTAGAAAGTTTTTTAACTGTTTCCTTCTTATAATTGATTGTTCACTTAAGTTATTGGATCAAATACAAATACTCATACCTATCTTACCCCACTTTAACGAAGACATGATTAAAGAGAATTGACCTAAAATTAAGAATCCTTTGTGAGGTGATGGCATATGTTAGCCAGGGGTGTTGATTGCAATGGGGAGAGTTATACCCTTGACATAATATGATGAAAACAAAAAACCAACCTTGTATGCCTTATAAATCTAAAACAAAGACACAAAAAAAAAAAAAAAGATTGAGATAATAGATTTACAAAAATTCATCCCATTTTTACAGAATAATAAATGAATCATTAAAAAAAGTTACAAGGTGGTTAAATAAATAAATTGTGTTGTCAAAGCAAGTGATAAATTGTATTAACTTAATTAGTTAATGCTCTCAGATGCAATTAAATTCTCACCCTTTAAGTTTCCAAGGCAGTTTTGAATGTAAATACATAGAAATGGATCCCAGTGCCTCTAATGAACAATTATTGACTTTCCAACCAACACAAATATGAAATTATGTTCATCATCATTTAAATTATGAACCTAAATGGCTCGACTTTATTAGTCAAAGGATATGTTTACAATAAATAATTATGTGTAATCCAAATCAATGAATAATCTGAAACTAAATACTTTAAGGAAGCAAAGTAAAAGACTGAGCGGGTATGTGGCTCAATTGGGTCTCTTATCCCAGGCCTTAATTAAGGTATGCAAAACTTGATATTGGTCCTCTTGGCTTTTTGGAACTTAGCCACATGAGATTTTAAGGTTTGGTTAGATAAAAATTTAGATAGAAAGAGAAACATTGGAAAGAAAGTAAAAAAAAAATGAAAATTAAAAGAGTAAATAATTTTTTATTTTCTCTATATTTAGAAAATAATGACATCAAGAAAGAAAATTATAGATTTTATTAGAAAAGGGTGAAAATAAAAGGAAAGAAAATAATTTTTTGTAATATTAATTTAATTTTTTTAGTGAAAGTAATTAATATTAATATAATTCAAAAATACTTTAATTTGCAAATTATATAAAATTTGTATGTATAAGTTAAGGTTGAAAGAATTAAAATAGATTAACTAGTCAAATCAATAAAATCGATAATTAGTTTATATATTTTTATAATGCATCAAAATAAGAATTAATATAAAATTAATAAATTGATTGATTTAATCAAAAATCAGATAATTAGACCTGATATTTATATGTTGACCGATTTACTTAAAATAAATAATTCAAAATTACTCAAATTTTCAATTTTAATTATAAAAAATTATTTTTTTATTTGATGTTAAATACTAATTTTACCAATTCAAGTCTAATTAAACTAATTAAATCTTACACTTTTGAACTTTTCATTTTAATAATCAATCCATTTTTTAAAACATTAATATAAATTAAGTTTAAAGAAGTATGCATTGTCACGTATTTCTATATTAAAGAATTTAGTAGGACAGATGCATCTACAAGTTAAAAAGCTACATCAATTAACAAGTTGTATTATCTTCCTAAGAGTTAGCAGTTCCTTGGGTTTTTTGTTTCTTCTTATCATACTTGGTTTCTTTTATTTTATCTCACTATCAATTATAGTAGTTTTTAGGAGGCTATGATCTCAGCTTACTATTTTCAAGTACTTTAAAATAGATCATAAAGTTCAAATTGTGAACTTTCAACCTAAAATACTAAATTTAGAGTGTAATTATCGTTAAATTTAATAAAAAAATGATAAATAAGAAACTCAGTTCCTTAGCGAGAAGATCTCAGTGTAACGAGTGTACACTATCTAACTTTCACATTATCAAAAAAGAGGGAGATCATAGGTCATATAAATATAAGTATTGTACACTCTAATAAGTTACCTTTTGAAGAGAAATGGTTTGTGACATCAATCATGCAATACATTCAAGTAAGCATAAAACACAACATAAACACATTATGTCCCTTTTAAACCAAATGCTCTTCCTTGTGTCCCTCCAAACCAAAAAAAATAAAAAAAACACTAGAAGAGAGGAATCTGGAAGGTAAGCCTTTAATTCACGGGCTTCCAAGTTCTAGCAATCAACTCATTTATAGAGATACAAACCGAAATTTACAATACAATACGTTGAGATAATGTCGGAGTAATTTTTGTGCATCAGCTCCAGTAATAGACACCTCAATTAGCACAAAAACGAAAGGAAAGATGCCAACTCTTAGAACAATAAGACGTGGCTTCTATGATGATTTGACCTGAACCTAAAATAATTAGAAAGAATAGAGAAAGGTACTTCAATTCCTGAAGGCAAAAATTATTGGCAGGGTTCGGACGTCAAAGGCTATATATTGCAAACTAGAGCCCCAACACCAGATGATAAAGTATAATAATTTTGGATAAAAATTTGAAACCCATGCAGAGAGCTCCCCACACACACCTAAAAACATAAATCAGTACTTGAATAGAAATACCAAGCCAGACCCCTTTCAGCACAATAAATGAACAGCCGAAGTTAGAAAAAAAAAAAAAAAACTAATTTTGGAGCCTCAAGATAAACACTTGTGAACAAGGAAAACTTTAAATGGCTTTTGGATGATTAGATGAGGATAGCGTCAAGGGAGAGCGAAAGTAAAGGCACTGACCAAAAGAGTTGGCAAAGATTGAGAGGGAGCCATTGAGCTTTGAAGCACAGCCATGGGTATCATTTGCCCTCTTCCTCTTCTGCACTGGGCTAGAGCTAGGCTTATCAGCTTCGATGATGATCAAAAAAGTAAGGAGAGAATATCAGAAGCATTTACTGTTGTCGGAAAGCTTAACACTGGATTTTGCCAGACTTGGCTAAGCTAAAAAAGGTGATTTTCTTCCATTTCCAATTCCGAAGTATTAAATCACAAAAATCATTATGTGCATTTTAACCACCAAAGAAAACCATTAAAAAAAAACAAAGAAAGAAAGATAAAGAGGGGGCAGTTATGTTACACAAAATTATAAGGGACCATCTAGTCCTAACAGAAGCAGCATCAGAACTACAGCATGCCCTGATTCCCACCTAGTTCCTTTCCTTTTAAACTGGATGTGTACTTTTGAAGACAAGACAAAAACCAAGGGAATGTTACAAAATGACCAAACAGAAAAAAGCTGTCATCTAAACTTCGCAAGTGTCTATACTGTCAATGGATTCCTCTCTCCCATGGCGTTCAGAGACTGGAGTCTTCATTTCTACTTGGTCCATATCGACAGAAACATCATCTGTTATGGCAGAAAGAGACTTCCCGTGATGCTTCTTGTTGTTTCTCAATTTGACAATACGAGAAAGGACTTGCACGATGTCCCTGACAGAAGGCCGTTTTTTAGAGATGCGGCTGATGCACTTGTATGCAAGAGCTGCCACTTCATTGACTTCTTGAATGTTGAATTTTCCATCAAGACGTGAATCCACAATTTCTTCCCATCCAACTTTCCCCTCCGCATCCATTGCTGCCTGTTCATTACATCCGAAGTATTTTAAATGAAGACATAGATGTCAAGTTTTGAACAGTGAATCCACGTACCTACAGTCCTATGCACATACAATGTAAATGCTATCAGCTAGTGGCAAATTAAAGGCGGATCTCTCTCTATTAAGCAAATAACACACTGTAATATTCTGCCCAGTTGTGATTACTGTGTAGCAAAAAAAATGGTTTTTATTTCATCTACAGTCAGAGTTGAACATTTAGCTTGATTGTTGTAAAGGGATTTTTCTACAGAAGAAGCATTAGAAATTATTGGGCACAAACTCTAAGAAATAGCTGCCGCTGTACCTAGCCTAGTAATAAGATCTTATGCTTTCTCATATTACCTCCCAAATTTTCTTTCAAAGAAGCCAGAGTCTCTATCTCTTAATAAAAATGCTTTCAGCCTTGCCATTAGGTGATGCATAAATCATGCTTACACATCATACAATCTGCTGCAGAGGTATCAGTTTGAAGGAAAAGGCTATTTCAATTCCTTCAGTAGGTCTATTATGTCTAACAGAATAGTTGAGACAGAGAGAGGCTTACAAGCTCAACATATTCCATAAGTCCCTGTTGAGGATTTCTGCCAGCTATAAGTTCAAAGAGCAACACTCCATAGCTGTAGACATCACTCTTCTTTGTGAAGGTCCTCGTAGATATATACTCTGGATCAAGATATCCAAAAGTTCCTCGTATGTTAACTGCATGCCCATCTACAGTCTCTTCTCTTGAAAGCCCAAAATCAGCTACCTATTTGAACCAGTATAAAGGGCAATAAAAATGTTTTATGAGTTCTTAACCATTTGTTGGAGGAACAGACTTAGAAATAATCCCCTGCCATAAAAGAGGTTGACCTTATCCCAATACATAAAACAAGAATTACACAGAACTTAGTTGTATCTCCTTACTAGGCAAAGATTCAACAAGTCCCTAGGGACATACCCTGGCTCTCATGGAGTGATCCAACAAAATGTTGGATGATTTAATGTCCCGATGAATCACAGGAGGAACTGCCTGTTACAAAATAGGCGAAAAAGAATACAAATGGAATAAGAAGCAACTCTTGGAACTATTGAAGACAAGGACAGTATACACAAACACACAAAGGTACAAGGAAAATCCAAAGGAAATAAAAGCTTACCCCATCATGAAGATATTCCAAACCCCTTGCAACATCTAAAGCAATATGAACCCTCAAATCCCAGCTCAATGGTTCACAGTTTTTGCCTGAAGGAGAAATAATAACAAGCATGTCAATTCATACGTCCAATTCTATTTCTTTATAACTCTTGATTTCTATATCTCCAAATCATACCCAGTTGGCTGCACAAATGGAGCATGAAATGTTGATAGAAATGATGCTGTGATACAAATAAATGACCTCAAACCCAAACTCCAGACATTATTGAAACTATAGTGTAAAAATTTGCAAAAATTCTAGAAAATTTATAGCAGGCAGCTGGATTCAGCAATAAAACTCAACTTTTTAAAAAGCACTCTGTTTGTTCTTGCACTTCATTACCAGACATCAAAATGAAACATTGTATTAGAAATTTCTAACTTTATTAGTTCCAACCTTACTAGAAAGGATTGATTTGTTCACATGTTAATAAGCATAACAGGGACAGGTTCTTCAATTACTGAAATTTAACATAAGCCAGAGGTTTTCAAGTAATGCAAATACACAAAACCCAATCCCCACAGAAAGCGACTCCAATATGAACTTTTCAGATATCTAAACATGGCTTCCAGGATAAAAGCATTTGCTATATGCAAAAAGTTGGCAACATCTTACTGTACAAATGAGAAGCCAAGCTCCCTTTACTCATGTAGACATATACAAGTATATTTCGGCCTTTTTCAGCACAATATCCAACCAAATTCACAAGGTTTCGGTGATGCAATCTTCCCAGTAACATAACCTGAAAATGATTAGGCAATGAAAGATTTGAAGTCATTACCAATGTTGAATAAAGAAAACAATCAGTAAAAGGGCTACATAACAAAGCAATCTCTTGAGATAGGCAGCAGCTTCAGATTTTTATTTCCCCAAATAAATCCAGTTTGCAGTGTGCAAAACTTCCAGATTTTATCTTTCCTAACTATACTGAAACAGCTTGGATTATTCAAACCCAATCACGTGGTCCAAAATCCAACCAAACTAATGTTCAGGACCGTATGGAGAAATGGTTAAACCTGACTCAAGCCTTTAACTTCTCAATATCTTTCCTTCTGGTTCATTCATAAAAAGCACAGAAGGAGAAGCAAAAGAATTTTTGAGTACCAGAAAAACAAAAGGAATCCATTAAGAAGTCAGACTTGCACAACCACCTATGACACTGATTCAGAAACAAGACCTTCGAACATTCAAGATATGTTTTAAATTACAAACCAATGTGACTCAATATTGCATATGTGAACCTGACTCAAGTATTAAAGAAAAATACCTCTGCATGAAACTCTTTCTCCCCTTGCTTAGAACCAGTTGCAAGGACTTTAACCGCAACAGTCTCACCAGTTGACATTTGAGCTTTATAAACAGAACCAAAAGCCCCTTGTCCTATTAGTGTTGTAAAATTACAGGTTCCCTTCTGGAGATCTCTGCATGATGAAATCCAGAAAAATTTAGAACAACAGTGAGAAAAAGGAGAATTGTCATTGAAATTAACATCAACAACATATAAAAAGTTAATCAAATTTTTAATGAAATGACCAATGATGTTGCAACTCAAAATGCATGCAAGCTTTCTTTACCTCATCCAACACAATTAGGAGAGAGAGAAAATATATGTGAAATGCTCACCAGCTATATCTGTAAAATTCAGCATCTCAAACTCAAATCCTGGTATCCTTCTGAACAAACATAACGATGCTAAGCCTAATCAAAGTGGATAAAACTTTTACTTCGGTAATAAGATAGACTCCAGATTTAGTCATTGGCAATTTTATTTGAATTATAAATTCAGGTGATTTCAATCTTGAGACAATCCCACAATGGAAACTATAGTTACCCATTGAGCATTATCAAACATTTCTGGCATCAAACAAAATTTAGAATTGACCAAGAAGAAACCATAAGTTCTTAAATCAAAATAATTAAGAGCAACCCATTCAGTACCAATGAACCTCATCATGCTAACATTTTTTTTTTTTTTGGTGTGTGTATATTGGAATTAAATCCCACATTTTGTGGGAATTTGAGGGAGCTAGGTTCGAACCCCAACCTCCTCCCAAGAACTTTGCTCTTGTGGCTAATCAGACATCAAATTGTGCAATACAAAAAATCACAAAATAACAGGACAACAAGTTATACAAAAGGTTTGAAGGAAGACATACTTGTAAGAATACTCTGGTATTCCAGATGCCGACACCACATTACTCTTCTTAAACCCCTCAATCCAGAAGGGCAGACCATTGTGTCCAGCTTTCACAGGTGATTCAGGACCAATGGTGGAGTCTGATAAAATAGTACATGAATCGGCACCATTTGCTCGGATTGGTAAGGTTACTGCCCTCCTAGAGCTGCTGTTCCCTATCTGTGAGCGCTTTCTATGGTATCTAAGACAAAATAGTGCTAAAATAGCCAAAACCACTCCAATCACCACACCAATTGAAATCCCAATAATCAGGCCAGATGACTCCCCTTTCATCTCCTTGTTAGGATTTGTCTATTTGCTATTGGTCCATTGATTGAACTGAAATACAGATATAAAGTCAAATCATGCTCTTTCCACATTACACAGCAGTCATTAGAGATTAATTATGATGCATTTCAATAGTTGGTTCACGAAATGAATATTAGATATGAATATTGAATTTGATTAAGGATAACTAGAACTAAAACTTTTCCTTAACTAGCTTCCCAACATTCGCATTTAGATGTGAATATTGAATGGGAAACAGGATAACTAGAACTACTTTTCCTTAATGCTTCACAAACATCTTCTATTAATGAGAGACAGAGAGAGAGAGAGGAAAAAACTTCCTAAACATCAAAATATCAACAAAGCTGCTAAACTAACAAAATCAATTCAATCAAAATCCAATAATAGGAAAATGAATTACTTTATGACCCAAAAAAAAAAAAAGGAGAAAGCTTTAGCTTATAACCCCCATAAGAAAGAACGAAACTTTAGAAAAAGTAGAAAATCAACAAGGTAAAACAGATAATCCAGCAACCCCAGTTCGTAAACGTCAGACATAACTATGAACAAGATCTTCCGGCATGGTATATACCAAGAAATAACAGATTTGTAAACATGGGATTTTCAACGCCGTAATGGACCTTATGTTCCTAAATCAAACAAGTTATAGTAAAAAAAAAATTGGTCAACCATTCAACGCATGTACTATGATACAGTGTGGTCCCAAGAAAAAATTGAAGAAGGAAAAGAAAAACGCCACAAGAACCAATTGAATTTCTTTCCTTCCCTTTTCCAGCGTTTTCACGGCAACCGAGCAGTTTTGAAAGAAGAGGAGGAGATAAAAAAAAAAAAAAAAAAAAGAAAAAGAAGCGAAATCCCCAGATCGACTAAACTACGGAAAAAGGAGAACAACAACTCAAAAGCACCAAAAAAAGACAGAGAGAAAAGAAAAACATTCGAAGAAAATAACAACGTTAACACCCTGTTTGAACCCAAATTCAGAAACTTACCTAGTTACTGGTAATAAAAGCAGTTGATAACGAAGACAGTTACATGTTTCTTGGAAGCCAAAAACAGAGAAAGAAATAGAGAGAGAGACAGAGAGAGAGAGAAACTGAGAGAGTTGAGAGAAACAACCAAAAAAGAAAACAAAGAAATGGCGTTGATTTGGGCTCTCTGAGGTTTGAGGGATTTCAGGAAGACGAATCACAGAGAAAAATCAGAGGGAAAAAGTAAACGGAGAAAGGCCAAGACACGGTCAAGAATAAACAAAAAAAAATAATAATTAAAATACTGTGAGTGAGAGCAGGGGCAGAGCCACGTTATAATGAGTGGGCCCCCCTCCCACTCCAAAAGCCAATTTACACGTAATTTCGACAAAATTAAAGTTTCTCTCTCTTTTTTTTTTTTTTTTTTTTTACAAACTTTTGAGGCAGACAAAATTAAAGTCTTTGTCTCCACTCAATTTCATTTCTTGTCCCTATTTAAAATTTAAAATTTAAAATTACATGATCGACAAAAAAAACAATTCTATCAATATAAATTATGATTAAAATTTTCATCATTCTTTTATAATTTTTGAATAAATTATTTTATTATGTGTATTACCTATAAAACACATAAAATTAATTTTAAATAATTAATTACTCAACACAATTTGAATCATATCCACCTCTATATATATTAAGTGATTGGTATTTATTATTAGATTTATAATTTAAATAATTTTTAATTCAGTAATAAAATGAAAATTTATAAGATATATAAATAAAATATATATTTTTAATTAATGTGTAGGTTTCGTGGCGACAAAGTTCAATACAACAAAAAAATTGTTTTCTTTGTGATGGGAAAAACGCGATTAAGGGATAGAGAATTAATTTTTATTTATTTTTTTATTTTTTTTTGGGGGGGGGGGGGGGGGGTTAGGGGGGCCTTTCAATTTACTCATGTTTCGAGTGTAATACTAAATAATCTAAATCTTTTTTCCTCACGGAAATAAAAACGTAGGCAAGTAGTTCATCATCTTGATATTAGTTTATCATAATCCCTTATTTATTATTATTATGCACATCATCACAGAAATATTAGTCCAGAAAGTAAAAGATTACAATGCATATATATCACGTCACGTCAATCTTTAAAAAAAAAAAAAAAAAAAAAAAATGCAACCAATGTTCATCATCACGATCTTAAAAATATTTTCACTTGTTAAGCCATGCGCCACATAATGGACCACATCAACTCTTTTAAAATGGAATGGACACAATCATCTTTTAGAATATTTTCTGATTCAATTTAAAAAAAAAAAAAAAAACAAGTTGGTGTATGCAGGAGATGAAACCCCAGAGAAGGCAAGTGCATTTAGAGAGATAGAACATGTAGGGTTGGTGGGTGGGACTTCTAACAATGGAAAATGGTGTTTGCCTATTTTAAGAAAAGTGCAAAATGGTTGTGTGTATAGCGACCTGGCGCTTCTTGGGTAGGAAAATTGATACTTGTTTTGTGAACAACCAATAACCTAACACACACCTAACCTAATATGAATTAAAAGGATTCAGGCAGGTCACAGCCCCAGCCCCACCAGGATAATAATAATAATAATAATAAATATATATATTAATGTAATTTTAGTTAATGTCTCACTCACTTTAAACTTACATTTATTTGGATTTAGTATAAAATTAGATTGAATTTAATTTTTTGATTAAGATTAGAATTATAATTAATAAGACACTATCTAATTAAATTTCAAAATTTGTTAACTGCAAATCAATAAAAAATTTTAATTGATGAAAATCGAAATAAAATTGTCCTTTTAAGTTTATTAAAAATTGATTTAAAATAAAAAAATCATATGAGAGTATATTTAAATGTTTTTTTTTGTTTTGTGAAAACAAAACAAAATAAGAGTGAAACGTTAATTAGAATTTTTTTTTTTTCTAAAATTAAATCTCGGCGATCCCTTCCCGATACTCTTTACCTTGGAGTTAGAACAGAACCGGTCAGGCCTACAAGATCTCAACTTGATTTGTATTAGATGTTCTTTGACATTGAAGATCTGAATAATCCCTAGTGGAGGACAAGATACATTTGTAATCGTAGACAATGAATAAGAACTTTCAAGCGGTAGGCTAGCCACTGGTTTGGAAAATCCAAGCTCAATGCGGATTTACATTGCTCAACGTTGTAGACGAGCAGACGACGAGAGAAAAGGCAGCCCCAGACGACCCGAAAAGCCAACAGAAGAAGCCAATTGGGGCAGCTACAAGTTGAGGGAGGAGAATGGAAATTATTAAATGCATGGTTAAATGAATTTTTTTCACGAGAACTTGAAAGGAAGGGCCACTTACTGTCGGTCCGCACGTTTTACCCACCAACTCCATCAGCCAAAGCAAAAGATTAGATTAAGTGTTCTATCTTTGGTAGAAAGGGCAATGAAAACGATCAGATTGAGTAATTGGTGGATGGAAATTGGAACGGTCAGATGAACTCACCGAGGCTTAGAAAAAAAAAAAAAAGAGGCTTTAGAGGGCTAAGAAAAAAAACAAATGCGTTTGTCCCCCATTCCAACAACAGGATGATTGTTGAATTTTGGGTGTCATTGTTTTTTTTTTAATTTAAAAATCATAAATAAAATAATATTATCATAATTATGAATTATATATTTATCGTTCAAATTGTACATTAAATTAATTTAATTATACAACCAACGTTTATTATAATGTGGTGTCATACTTATAATGAATTTGTTTATACCGGAGGTCCAAGAAGTCATGTTCATCTAATACGTGGTCCCTCTGGTTCAATGCTCGAGACTGTGATCTTGTGCTTGAACTCGAGAATGGTTTTTTCTTTTTTTTTTTAAATAAACAAAAGGTGATGGAGAACGTCTCCAATGAGATTGCGTTTCCTACCTTAAAAGGGGGAAAACAACAATTACAAGAGTTTTTTTTTTTTTTTTCTTGTTAATCAATTCTTCGTTTGTTTTTTTTTTTTCTTTGAACAAGGACAACTTATATTTAGAGTGAACAGTCAAATCTCACCGCAATTCAAATGACATTTGGAAATGGCAAAAACCCTAATGGCCAAACAAGGATGCTTGATACGGAGTGGAATTCTCCCTTTGCTACATGGGAATTCTCATCGTGTCGTTTCATGGATGGCTATTGATTGCACTCACGTTAACTTGAACGCAAAGATAGGATTGCAATATTTAGGGCGGACATAAATTGTGAAGCAAGCAAAGGCTTTTTGCCCACTTGGGTCGAAGAATCAACGAGGAGGAGCATGTGCATTTGTTCTCTCGGACATTTAGTTGCACCATTTGCACTTTTCTGAGACATTGGGGACCCCCACCCCCAAGAGCCAAGTCAGACTGAGAGACCCGTTATACCGCTACAGGAAAAATAATAAAGCCATGATACACTGATTGGTTGCCTTCAACGGTGCCTCTCCGTTTCCTTAACAATCTCAACACAAAGTTAAACAAAGAGCTTAATGGTCCAAATTAAGTGGGAAAGACATTTCATGAAGCTATTAAAGGCTGAAGACTACTAGAGAATACGTAAAACCATGATAAAAGCCCAAATGCTTATGTCATTTTATAAATTTGGTTAAAAAAAAATTAAACAAGATACTATTTTCATTATGTTTTGTTGGTATATTAAAAAAATATTAATAAAAAGTCTTAATTGTTAAAATAAGAAATTACAAGACCTTATAATTCAAATTAATACTTAAGCGAAAAAGTTGTCGAAGAAAAAAATTATAGTAATAAAATGCATTTAATCATGCTTTTTTTAATAGTTTTAAAATCTTTACCATTATTCAAAATACAACAGACAAACAATAGTGCATTATCAATTGAATCAAGAAAATATGTATCTTGTAAATATGAGTACTATCTCATAATTTGATTACGCACTAACAAAAGAAAGGTACCAAAAAGTCATATGAACACAATTTTGAAATCTAAAAAATTTAATTTAGGTAATATAAAATATAATGGACCATATTAACTTAGGAATTTCTTTTTAAAATGGAATGGATAGAATCAAACTATATATGCATCCTTCCTAGTGTTATAGTTTAGAATATTTTTAAATTAAATTAAAAAAAAAAAGACTTTTGTGCATGTAAGATGTATAACCTTGGAAAGTTACAATTTTCAAAAATGTACAAATAGTTGGGTTTCTGCGAATTGACACTTAGTGGGTAATGATAAAGATCTTATAATAGGGCCCAAGGCTTCTGTTCCAATTCTACGTGACTTACCTTATTAACTCGTCAAATTTCATTTATTTTAGGAAATGTTTGATAAGGATTATATCAAGCTTACTAAGTTTTAGGCTTGACTTCCACTAGGTTTATTACTCATAAGTATGCTTGGGACTTAATATAATTTAACTTTAACTTAGTAGTAATAATAAACTTTCATGATTCTCACGACTTATGTCATTAATACTTGAAAATAGTGAGATTTACTACACTGAGTGTTAGATCTTAATTTTGATTCATTTTAGTATACATAATGATAATTCTCATGAGGGTGGATATTTGATATTTGTGCATGAATAACTCTTAACCCAATTTACCTAATATAAATGCAAAGACAATTAAAATGTAAGATCATAACACCATCAAACAATAAAATTAAGGTAAAAAGTATTACCTTCACATTAAAGAAAATAAAAATATTGCCAATGCACTAAATAAATATCATCTCCCATAAGTATCATAAACTTGTGACTTAATGACATTTATTTATTCTACATCAAATAAGTCAAAATCTAAATTTATAACTATCATAATTATTGAATTTTATTATATGGCTTCAATCATTGCCTCCTAAAAAAAATGCTACATACATATATTTATATATATATATATATATATATGATTAACTAGTAACATGTAAATTATGAGTTTCTCTTAGCTCGTATGGTAGAGTAACTGTACCATAAAAATACATGTTAATGAGGTTTTATTTAATGTCTAAATATTTTAATTTTAACTTTGCTAAACAAAAATCTCATTAACATGATAACTTTATTTTGTAGATTAAGAAATCAACTAAATATGATTATGTTAACAAGATAGTTGTCTTTAAAGTGAAACAAAATTGTTGGTTTCAATTGCTTTCTTTTAATCAATAATGTGAAGTGATTTGCAATATATGGTTTTAGCATTGAAAATACGTTTAATTTAAGTGAAGGGCATGCCACATTTGTAATCATAATAAAATAATTGTAAAAAATTAATTTTACCTACCATGTTAGTGAGCTTTTATAATTATATCTATTTTATTATTATTTTTTTAAATTCACATAACATATTAGTTCATTAGTTAAATTTATTCCATTAGGTTAGAAAGTGATTGCAATTATTTCTAATTTATTTATTTATTTTTAAACATTCACTTAACATGTTAGTTTGTTCATTAAAGTCAATTTACATTAAACATTTTTATTAAGTGTAACTATATGATAATTACTCATATGTCATATGTTAGGTATATCTTTCTTACTGGCACGTCATGAAATTTGCTTATGTGATTTTTTAATTTTAAAAAATATAAAAAATAATCTTTAAAAAGTATTATAAAATTTCTCCATCTTTTATAATATCTTTAAATATTATTTATTCTTTATTTTTTAAAAAAATTAGAACTTAAATCATATTAATAAATTTAATGATATAGTAATAATAAGAGGAATATACATTTGTCACATGGCATATGAATTATCACTACGTGACTGCATTTAACGAAAAATATTTACTATGAATCAAATTTAATTAACAAGTTAACATATTTGGAAATTTTTTTAAAAAATAAAATAAATATAATTATAAAAATTTTCTTTATACAGTGATTTGAATTTAATTAACAAGTTAATATATTGAATAAATTTTAAAAAAATAATAAAGTGAATATAATTATAAAAATATTCTAAAGTGATAAATAATTTTTTTAGACTTAAAATAATAATAACATCAATTAATGGAATAATAATGCTCAATCCCAACGAGGGCATTATACTGAGACATTGACTTGGCTTTCCACCTGTCAATGTCTTAGAAGAGCATACCAGAGCATACTCCAAAGGCGGGACCCCAATCGCTAAAAGTTGACCGAAAAGACCACCGGAAGCAGCAGTGGCGGCAGCCAGGAGCTGAGAAGCGTGGGAAAATGTTAAATGGAAGGTTTAAAGCAATGATTTCAAAAGAAGTTCTTTTGAAAGGAAAGGAAAGGCCAAATTAATGTTATTATTAGGTCACCCATTTTACTTTACCAACTTCACCGGCCAAAAGAGCAAAAGATCAGAATAATTTTTCTCTCCGGTACAAAGTACAAAGGGGAAAAGAAAAGAGTCAGATTGATTGATTGATTGCCTGAGGGAGAAATGAAACGGTCAAATGAACCCTTGAGTGGGCGTAGAAAAATGCATGCGTTTTTATGATATGTCTCTCTCAAAAAGTGTCGATTCGTGGGTTTTTATTTTTTAATATATAATTATAATTAATAATTAAGATTTTAAATAAATATTTTATATTATAATAATATAATGCATGCATGCATGCATGCTCTTGAGACATATCATAAAATGTGTAGTTAAACAAATAACATTTGCGATCATTAAAATTATGTTTTTTTTTTCTTCAAAATCTATGGTATCTTTGAGATATAAAAATAATGACGTATATGTAACAATTGTGTTATATATAATGTAACATAATAATTTTAAAATTTGAATTTCAGCTGAAATCAATTAGTTTAAGAATATATATATATATTGTCATTCTAATATTTATAGGTGGCGTTATTAATTAAATTTGCAAACAATACCCTGAGAGTTTATACGACGGAATCTCGACTAAATGATAATATTCACGGTCCGAGAATCTATGGAGCATGTGAGAAGCATATGGGGACCATGTGCATTCGTTCTCTCAGACATTTTTGACGTAGTTGCACCACTTTTCTGAGATATATGGGAATCAAGAGAAATAATGTCATGGTCCACTGGCTGGATGCTTCCAACGGTTTCGGTCCAATCCCTTGAATGAGGAAATGCTCAACAAGTGCTTTCATGGATGACAAAAAGCTTCTTTTTGTCATGTGGGGCAAGGCTAAGAAGAAGAACAATTGAGACGTGACTTCTAATGACCTTTGTCTCAGAGAATTTCCCAGTTTGGAAGAGGAAATTTTGCCTTGCAAACAACCTATTGGGGTGGACCATAGGTCATAGTGGATCAGTTGGATTGATCTTGGAGAAGACAAGAGCCTGATCCATCTTTGCTTTTCCGGGCCTACAGCGATGGTGTAAGCCCAAAGGCAAACAAGAAGCTTAGTCGTCCAAGACCATGGTGACAAAGGTAAACCCCAGAAGGAGCCAGTCTCTTCCTATTACTACACACACCAAGCAGCATTTTGGATTCCCATTTGCAGTCGCTTTCAATGTACCAGAAGAAAATAGAGGGCATTATCTCCCCGTTATTGTGGGCTGTACATATCCTTCTGATAAGAGAACAAAATTCAACAGCAACTAAATATAAAAAAGTAGGATCATATACAATATCTATCGCTTGACTGCTGCATGGTTTAAGCTTCAAACTGTTTAAGTGAACTGTGTATACATGTCCTTCCAACTGCATTTTCGATCTCTATTAGAAGTCGGGCTCATTATACATACTTTGCTGTCTTTGAAATTTCTTTAAGTTTTAACAAGTTAAAACAAAAATTGCGACAACAACCTAAGGGGCATTCTTCTTCTATGGATTCATGTTAAACAAAAAAATTAGGAGCTTCTATCATCTGATCAGAAGATTAGACCTGAAAATGCTTATGGCATGTAGCTTGACTAGTCCATTTGAAGCACCAAACAAGAATCTTGTTGCTGGTGCTTTACCTTGGATGCTATGCCGTCAATACACAGATGCCATGGAAGTAAACAAACAGATACGTTGCAGTTCGCATAAAAGCAGCATGTAGTCCTCCATTGCATTTGATCCATCTCCGTATCAACTTGCCAGAGGATTAACTTGGCCAACAAATGTCTTTGTCCATGTCTGCAAATAATGTTAAATAGTCTCTACCAAGGAAGCTACTGTATTTGAAGATTGTGGCCAGAATGGTGACAGTTGAACCACCTTCCCAACGATAATCAGTGTAGGTGAAACTAACTTTGCTAATGCAATTTTATCGGCAAGATCCTTCAGCCCAGCAAAGACCTACATTATTGCAGATAAAACTGTTACATTTGAAAGCAATATGCTAAAGCACGTGTGACCATTTGAAAAAAAGCAAAAGTGAAAATGATGCTATCTTCCTACTGTCTACTTCCCATATTAGTTGACTGCCATACTTACCACGCGTTGCTGGGGTGTGGTCCCTCGCTCCACTGCAGCAGCCGGTGTGCTTGCTGCCAGACCTTGGTTCATCAACTTGAATGCAAGAGAAGGGAGTGTTGACAAGCCCATATAAACTACTAAGGTTGAATCAGGGTCAGCTGCATTTTCTGCAACAAAGAGAGGGTCTGTTCCCCCTTTCATTGAGTGTCCTGTTAAAAATCTAACACTTTGTGCAATACCCCGGTGAGTCAATGGAATCCCAAGTTCTGCTGCAATCCCTGAGGCAGCAGTTATACCTGCATAGAAATGACCACAGTATCATGCCCACCCGTTACAGATGTGTTCTAGTTTACTAACCACAAAAAAGGGTAATGTGGAGGGAAGAAAATACCACACAACAACATGACCTTGTAAAAGTAGACAAGAGTAGTTGTTTTAGTGCAAGTATGGTACTGGACTGATTACACTCTAGATACAGCACAATATTTGATGGAGATCATGGCCTACAAATTTCCCTCACTCATCTTCCACAACCCAGTATTTTAAGGAAATTATGGCCACCAAGTTTCTCTCCTTTTTTTTTTTTTTTTTTTTTTTTTTTTTTTTTTAAATGATAGATCTTTGGAGATGGAAGTATAGAAAACCATACCCGGAATAACTCTCACTTGAATTCCTTGCTGTTGTAGAAAATCCATCTCCTCTCCGCCCCGTCCAAACACCTTTAAAACCCATGATGCATGTCACCAATAGTACAACTAGAATGAAAATCACATCGCACTTATAAGCTAATTTCAGTCACTACTTGGACAGGAACTCACTAGTGGATCCCCTCCCTTGAGTCTAACAACATTAGCCCCTGCTTCTGCAAAACTCAAAAGCAGCTGATGTATCTCCTCCTGCAAAGACACCATCCAAAAGGAATCTTTATCTCATTTGAACCAAATGCAACTTGCAAAACATCAACTCTAGCCTCAGGCAACATGTCTACAGTTTAACGGAAAATTATAAATTCCACTAAATTCAACAAGAAATGGGACCATGTCACAATGCCAGCTAAAATCAATAAAAACCTAAGTATCTAATTCCATCAGGCATGCATTGAAATTCTCAACTACCATAAGCCTTCAAAATGGACTTCAAATTAAGCTTTTGGACGATAAAGTAATCTTGAAATAATGTTTACCTGGGTTCTACTATGGTAGCCGGCAGTCTTGCCAACATAAAGCAATCTAGCGTCAGGGCCAATCAGATCCAAGACATCATGAGACACCAACCTATCGTACAACAAAAGATCAGCTTTCTGGATCACTCTCACCGCTTTCAACGTCAACAATTCCGGGTCTCCAGGCCCTGTCCCCACCAAGAACACATCCCCTGGTCCACATTTCTCTTCGCCACCATCTTCAGCACCACACCCACAAGTCAGCCTCTTCTCTTTAAGAACTTGGAGCAGCTTTCTCAACTCGGGCAGCTGCAAAGCGATGTCGTTTTGTCTGATGGAATCAGCGTCGGGCGGAAGAGGGCACGAGGAGGAGGAGGACGAATGGTATTGAAATTGGCTGGAGTATAGCCATTGGTCTCTCTGGTATCTTTCTACGGAATGCTTTTCTGTAAAGGGTGAAGTTCTGGACGGTAAACAGCAAACGGGGTTTGGATTAAAGGAGACGGAATTACTGAAATTGTGCGCAGACAAATACGAAGACAAGAAAGGTGGGAGCTTTACAAGAGCCACCATGGAGTAGGCAACGTTTTTTTTTCATGAACTGTTTGGGGGCTGCGCACGGCGGCCGGCACTTATGTAAGAGAGTTGGGGTTTTGGGCTCAGAGTAAACCTACTCGGACAAAACTACATTTGTTTGTCAAGTACAAATATAAGTTATATATAAGTAACGAGGTCGGCGGCGGAGATGCGTGTCCTTCCGTAGTTATACAGGGACACACTATGATTATGCGCACGTGAAGAGACCACGACCATAGAGAGAGAGAGAGAGAGAGAGAGAGAGAGAGAGGAGGGGGGAATTGACTTTTGGAAGTTCTGTCTTCGCCTCCAATCCAAGGTTTTGAAGCAGTGCGGTGTCCACAGGAAGGCTGGCTGCGGTTTAGGTGGACTTCAAGTTTTATTTTGATGTGAACATCGGTTCCAGGTAATTTATTTTATTATATAATTTATTACTTAATAAATTAATTTTTTTTATTTTGACGTGAACAAAAGATTATAAATTAAAAAAAATATATTGAGATAATAAATGTTTATGTACCAATCGAGATGCATCAAAATATCTTTGTGACAAAAAATAAAAAAATAAAAACTTGGAGAAGGTGACCCTTTGAGGAGACGAGGAGTCACATTTCTGACTTTACCCCCCGCTCCCCAAAGTTCGGGACGAGGAACTAAGAAGTAAAAATAAAAAAAATTTTGGAGTTAGGGGCTATGGCCATGTTTGACCTAACGGAGTTTTATTTTTATATTATTATTATTATTATTATTATTATATACGTAACAAAAATATTTTCTAGTTTTACGTCTGGATAATTCGGCATATTTTGTATTTTCTCATTTTTTTTACGACATGTCACACGACATATTAACACAAATTTCTGCGACAAACATTGCAACTTGAAAGTCTTACATAAAAAAAAAAAAAAGAAAATACAAAATTTTGTAATATTAACCTTAAATAAAATGAATAAAAGAAACAGGGCAATGGTATCGCGTGGCAAGAAAGAAACCGCCAAAGGGAGGGCAGGGGACAAATAAAAAAAAAAAAGAAAAAAGAAAACCAAAAATAAAGATAAAAAATGGGGGGGCCAAAGTTTTCAATTTTAATTTTGCCTCTTCCTTCCTCCGGTCAACAGCCGCGTTCCCTTTAGCTTATCTTGTTTCTTGCCTGCCCCCTTTTCTCAATCCAATTACTTATTAAAATTTGGCGACATTCTCCGGCCATAATTCCGGCGACGGCGAGCTAGGCGTGTGCATCTCACTTTTATCCGGTATTATAATCATGTGGCGATCAGGGTTCAGGAAATTCAACTTCCCCAATTCCCCCTTCTTGGTAATTGCATCTATCTGTCTATCTTGGCCTCCTGGTCCTCCTCCTCCAATCAGGGTTCAGGAAATTTTGCAATTTTCTTTTTTTTTGGGGGGGGGTGAAAAAGAATCAAACTTTGACTAATTAACTTTAAAATTTTCATCATTTCGGCCGTTTTGTTAATAGAAATCGATTAATTTCAATTGAAAAATTTCAGGTTGATTCTAAAGACGGATCCTTTTTAGCTTCCAGGTTGTTGGGTCATCATTTATTAGATGGTTTTGTGTCTGCTAGCGGAAGAAAATGTTCAACTTCTTGTGCAAAGTACTTGGAAGATTCTCCTAATGCTAATCCTGTTATTGCTTCTGATGATATGCTGATTGATTCGTATGGGAGGAAGCACTCTTACTTGAGAATTTCATTAACTGAACGGTGCAATCTACGTTGTCAGTACTGTATGCCGGCCGACGGGGTGGAGCTCACCTCTGGTCCTCAGTTGCTTTCCCATGACGAGATTATTCATTTGGCTGATCTTTTCGTAACTTCTGGAGTGCATAAAATTCGTTTGACTGGCGGGGAACCAACGATTAGGAAAGATATTGAAGATATATGCTTTCGGCTTGCTAGCTTGAAAGGACTGAAGACTTTGGCCATGACTACTAATGGGATTACTCTCTCAAGAAAACTTCCAAAACTCAAAGAATGTGGGGTTACGTCTATAAATATCAGCCTGGACACATTGGTCCCGGCCAAGTTTGAGTTTATCACCCGGCGCAAAGGGCTTGAAAGGGTTTTGGAGTCAATCGATGCTGCTCTCGATTGTGGCTACAATCCTGTCAAAGTTGGTTTCTTTCTCTTTGTTATTTTTCTCTTCAATGGTTGTTTCCTTTAGCACATTTCTTCGACATTTCCTCTCAAGCAATGCAATGTCATTTTCCTTGTTCTAGAATTTTTTGTATTTCATAAATCACTTGTTTATATTTTAGTTTTGGATGAATTGATGGCAGAGCATATTCAGGACAATGTCTCATGGGGTTACGTTATTATGAAGGACACTAGGGAGAGATGAGGGTGCAAATTAGAATTATGGAGGCATACCCCAGAGTCTTAAGTGTTTCAGGTTGAGTGCACAATGAAAGAATATTTGTAATTTTAGCAATTTTAGGAGTGTGATAGGGCATACAATTAGACTAAATGGTGCAGAAAACTCTCAATGCAACCAATTTGGTTATTTATGCTCTATTATTTAGAGGTAAATGTAGAAGAGGGTATTACTCATGGAATGAGGGCAGAATATCTATAATGGCATGTGCAACAAAGTTGTGTGATTGCAAAATTTCTAATATGTTGAAGAGTAAATTCTATCAAATTGCAATTGAATCAGCAATGTTGGATGGTAGTTTTTGTCAAGCTTCAGGAAACATATCCAAAAAAATGAAGGTAATGGAGATGAGAATGTTTAGATGGATTTGTGGCTGCTTTAGAAATGTCTGAATAAGATGTGAAGATATTTGTAGCAAGGCAGGTGATACCAATGGGGGGTAGTATTGTTTACTTTAGCTCAGTTATGTCTAACGTAGACCTACAAATGTTTCAATTAACAGGAGTGACCAAATCCAATTAGATGACGAGATGAGATAGATAAGATGACTTAAGCTGACTTGGGAATCTTTTGTTATTATAAAGGATCTAAAACAATTACATGTTACATCAAAATCAGTTAATAAAAATATGGAATGACAAGAAAGGATTCATGCAGCTGATTTCAATTAAATTTGAGACTATGGTTTTGATTGGTGTATTTGTTTATATTTTATGGCTTTTGACTTGCACCAAACTGAAATAGATTTTTTTTCCCTGTTTAACACACTTGTTTTTGTTAGGTGAACTGTGTTGTAATGCGTGGATTTAATGATGATGAGCTCTGTGATTTCGTAGAGTTGACTCATGACAAGCCAATCAATGTCCGGTTTATTGAGTTCATGCCCTTCGATGGGAATGTGTGGAATGTCCAAAAACTTGTGCCCTTCTCAGAAATGTGGGATACAGTGGTAAGGTAGAAATCTGACTGGTGATCCTGTGTTGATTTTCTTCGGTGTCTTTTCCAATATTCTCTCATTAGCTTATTGTGACTTAACAGGCAAAGCATTTTACAGAGATAAAAAGGCTGCAGGATCACCCATCAGATACGGCGAAAAACTTCATGATAAATGGGCACATTGGTACTGTTTCCTTTATCACATCAATGACCGAGCATTTGTGCTGGTTGCAACAGATTACGACTTTTAGCTGATGGGAACTTTAAAGTCTGCCTTTTCGGTCCTTCAGAGGTGAACATTTTCTTGCTTGTTATACTTGACCTGTATTTGCTACTGTAGTTTATTACTCCACTTGATCTGATTTCTGGTTTCCTGGCCTACTTATCTGATTTCTGATTGGTTCTTACCCATTGTTCCTATGCATGTGCATCTGTTGTTTTGCCTATATTTGCCAATTTCTTAACAATGCCTTGCTCACTTTGATCATGGTGATATGGGTGATGAAATATTTGAGTGGCTTGCATGCTCTATTTATGTTGATATTAGATGGTCATTTAGGTGAGGTTTGGCAACATCTATTTTGCTGAGTTTCAGCTTCTCTTCCCGCTCTGGTAAAGAAGTGGTAGGAAAGGTTTTGGTTTACCTTCTAGAGGTTCCTGGAAACAGGTGGTACTTCAACAAGTGTTATTTTTGTTCATAAGTTGTGGAAAGCTCCATGCATTTCTAGTTGGTGAAATAAATGTATGCAGTCTCTTAGCTATAGTTTCACTAGTTTTTTAGCCCTTTTATTTGGCACATCATTGGTTACAGCATTCTGATTGTAGCTATTACTGGAGCTTTACTGTTTGCAGGTTAGCTTAAGGGATCCCCTCCGTTATGGTGCAAATGAGCATGAGCTTAGGAAAATAATTGGTGCAGCGGTATGCTATTAGTAGTCCTTTCATCTGTATATTGCAGCATAAAAAATGATGTTAATGTTATCTGTCCTTGCTTCTTTCTCATCATCAATGTTATGATAAGATGAAGTAATGCATCTTTGTCCATGCGTCCTGTCAATTTCATCCATTTTGGTTTGTTGTTAAACTCCTTCCTCAAAGAGCTTCATGTCAGTGTCCAACCCATTGTTGCCAGATGAACACTTCCATTCATATTCTTCCAAGAAAGGGTTATTGAGACTTTTCTGTCATTGACAAAAACTACAGGATTAATTCCTTTAATACATGTTGATTGGAAAGTGATTGCATGAATTTCTCAAACAATTTGAAAGAGTTTTACAGATGGATATTGCATCGGTTCTCAATTTCCTTCACTTTCCCCATTTCTTTTGATATATTCCATGTTGGTTTCTTTTCAAGTTTTTTCAGTTTTTGAGGTTGTTGAAAAGGTGCTGGTTGCCTTTGATGGCGATGTTCTTCATTGTTTGTCCATTGGTTTTTCTTGTTTGGCCCAAGAATTTCTTTTCTGGCTTCAGGTCAAGAGGAAAAAAGCTTCACATGCTGGAATGTTCGATATTGCAAAAACGTCAAATAGACCTATGATACATATCGGTGGGTGAGGCTTGGAGCGTTCTTAGGCTATGCTTAGGTACCATGGTATGTCATATTTGAAGTCCAAATAATATGATTTTGTTCAATTATGCTCCTCTAGACTCCATGGGGTGGCAAATTTCGTGCATTCTTTTGACTTTGCCAAAGGGGCTTTTATATTGGCTGGATGCTATCTAAAGTAATGTGCATAGCAGTAGCACCATGTCATTATTTGTTCAGAAGACGGATGACTACAGTTGCAATATTAAAAGAACTGCTGGCCTGAACTGCTGAACCAAACAATAATTCAAGTTATTCCCTTTTGATCTCACTGTCATCTGGTAGAGACTTGACATGGTATTTCTTTGTCTGTTGCATTGTTCTTGGACTAGCCAGGGTGCAGAGGAAATGAAGCAAGTCAAAGCCACAGATATTTTAGCTTTGAGGGAACATGTGCTAAAGCAGTCAAAGAAGTCGTGATCGTGCTATTCTTTGCTCCTGGATTGGATACGTGGATTGCCAAAACTCACATCGACCCTTGTCACGGAACAATTTATATATATATGCATTTTCTGATTGAAGCTTGTATAGTCTCGACTGATGCAGTTGGGTTTGAGTGGGGGGACTGGCGTCAAATATGTTATCTTTCATCAATTACAATTGTATCCGAGTGTTTTGCTTCCTCGGCGGTGGGACTCTCTTGAGTGCAAAATGCATGCTGTGGCTTTGTACAATGAACCCCATTTCTAAGCTTACTGAAAGATGACATTCCTTCTCCTCAGCAACTCTGTCATTACCTCTTGGCCAGTTACAAACTCGTGTGTAAGTTTTGCAGCCCTTGGTGAACACTTCTGCTTCCAAAGCCCCTTTGTTTTTGGTTGAGGCATAGCCTTACAGTTGAACTAACTTTTTCTTTTGATTTTTTTTTTATCAATTTTAAATGTTTTAAATCCTTTTCAAATGAGTTTTTTTTTTTTTTTTATGGAAAGTAGTCCAACATATCACGAATTCCATATAATTGATGTAGATATTTAAAGATTTGATTATTTTTTTTTGTCTAAAATAGCATTTATTTGAAAAGAATTTTATTCAAGACTCTTATAAAGATTCAAAATAAAAAAAAATGAAAACTTATATTGTTAAATTCTATAAAAATGTAAAGACTTTGTGTTTTTTCTTTCATCTCTCTCAGCATAGGGACAGTCTGTAATGAACAAACGGGGCAGGAAACCGTTTCACAGGTGTTTATGTGCCGCCAAACAATTAGGCACTGCCTTTGCCTTTTCTTTTTTTTTTTTAAATCAATCCTTTGTATGATTTATGATTTTATAATATTACAGTCCTATTTGGAAATACTGAAATGTAAACGCATGTTTAGTGAAATTTCAAAATTAAAAAAAAAAAAAAGAAAGAAAGGTTCGAGCCATACCCCACTTTAAGTTGAAAATGTCAGTTCAACTTACTTACAGTCAGACAAAAGGCATCTACGTGGTGTCTTCTTGCGAATTATGCTATCACAATTGGTATGTGATTCAACAATTCTTCTATGGTCAAGGGTCTATAGTAATTCTATTACAATTAAGACTTTATTGTGCATTCCCTAGTTAGCATGGGAAGACAAAGGTCGTTTTTGACTCCTATCTAATTTTCAAGGATTCTTAGAAGATTACTGGACAATATGTTTATGGTAGGCATGAATGGGAAGAGATACAATTTCTACAAAAAATGAAGCCAAAACCTTTACTTAGCCTTACTCTTGATGGCCCCAAAGTCAAAGACGGTAGCTAGGCCTAAACTAAACAATTTTTGATCGCGCACCTTGAAAGAAAAAAATTAGTCGACATTTTCACATTAATTTTGTTGTCAACACAATGAGATGACGGTATATTGCTATAGATCATCTAATCATACAAATAATCATGGAATACAACGTATAAGAAGAATATATCAACATCTATGGCAGCCTCTAGTGAAGTGTGGGTGAAATAAGCTACTCGTTTGTTTCGTTACAACAAATAAAAGATTAAACAAGTAGCCAAGTAAGGAACCATGGAGACTTTATATATGAGAAAGTGATGCACATCCTTAATTTAAAATAAGAATTACTTGCATGTTTCTTATGCTCAAAATTCTTGTCCATATGGCTAAAAGAAATAGATGGGGCTTTTGAAATTGCTCCTTTATAGGATTTGTTAATTTTGTAATCTATCACCGAAAAAATATTATTCATTCTAAACTTCTAGGTCTGAATCTATTATATTAATTAAGTTGTTTGTTAGACCTACTTACTTTTTTTTTTTTTTTATGAGTATGATAAATTGATCCTATTAAACCACACATTTTTTTTTTAAAAAAATTTATTTTAGTTGGATTTCATTTAAAATTTTCATTTTCTCTTTGATATAGTATTAAATTAACTTAACTTACTTTTTACATAAGTTAAATTAAAAATTTACATCAATAAATATTTTATTTATGCCTTCTATCTATAGTGCGGAATAGTGATTAAGTTGTTGAGTTCTTAATTTTGATCATCACAAATGAAACACTTAAGTCGGTCTAACATGAAAATGACTCAAATCCCAAAACAAAAATGTTTTGGCAACATTTTACAAAACTTTTTTCCTACATAAGAGAAATGCTTTAGAAAAAAATGGAAAATTTTTCCTTTTAACATAACTTTTTATTTATTCAAAAAAGTGAAAAAAAAAAAAATACAAAAGATGATGGCAGTCCGGTCACTTCATGTTGAGGCTCCATGTAATCAGTATGGACCTCAAATTGATTGAGTTCCTAGTCCGAAATTTTGATTGCACTACTTCATGTCTGAATGTGCATGAGGGTAAGTTGATTTTATCCTCCACTGAGGTTGAATGGACGATGGTACTCTCATAAATGGAGTTGAGATCGAAAATTTCTTAGGGACGGATAAGGATGCTAAGAAGCAATTCAATTAGACAAAAAAAAATCAAGGATTGAACTATCCGACGATGAGTTTAAAGCCAAGTTCTTGCTTTATGTGGTAAGCACCGTGATTCACCTAGACACTTCACTTTACGATGTCAACTCAAGGTTAGTGGGCTTGTTGAAGGAGCTATCATTGTGCTAGAATTTGAACCGGGCTCAATACACCCTGGAAAGTTATGTTGAAGGAATTGGAAAATATCAAGGTAAGCAACATGCTGTTTATTAGACATGACACATAACTGGATGTGTCCTGTTGTTAGAGTTAATGCATGTAATGTAAATTAAGTGCTTAAGGTCATAGAAAATTGTTTGGAATTGATGTTTTCTTGTGTAAAAGAGGTTTTTCCAGTATTAACTGTTACCTTTTCTTTTCATGCAAACTTTGAACCTATCCCAGTTGTTTTTACTCGGGGCACTTGGCTGAGGGGCTGGGGAAAATTTCCCTTTATTTATGCAATGTTCCACATGTCATGGATTGGAATAATCACACCGTTAGCACCACTTTGGGAAATTTAGTCAAGATTTGGAGGATACAAATAGTCGGACGGTATAAAAGTATTATTTTTTTGTGCTTAGTTCAGCTTTGTGATGGTTTTAATGAAACAAGAAGAACAAAATTGCTTTTGTGGATAGTACAAAGGAGTTGTAATTCAAAAGAAAAAAATTATTAATTTCACAGCATTGTCTTCAAAATAAGTTTTTATCAAATTGCACGACATAATTTTATTATTTTATTATATCTTTTGTTTGCACTAAAAAAATTAATTAAGTATTTTTTTTAAAAAAAATTGGCATTCCTTTAACAGAAAAATTTAATAAAAATGTGTTAAAATGAAAGAAATTTGAATTTATATAATAAGTAGATTAATTGCCTTATGCATATATTTGTAAATTCATTTAAATGAGTCATTGAAATTAATGATAGCAATCTTCTTATGTGGTTAGGCTGTCACTTCCTTTTTGTCTGTGCTTACCCAATTATGCGTTTGTATGTTTGGAAAACATGATGTAATTCTTCGTAGGGTAGAGGATGTGTCATCATCACATCGTAGGTGTCTCTGTAAGTCACAAGAGAAGTCATTTACTTTAATAACTAAAAGAATCATTCTAATCTATTTATCTTACATGATGTTGTACTTGTTGTCTCCGCAGGTAGAAGATATTAGACTCAACAATTTGATGTGTAAATTGGACTCTTCACCCGATGAGTTCACAGCATTTAAGTCTGAGTTAAAGCCTCAGTTGACCACACTGAGGGACGAGTTAATGTATTGGATGACTACATCCAAAGATGAGAATGACTAGCTTGACTCCGATAAGGACCATAAGAGCTTAATCCCAACTAAGGGGTTTTGATTTCATAACTAATGATTTGGACATCATGATAGTGTAATCTAAAATCTAGACTAGGCTAAATAGGTTCCAGAAATTCTTTTCCTCGCTGTAATAGATTACAAGTAGGAAATCATGATTCGAGAGGGAGAAGTCAAGAATTCCATATGGAAGTCGAAAATTACATGAGAAATCCCTTATCATCTCTCGTCTAATATAAAAAAAGTATAATTCATAAGCCAAGGTTTCGTTGATTGTGTGTAGATGCAATTTGGATCATTATAACAAATATAAATTTACATTACATGTTAAAATATTAAATAAAAATATAAAATTATAGAAATATAAAGTGTAATAATAACAATAATAATAACAATAACAATAATAATAATAATAGAGAATAACACCAATAATAGCTAGACATTGAAATTTTTAAAATATTAATTTATATTTGAAAATTTTATTACAAATTATATTAGTTTGAGTTTATATCTGACATTTAAAGGTTTTGTAAATTTAATACTTCAAATTTTTCACTCAAAAGATCCACTTTAGTAGCAACTGAAGCGCATACATCCTAAGGTATTCAATTTACAAGTTTAAGGAGATTAGGAAGGTTGATAACTCTAGAAAGAGGCGTGCTTGTTTCTGCTCGAAAGAGAGTCTGCTTAGCTTGTTGCTCTCTTTCTTTCCTTTGGGGCTTGTTTCTAAAAGGCCGAATTATAAAGCCTTATATAGGGGAGAAAAAGAAAACAAAGGAGGCTGCCTAATTCAATTGACAAATTGGCTTTTCTCTTGTTTCAGTGGTCCCTCCCTCGGCAATTTGTTTCAATGATGTTGGGTTGCCTTTGACATTTAAAATGCCTACCTTTCTTTGACATTTCCTCTTGCCGTCTTCTTTTAGTGTTTACAAATGTCTGCACATTGAGATTTGGTAAGGCGGAATTTTGGGACACAAATTGTGCCGAGGCTTGAAGTCTAGCTCGAAATGATCTGACAAAAATTGAACTTAAAGTCTGAAGGTTCGAGTCAGGATAATGCAACAAACGTAAATCATGAATGCTTTCTAAGGATATGATCTAGCAGACCTAAAACTCAAAAGCCTGATAAGAGTGATCCAGCAAATATGTAACTTAAAGGCTTGCTAATAAAGATCCCGTAATCATAAAACGATGGCTTATTGTCGAAACTTCTCTTCTCGTTTTGATATACGTGGCCTAATAAGGAATATTGGAACTTCTCTACCTATTTCAACATGCATTGTCTAGTGAGAGCGACAAAAACTTTTTCGTAGTTTGCATTATGAGCATTGTAAATCATTATAATTTTGTACCATTTTTTTTGCTCCATCTTCTCATTTCCAGATTCTTAAATATTTATGTTCAAAGGTCCTACTCTAGGGGAGTTAGATAGATACAAGAGAAACACGCAAATGAACTTATTTTTACTCACATAGTTCGTAATCTCACCCACAAAGCTTTGTGAACCAAATAAAGATAGTATATATGATGCATACATGGATACATAATACTTTTACTTCTGCTATCAAAGATAGTACCCAAGGTAAACCCTTGTCTAGAGCCACACTTTATTTATGATTTGTTTATAGGTGTTCTTTTAGTTTGTACCCACTCATGGCTACGGTAACCCGAGCTTAAAGGGGTAGAGGATCCTTGAGCAAAGAGGCAACACAATCTCTGAGGATATAGGAGTTTGTGTAGCCATCACCGTCCTTGTAAAAAACATCCATTATTCGTGTGAGGTTCAGCATAAGCTGCAAAAGAGCCAGTGGAACTGGAGTTGGAGCCAAGCACTCTTCATTTATATCTTTCCACGAATATGCAATCTCTTGGTGAAAAACTTTTATGGCATCTTTTTCCGACACGCCATATTTTTTCATGTAACATTGGATTCCTGAAGCAACATGGTGTCTCTTTTGCTCAAACTGCAAATTCATGACCAAAATTAAGTTAGAAATTTTAGATTTGATAAAGTAATCAAGACTACTATTCAGATGTTAATTAATTACCTCGTGGGAGACTATGTCATTCAAGAATCTGCTAACAATCGATGAAGCTCTAATCATCTTTGGGAAATTGGACGCCCACTCAAAGGCCTCCTTCGTAGCAATTGGTCCCATGCCAGCAAAGGATGTGGCTGAAAGCACCGGGTAGCCACTACTTGTGAGTGAGATCTCCAAATATTCCTCCATTGTTGGAACATGGTCCGAATCCCGCCACGTTGCTTCAGCCATGTAGCATTTGACCATTTTCTTCAACTGGGAGACGCACAAGTAATTAAAAAAGAATTAATAAAAGGTTATAAGCACTCTAAAAATTCTTAACAAAATTGGAAAGCAAGTTTAACAGGTGGCACACGTACTTCTTCTTTAGCGTATTCTACGGCATACAACATTCCTTCTCTTTCCATTTTTTCTTCCAGCTCCTTGTAGACATCAAGAACCAAATCATATACCTTTTTCATATTCTCTGGAAGCACATCTGCGGCCTCAACGTCCCATCTGAAAGTAGGCAGACGTATAATAAAGTCAAAGCTGGCCACATGGACATGCTTTAGCTTCCTTAATATCACTTATCAAAAACAATAAAAACAAAGCTAGCTAGCACGTGTCTCGATCAACTCTAATTTGGAATTTGTATTGGCAAAGTAGATAATTCAAATTACACTGGCCAAGTGGACTAATGATCATAGAGTTGTTATCCCCTTAACCTCATCAATACCAATTGCAAACCTTGAACTCAACCAAGTAATTCCAAATTTTATCGGGGTCTTGTGAAATTGGAAGGGCACAGTTGCGAGTAAATCGTTATTGAATTGGAAGGAGGAAGATAACCTTTGTATGGCTTCAGTAAGGAGCTCGAGTTCTTCGCTTGAACCATAATTATCGTACGTATCATCTAGAATAGATAATGTGCTTATAATTTTTGCTAGGATCTTTCTGCCAAAGGAATAGTGGGGCTCAAAGTTGATTCCCATCATCCAAAAATAGCACTCTGCAACTCTATCTCGTGCATATGGAAACCTTGTTGCGACATCCAGATTTTTCCACCACCTGGGACACATGTCACTTTGACTCAGAATTCCGTTCAGAAAAATAACAAGTCAAAAATTAAAAAAATGAGAGCAACATTTGTGATCCAATTCGATTATAGTGAGAAAATATTGAACTTACTCTGTGATGATCTTTAGCTCTTCCTGATGTACTTTTTGTACAATGTTGAAGTCTAATTTTGCAAACTTCAATAGTGTTTCATTATGTGACTCATCTTCAGAGTAAGCAACAATATAGTGCCTTGCATCCAATCTTGGTGGGCATTTGCGGATAGGACGATTGAGGGCATGCCTTACTTGATCTCTTAGTTGAGAGCTTGAAAGGGTCAATGCCGAGTGAAGGTTTCTGGCAGTGAAATCTATTGCTTCATCCAAGATATCTTCTCCGCGAATTCCAAGATACGCAGCTTCGTATAAACTTAGGTTTCCTTGGACGTCATGAATTAAGCATTCCTTAAACTTCCCTTCGTTGTCCTTAAATTTTTCAAATGCCTCTGTATCGAACACAAAAACCAAAAACACTCAACGTTTCTTATAGATATGTTCATTGCTATAGGTAGGCTCTATGTGAATGGAGGACGTGAAGTTACCGCATGACGCTTTGATCCCTTGTTGTCTAAGCAATCGAAACCGAAGGGCGGCAGTGTAGAGATCATCCTCATCATGGCTGCCACTACCACCCAGCTTTTCCAATGCAACTTCTATCTCTGTCTGGAAATGGTAAGCAACGCCTAAGCGTTGGATTGCATCAATCAAGCGCAAACTTTGGGAAGGCTGATTTGGATCTCGTAGCATCTTTCTCACTTCCTCTTTGAGTACTTCATGGTGTTGGGGAATTGAGGTGCTTATCGTCTGCAGAAGAAATTGACATGAATATATTTATCGTACCGTACAAAATGTTTGACGGCATGTAAGTTCCAGCGGAGTTACCAATATTCTATTAATTTCTTCGTGCTTCAATTCAACAATAATTTTTATTTAGAAAAAAAAAAAAAAAACGAGGAAAAAGAGGCAGGCATGGTTTTATTGCCTGGGAGTCAGAAACGTGAGAGAGGAAATAATCTCCCCAAATCGTAGGATGGTAAGCAGCAGTGGGACGATTGACACTAGATTTTTGCTTTTGGAGTGAAGCAGGAACTCCCAAAAATTGAAATGCCATAGCCTTCCTTCTCTACTTGCTGAAAGCAATCCTTACACCTGATCATAGAGTTCGTTTGAGAGCATATTTATAGGCGAACTCCCTGGGATAGGCTGTGGGGTGTTGCCCCCATACAAATGCTTGAAAATTGCACAGACTTTATCGATTTAATTTAATTGATTTTGCAAGCCTTTGAATGTCTAATGATAAATTTATATTTAAAAAGTAATTAAACAAATAATTTTATATGATGTATTTTAACTAAAAATCATTTTTAATAATTAACTTTAAATGTTTTTCATCAAAAAAAAAAAATTAATTTTCAGTTATGATTTCTAAACTAAGATTTTAGATAAATTGAATTGAGTACTCAATTATAATTTAAAAACAATTTTTGATATTTAAAATAAAAATCGCTCTAACCACCGACCGTTTCAATTTTTTTGACAGTTTTTTATTATTTTTTTAATTTAAGTATTGTTTGATTTTTAAAATTGAACAGAATTGATTTTCTGACCAATTTATAGTTGAATCAATTTGACTGATTGATCTGATTCCCTTTCCAAAGCAGTGACCCAAACATAACCATAAGATGTGTTCCATGTGATTCCTCTCCCATAAATGCCTCTAACAATGTCTATTAATTTTAATTTTAATTTTTATTTTTTGACTCGGTTGTACTTTATATTTCCTAAGAAAGATGTCTTACTACGCCTCCTAAGTATATATGTGGGTATACTTAACTAACAAATTTACACTATGAATTACTCACTTTTTCTTTTTCTTTTTTTATAGTATAATATATGCATATTTTTAAATTATACAAATTTATTTGATTATTTTTTATTACAAATAAATTTAACTTAAATGATTGTTTTTGCCATTTTATTTTTCATTCGTATTTAAACTTAAGTTGTAAATTAAATTAAAAATTATCTCAATTAATCAAAAGAATATTTTAATTTATTTCTAAGATTCATTTGTAATAATAATATTATACAGGTATATAAGAAATTTACTTATAATAATAATAATAAATACATTAAAAAAATTAATGTTTAAATTATAATTTTGAAATTCTTTTCAATAAAGTTTTGCTGACTAAAAATTTTAATTCAATTTTTTGAATTTTTATGGCTTAATTATTAAATTAAATTGCAAATATCTCTATCATCGATTATTCATACGGATTATTGATTGAACTACTGGTTACATGGTGAGGAAAATGAGAATCAATCAAATGTTCTCCTCACGGCGAGGAGAGAGGAAAAAGGTGCGAGTGAGTAACTTTGAAAAATATTCGTGGAACCACAATCACAGAATCATGAACGGAATCCTGTGCGAGGCAAGAGTTTGTGTCGCCATCAATATTCTTATCAATAACAACCATTGCTCCTGCAAGGTTCTGCAGTAGAACCATTAGAGCCCAAGCACCACCCTTCATTTATGTCTTTCCATGAATATGCATGCATTCCTTGGCGAACAAATTCAATCTCATCTTCTTCCCATTAACCATAATTACGTGTAAATAGTGAAAGCAAAACTAGCTAGCATATGTCCTCCTTCAACTATAACTTGGGATTTGGGTTCAAGTAGATAATTCAAACTACCGCCAGCGCCTAGTGGACTGATGATCATCACCTAGGCCAGCTCGATTGAAACCCAACTAATTCCAAATTTTATAGGGCACATATGTGGCTAAATCATTGTTTAATTAGAGATAGGAAAATAACCTTCGCGTAGCTTCAGTAAGATGCTCGATTTATTTCCTTGTGTACCATAATTTTCATTTTCATATATGTATCATCTATAATAGATAATGTGCCAATAATTTTTGTTAGCTATCATTTTGCAAAAGGAATATTGGGCTCATCGTAGATTCTCAATAATAAAAAATAGGACTCCACAAGTCTAGCACTTGCATATGGAAACCCTGTTTCCACATCCAAAATTTTCCAACATTCGGGGCCCAATTTCACTATAGTGAGAAACTTCCGGACATCAACATAATTTTCTTTATTTTCAACAACTGCCAGGCATCAATGTCCAACAAAGGATAAAGAAATTGATTTTCTTACTTTCGCGGCAACTTCAAGGTATCTTGATGCCTCCCCTCATCTGTTCAGCAACTAAAGTCGGGTTTCAACAGAATACAACTAAACTCGAAGAAACTTAATTTGTGGGGTCTTAATTCAAGGTGCATATCTTAATAACTTAAATTATGTCAAAACAATGATGGCTATTCTCCAATGATCCATTTGCATACTTCAATTACTATAGATAGAGATCAAATTTAAACAATGTTTGAATTTGACCGCTGGGATAGATTGCATTATCATCTTTGCAGGATTGTCAATTGTACTAATTTTTATTACATATATTCTTTCTTGTGACATAGTCCCATCAACAAAATGATACCGAACCTCGATATTCTTCGTTCTCTCATGATACAATTCATTTTTGGTCAAATGTGTAGTACTTTTGACCGTCACAATATGCAACAATAGGGTCCCGTTGTAAACTTTGGCCATCAGCAAGACCTTGCAACCATAACAACTCTTTTATTGCTTCTGTAACTTCTACGTATTTACTGTGTGTGTGGTAAACAAGGCAATTGTACACTATAAAATTCTCTTCCAATTAATGGCACCACCAAAATGAGTAGTAAAAAACATCCGGTCAAGGTATTATCTAGATCTCTAGCGTGGTTAAAATTAATTTATCCAACTATATGATTGTCAGTATCATTATTCCTATTGTAGCCCAAACCAACATTTGTTGTTCTTCTAAGAAATCTTCAGATCCATTTCACTGCTTCCTAAGAATTTCCCATGAATTTGAATGCAATTTTGATAACGTGTGAAATATATCAAGACAAGTGTAAATCATAATATACATGATGCTACCGACTGCATACTCTGACTATTTGCTCCATTGCCTCTTCTACTTGAGGTGATGGTGCTACGGGTTATTGGAAATGGGCTATTAATAGAGTGCTCGCATGTTTGCAATTTTGCATATGAAATCTTTTTGAAACCTTTTTAATGCATTGTTCCCATAACTAGTAATGGGTTCCTACATCTTGATTTCTATGAATCTCCACCCGCAATATCTTGGTCATTTCCATGTCTTTTATATCAGATAGGCCACTAAGTTGAATCATCAATTTATTGATTTTGAATATATTATTTGCAACTGTTAACATGTCATCAATGTAAAACAATAAACAGATGAATAAATCATCTAATAATTTTTTATAATAGATATAATTATTTTAGTTACTTTTAGAATATCTGCTAATAAACTACAAATGTAGTCTAATTTCTCCTTTTCCTTCTTCATTTTGCGATCTTGTGAGAGCCCTTTCTGAATCCGCAGCTTCTACTCTGACTTGCTACTCAAGTTCTATGGATTCTAGTTGAATCTCTTGCTCTTCACCCTTATCTACTAATTAAACTTGTTGTTTTGCCTGCGGTGGCCGCCGGGCGCTCTGAGGATGTTTTAGAGGCGTCAGGCTGTGCCAAATTATAAGCCTAAAAGACTTCCGTTGCTCACAACGAACTCCGTTAATAAAGCTCCATTTTTGGTAATTCTTTATCAAATTTGGGGTTTTAGTTAGTCCTTAGAGCAATAATAAAAGCTTGTATTTTAATATGTCACATATTGAAGTTATTCTTCACATCAAATCTTTATATTTCGCATTTTGTTGCGATCTTTTTACATCATGAAATATGTTTAAGAATTAATTGTGTTTCGATATCAATTTGTTGTCATTGTACCTTTAATCTAAATTAATTATTTAGGTTAGACTAATAATTTATAGTGAAATAATAATAATTTTAAAATTAAAAAAATACAAAAATTTACGTTATTATGAAATTTACAATTGTAGTCTACGTATACGATAAGAACGAATGAAAAATTATTTATCTTGAAATAACATGAAATTTAGAAATTAATTTCAAGTTCGCACATATAAATGTAAGTGAACTGGTTTGGACCCGTTTGTCACTCAAATATTTACCCAACTATTAGCAATAGTTTGACTAATTTTAAAACTGCATTCGACTGGCAAGAGTAAGAACCAGGTATATAGCTGGTAACAGTTTGAGTTAGTTGGCTTGACGAATTTGGACATGTCATCCTAACCACGTTAAGCATACAAAAATTTCCGATGGCTTGACACCCTGGGTTCGAGCAGTTTGATAAAAACCTCCAACTCTCATCAACAAATGGTATAAGAAAACACGCCAATTTGCTTTGTTCCAAATGAAAATGCCTACAAATCCTCTTGCACTTTATTTTTGGCAGCAGTTGAAATGGAGTGGCATCGAAGATTCACAAAAGAATCTCATGTGGGGTCTCCGCTCACACCTACCGAATTCTCAACCATGGTGGATCCAACAAAGACTAAAAGATTATTGGCTGCAGTTTTACTATTGACAACTGGATTTATTTTTGTTTTCTATGAAAGGACTAAGTCCACTTGGAATGTTGAAATACAACATGGTGGAACTTTATCCAAATACTACACTTTTGTTTCATGCGAACCCTTACCCAAAAGTAAAATCGCTTCTAATAATACCTTATAGATTCTTGATTATTGCAAGACAAATACAATGCATCCTTACTCTTTTTATGCCCCAAATCAGTCAATTCCTTCTTAACCAAAAGAAACAAGAATAGAGTTTGTCCCATAACAATCTACTAATCCATTTTTTTCATGTGAAATTGAGTTACATTTTCTTTTCTGTTATCCAATTTTTAAGACCAAATTCATCTTATCAAAAAGTGGCAAAACAAGTTGTTGAATATCCCTAATCTATATTGCAATTTTCGTTATCTAATTCATCATTAAAACTTTCTTGTCAAATCAAAATTAAGAAGACAAAGAAATAGGGAACACCAGCTACGTCACTTCATCCACACCTAACCCCCCCTTGGTGGTTGCTACCATTCCTCTTCACCATCCTTTCTTCCGGCTCCGCCACCGCGACTTGATCCTCTGATATCACCTGCAACATCAGATTCCACTCAGAAAACATGGAGCCAGATCCCCCTGAGCCTGACGATGATCTACTCCTTCTCTTCTTCCTACCTATGCGTGTCACCAGCGCCCCTCTCTCTTCCGACAACTGTGGTATCGGTGACTCCATGACCTCCCTCTGACCAGTGTGTTCTCACTGGCCGGCCCATGCTACGACCCAAAATAAAAATACAAAAAAAATTATCAAATTTTCCCAAAAGAATCTAACCCCCCTATGTAGGCAAAAGGTGAGAGAACAGGGAAAAAGGAAAGAGAGCAATTTTATTTATAGGAGAAGAAAAAGGAGACCTAATCTTTAAATTGCTTCTCCAAGTGGCTAGTTGGTGCTGTGTTTGTACGCTTTGGCTTACAGTTACATAGAAACTAAGATACACTTGCCACTCTTAACACTAAACATAGGCGGATAGATAACAGTGATTTGGTGTGTTTCTTTTATTGATTGGGATTTGAATTTTCTTTTACTGTTTCAATTTTCATATGTGCAGTATTAAATTTTATACACGACGAAATCAAGTGTACCAGAGATTTATTTGGGTAGTAACCCAACGAGGCAGCCCCAGAAATCAGCATACCTCGAAGCCTTCGATTCACATCCTTTAACTCGTAAAAAATTGTTTTATCTAAATTTATTTTTAGACCTACACAACACCAGAAACATTTGAGAATTCTTTTGCAATTCTTGATAAAATCATTATCAGCCTCACTAAAAATGACAGTGTCATCAATGAATTGTAAATGCATTAAACTAATGCCTTCACTAATAAAGATGCTTTAGTAGCAATTGAAGCGCATACTTCCTAAGGTATTCAATTTACAAATTTAAGGATACTAAAAAGGTTGATAACTCTAGAAAGAGGCGTGCTTGTTTCTGCTTGAAAGAGTGTATGCTTAGCTTATTGCTCTCTTTCTTCCTCTGGGGTTGGTTTCTAATAGGCCGAATTATAAAGCCATATAGGGGAGAAAAAAACAGAGGTTGCCTAATTCAATTGACAAATTGGCTTTTCTCTTGTTTCAGTGGTCCCTCCCTCGGCAATTTTTTTCAATGATGTTGGGTTGCCTTTGACATTTAAAATACCTACCTTTCTTTGACATTTCCTCCTGACATCTTCTTTTAGTTTTTACAAATGTCTGCACATTGAGATTTGGTAAGGTGGAATTTTGGGACACAAATTGTGCCGAGGCTTGAAGTCTAGCTCGAAATGATCTGACAAAAATTGAACTTAAAGTCTCAAGGTTCGAGTCAGGATAAACCAACAAACGTAAATCATGAATGCTTTCTAAGGATGATGTAGTAGACAAATAGTACCCAAGGTAAATCCTTGTGAAGAGCCACACTTTATTTACGATTTGTTTATAGGTGTTCTTTTAGTTTGTACCCACTCATGGCTACGGTAACCAGAACTTTAAGGGGCAGAGGATCCTTGAGCAAAGAGGCAAAACAATCTTTGAGGATATAGGAGTTTGTATAGGCATCACCGTCCTTGTAAATAACATCCATTACTCGTGTGAGGTTCGGGATATAGGAGTTTGTGTAGCCAACACAATCGTTGAACGTGTGTAGATGCAATTTTGATGAATATAACAAATATAAATTTACATTACATATTAAAATGAGAGAAACAAGTAAATAAATTATTAAATAACAATGTAAAATGATAGAAATATAAACTGTAATAATAATAATAATAATAATAAGTATAGAGCATAACACCAATAATAGCTAGACAATGTAATTTTTAAAATACTAATTTATATTTAAAAATTTTATTACAGGTTGTATTAGTTTGAATTTATATTTGACATTTAAAGATTTTGTAAATTCAATACTTCGAGTATTTCATTCAAAAGATCCACTTTAGTAGCAACTGAAGCGCACACATCTTAAGGTATTCAATTTACAAGTTTAAGGAGATTAGGAAGGTTGATAACTCTAGAAAGAGGCGTGCTTGTTTCTGCTCGAAACAGAGTATGCTTAGCTTGTTGCTCTCTTTCTTTCCTTTTGGGCTGGTTTCTAAAAGGCCGAATTATAAAGCCTTATAGGGTAGAAAAAAACAAAGGAGGATGCCTAATTCAATTGGCAAGTTGGCTTTTCTTCATTCAGTGGTCCCTCCCTCGGCAATGTTTTTCAATGATGTTAGGTTGCCTTTGACATTTAAAATACCTACTTTTCTTTGACATTTCCTCTTGACTTCTTCTTTTAGTGTTTACAAATGTCTGCACATTGAGATTTGGTAAGGTGGAATTTGGGACACAAATTGTGCCGAGGCTTGAAGTCTAGCTCGAAATGATCCGACAAAAATTGAACTTAAAGTCTGGAGGTTCGAGTCAGGATATACCAACAAACGTAAATCATGAATGCTTTCTAAGGATGATGTAGTAGACAAATAGTACCCAAGGTAAACCCTTGTGAAAAGAAAAGAACGTAAAAAGAAAGGAAAGAATAGAAAAAAAGAGAAAAACGTTGAGAAACGAAATGGAAGAGCATTCTTATTTCTACTATGAGATATCGACATATTAGACAACGGTACGTTGATATTCAATTTTAATTTTATTGTTATTATTTGTATTAAAAAAAATTTTATATTATAAAAATAAGAATTTCAAGAATAAAAATTCTAAAAAAGTACCAACATCCACTCCCATCGGCCTACCCTACATTATGGGCCATGAAAATAAAAGAATATTTATGCCTTGACGCACCTTTCAATTGCAGCGGTGAGTAGTTCGAGTTCATCAATCGTACCATGAACGTCATATACGTCATCAACGATTGTCATAAGAGCAAAGGTCTTGGATAACAGCCTCCTGGAAAGGATGTACTTAGGCTCATAGAATGCTCCCGAAACCCAAAAGAAGGACTCAACCAGCCTGTCTCGAGCAAAAGATAGTTTGGCCGTGACGTCCAAGTCTACCCACCACCTAAAGTACATTATTTTTGATAAAGTATACGATCACATAAAGAAAAATTGTTGAATTCTTATAATAAAATTTTTAATTAAATTAGCATACTCTGATATAGACTTGAGCTCTTTCTGGTGCATTTTTTGCAAAATATTAAAATCCAGCTTTGCCAGCTTTAGCAAAGTTCCATTATGTGCCTCTTCCTGTTGGTAGAAAGAAATAAAATGCAATGTCTCTTTTCTCGGCAGGCCCTTGAGTATAGGCCACCTCAAGGCATGAGTAACGTGTTCTGCAAGAGGGGAATCCAGTTTTGTCGTCATGGGCTTCAAGTGTGTTTCGCTGAATTCAAGAGCCTCATCGAGTATATCTTCTCCAGGGACACTGTAGTAGGAAGCCTCGTGCAAACTCAACAAGCCACGAACGTCATCGATTCGGCATTTCTCGAAGTTCCTACCGTCGTCCTTGAATATTTTAAATGCCTCTGCACCACAAACCACATCACCTGATGACCATGAGATTTCATTGCTAAATATTGTTATTGTTACTGTTGTTATTAGTATTCGTGAGACACCATGTTGGTCAGTAATGTTAAAAAAATAATAAAGTGCAAAGAATATAAATGCAACGAAATTAAATTGGATAAAAAAATATAATATTTAAAGTGTATTTAGTGTTATTTTTAAAGATAAATTTGATTTTTTCATAAATAATATTTTTAATACAATAAATTAATAAATTATAGTAAGTATTAATACAATAAATTATAATGACTATCATTGTAAAATGCAGCAGAGTTTCTTATTAATATGACATACGTAGTATCTTAGTATAATATGTTATAACGATTTTTTTTTTCATATACAACATAACTTTCTATTAATGTGTATCTCAAATAATAAAATAACAAAAATAATATTAATCTAGTTAAATTGATTAACCTAACATGTTTAATAAGAATAAAGAAATAACAAAAATTAATAATTTTTATATATTATTGGGATAAGATCTAAAATTTAGATTTTTTTATATATAAGAAGTCTTTTTTAAATTCTTTTATTTTGTAAAATATAAAACACATATCATTTTATAAATAAATAAATAAATAAAGTTTCATATTTTAATGTGACATACAAATATTTTAAAATATATTTATTTTTTTAACAAGTGTGACTAAGTGATGTGAAACTCACCGCTAGAAACGTTGTATCATTGGCATTTTCAAAAACTTAAAAAGTATTGTAAACTTGTCGCAAGGCTTCATCAATTTCTCTTTCGAAATGGTAAGCAATGCCTAGTCTTTGGATAGCATCAATCATGTTTAACTTGTCTGAAGGCTTATCAGTAGCAGCTGCATCCTCCTCACATCTTCTTTCAGGGCTTCGGCCTCCTCTATCCAAGCGCCAATGATCTGTTCAAAGAATTAATCGGCAAGTAACGTTACGGTTGTCTTTATATTCTACCTTTTGGGCACACTTCAACACTAAATTATGCACAGATATGCCCGTGGATTGTTCAGCATCACTTCAGTTTACTAAAAAATATGTTACATTTAGAGGGGAAAACAATAAACAAAAAAAAAAGGAAAGAAAATCGAAAATTGATTTACTTCATCATTATCATGGGGCACTTGCTTGGTGAAGAAGTTCCCCCACACAGAAGGAGGGAATTTTGCAGTGCGGCGGACTTCAGCTCTTTGTGCTGGAGTTTCATCGGCCATATTTTTGTAGGTTTGAAGAAGATGAAGGCCTTTGCCAGAACTTTATTCGCTTTATTTATAGAGGGGAACGGAAGCCGGTGGAAAGGATATTTTTCTTTATAATTTTTATTATTGACAACGTGTTTTCCCCGGCAACGGAAGCGGGCATTTTGTCTTGCCCTGTAACGTACGATTCCTGGGAGTGAGCTTGAACTCGGTTTGCGTGCGCTTGAAATTCACTTGAGGTATTCGTTTTTCACCTGCATTTGAGAAAACCAACTGCTTGAAAAATAGTATATGAGACTTTTTTTTATTTCATAACTAATCGTTTGAACATCATGGTAGGGTAATCTAATGATCTAGAGTTGGTTAAATAGGTTTTCAGAAGTTCTTTACCTGGCTGTGATAGGCTACTAGTGGAAAATACTGATCCAAGTGAGAGACATCAATAAATATACATATGTGAAAGCCAAGAGGAAAATAAGGAACCTCTTGTCACCACTCACAAATGCTGATCCAAGTATGAGACATCAATAATTTTATATGGAAGCCAAAGGAAACATGAGGAATCTAAAAAGGTATAAGTTAGGTGACAAGGCTTTTATGAGTGTGTTCATTCAGTTTTGGACAAAAAATGACAAATATAATTTTACATTGCACTTCAAGATAAGGGAGAAAAATAAAATAATAAATTAAGTAGAAAATAAACTAATGCAATGTAAATTATTATATATATAAACTACATAAATGTAAATAATAGCAATAATAATAATAATACTTCTGCTTGTGGAGTGAAGCAGGAACTGCTGAAAATTGAAATGCCATAGCCTTCCTTCCCTACCTGCTGAAAGCAATCCTTACTCCCTGCTCAATTGCGAGCGTCTGGCATAGAGTTCGTTTGAGGGTATATTTATAGGCGCACTCCCTGGGATAGGCTGTGGGGTGTTTGCCCCAATACAAATGCTTGAAAATTGCACAGGCTTTATCGATTTAATTGATTTTGCAAGCCTTTGAATATGTATAGAACTTGATGTCTAATGATAAATTTATATTTGTAAAAGTAGTTAAACAAATAATTTTATATGATGTATTTTAACTAAAAATTATTTTTAATAATTAACTTTAAATGTTTTCCTAAAAAAATAAAAAAAAATTTCATTTTTTCAAATTTGAATTGAATTTAGGATTGAATTGTAATTTAAAAATAATTTTTTATATTTAAAATAAAAATCGCTTTAACAATCAACCGTTTTAAATTTTCCAACAATTTTTTACTGTTTTCCCCCAATTTAACTATTGTTTGATTTTTTATCATCACAAATGACAATTTAGTGATTAAGTTGTTGAGTTCTTAATTTTGATCATCACAAATGAAACACTTAAGTCGGTCTAACATGAAAATGACTCAAATCCCAAAACAAAAATGTTTTGGCAACATTTTACAAAACTTCTTTACATAAGAGAAATGCTTTAGAAAAAAATGGAAAATTTTTCCTTTTAACATAACTTTTTATTTATTCAAAAAAGTGAAAAAAAAAAAAATACAAAAGATGATGGCAGTCCGGTCACTTCATGTTGAGGCTCCATGTAATCAGTATGGACCTCAAATTGATTGAGTTCCTAGTCCGAAATTTTGATTGCACTACTTCATGTCTGAATGTGCATGAGGGTAAGTTGATTTTATCCTCCACTGAGGTTGAATGGACGATGGTACTCTCATAAATGGAGTTGAGATCGAAAATTTCTTAGGGACGGATAAGGATGCTAAGAAGCAATTCAATTAGACAAAAAAATCAAGGATTGAACTATCCGATGATGAGTTTAAAGCCAAGTTCTTGCTTTATGTGGTAAGCACCGTGATTCACCCAGACACTTCATTTTACCATGTCAACTCAAGGTTAGTGGGCTTGTTGAAGGAGCTACCATTGTGCTAGATGTTGAACCGGGCTAAATACACCCTAGAAAGTTATGTTGAAGGAATTGGAAAATATCAAGGTAAGCAACATGCTGTTTATTAGACATGACACATAACTGGATGTGTCCTGTTGTTAGAATTAATGCATGTAATGTAAATTAAGTGCTTAAGGTCATAGAAAATTGTTTGGAATTGATGTTTTCTTATGTAAAAGAGGTTTTTCCAGTGTTAACTGTTACCTTTTCTTTTCATGCAATCTTTGACCCTATCCCAGTTGCTTTTACTTGGAGCACTTGGCTGAGGGGCTGGAGAAAATTTCTCTTTATTTATGCAATGTTTCACATGTCATGAATTGGAATAATCACACCGTTAGCACCATTTTGGGAAATTTAGTCAAGATTTGGAGGATACAAATAGTCGGATGGTATAAAAGTATTATTTTTTGTGCTTAGTTCAGCTTTGTGATGGTTTTAATGAAACAACAAGAACAAAATTGCTTTTGTGGATAGTACAAAGGTGTTTGTAATTCAAAAGGCAAAAACTATTAATTTCCTTTAGGGGTAGTATTGTTTTCAAAATAAGTTTTTATCAAATTGCACACATAATTTTATTATTTTATTATATCCTTTGTTTGTCAAAAATAAAATAAATTAAGCATATTTTTGTAAAAAAAAATTGTCATTGCTTTAACAAAAAAATTTAATAAAAATGTGTTAAAATGAAAGAAATTTGAATTTGTATAATAAGTAGATTAGTTTCGTTATGCATATATTTGTAAATTTATTTAAATGAGTTATTGAAATTAATGGTAATAATCTTCTTATGTGGTTAGGCTCTATGTGCTTACCTAATTATCCGTTTGTATATTTGGAAAACATGATGTAATTCTTCGTAGGGTAGAGGATGCGTCATCATCATATCGTACTAAAAGAATCATTCTAATCTATTTATCTTATATGATGTTGTCCTTGTTGACTCAACAATTTGATGTGTAAATTGGACTCTTCACCCGATGAGTTCACAGCATTGAAGTCTGAGTTAAAGCCTCGGTTGACCACATTGAAGGACGAGTTAATGTCTTGGATGACTATATCCAAAGATGAGTTAAAGGCCGAGTCAAAGCTGGAGATGGAGGCAATATTGGCTAATATTTCTAGAAATGCAGCAAAGGCTGCAGATTCCCCCCCCCCCCCCAAAAAAAAAAAAAGAGCCGACGAAGGAGGTGGCAGACCGAACATATTTCATAGTCCTATAGTTGTGGATAAATTTAATTTAGAAGAAAGGGACCCAATTGGGTTTGGACATAAAAATGGAGTGGTCGGACCATCAAATGATGCTTCCCCGGGTGTTCACGTAGATCCGTTTGTGGAGCCGGATATTGGACGTAATTGCTCTTCTCTTGTAGGAGTTGATGGAAATGGAAAAGGTGAGAACAATTTTGTCACGGAGGGCAATGGTCTTGCTATGCCAAGCGAAAAGGACAGTCAAGAGGACAAGGCTGTTGGTGCCAAGTCATTGCAAAGAAAAGGCCATAAACAAGTCCATGAATCTCGCGTACAATTGAATATTCATATTACTTTAATATCTTTTTTAAGGGACGGGGGATTGTATCCCACGGTTCCAGTTCTGGCATTATTATAATTAAGTTGCAGATGCTGATTTTTAGGATATGTTCTCTGTTTTTTTTTTATTTGTGTTTTTCTTCATATTACTTGGAAACATATTTGTGAAAAATGTATACTTATAATTTGTGTTTGCAATCTTAGTGATAGCTTTTCATTGCATTGATTCGAAACGTATATAGTGGGTTCTACATTTCCAGATAAAACCTTCCCCATCTTGCTACAGTGGCTAACTTCCTAAAGAACTTCCTAAACGTATATACGTAAAAATTAGTTTTTCTTTTGTTTCAATGGTCCCTCCCTTATAGTTCTTTTCAATGATGTTAATGTCTACCTTTGACATTTTTTTAATTCTTTTTAATGTTTATAGATATTTATACTTTAAGGCTTTGGTGAGGTAGAACTTTGGGACATGATGCAAGTCAAGACTTGTAGTTCAAATCAAAATGGTCTTGCAAATATTGAACATGGAGTCTAGAGGTTTATGTTACGAGTATACATTAATCCAGTCTATTTATGTATCCTTAAGGTGTAAATTTGGCCTAAGACCCAAACTTTCAAGGGCTGTTCAGCCCAATTGCTACGGAAAGTCTCAGAAGCCCACAATGGCCTAAGAAAATTCTGGAAGGGATACATTCAACACTTATCTAAAATGCTCTATATATATACCTAGAATATTTTTTATCTAGAATAATTCTTGTATATACCAAAGTATATTCCTTTCTAAGTCCTTATTAATTGTATAAATAGGCTACTCATTTTATTTGTAAAGTACGCATCATTTCTTTCAATACAAGTTCACTTGCAAAGCTCTCTTTTATATTCTTTCTCTCTTTAGTTATTCTAATTCGTGCATTTGCCTCTCATGAGTCTTTTGCTGGTTCTCGCAAACTCTTTAAGGTTTACTTAGCGTCTTCTCTCACAAGATCGACTAAGTGTCGCACGGGTTAGCATGTCTGAAACATGTCCAAGCCTCACTCCGTGACAGGTGGTATCAGAGCAAGGTAATCTTAGTTCCTACTTTGTTCTTATTTGAGTTGTGAGTATAGCAGGTGAGGAAGGATTTGTTGAGACTACTTTCAACAAGCAACAAATGGAGCAAGAAGCTTGTGGGCGTGAGGAGTAACGTGCTCCAACTAAACGTGGCAAGTCTAAGGTTCCAGCAAAGGAAACCATGGACTCCCGTGTTGGTAACTTGGAAAGGAGCGTCCTTGACATAAATTCCCTTGTGGGAGATCTTAGTGATCAGGTCGAAAAACTTGATCCATGAGAATGCGGATATCACATGAGCTGCCAAAGTCATGATCAAAAAGTATGGCCCCTCGTTCAGGGGAGAGATACGCTCCCTAAATCAAAGTATGTCCAACCTTAGTAAGTTTGTTGAGAGGGAGATTCATGACCTTAGGGAGATGGAGTCTTTACGTCGAAACAACTCACTTGATAGTACAGCTGTCATTACTAGCACCACTACAGTACATGGCTTGAAGGTCCCGAAGCCTGCCATGTGCAACGGCACACGGAATGCCACTACCATGAAAAACTTTCAGTTCAGCCTTGAGCAGTACTTTGAGGCCATAAGGGTTGTCGACAATTTAGCCAGGATAGGCAACACCCCAATCTTTTTAAGAGATGTTGCCCAACTCTGGTGGAGACAGAAGTACTTTGAACGAGAGAAAGACTTATGCATCATCAATACCTAGAAACAATTCAAGGCTGAAGTGCATAAGTATTTCTTTCCTCACAATGCGAATAGCGAAGTTAGAGGAAAGCTGCGATGTCTATGTCAGACAAGTAGTATTTTTGACTGCATTAAGGAATTTACTATTCTTATGCTTGAAATTGAAATGTCCGATAAGGAGCTGCTCTTTTACTTCAAAGATGGCTTGAAGAATTGGGTAAGAGTTGAACTATAGAGACGTAATGTGCAGACCCTAGATGCTGCCATTGCCGTTGCTGAAACCTTCATCGACTACTTAGCTCTCTTCAAGGCCAATAAGCCAAACTTTGACAAAAGTGGAGAAGAGAAGATCGGGTAAAAGAAGCAAGACTTTGGTTACAACGAGGGTGGACAACAAAGACTCTTAAATGACCATCCCAAGCATGAGAAGAAGTCTGGAGGTAAGTACAACTCCACTAATCCTCCTAGACCCTGTTTCATTTGTGATGGACCGCACTGGGTGAAGGATTGCCCCAAACGCAAAGCCATAAATTCTATAATGGTGGGACTCAACCCAAAAAAGGCTGACAAAGAAGCCCAAGCGGATATGGGATCTATCCAACGTTTGGGTAATCTCTCAAAGCATTTTTCCCCAATAGTTGCCAAGGAGAAAAGACTGTTGTATGCTGATCTTGCCATCAAAAGCAAATCAGCTTGTTCGATGCTGGATACTGGGGCAACACATAACTTCATGGATGCAGAAGAGGCTAAACGTTTAGACCTCAAACTAACAAAGGGTAATGACACCATCAAAGTGGTAAACTTGGAAGCAAGGCCTGTCCAAGGCATGGCACACGGAGTTGCTGTGCAAATCAGCGAATGAATGGACAGGTAAGTTAGACTTTACCATCGTTCCTATGGATGATTTTAAAGTGGTATTAGGTCTTGCGTTCTTTTGCGAAATTTTGACTTTTCTTGTGACTGCTTCACGTTCTCTTGTGGTTGTCGACAACCATAAGATCTGCGTAGTTCCCTTGAAGCATTAGGAGAGATCTTAACTATCAATGATCTTGGCCTTGCAATTCAAGCGGGGTCTTAAGTCAGGTCTTGACTATATCGCTACCATATAAGAGCTAATCGATGGGGAAGACATAGCAACACTAACTCCCATACTACCATAACCGATTTAGGTTAGCCTTACTAAGTTTAAGGACATCATGCCTTCCAAACTACCAAAGAAACTCCCACCAAAGCGAGATGTGGATCACCACATCGAGCTGAAACCCGGTGCTAAACCCCCTGCCATGGCTCCTTATCGTATGGCACCTCCAGAACTCACTGAATTAAGGAAGCAGCTCTAAGATTTGATCGATTCAGGCTATATTCGACCGTTGAAGACCCTATTCGGTGCCCCAGTCCTCTTTCAGAAGAAGGATGGATCACTACACATATGTATCGACTACCAGGCTTTGAACAAGGTCATTATCAAGAACAAGTATCCAATCCCTTTGATAGCTGATCTTTTCGACCAACTCGGGAAGACAAGGTACTTCACCAAGTTGGATTTACGATTGGGATACTACCAGGTTCACATAGCATAAGGTGATGAGCCAAAGACGACCTGCATAACACGCTATGGAGCGTTCGAGTTCTTGGTCATGCCATTTGGACTCACCAATGCACTAGCTACTTTTTGCACACTCATGAGCAAGGTACTACATCCTTTCCTGGACAAATTTGGGGTAGTGTATTTGGATGACATTGTGGTGCACAGTAACACACTTGAGGAGCACGTTGAACACCTTAAACAAATCTTTCAAGTTCTACGGGAGAACGAGTTGTTCATCAAGAAGGAGAAGTGCTCGTTCGCCAACTAAGAGGTGGACTTCCTTGGTCACTGAATCAAGGATGGTAGACTTTTGATGGATCCAGCTAAGGTGCATGTCATCCAACAATGGGAGCCTCTAACCAAAGTTTCGGAATTGCGATCTTTCTTGGGACTTGTCAATTACTATTGTTGGTTCATAAAGGGATACTTTGCTGTAGCCGCACCTTTGACCGACCTCCTGAAGAAAAATCACACTTGGCATTGGGCAGATGAATGCCGAGCTTCCTTTGAGAGATTAAAGCAAACAATTTCCGAGGAGCCTGTTATGACGTTGCCGAACTATGAAAAGTCTTTCTAAGTCTATATTGATGCATCTGACTTTGCGATTAGAGGAGTCTTGATGCAAGATAGGCATCCCATTGCCTACGAAAGTTGTAAGCTAAATGACACAGAGAGACGGTATACCATCCAAGACAAGGAGATAACTGTTGTCATTCACTGTTTGGGCACTTGGAGACACTACCTTCTTGGAATTAAGTTTGTGATCATGACCGACAATGTTGCTATGAGCTACTTTCAGATTCAGAAGAAACTCAGCCCCAAGCAAGCTCGTTGGAAAGACTTCCTAACTGAATTCGACTACACATTGCAATATAAGCTGGGTCAAGCCAATGTTATTGCTGATGCGCTGAGTAGGAAAGCGGAACTAGCGGCCCTTGTTGCTAGTACTCCTACAAGCAACCTCCTTGAACAGATCAAGGAAGATACTGGATAAGACAAACTGGCTAACAACCTATTAAGATTGGCTAGTAAGGGGAAGACTCGTCGATTTTGGGTGAACGAATGAAGTCTTAACGACAATTGGGAATCGCGTCTTTGTACCAAAGTGGGGAAACTTGTGGAAGGAGATCCTCAAGGAATGCCACAACTCTTTATGGACTGGTCACCCAGGTATGGCATGAACCTTTGTTCTTGTCTAACAACATTACTTTTGGCCGCATATGCATACAGTTGTCGAGGCCTATGTACGAACTTGCTTAGTTTGCCAATAAGACAAGGTAGAACAGCAGCCAACAGCTAACCTACTTGAACCACTACCCACTCCCGAGAAGCCGTGGAAAAGTGTTTCAATGGATTTTATTATGATTCTACCAAAGTCTGAAGGGTATAGAAGCATCATGGTGGTAGTCGATCAGCAAGTATAGCACTTTCATTCCAGCCCCTACTGATTGCAAGGTGGACGAAGCTACTCGTTTGTTCTTTAAGAACGTAGTAATGGGGTGTGCCAAAAAGCATCATTAGTGACAGAGACCCCTGCTTTATAGGTAAATTCTGGTGTGAGCTATTCAAGTTATTGGGAACCGAGTTGAACTTCTCGACAAGCTTCCTTCCTCAAACCGATAGGCAAACTGAGCGATTTAATACCTTTCTCGAACAATACTTGAGGCACTATGTCAGTGCTCACCAACGAGATTGGGCGAAGCTACTCGACGCTGCCCAATTCTCTTACAACTTTTAGACGAGCGAGGCCACAACCAAAAGCCCGTTTGAGGTTGTCTTGGGACAACAACCGCTAACTCTAAGTGCTATTGCCTCTCCCTATACTGGCAACAACCCGTCTACCTTCAAGTTTACAAAGGAGTGGCATGAGGAAGCAGACATAACAAGGGCTTGCTTTGACAAAGTAGCCAAGAAAATGAAACGATGGGCTGACGCTAAGCGATGCCCAAAAGACTACACTATAGGGGACATAGTGATGGTGAAGCTGCTGCCTAACCAATTCAAATCTTTACACAAAGTACATAAAGGCTTGGCTCAGAAATACGAAGGGCTATTTCCCATCATCAAGCGTGTAGGGAAAGCTGCCTATCAAGTCCAACTCCCTTCAAAGTTAAGGTTTAGCTTAGTATGATTTGGCAAACATAAAACTTGAACACTTTCTAAGGATGATCTAGGAAACAGAAAACTTATAAGGATAATCCAATAAATATAAAACTAGAAGGTATGCTAAGAATGATCTTGTAATCATAGAACTTTATGACCAGTTTAGAGTGATCCTATAAAAATAGAATGATAGGTTGTGAAACATTTCTAAGCGTTGTGATATATGTGGCCTAATGAAAGCAATCGAGACTTCTTCATCCTTTGGTGATATATATGTCTCGAAGAGGGTGATTGAAATTTCTTCATCGATTTTGATATACATTGCTTAATAAGGGTGAATTGAACTTTTTTGCTTCTTGTGAAATATGTAGCCTAGTGAGGGCGATCACAACTTTTTCTCTCGTTATGATATGCATGGTCCGAGTGAGAATGATTGAAACTTCTCAATTTATTATGACATGATGTTGGTAATGTCATAAATTGAGCCTTAAAGGCTTTTAAGGACCCATTGATGAGGATGATTCTTGCTCCTTCTATAATTCTTTAGGGATGAAATCATCACGTGTTGGCCTATATGCCTTTAGTTTATTAATAAGGTTATCTGCATTAGAGCTTTGAACAATTAAGCCTTTCTAGGATGGTTGAATTGAAATTTACTCAATGGTTGTACTGAGAAGTCTACCCATGGTGACCTCTAATAAGTTTAGAAGTCTTATTTCTTAAATGAGATCTATCTCTGTGAAGGCTAAGTGCCTTCTTAACTTAAGGGTAGCATCGATAAATAGGTTCACACGGGCTTGACCTTGAATGAGAATGACTAACTTGACTCCGATAAGGACCATAAGAGCTTAATCCCAACTAAAGGGTTTTGATTTCATAACTAATGATTTGGACATCATGATAGTGTAATCTAAAATCTAGACTAGGCTAAATAGGTTTCAGAAATTCTTTTCCTCGCTGGAATAGATTACAAGTAGGAAATAATGATTCGAGAGGGAGAAGTCAAGAACTCTATAGGAAAGTCGAAAATTACATGAGAAATCCCTTATCATCTCTCGTCTAATATAAAAAAGTTTAATTCATATGCCAAGGTTTCGTTGAATGTGTGTAGATGCAATTTGGATCATTATAACAAATATAAATTTACATTACATGTTAAAATAAGAGAAACAGGTAAATAAAATATTAAATAAAAATATAAAATTCTAGAAATATAAAGTGTAATAATAATAATAATAATAATAATAATAATAGAAAATAACACCAATAATAATTAGACATTGTAATTTTTAAAATATTAATTTATATTTAAAAATTTTATTACAAAATATATTAGTTTGAGTTTATATACGACATTTAAAGTTTTTATAAATTTAATACTTCAAATCTTTCATTCAAAAGATCTACTTTAGCAGCAACTGAAGTGCATACTTCTTAAGGTATTCAATTTACAAGTTTAAGGAGAGTAGGAAGGTTGATAACTCTAGAAAGAGGCGTGCTTGTTTCTCGAAACAGAGTATGCTTAACTTGTTGCTCTCTTTCTTTCCTTTGGGGCTGGTTTCTAAAAGGCCGAATTATAAAGCCTTATACAGGGGAGAAAAAAACAAAGGAGGCTGCTTAATTCAATTGACAAATTGGCTTTTCTCTCGTTTCAGTGGTCCCTCCCTCGGCAATTTTTTCCAATGACGTTGGGTTGCCTTTGACATTTAAAATACCTACCTTTCTTTGACATTCCTCTTGCCGTCTTCTTTTAGTGTTTACAAATGTCTGCACATTGAGATTTGGTAAGGCGGAATTTTAGGACACAAATTGTGCCGAGGCTTGAAGTCTAGCTCGAAATGATCTGACAAAAATTGAACTTAAAGTCTGAAGGATCGAGTCAGGATAATGCAACAAACGTAAATCATGAATGCTTTCTAAGGATATGATCTAGCAGACCTAAAACTCAAAAGCCTGATAAGAGTGATCCAGCAAATATGTAACTTAAAGGCTTGCTAATAAAGTATCCCTGATCATAAAAACTCGAGACTAGCTCAAAGTGATTTTATAAAATATAAAACGATGGCTTATCGTCGAAACGTCTCTTCTCGTTTTGACATACGTGGTGGCCTAAGGAGAGCAATTTTGGACTATTCTACCCATTCTGACATACGTGGCCTAGTGAGCGTCATCAAAACTTTTTCACCTGTTGTGATATACGTGGAACTTCTCTGCCTATTTCAACATGCATAGTCTAGTGAGAGCGACAAAAACTTTTTCGTAGTTTGCATTATGAGCATTGTAAATCATTATAATTTTGTACCAATTTTTTTGCTCCATCTTCTCATTTCCATATTCTTAAATAATTACGTTCAAAGGTCCTACACTGGAGGAGTTAGATAGGTACAAGAGAAACATGCAAATAAACTTATTTTTACTCACATAATTCATAATCTCACCCACATTGCTTTGAGAACCAAATAAAGATAGTATATATGATGCATACATGGATACATACTTTTAATTCTGCTATCAAAGATAGTACCCAAGGTAAACGCTTGTCTAGAGCTACACTTTATTTATGATTTGTTTATAGGTGTTCTTTTGGTTTGTACCCACTCATGGCTACGGTAACCAGAGCTTAAAGGGGTAGAGGATCCTTGAGCAAAGAGGCAACACAATCTCTGAGGATATAGGAGTTTGTGTAGCCATCACCATCCTTGTAAACAACATCCATTACTCGTGTGAGGTTCAGCATAAGCTGCAAAAGAGCCAGTGGAACTGGAGTTGGAGCCAAGCACTCTTCATTTATATCTTTCCACGAATATGCAATCTCTTGGTGAAAAACTTTTATGGCATCTTTTTCCGACACGCCATATTTCATGTAACATTGGATTCCTGAAGCAACATGGTGTCTCTTTTGCTCAAACTGCAAATTCATGACCAAAATTAAGTTAGAAATTTTAGATTTGATAACGTAATCAAGACTACTATTCAGATGTTAATTAATTACCTCGTGGGAGACTATGTCATTCATGAATCTGCTAACAATCGATGAAGCTCTAATCATCTTCGGGAAATTGGACGCCCACTCAAAGGCCTCCTTCGTGGCAATTGGTCCCATGCCAGCAAAGGATGTGGCTGAAAGCACCGCGTAGCCACCACTAGTGAGTGAGATCTCCAAATATTCCTCCATTGTTGGAACATGGTCCGAATCCCGCCACGTTGCTTCAGCCATGTAGCATTTGACCATTTTCTTCAACTGGGAGACGCACAAGTAATTAAAAAAAATTAATAAAAGGTTATAAGCACTCTAAATTCTTAACAAAATTGGAAAGCAAGTTTAACAGGTGGCACACGTACTCCTTCTTTAGCGTATTCTACGGCATACAGCATTCCTTCTCTTTCCATTTTGTCTTCCAGCTCCTTGTAGACATCAAGAACCAAATCATAAACCATTTTCATCTTCTCTGGAAGCACATCTGCGGCCTCAACGTCCCATCTGAAAGTAGGGACGTATAATAAAGTCAAAGCTGGCCACATGGACTTGCTTTAGCTTCCTTAATATCACTTATCAAAAATAATAAAAACAAAGCTAGCTAGCACGTGTCTCGATCAACTCTAATTTGGAATTTGTATTGGCAAAGTAGATAATTCAAATTACATTGGCCAAGGGGACTAATGATCATAGAGTTGTTATCCCCTTAGACCCATCCCATCAATAACAATTGCAAACCTTGAACTCAACCAAGTAATTCAAAATTTTATCGGGGTCTTGTGAAATTGGAAGGGCACAGTTGCGAGTAAATCGTTATTGATTTGGAAGGAGGAAGATAACCTTTGTATGGCTTCAGTAAGGAGCTCGAGTTCTTCGCTTGAACCATAATTATCGTACGTATCATCTAGAATAGATAATGTGCTTATAATTTTTGTCAGGATCTTTCTGCCAAAGGAATAGTGGGGCTCAAAGTTGATTCCCATTATCCAAAAATAGCACTCTGCAACTCTATCTCGTGCATATGGAAACCTTGTTGCGACATCCAAATTTTTCCACCACCTAGAACACATGTCACTTTAACTCAGAATTCCGCTCAGAAAAATAACAAGTCAAAAATTGGAAAAATGAGAACAACATTTGTGGTCCAATTCGATTATAGTGGGAAAATATTAGACTTACTCTGATGATTTTTAGCTCTTCCTGATGTATTTTTTGTACAATGTTGAAGTCTAATGTTGCAAACTTCAATAGTGTTTCATTATGTGACTCATCTTCAGAGTAAGCAACAATATAGTGCCTTGCATCCAATCTTGGTGGGCATTTGCGGATAGGACGATTGAGGGCATGCCTTACTTGATCTCTTAGTTGAGAGCTTAAAAGGGTCAACGCCGAGTGAAGGTTTCTGGTAGTGAAATCTATTGCTTCATCCAAGATATCTTCTCCGCGAATTCTAAGATACGCAGCTTCGTATAAACTTAGGTTTCCTTGAACGTCATGAATTAAGCATTCCTTAAACTTCCCTTCGTTGTCCTTAAATTTTTCAAATGCCTCTGTATCGAACACAAAAACCAAACACACTCAACGTTTCTTATAGATATGTTCATTGCTACAGGTAGGCTCTATGTGAATCGAGGACATGAAGTTACCGCAGGACGCTTTGATCCCTTGTTGTCTAAGCAATCGAAACCAAAGGGCGGCAGTGTAGAGATCATCCTCATCATGGCTGCCACTGCCACCCAGCTTTTCCAATGCAACTTCTATCTCTCTCTGGAAATGGTAAGCAACGCCTAAGCGTTGGATTGCATCAATCAAGCGCAAACTTTGGGAAGGCTGATTTGGATCTCGTAGCATCTTTCTCACTTCCTCTTTGAGTACTTCATGGTGTTGGCGAATTGAGGTGCTTATCGTCTGCAGAAGAAAGTGACATGAATATATTTATCGTACCGTACAAAATATTCGTCGGCATGTAAGTTCCAGCAGAGTTACCAATATTCTATTAATTTGTTGCTTCAATTCAACAATAATTTTTATTTAGAAAAAAAAAATTTACGAGGAAAAAGAGGCATGCATGGTTTTATTGCCTGAGAGTCAGAAACGTGAGAGAGGAAATAATCTCCCCAAATCGTAGGATGGTAAGCAGCAGTGGGACGACTGACACTGGATTTTTGCTTTTGGAGTGAAGCAGGAACTCCTGAAAATTGAAATGCCATAGCCTTCCTTCTTTACTTTCTGAAAGCAATCCTTACACTTGATCATAGAGTTCGTTTGAGAGCATATTTATAGGCGAACTCCCTGGGATAGGCTGTGTGGTGTTGCCCCCATACAAATGCTTGAAAATTGCAGAGACTTTATCGATTTAATTGATTTTGCAAGCCTTTGAATGTCTAATGTCTAATGATAAATTTAAATTTACAAAAGTAATTAAACAAATAATTTTATATGATATATTTTAACTAAAAATCATTTTTAATAATCATCTTTAAATGTTTTTATAAAAAATAAAAAATAATAATTTTTAATTTTGATCCCTAAATTAGAATTTTAGATAAAATTTGTGATTTAATTTTAAATTTAAATTGAATTCAAGATTAAATTATAATTTTAAAATAATTAATATTTAAAATAAAAATCGTTCTGATTACCAATTTAAGTATTGTTTAATTTTTAAAACTGAATCGAATTGATAGTCTGACCGGTTGAATCAACTTGATTGATTGATCTGATTCCTTGAACAGTGCCCCAAACACAATCATAAGATGTGTTCCATCTATTAATTTTTTTTTTTTTTTGACTCGGTTGTGCTTTATATTTCCTAAGAAAAATGTCTTACTACACCTAAGTAAATATGTGGGTATACTTAACTAACAAATTTACACTATGTATTGCTCACTTTTTCTTTTTCTTTTTTTTTTTATGATAGTATAACATAGGTATAATTTTAAATTATACAAATTTATTTGATTTTTTTTATACCAAATAAATTTAATTGAAAGTTTTTACCATTTTTTTTCACTTGTATTTAAATTTAAGTTGTAAATCAAATTAAAAATTTTCTCAATTAATAAAAGGATATTCTAATTTATTTTTAATATTCATCTGTAATAAATAGATATTTTAATTAATGAAATGGATGTCGTGGTGTAAGAACAATAATTGGCCAAACAACTTCCCGGGCACTTGGGTTTTAATAATTCCCACATCCTTGTGACAGGAATGACGTAGAGAAATTTTTTTTTTATTTTAATGGATCTTTCAAGATATGTTGGATGTTTAACAACAATATTTAACTACGAGACATTAGAAGTGAGATTGTCAGAGAGTATTATAATTATAAAAATTTAATTATAATTAAAGTGATATTTTATGAATCAATCACTATAAATTTGATTGTAATTAAATAAAAATTCTAACAATTAATTAACATTAGACTAAAATTTTAATACCATTGAAATTTACTAACCTTAATTTTAAAACAATCTTCACTGTGTGTATATGTCGGCATTCATGTATGATGTGAAACACACAATTCAATGAGATATTTAATCTTTATGGATCTTTGGACTATGGACGTAGGATGTTAGAGCTAAATTTTAATATTATGTTAAAAAAAAATACTCATGTTCCCATCAATGGAGGAATCGACCCTCAATTGTTGGTGCGAAACACATGGTTAAACGAGAAAGATGCAACTCTTTTGGGTCTTTGGATCGTAGGTTATTACGGCTGAACTACATATGTTTTTAACATGATATCAAAGCATTATGATCTTGGGATGCTTGTTTTCCGTATCTGTTTATATTAGGGCTTTATCGCCAGCCACCAATCTCTTAAACATCAAGTCATCACACACCGATAATATTATTAGAATGAACCCTCACTTATTGATGGATCATTACAATCACCATGCACTTTGATACATGACCTTTTTGTCTGAATCATCTTATTTGTTGTTCAACAAGCATATAGTCTTCTCCTTTTTTTTTTTTCTTTTTTTTTGGATATATTTCAGATTATTTTTTTCTATTTGATATCTTCTAATACTATATGGATTACTTATAAAACTTCATGCAGGGTTGAGGCACTAAAACAAGTAACTGTATGCTCATTTTTGCTGTCTCTTATATTTTCAAGCAAGATAACATTACTCTTTGATCCTTGTTCATTTTGAAGGGAGAGCATTAAACAATCTTATAATTATGGAGGTTTAATTGTGATTAAAAGAGGATTCTATGAATTAATTAATATAAATCTGATTAAAATTAAATAAAAATTTTAACAATTAATTAATATCAAGCTATAATCCTTGTATTGTTGAAATATAATTGTTTCCTATGAAAAGCTATGATTGAATCATGTATCTTTTTTATGTTATTATTTTCTCTTCTCTTCGTCTATTTATTTTTTCACATAGTTTCTTTATAGATATTTGATTACAATTAAAGTGGAATTCTATAAATCAATCAATATAAGTGTAATTGTAATTAAAGAATAATTCTATCAATTAATCAATATTAGACTAGAATTCTAGTACTATGGAAATGCAATTGCCTTATTTTTAAGACGATCTCCACTATATAATTGCCTTATTGAAATATAATACCCTTATATGACGTTAAATACAAAATTTAATAAAATAAATATAACTCTTGTGGGTCGTTGGACAATGGATGTAAATCATTGCAATCAAATCGCGCACCTTTTTGTGTTATTATTTTCTCTTCCCTTCCTTTATTTATTTTTTCACATAGTTTCTTTATGGAGATTTGACAATAATCCTAGTGAGATTTTATGAATCAATTAGCACAAAAGTAATTATAATTAAATAAAAAATTCTAGCAATTAATCAAATATTAGATTAGAATCCAAATGTTATTGAAATATAATTGCCTTATTTGTGAGATGTTTTCCCCTCTATACGTTGATATTCATGTACTATGTAAAATACACAATTTAATGAGAAAGTTGTGACCTTTTTGGGCTTTTGGACCATGAACATATAGGTAATTGCAACCGAACAACGTATATCTTTGTGTTCTCCTTTCTCTTCCCTTCCTTATTTATTTTCTCACATAGTTTCTTCTGCATTTTTAAGATGGCATCAAATCTTAGAATGCTTCTTTTTCTATTATTGTTTATCCTCAGATTTTATACTTCTTGGGATCTTAGCATACACTACTATAGTTTTACAGCTTCAGCCATCTCTGCACCTCTCTCTCTTGCTGCATCAATGCCATGTTAAACTAGATATTAAATCCCTGTCCTTCGCGCACAACAGCATACCTACATCCTTCTTCGCTAACATGTTTAGTGATTGGGTTGTCGGGTTCTCCCATCTCCCCCCTCGCCGCTACCTAACCAAGAGTAACGAAATGCTTAGTGATTTAAATAGAGAGAAGTAATAAGTTAAGTGAATGAGTAACATGAGAATATTGATGGCGACGCAAACTCTTGCCTCCTACAAGATTCCGTTCGTCTCATTCCTGAAGAAAACCTCAGCCTCATTTCCCTTATCCAGGAGAGGAGACGATTCTGTGATTGTGGTCCCACCAATGTTTTTCAAAGTTGACTCACTCGCACCTCTGTCCTCTCTCGTTATTGATTAGCATATTGATGGCGACGCAAACTCTTGCCTCCTACAAGATTCCGTTCGTCTCATTCCTGAAGAAACCTCAGCCTCATTTCCCTTATCCCGGAGAGGAGACGATTCTGTGATTGTGGTCCCACCAATGTTTTTCAAAGTTGACTCACTCGCACCTCTGTCCTCACTCGTTATTGATTAGAATATTGATGGCGACGCAAACTCTTGCCTCCTACAAGATTCCGTTCGTCTCATTCCCGAAGAAACCTCAGCCTCATTTCCCTTATCCCGGAGAGGAGACGATGCTGTGATTGTGGTCCCACCAATGCTTTTCAAAGTCACTCACTCGCACCTTTTTCCTTTCTCCTTCTTTATTATTGTACCGTGAGGGGAACATTTGATTGATTCTCATTTTCCTCACCATTTAACCAATAATCCGATGAATAATCGATGATAGAGATCCTTGCAATTCAATTTGATAATTAAGTCATAAAATTCAAAATTGAATTGAAATTTTTGGTCAATGGCTCTGTTGAAAAGATTTCTAAAATTATAATTTAATCATTAAAAGCAAAATAATGTATTTATTATTATTATTATAAGTGAATTTCTTATTATTACAAATGAATCTTAGAAATAAATTAGAATATTCTTTTGATTAATTAAGAGAATTTTTAATTTGATTTACAACTTAAGTTTAAATAGAGTAAAAAATAAAATGGTAAAAACTTTCAATTAAATTTATTTGTAATAGAAAATAATCATATAAGTTTGTATAATTTAAAAATACATGTAAAGATTACCAATTCTGTTCAATTTTAGAAATCAAACAAGACTTAAAATTAGGGAAAGCAGTTAAAAACTGTTCGAAAATTTGAACCTGTTGGTGATGAGAGCAATTTTCATTTTAAATATAAAAAATTATTTTAAAATTATAATTTAACCCTGAATTCAATTCAAATTTGAAATTAAATCATAAATTTTATCTAAAATCCTAATTTAGGGATCAGAACTGAAAATTAAAGTTTTTTTTAAAATGTTTTTTTGATGAAAACATTTAAAGTTAATTATTAAAAATAATTTTTAGTTAAAATACATAATATAAAATTATTTGTTTAATTACTTTTATAAATATAAATTTATCATTAGACATCAAGTTCTATACATATTCAAAGGCTTGCAAAATCAATTAAATCGATAAAGCCTGTGCAATTTTCAAGCATTTGTATTGGGGCAAACACCCCACAGCCTATCCCAGGGAGTGCGCCTATAAGTATGCTCTCAAACGAACCGTATGCCAGACGCTCGCAATTGAGCAGGGAGTAAGGATTGCTTTCAGCAAGTAGAGAAGGAAGGCTATGGTTCTACTGCTTTGAATAATTTTCGGGTGATATTATATAGGACAACTTGTGATGATTATTGTACACGACTATTTCGTATGCGCTTAAAGGAATCTCCAAGAGCGTCACTCCTTTTGCTTCAACTAAGTGAATGAAATACTGGAATCACATTCCCAAATGATTTGCATATACTTTTAGGCATTGTTGGAAGCCGTTACCGTGCTTGGTCAACGCGGTTTAGCAAAAGATACCAATCGAGGTAGCATTTAGCAAACATGAAAACAAAATTTTTCAAAGATAAAAGATATAGAGCAAGACCTTAAGTTTATACACTTATTTATAATTAAAAATATCTAATTAATTAAGCAAATAATTGAAAAAATAAATTCTGAAACACTTAATTATAAATAAAAAATATTAAATAATACACATAACTCTTAACAGTTTACATAATATTTAAATATTAGAATTATACTTAAAATTAAGCATTCTTTTAAATTTTTCTAATCATTTTAATCCATAAAATTTTAGACTACTTATTCTATATTATTATCATTAATTTTCTTTTAGCAAAACCATCAAAAGTATGTTTGACAAATAAATCGTGGCGATGATATTTTAGTCGAATTTTAGATAATTCATTCATCGAATTGTTAGCCCCTAAGAAGCGAACAAATTAGTTTTATTTCGTTAAATCACTTAATCCTCACTTCAAATCATGATAACAAAATTACCAATAATAATTAATATAATAACTTAAAGTAATAAGACAAATGAGGAGCCCCACATGTCCAGTAGACATCGTATGGGTGGAGCCACCAAGAGTCACATTCACATTTAATACGAAAGCTCGCTGGGGGTAGTTGATATTATCTCTTTTCTTTGGTGATAAAGGTGTCAAGTATTATTGACATGGAACTATTAATGATAAGGTAGGCAATTGTTATATTAAGATACCAGATGGTATCAAGGGGTCCCCCATTAATCATCAAAAGTGTTTTCATATAGTAATAACATGTATGAATGATTGGGTGGGAAGACCCTGAATCCTTGTGTCAACATTCTTAGATATTACTTGTGAAACTAAAGATTTAACTGTCATTGATCTTCTAGCCTCAAGAGTATAATTTCTTTGTTAACACCACAGCTAAGTAAGGAATGTTCCAATATACAAACTTCATCGCGTGGTTGTGATGGTTTTTGGAGCTTAGATTCAAATAATTGGATGTAAAGAATTTTAATTTTACTCTTGCCAAGGTAAACAACCTTAAATTTTTTGGAAAGCTTAAGGAGCAATAGTTGTTTTAAAGCTTTTTGGCTGGGGTGTGAATGACTATCTTCTTTTTGTATAGGGCCGATGTGTGATGATGTATTGTTTTTGTATATAGTTTCCATGGTAGGTTTGATATATTCAGTGCTCTTGATGTTCAAAAAAATAATAATAATTAAAATGAGTTGGCAAATGTGAATGTGTCATGTGTCAAAACTACTTTATCAAAATCATTTAAGGCATATCACATTAATCAGTGTGTTAATTTAAGTTCATTATTTAATTCTTAACCAACTTTATGAGTATATATATATATATATATATATCATAATGTACCAGTTAAGTTTGACAAACCCAACTACTTGGGACATCATCATAAACTACTCTATAGTTATATTTGCCATGGTGTTAACCATACATCTCTAATTAGGTGATAACACAAGTCAATTCATGTATATTGTACTAAAGCAAATTAAAAAGTCATTTATAGTTAAAATGAAAGGCTGATGCTAAATTGCCTCTAATAGTCTAAAAAATTATTAAATATTTATACTTAAAGTTCATTGCTGAAAACAATTTTAGAAAGGTTTATAATTCTCTTACGGTAATTCCTTGCATTAATTAATCTTTAAAATAATGACTTAAAATTTTCAAAAAATTAATTTTATCACTATCGTTATGAATATTTCTATCATAATCATTATTATTATTAGAAAATAATAAATTAATCTTTTTAAGAAAAAAAGAGTTGGCATCAACCAAAGTTGATCAAGTCAGTTAAAATTGATCGAGATGGGTCAAAAAACAATCAAAATTGGTCAAATGGGTCAAGTTATGAATGTCAAATCTGCACTTTTTTAACCAAATGTTTAGTAGTATGCAAGTTGTAGTAGAGTTACTAATATTCTATTAATTTCTTCTTGCTCCAATTCAACAATAATTTCTAGTTAGTTAAGCATGAAAAAAGAGATGCATATTTAATTACCTTAAAGTCAGACACTTGAGATAAGAAATAATCCCTCCAAATCGTAGGACGACCATCAACAGTAGAACGATTGACACTAGATGTTTAATTTTGAAGTGAGGCATGAAATCTTGAAATTTAGATCACCCTAACCTTACTTCTTTTTCTACTTGCATAAGACTGTCCATACTATTGCTCAGTCGCTTGATTTATTTTTTTATTGTCCCCTTTTTCTCTTTCTTCAACCAATATATGACAATTACAGCTATTAGCCTTGGACAACGGAAGAAATAGGCTTTCAAGATGCCTTGAAATGCGAAATAGGATAAGGAATGCAACAGAAGCTTTAAGCACATTCAAGTGAAAAATATTACTAAGTATTTCTTTTCAAAAAATAAATACCAAGAATTGGTTAATACTAAATGTATATGAGATTATAGACAGCGAGAAATATTGACTGCAATTTGTAAATTTCTTCATATTTTATGGTCAATAATTTTCCAATCATTTTTACCATGGACGTAAACTATACATTGAACCACATAAATTTTCATATATTTAAGTTTTAAGTATGACGTTATTTTACTATAAATTATTATTTCACCTCAATAATTACCTTAGATTAAGGGTCTAGGTATTTTCATCTAAACAAATGGATATCAAAGCACAATTGATTCTTAAATATATTTTGTAATGCCAGAAAGGTCAATAATGAAATATAAGGTAAAAATATTTGATGTGAAGAATGACTTCAACATGTGGCATATCAAAATATGAGCTTTATTAGTCTAGTTAGGACTAGCTAAGACATTCGTAGGTGATAAAAAAAAAAATTATCAAAAAATATGAGAAAAGAGCAAAGAAACTCATGGAAAGTCACATACTTATCACATTATGTCCTACACGAAGTTGCAAATCAAACTATGCTCAATGATTTGTAGTTCAAACTGGTGTCCTACTACATAGCTAAGTCCTTGATTAATTGGGTGTACCTGAAACATTGTTTCTACACTCTCCGGATGAAGGAACACCCATTTAAGATTTCCTTCCTCTCTCTACACTACACAATTTTCTCTTTTTTCTTTTGTTTACAAAGATTGGACAATAGTATGCTAAATTCTAAGAATGACAAAAATAAAATAGTACCGAGGATAAGGGTAAGAAGACGTGCCATCTCCAATACCCACAATGCAGTATTCTCTAACCTATGTCAAAACTCTTTCATTGCAACCTCGATCATATTAGGAAAATAGGGCAAAAAAATATTGGGGATAGAATTATAATTATTTACTATGCTTAAATTGCAAATTGTATCATTGTTTTTCTTTTAAGAAAAGGCAAGCCATATCATTTAAATGCTTACAAAATTATGAAAAGATGGAAGATTAGTGGTATCATATTTTATTTTAGAAAAAGTGTACTGAAGTTAGGGGATTCTTTGCACTTGGGTTTTCGGTGATTCCATTTGAACTAAATATTAAACATCAAGGTTGACCTGTATATGTTTCAGTTCAAATATCTCCATGAAAATCAAATCTTAAATATTGGAAGTAAGTTAATTAAACTAATAAATGACATTAAGTAGAAACAAAAAGCATAAAATCTACAACTTTGGCTTCTCATGATTTAAGATATTGAAACTTTTGATTTGAAACATTTCCATCTACAAAACACTAATGCAATCATACAAAAATGAAATTATACTAGCTCTAATTTCTCTCTACTATTTACATTTGGCAAAAAGAAGGGGGCGGGAGTTAGCACTTTCGAACAGCTCCAAGTTAAAAGATAGATCGAAAATCAAACACTTAAATCGTTGCAATTACTACAAGATGATGACGAAAGAAAAACAAGCTTCCTAACCTTTGGATCAGTCATGCTAGCAAAGGAGCATAAATCTTCTGATTAATCTTCCTTTATAATATTACCAAGGTTCACACGGGCTTGGCCTTGAATGAGAATGAGTAGCTTGACTCCGATAAGGACCCTAAGAACTTAATCCCAACTAAAGGGTTTTGATTTCATAACTAATGATTTGGACATCATGATAGTGTAATCTAAAATCTAGACTAGGCTAAATAGGTTCCAGAAATTCTTTTCCTCGCTGTAATAGATTACAAGTAGGAAATAATGATTCGAGAGGGAGAAGTAAAGAATTCCATATGGAAGTCGAAAATTACATGAGAAATCTCTTATCATCTCTCGTCTAATATAAAAAAGCATAATTCATATGCCAAGGTTTCGTTGAATGTGTGTAGATGCAATTTGGATCAATATAACAAATATAAATTTACATTACATATTAAAATAAGAGAAACAGGTAAATAAAATATTAAATAAAAATGTAAAATTCTAGAAATATAAAGTTTAAAAATAAAAATAATAAACATAGAGAATAACACCAATAATAGTTAGACATTGAAAATTTTAAAATATTAATTTATATTTAAAAATTTCATTACAAATTGTATTAGTTTGAGTTTATATCTGACATTTAAAGGTTTTGTAAATTTAATACTTCAAATCTTTCACTCAAAAGATCCACTTTAGTAGCAACTGAAGCGCATACATCCTAAGGTATTTAATTTACAAGTTTAAGGAGACTAGGAAGGTTGATAACTCTAGAAAGAGGCGTGCTTGTTTCTGCTCGACAGAGAGTATGCTTAGCTTGTTGCTCTCTTTCTTTCCTTTGGGGCTGGTTTCTAAAAGGCCGAATCATAAAGCCTTATATAGGGGAGAAAAAGAAAACAAAGGAGGCTGCCTAATTCAATTGACAAATTGGCTTTTCTCTTGTTTCAGTGGTCCCTCCCTCGGCAATTTGTTTCAATGATGTTGGGTTGCCTTTGACATTTAAAATGCCTACCTTTCTTTGACATTTCCTCTTGCCGTCTTCTTTTAGTGTTTACAAATGTCTGCACATTGAGATTTGGTAAGGCGGAATTTTGGGACACAAATTGTGCCGAGGCTTGAAGTCTAGCTCGAAATGATCTGACAAAAATTGAACTTAAAGTCTGAAGGTTCGAGTCAGGATAATGCAACAAACGTAAATCATGAATGCTTTCTAAGGATATGATCTAGCAGACCTAAAACTCAAAAGCCTGATAAGAGTGATCCAGCAAATATGTAACTTAAAGGCTTGCTAATAAAGATCCCGTAATCATAAAACGATGGCTTATTGTCGAAACTTCTCTTCTCGTTTTGATATACGTGGCCTAATAAGGAATATTGGAACTTCTCTACCTATTTCAACATGCATTGTCTAGTGAGAGCGACAAAAACTTTTTCGTAGTTTGCATTATGAGCATTGTAAATCATTATAATTTTGTACCAATTTTTTTGCTCCATCTTCTCATTTCCAGATTCTTAAATATTTATGTTCAAAGGTCCTACTCTAGGGGAGTTAGATAGATACAAGAGAAACACGCAAATGAACTTATTTTTACTCACATAGTTCGTAATCTCACCCACAAAGCTTTGTGAACCAAATAAAGATAGTATATATGATGCATACATGGATACATAATACTTTTACTTCTGCTATCAAAGATAGTACCCAAGGTAAACCCTTGTCTAGAGCCACACTTTATTTATGATTTGTTTATAGGTGTTCTTTTAGTTTGTACCCACTCATGGCTACGGTAACCCGAGCTTAAAGGGGTAGAGGATCCTTGAGCAAAGAGGCAACACAATCTCTGAGGATATAGGAGTTTGTGTAGCCATCACCGTCCTTGTAAAAAACATCCATTATTCGTGTGAGGTTCAGCATAAGCTGCAAAAGAGCCAGTGGAACTGGAGTTGGAGCCAAGCACTCTTCATTTATATCTTTCCACGAATATGCAATCTCTTGGTGAAAAACTTTTATGGCATCTTTTTCCGACACGCCATATTTTTTCATGTAACATTGGATTCCTGAAGCAACATGGTGTCTCTTTTGCTCAAACTGCAAATTCATGACCAAAATTAAGTTAGAAATTTTAGATTTGATAAAGTAATCAAGACTACTATTCAGATGTTAATTAATTACCTCGTGGGAGACTATGTCATTCAAGAATCTGCTAACAATCGATGAAGCTCTAATCATCTTTGGGAAATTGGACGCCCACTCAAAGGCCTCCTTCGTAGCAATTGGTCCCATGCCAGCAAAGGATGTGGCTGAAAGCACCGGGTAGCCACTACTTGTGAGTGAGATCTCCAAATATTCCTCCATTGTTGGAACATGGTCCGAATCCCGCCACGTTGCTTCAGCCATGTAGCATTTGACCATTTTCTTCAACTGGGAGACGCACAAGTAATTAAAAAAGAATTAATAAAAGGTTATAAGCACTCTAAATTCTTAACAAAATTGGAAAGCAAGTTTAACAGGTGGCACACGTACTTCTTCTTTAGCGTATTCTACGGCATACAACATTCCTTCTCTTTCCATTTTTTCTTCCAGCTCCTTGTAGACATCAAGAACCAAATCATATACCTTTTTCATATTCTCTGGAAGCACATCTGCGGCCTCAACGTCCCATCTGAAAGTAGGCAGACGTATAATAAAGTCAAAGCTGGCCACATGGACATGCTTTAGCTTCCTTAATATCACTTATCAAAAACAATAAAAACAAAGCTAGCTAGCACGTGTCTCGATCAACTCTAATTTGGAATTTGTATTGGCAAAGTAGATAATTCAAATTACACTGGCCAAGTGGACTAATGATCATAGAGTTGTTATCCCCTTAACCTCATCAATACCAATTGCAAACCTTGAACTCAACCAAGTAATTCCAAATTTTATCGGGGTCTTGTGAAATTGGAAGGGCACAGTTGCGAGTAAATCGTTATTGAATTGGAAGGAGGAAGATAACCTTTGTATGGCTTCAGTAAGGAGCTCGAGTTCTTCGCTTGAACCATAATTATCGTACGTATCATCTAGAATAGATAATGTGCTTATAATTTTTGCTAGGATCTTTCTGCCAAAGGAATAGTGGGGCTCAAAGTTGATTCCCATCATCCAAAAATAGCACTCTGCAACTCTATCTCGTGCATATGGAAACCTTGTTGCGACATCCAGATTTTTCCACCACCTGGGACACATGTCACTTTGACTCAGAATTCCGTTCAGAAAAATAACAAGTCAAAAATTAAAAAAATGAGAGCAACATTTGTGATCCAATTCGATTATAGTGAGAAAATATTGAACTTACTCTGTGATGATCTTTAGCTCTTCCTGATGTACTTTTTGTACAATGTTGAAGTCTAATTTTGCAAACTTCAATAGTGTTTCATTATGTGACTCATCTTCAGAGTAAGCAACAATATAGTGCCTTGCATCCAATCTTGGTGGGCATTTGCGGATAGGACGATTGAGGGCATGCCTTACTTGATCTCTTAGTTGAGAGCTTGAAAGGGTCAATGCCGAGTGAAGGTTTCTGGCAGTGAAATCTATTGCTTCATCCAAGATATCTTCTCCGCGAATTCCAAGATACGCAGCTTCGTATAAACTTAGGTTTCCTTGGACGTCATGAATTAAGCATTCCTTAAACTTCCCTTCGTTGTCCTTAAATTTTTCAAATGCCTCTGTATCGACACAAAAACCAAAAACACTCAACGTTTCTTATAGATATGTTCATTGCTATAGGTAGGCTCTATGTGAATGGAGGACGTGAAGTTACCGCATGACGCTTTGATCCCTTGTTGTCTAAGCAATCGAAACCGAAGGGCGGCAGTGTAGAGATCATCCTCATCATGGCTGCCACTACCACCCAGCTTTTCCAATGCAACTTCTATCTCTGTCTGGAAATGGTAAGCAACGCCTAAGCGTTGGATTGCATCAATCAAGCGCAAACTTTGGGAAGGCTGATTTGGATCTCGTAGCATCTTTCTCACTTCCTCTTTGAGTACTTCATGGTGTTGGGGAATTGAGGTGCTTATCGTCTGCAGAAGAAATTGACATGAATATATTTATCGTACCGTACAAAATGTTTGACGGCATGTAAGTTCCAGCGGAGTTACCAATATTCTATTAATTTCTTCGTGCTTCAATTCAACAATAATTTTTATTTAGAAAAAAAAAAAAAAAAACGAGGAAAAAGAGGCAGGCATGGTTTTATTGCCTGGGAGTCAGAAACGTGAGAGAGGAAATAATCTCCCCAAATCGTAGGATGGTAAGCAGCAGTGGGACGATTGACACTAGATTTTTGCTTTTGGAGTGAAGCAGGAACTCCCAAAAATTGAAATGCCATAGCCTTCCTTCTCTACTTGCTGAAAGCAATCCTTACACCTGATCATAGAGTTCGTTTGAGAGCATATTTATAGGCGAACTCCCTGGGATAGGCTGTGGGGTGTTGCCCCCATACAAATGCTTGAAAATTGCACAGACTTTATCGATTTAATTTAATTGATTTTGCAAGCCTTTGAATGTCTAATGATAAATTTATATTTAAAAAGTAATTAAACAAATAATTTTATATGATGTATTTTAACTAAAAATCATTTTTAATAATTAACTTTAAATGTTTTCATCAAAAAAAAAAAATTAATTTTCAGTTATGATTTCTAAACTAAGATTTTAGATAAATTGAATTGAGTACTCAATTATAATTTAAAAACAATTTTTGATATTTAAAATAAAAATCGCTCTAACCACCGACCGTTTCAATTTTTTTGACAGTTTTTTATTATTTTTTTAATTTAAGTATTGTTTGATTTTTAAAATTGAACAGAATTGATTTTCTGACCAATTTATAGTTGAATCAATTTGACTGATTGATCTGATTCCCTTTCCAAAGCAGTGACCCAAACATAACCATAAGATGTGTTCCATGTGATTCCTCTCCCATAAATGCTTCTAACAATGTCTATTAATTTTAATTTTAATTTTTATTTTTTGACTCGGTTGTACTTTATATTTCCTAAGAAAGATGTCTTACTACGCCTCCTAAGTATATATGTGGGTATACTTAACTAACAAATTTACACTATGAATTACTCACTTTTTCTTTTTCTTTTTTTATAGTATAATATATGCATATTTTTAAATTATACAAATTTATTTGATTATTTTTTATTACAAATAAATTTAACTTAAATGATTGTTTTTGCCATTTTATTTTTCATTCGTATTTAAACTTAAGTTGTAAATTAAATTAAAAATTATCTCAATTAATCAAAAGAATATTTTAATTTATTTCTAAGATTCATTTGTAATAATAATATTATACAGGTATATAAGAAATTTACTTATAATAATAATAATAAATACATTAAAAAAATTAATGTTTAAATTATAATTTTGAAATTCTTTTCAATAAAGTTTTGCTGACTAAAAATTTTAATTCAATTTTGAATTTTATGGCTTAATTATTAAATTAAATTGCAAATATCTCTATCATCGATTATTCATACGGATTATTGATTGAACTACTGGTTACATGGTGAGGAAAATGAGAATCAATCAAATGTTCTCCTCACGGCGAGGAGAGAGGAAAAAGGTGCGAGTGAGTAACTTTGAAAAATATTCGTGGAACCACAATCACAGAATCATGAACGGAATCCTGTGCGAGGCAAGAGTTTGTGTCGCCATCAATATTCTTATCAATAACAACCATTGCTCCTGCAAGGTTCTGCAGTAGAACCATTAGAGCCCAAGCACCACCCTTCATTTATGTCTTTCCATGAATATGCATGCATTCCTTGGCGAACAAATTCAATCTCATCTTCTTCCCATTAACCATAATTACGTGTAAATAGTGAAAGCAAAACTAGCTAGCATATGTCCTCCTTCAACTATAACTTGGGATTTGGGTTCAAGTAGATAATTCAAACTACCGCCAGCGCCTAGTGGACTGATGATCATCACCTAGGCCAGCTCGATTGAAACCCAACTAATTCCAAATTTTATAGGGCACATATGTGGCTAAATCATTGTTTAATTAGAGATAGGAAAATAACCTTCGCGTAGCTTCAGTAAGATGCTCGATTTATTTCCTTGTGTACCATAATTTTCATTTTCATATATGTATCATCTATAATAGATAATGTGCCAATAATTTTTGTTAGCTATCATTTTGCAAAAGGAATATTGGGCTCATCGTAGATTCTCAATAATAAAAAATAGGACTCCACAAGTCTAGCACTTGCATATGGAAACCCTGTTTCCACATCCAAAATTTTCCAACATTCGGGGCCCAATTTCACTATAGTGAGAAACTTCCGGACATCAACATAATTTTCTTTATTTTCAACAACTGCCAGGCATCAATGTCCAACAAAGGATAAAGAAATTGATTTTCTTACTTTCGCGGCAACTTCAAGGTATCTTGATGCCTCCCCTCATCTGTTCAGCAACTAAAGTCGGGTTTCAACAGAATACAACTAAACTCGAAGAAACTTAATTTGTGGGGTCTTAATTCAAGGTGCATATCTTAATAACTTAAATTATGTCAAAACAATGATGGCTATTCTCCAATGATCCATTTGCATACTTCAATTACTATAGATAGAGATCAAATTTAAACAATGTTTGAATTTGACCGCTGGGATAGATTGCATTATCATCTTTGCAGGATTGTCAATTGTACTAATTTTTATTACATATATTCTTTCTTGTGACATAGTCCCATCAACAAAATGATACCGAACCTCGATATTCTTCGTTCTCTCATGATACAATTCATTTTTGGTCAAATGTGTAGTACTTTTGACCGTCACAATATGCAACAATAGGGTCCCGTTGTAAACTTTGGCCATCAGCAAGACCTTGCAACCATAACAACTCTTTTATTGCTTCTGTAACTTCTACGTATTTACTGTGTGTGTGGTAAACAAGGCAATTGTACACTATAAAATTCTCTTCCAATTAATGGCACCACCAAAATGAGTAAAAACATCCGGTCAAGGTATTATCTAGATCTCTAGCGTGGTTAAAATTAATTTATCCAACTATATGATTGTCAGTATCATTATTCCTATTGTAGCCCAAACCAACATTTGTTGTTCTTCTAAGAAATCTTCAGATCCATTTCACTGCTTCCTAAGAATTTCCCATGAATTTGAATGCAATTTTGATAACGTGTGAAATATATCAAGACAAGTGTAAATCATAATATACATGATGCTACCGACTGCATACTCTGACTATTTGCTCCATTGCCTCTTCTACTTGAGGTGATGGTGCTACGGGTTATTGGAAATGGGCTATTAATAGAGTGCTCGCATGTTTGCAATTTTGCATATGAAATCTTTTTGAAACCTTTTTAATGCATTGTTCCCATAACTAGTAATGGGTTCCTACATCTTGATTTCTATGAATCTCCACCCGCAATATCTTGGTCATTTCCATGTCTTTTATATCAGATAGGCCACTAAGTTGAATCATCAATTTATTGATTTTGAATATATTATTTGCAACTGTTAACATGTCATCAATGTAAAACAATAAACAGATGAATAAATCATCTAATATTTTTTTTATAATAGATATAATTATTTTAGTTACTTTTAGAATATCTGCTAATAAACTACAAATGTAGTCTAATTTCTCCTTTTCCTTCTTCATTTTGCGATCTTGTGAGAGCCCTTTCTGAATCCGCAGCTTCTACTCTGACTTGCTACTCAAGTTCTATGGATTCTAGTTGAATCTCTTGCTCTTCACCCTTATCTACTAATTAAACTTGTTGTTTTGCCTGCGGTGGCCGCCGGGCGCTCTGAGGATGTTTTAGAGGCGTCAGGCTGTGCCAAATTATAAGCCTAAAAGACTTCCGTTGCTCACAACGAACTCCGTTAATAAAGCTCCATTTTTGGTAATTCTTTATCAAATTTGGGGTTTTAGTTAGTCCTTAGAGCAATAATAAAAGCTTGTATTTTAATATGTCACATATTGAAGTTATTCTTCACATCAAATCTTTATATCTCGCATTTTGTTGCGATCTTTTTACATCATGAAATATGTTTAAGAATTAATTGTGTTTCGATATCAATTTGTTGTCATTGTACCTTTAATCTAAATTAATTATTTAGGTTAGACTAATAATTTATAGTGAAATAATAATAATTTTAAAATTAAAAAAATACAAAAATTTACGTTATTATGAAATTTACAATTGTAGTCTACGTCTACGATAAGAACGAATGAAAAATTATTTATCTTGAAATAACATGAAATTTAGAAATTAATTTCAAGTTCGCACATATAAATGTAAGTGGACTGGTTTGGACCCGTTTGTCACTCAAATATTTACCCAACTATTAGCAATAGTTTGACTAATTTTAAAACTGCATTCGACTGGCAAGAGTAAGAACCAGGTATATAGCTGGTAACAGTTTGAGTTAGTTGGCTTGACGAATTTGGACATGTCATCCTAACCACGTTAAGCATACAAAAATTTCCGATGGCTTGACACCCTGGGTTCGAGCAGTTTGATAAAAACCTCCAACTCTCATCAACAAATGGTATAAGAAAACACGCCAATTTGCTTTGTTCCAAATGAAAATGCCTACAAATCCTCTTGCACTTTATTTTTGGCAGCAGTTGAAATGGAGTGGCATCGAAGATTCACAAAAGAATCTCATGTGGGGTCTCCGCTCACACCTACCGAATTCTCAACCATGGTGGATCCAACAAAGACTAAAAGATTATTGGCTGCAGTTTTACTATTGACAACTGGATTTATTTTTGTTTTCTATGAAAGGACTAAGTCCACTTGGAATGTTTGAAATACAACATGGTGGAACTTTATCCAAATACTACACTTTTGTTTCATGCGAACCCTTACCCAAAAGTAAAATCGCTTCTAATAATACCTTATAGATTCTTGATTATTGCAAGACAAATACAATGCATCCTTACTCTTTTTATGCCCCAAATCAGTCAATTCCTTCTTAACCAAAAGAAACAAGAATAGAGTTTGTCCCATAACAATCTACTAATCCATTTTTTTCATGTGAAATTGAGTTACATTTTCTTTTCTGTTATCCAATTTTTAAGACCAAATTCATCTTATCAAAAAGTGGCAAAACAAGTTGTTGAATATCCCTAATCTATATTGCAATTTTCGTTATCTAATTCATCATTAAAACTTTCTTGTCAAATCAAAATTAAGAAGACAAAGAAATAGGGAACACCAGCTACGTCACTTCATCCACACCTAACCCCCCCTTGGTGGTTGCTACCATTCCTCTTCACCATCCTTTCTTCCGGCTCCGCCACCGCGACTTGATCCTCTGATATCACCTGCAACATCAGATTCCACTCAGAAAACATGGAGCCAGATCCCCCTGAGCCCTGACGATGATCTACTCCTTCTCTTCTTCCTACCTATGCGTGTCACCAGCGCCCCTCTCTCTTCCGACAACTGTGGTATCGGTGACTCCATGACCTCCCTCTGACCAGTGTGTTCTCACTGGCCGGCCCATGCTACGACCCAAAATAAAAATACAAAAAAAATTATCAAATTTTCCCAAAAGAATCTAACCCCCCTATGTAGGCAAAAGGTGAGAGAACAGGGAAAAAGGAAAGAGAGCAATTTTATTTATAGGAGAAGAAAAAGGAGACCTAATCTTTAAATTGCTTCTCCAAGTGGCTAGTTGGTGCTGTGTTTGTACGCTTTGGCTTACAGTTACATAGAAACTAAGATACACTTGCCACTCTTAACACTAAACATAGGCGGATAGATAACAGTGATTTGGTGTGTTTCTTTTATTGATTGGGATTTGAATTTTCTTTTACTGTTTCAATTTTCATATGTGCAGTATTAAATTTTATACACGACGAAATCAAGTGTACCAGAGATTTATTTGGGTAGTAACCCAACGAGGCAGCCCCAGAAATCAGCATACCTCGAAGCCTTCGATTCACATCCTTTAACTCGTAAAAAATTGTTTTATCTAAATTTATTTTTAGACCTACACAACACCAGAAACATTTGAGAATTCTTTTGCAATTCTTGATAAAATCATTATCAGCCTCACTAAAAATGACAGTGTCATCAATGAATTGTAAATGCATTAAACTAATGCCTTCACTAATAAAGATGCTTTAGTAGCAATTGAAGCGCATACTTCCTAAGGTATTCAATTTACAAATTTAAGGATACTAAAAAGGTTGATAACTCTAGAAAGAGGCGTGCTTGTTTCTGCTTGAAAGAGTGTATGCTTAGCTTATTGCTCTCTTTCTTCCTCTGGGGTTGGTTTCTAATAGGCCGAATTATAAAGCCATATAGGGGAGAAAAAAACAGAGGTTGCCTAATTCAATTGACAAATTGGCTTTTCTCTTGTTTCAGTGGTCCCTCCCTCGGCAATTTTTTTCAATGATGTTGGGTTGCCTTTGACATTTAAAATACCTACCTTTCTTTGACATTTCCTCCTGACATCTTCTTTTAGTTTTTACAAATGTCTGCACATTGAGATTTGGTAAGGTGGAATTTTGGGACACAAATTGTGCCGAGGCTTGAAGTCTAGCTCGAAATGATCTGACAAAAATTGAACTTAAAGTCTCAAGGTTCGAGTCAGGATAAACCAACAAACGTAAATCATGAATGCTTTCTAAGGATGATGTAGTAGACAAATAGTACCCAAGGTAAATCCTTGTGAAGAGCCACACTTTATTTACGATTTGTTTATAGGTGTTCTTTTAGTTTGTACCCACTCATGGCTACGGTAACCAGAACTTTAAGGGGCAGAGGATCCTTGAGCAAAGAGGCAAAACAATCTTTGAGGATATAGGAGTTTGTATAGGCATCACCGTCCTTGTAAATAACATCCATTACTCGTGTGAGGTTCGGGATATAGGAGTTTGTGTAGCCAACACAATCGTTGAACGTGTGTAGATGCAATTTTGATGAATATAACAAATATAAATTTACATTACATATTAAAATGAGAGAAACAAGTAAATAAATTATTAAATAACAATGTAAAATGATAGAAATATAAACTGTAATAATAATAATAATAATAATAAGTATAGAGCATAACACCAATAATAGCTAGACAATGTAATTTTTAAAATACTAATTTATATTTAAAAATTTTATTACAGGTTGTATTAGTTTGAATTTATATTTGACATTTAAAGATTTTGTAAATTCAATACTTCGAGTATTTCATTCAAAAGATCCACTTTAGTAGCAACTGAAGCGCACACATCTTAAGGTATTCAATTTACAAGTTTAAGGAGATTAGGAAGGTTGATAACTCTAGAAAGAGGCGTGCTTGTTTCTGCTCGAAACAGAGTATGCTTAGCTTGTTGCTCTCTTTCTTTCCTTTTGGGCTGGTTTCTAAAAGGCCGAATTATAAAGCCTTATAGGGTAGAAAAAAACAAAGGAGGATGCCTAATTCAATTGGCAAGTTGGCTTTTCTTCATTCAGTGGTCCCTCCCTCGGCAATGTTTTTCAATGATGTTAGGTTGCCTTTGACATTTAAAATACCTACTTTTCTTTGACATTTCCTCTTGACTTCTTCTTTTAGTGTTTACAAATGTCTGCACATTGAGATTTGGTAAGGTGGAATTTTGGGACACAAATTGTGCCGAGGCTTGAAGTCTAGCTCGAAATGATCCGACAAAAATTGAACTTAAAGTCTGGAGGTTCGAGTCAGGATATACCAACAAACGTAAATCATGAATGCTTTCTAAGGATGATGTAGTAGACAAATAGTACCCAAGGTAAACCTTGTGAAAAGAAAAGAACGTAAAAAGAAAGGAAAGAATAGGAAAAAAGAGAAAAACGTTGAGAAACGAAATGGAAGAGCATTCTTATTTCTACTATGAGATATCGGCATATTAGACAACGGTACGTTGATATTTAATTTTAATTTTATTGTTATTATTTGCATTAAAAAAAATTTTATATTATAAAAATAAGAATTTCAAGAATAAAAATTCTAAAAAAGTACCAACATCCACTCCCATCGGCCTACCCTACATTATGGGCCATGAAAATAAAAGAATATTTATGCCTTGACGCACCTTTCAATTGCAGCGGTGAGTAGTTCGAGTTCATCAATCGTACCATGAACGTCATATACGTCATCAACGATTGTCATAAGAGCAAAGGTCTTGGATAACAGCCTCCTGGAAAGGATGTACTTAGGCTCATAGAATGCTCCCGAAACCCAAAAGAAGGACTCAACCAGCCTGTCTCGAGCAAAAGATAGTTTGGCCGTGACGTCCAAGTCTACCCACCACCTAAAGTACATTATTTTTGATAAAGTATACGATCACATAAAGAAAAATTGTTGAATTCTTATAATAAATTTTTAATTAAATTAGCATACTCTGATATAGACTTGAGCTCTTTCTGGTGCATTTTTTGCAAAATATTAAAATCCAGCTTTGCCAGCTTTAGCAAAGTTCCATTATGTGCCTCTTCCTGTTGGTAGAAAGAAATAAAATGCAATGTCTCTTTTCTCGGCAGGCCCTTGAGTATAGGCCACCTCAAGGCATGAGTAACGTGTTCTGCAAGAGGGGAATCCAGTTTTGTCGTCATGGGCTTCAAGTGTGTTTCGCTGAATTCAAGAGCCTCATCGAGTATATCTTCTCCAGGGACACTGTAGTAGGAAGCCTCGTGCAAACTCAACAAGCCACGAACGTCATCGATTCGGCATTTCTCGAAGTTCCTACCGTCGTCCTTGAATATTTTAAATGCCTCTGCACCACAAACCACATCACCTGATGACCATGAGATTTCATTGCTAAATATTGTTATTGTTACTGTTGTTATTAGTATTCGTGAGACACCATGTTGGTCAGTAATGTTAAAAAAATAATAAAGTGCAAAGAATATAAATGCAACGAAATTAAATTGGATAAAATATAATATTTAAAGTGTATTTAGTGTTATTTTTAAAGATAAATTTGATTTTCATAAATAATATTTTAATACAATAAATTAATAAATTATAGTAAGTATTAATACAATAAATTATAATGACTATCATTGTAAAATGCAGCAGAGTTTCTTATTAATATGACATACGTAGTATCTTAGTATAATATGTTATAACGATTTTTTTTTTCATATACAACATAACTTTCTATTAATGTGTATCTCAAATAATAAAATAACAAAAATAATATTAATCTAGTTAAATTGATTAACCTAACATGTTTAATAAGAATAAAGAAATAACAAAAATTAATAATTTTTATATATTATTGGGATAAGATCTAAAATTTAGATTTTTTTATATATAAGAAGTCTTTTTTAAATTCTTTTATTTTGTAAAATATAAAACACATATCATTTTATAAATAAATAAATAAATAAAGTTTCATATTTTAATGTGACATACAAATATTTTAAAATATATTTATTTTTTTAACAAGTGTGACTAAGTGATGTGAAACTCACCGCTAGAAACGTTGTATCATTGGCATTTTCAAAAACTTAAAAAGTATTGTAAACTTGTCGCAAGGCTTCATCAATTTCTCTTTCGAAATGGTAAGCAATGCCTAGTCTTTGGATAGCATCAATCATGTTTAACTTGTCTGAAGGCTTATCAGTAGCAGCTGCATCCTCCTCACATCTTCTTTCAGGGCTTCGGCCTCCTCTATCCAAGCGCCAATGATCTGTTCAAAGAATTAATCGGCAAGTAACGTTACGGTTGTCTTTATATTCTACCTTTTGGGCACACTTCAACACTAAATTATGCACAGATATGCCCGTGGATTGTTCAGCATCACTTCAGTTTACTAAAAAATATGTTACATTTAGAGGGGAAAACAATAAACAAAAAAAAAAGGAAAGAAAATCGAAAATTGATTTACTTCATCATTATCATGGGGCACTTGCTTGGTGAAGAAGTTCCCCCACACAGAAGGAGGGAATTTTGCAGTGCGGCGGACTTCAGCTCTTTGTGCTGGAGTTTCATCGGCCATATTTTTGTAGGTTTGAAGAAGATGAAGGCCTTTGCCAGAACTTTATTCGCTTTATTTATAGAGGGGAACGGAAGCCGGTGGAAAGGATATTTTTCTTTATAATTTTTATTATTGACAACGTGTTTTCCCCGGCAACGGAAGCGGGCATTTTGTCTTGCCCTGTAACGTACGATTCCTGGGAGTGAGCTTGAACTCGGTTTGCGTGCGCTTGAAATTCACTTGAGGTATTCGTTTTTCACCTGCATTTGAGAAAACCAACTGCTTGAAAAATAGTATATGAGACTTTTTTTTTATTTCATAACTAATCGTTTGAACATCATGGTAGGGTAATCTAATGATCTAGAGTTGGTTAAATAGGTTTTCAGAAGTTCTTTACCTGGCTGTGATAGGCTACTAGTGGAAAATACTGATCCAAGTGAGAGACATCAATAAATATACATATGTGAAAGCCAAGAGGAAAATAAGGAACCTCTTGTCACCACTCACAAATGCTGATCCAAGTATGAGACATCAATAAATTTTATATGGAAGCCAAAGGAAACATGAGGAATCTAAAAAGGTATAAGTTAGGTGACAAGGCTTTTATGAGTGTGTTCATTCAGTTTTGGACAAAAAATGACAAATATAATTTTACATTGCACTTCAAGATAAGGGAGAAAAATAAAATAATAAATTAAGTAGAAAATAAACTAATGCAATGTAAATTATTATATATATAAACTACATAAATGTAAATAATAGCAATAATAATAATAATACTTCTGCTTGTGGAGTGAAGCAGGAACTGCTGAAAATTGAAATGCCATAGCCTTCCTTCCCTACCTGCTGAAAGCAATCCTTACTCCCTGCTCAATTGCGAGCGTCTGGCATAGAGTTCGTTTGAGGGTATATTTATAGGCGCACTCCCTGGGATAGGCTGTGGGGTGTTTGCCCCAATACAAATGCTTGAAAATTGCACAGGCTTTATCGATTTAATTGATTTTGCAAGCCTTTGAATATGTATAGAACTTGATGTCTAATGATAAATTTATATTTGTAAAAGTAGTTAAACAAATAATTTTATATGATGTATTTTAACTAAAAATTATTTTTAATAATTAACTTTAAATGTTTTCCTAAAAAAAATAAAAAAAAATTTCATTTTTTCAAATTTGAATTGAATTTAGGATTGAATTGTAATTTAAAAATAATTTTTTATATTTAAAATAAAAATCGCTTTAACAATCAACCGTTTTAAATTTTCCAACAATTTTTTACTGTTTTCCCCCAATTTAACTATTGTTTGATTTTTTATCATCACAAATGACAATTTAGTGATTAAGTTGTTGAGTTCTTAATTTTGATCATCACAAATGAAACACTTAAGTCGGTCTAACATGAAAATGACTCAAATCCCAAAACAAAAATGTTTTGGCAACATTTTAAAAAACTTTTTTCCTACATAAGAGAAATGCTTTAGAAAAAAATGGAAAATTTTTCCTTTTAACATAACTTTTTATTTATTCAAAAAAGTGAAAAAAAATACAAAAGATGATGGCAGTCCGGTCACTTCATGTTGAGGCTCCATGTAATCAGTATGGACCTCAAATTGATTGAGTTCCTAGTCCGAAATTTTGATTGCAGTACTTCATGTCTGAATGTGCATGAGGGTAAGTTGATTTTATCCTCGACTGAGGTTGAATGGACGATGTTACTCTCATAAATGGAGTTGAGATCGAAAATTTCTTAAGGACGGATAAGGATGCTAAGAAGCAATTCAATTTGACAAAATCAAGGATTGAACTATCCAATGATGAGTTTAAAGCCAAGTTCTTGCTTTATGTGCTAAGCACCGTGATTCACCCAGACACTTCATTTTACTATGTCAACTCAAGGTTAGTGGGCTTGTTGAAGGAGCTACCATTGTGCTAGAATTTGAGCCGGGCTAAATACACCCTAGAAAGTTATGTTGAAGGAAATGGAAAATATCAAGGTAAGCAACATGCTGTTTATTAGACATGACACATAACTGGATGTGTCCTGTTGTTAGAGTTAATGCATGTAATGTAAATTAAGTGCTTAAGGTCATAGAAAATTGTTTGGAATTGATGTTTTCTTATGTAAAAGAGGTTTCCAGTGTTAACTGTTACCTTTTCTTTTCATGCAATCATTGACCCTATCCCAGTTGCTTTTACTTGGAGCACTTGGCTGAGGGGCTGGAGAAAATTTCCCTTTATTTATGCAATGTTCCACATGTATGAATTGGAATAATCACACTGTTAGCACCACTTTGGGAAATTTAGTCAAGATTTGGAGGATACAAATAGTCGGATGGTATAAAAGTATTAATTTTTTGTGCTTAGTTCAGCTTTGTGATGGTTTAATGAAACAACAAGAACAAAATTGCTTTTGTGGATAGTACAAAGGTGTTTGCAATTCAAAAGAAAAAAATTATTAATTTCCTTTAGGGGTAGTATTGTTTTCAAAATAAGTTTTTATCAAATTGCACACATAACTTTATTATTTTATTATATCTTTTGTTTCTAATAAAAAATCAATTAAGTATATTTTTTAAAAAAATTGTCTTGCTTTAATAAAAAAATTTAATAAAAATGTGTTAAAATGAAAGAAATTTGAATTTGTATAATAAGTAGATTAGTTCCCTTATACATATATTTGTAAATTCATTTCAATGAGTTATTGAAATTAATGGCAGCAATCTTCTTATGTGGTTAGGCTGTCACTTCCTTTTTGTCTGTGCTTACCCAATTATGCGTTTGTATGTTTGGAAAACATGATGTAATTCTTCGTAGGGTAGAGGATGCGTCGTCACCTCATCGTACGTGTATCTATAAGTCACAAGAGAAGTCATTTACTTTAATAACTAAAAGAATCATTCTAATCTATTTATCTTATACGATGTTGTACTTGTTGTCTCCGCAGGCAGAAGATATTAGACTCAACAATTTGATGTGTAAATTGGACTCTTCACCCGATGAGTTCACTGCATTGAAGTCTCAATTAAAGCCTCAGTTGACCACATTGAAGGACGAGTTAATGTCTTGGATGACTATATCCAAAGATGAGTTAAAGGCCGAGTCAAAGCTGGAGATGGAGGCAATATTGGCTAATATTTCTAGAAATGCAGAAAAGGCTGCAGATTCCCCCCCCCCCCCTCCAAAAAAAAGAAAAAAGAGCCGACGAAGGAGGTGGCAGACCGAACATATTTCATAGTCCTATAGTTGTGGATAAATTTAATTTAGAAGAAAGGGACCCAATTGGGTTTGGACATAAAAATGGAGTGGTCGGACCATCAAATGATGCTTCCCCAGGTGTTCACGTAGATCCATTTGTGGAGCCGGATATTGGACGTAATTGCTCTTCTCTTGTAGGAGTTGATGGAAATGGAAAAGGTGAGAACAATGTTGTCACAGAGGGCAATGGTCTTGCTATGCCAAGCGAAAAGGACAGTCAAGAGGACAAGGCTGTTGGTGCCAAGTCATTGCAAAGAAAAGGCCATAAACAAGTCCATGAATCTCGCGTACAATTGAATATTCATATTACTTTAATATCTTATTGAAGGGACGGGGGATTGTATCCCACGGTTCCAGTTCTGGCATTATAATTAAGCTGCAGATGCTGATTTTTAGGACATGTTCCCTGTGTTTTTTTTTAATTTGTGTTTTTCTTCATATTAGTTGGAAACATATTTTGAGAAAAATGTATGCTTATAATATGTGTTTGCAATCTTAGTAATAGCTTTTCATTGCATTGATTCGAAACGTACATGGTGGGTTCTACATTTCCAGATAAAACCTGCCCCAACTTGCTACAGTGGCTAACTTCCTAAAGTGACCCAACCTGTTTTTTTTTTTTTTTGGTTATAAATTAATTAGTCCTGGAAAATATTTAAACTCGAACTTTTGAACTATGAAAGTTATAAATAGTGCACATGTCAAGACAGTAAATAAAATGTGGCATCATATTTGACGCCGTCGAGGCTTTATTATGTGCTCTATATCTCTTAGTCTATGAGACACTATGGGATAAGTATGGAAATTGGAGTTGAGAAAGTCATGCATTTTTTCCATTTTCCTCTTTTCCTTATTTGGCTTATGTTATCGCCAAAGCTGGGGACTTGGCTGCATGCTTTCAATCTTTTTACTTGATTATATGCAACAGATTTATGATCAGACCTTCTTTAGTGGGGAGGGTGTATTATTCTTGTTCCTTCTATGAAATTTTATGGATGAGGTAAGCATCTGGTGGGGCTCTTTGAAGTGTGATTGAACTTGACAGCAGCCAAGTAAATGCTTAGTTTATTTTTCATCAAAAGAGGTTTCATACATCAAGATCAAGTTTAACATGTGATCAAAAGAACAATTTCATTGTTTGCTAATGATATCATTGTTATGATATCTCCAAGATGCGTATTTAGCGTATTTCGTGTAGTTGTCTATGGCTTCTGCTTCTAAACATGTATCCTCCTGGTTGCAGAGATACATTCAGCAGCATAATGAGGTTGAGTTCTTTTATTTAATTAAGTTGCATTGCATTTATTTTGTTGTGTAATTTGTTTTAACATATATAGGAGGATAGTGAAAGTGCCACTGACATCGAATTGGAGCCACAATCAATCGATGTTGTGAAGGAGATTTGTCGATATGTTTATTTTGGCACTAGTTTAGATGGAGGTGAGTATGTATACAAACCTTCTGATTTCCTTGATGGTATAGAATGCTTTTTTTTTTTTGGCTGTCTTTTGAACTGACAAATATGTATGTGTACTTCCTCGCAGTGAGGTCATAAGTGACTTTGGCAAGCAATATCCCACTGTTGTGGTGGGATACCACTTGTTATGACATGCCAACAAAAATTTAAATAAAACAAACATAACTATCAAATACTAATAAATTAAATTCTGAAAGAGAGAAATAGAGAGAATACATATGTTTCAAACGGAAGAGATTATAATTTAGGTAAAATCTATTATTAATAGGAAAACAAATAGAAAAACTTCGAAAAAATAAATGAGAAAAGCTCAATACAAATAAAAAAATAAATTGTATGTCAAATACATTTAATAAACTTAATTTGTTTATCCTTTTCTATACCCCGTCTAAACTTATTACAAAAAGTTTTTTATATAGACTATATCTTACATACGCTCACTATGCATTTTTATGTGGGATTCCAAAATTCTAATGAGTCACGTACCAACAATCTCTACCTTAGTGAATTTGTTAAAACAATAAGACTTTTAAATAAGTTAAATCATACTTCTTTGATATTGATCAAGTTCAAACAATGATTGAACTTGACCATTGCCACCACCTTGATCATCATATCAATAGGGTGGTTAATAGTTCCAATCTTGCTCAATACAATCTTCTTTTATATTATTCCCAATTCATTTAACAAATTCTATCATCAAATTGTCTCTTTTATAACTTTTGTCACTACCATATATTCTGCCTTAGTAGTAGACAAAGCTACTAATGACTACAAAGTAGATTTCTAACTTACAAAAACTTTAATGAGAGGGAACATAAATCCAGTGGTTGAACGCCACTTATCTAAATCTCTAGTATATTCTAAATTCACATATCTAACTACCCACTGACCTTTTCTTCTATCTCTACTAATTTCCATCACAAGAATCTTCTTTGTCTCTCCAAGGCCTTTCATTTCAAATTCTGAACTCAATTGAGTGTTCAACTTATTGATTCCATTTTTACAAGTCTGACTAAACTTCACTTGCTTTGAGGTAAACTCCACATTCTCATTTGTTTTCTTTTCTGACACTCAGCCTCATTAAAAAAAAATAAATATCTAATTTTATTTTTTCAAATACCAAAATTATTTTAATCATCAAATTTCTCAACCTCTATTTTTGCTGTCATTATTTATAGCTTGGTGCTCAAAATAATTAGTTCCTCCAAAGGATATATTCTTGAAAAAAGTTGGGGAGATACACACAAGTCTTACTTAAAATCCACTTTCCTTAGGCTCTTATCATTTTGTTGATAGAGTTACCTCATTGGTGAAAGTGAAAGAACGTGAAACATTAATATTAGACAGCCTACAGGAAAGATCAAAGTCAAGGAGGGAAGCAGATGCTATGGAAGTGGTAATAATCGAATGGTTCATTATATCATGACATATTTTCTAAACATTACTATTCCAAATGTCCTTTTTTCCTTTTTTCTTTGTAGATGCAGGCATTACAAGTATTGTGTGCTGAACAAGATTTTCAAGAGTCACTGCAAATGGTGGCTCCAAATTTAGTGAATTTGAGATTTCAACTTTGAATATCTTGTAACAAAACAATATGTGTGTACCAAATTTAAGTGACTTTATTGTTACCCACCTTGCCTTGTGAACCTGTTATTCACCTAGTTTATTGCTACGATTGTAGTCTTCACTACAGTTCACACATAACAGGATACATGTGATTTGACATTTTTAGCGATCAAGACTCGATAAGGAGAATATCATTCTCATTTCCTTAATTTTTTCATGCTTTGACATTATAATTTTTGAATGGATAGATTGGATTCACGACTATGTTCGTATGTAGGTTGCCTTAAGTTATATCGAACCTGACAGAATGGAGGTGATCAAATGGCTGGTTATGCAACAAGCAAGCGGATAAATGTCATGATTTTGCCATTAACAACAGTTTTTGTTTTAGCACAAGATGTAGTTACAAGGGAAGATTGAGAGCACTCAAATCAAAAGGCAGCATGGCAAGCCAATTGTCGGGATTCTCGCTGTCATGAGGTCAAAATTTGTCATCCAGCATCCTCCACCCAGGTAAGGAGAGGAACTCTTGCCCATGTAAATGATGCATTCGCGAATATCCTTTGAAGGTAACTATTGTCCTCGCTTAGGAGAGGAACTCTTGCCCATGTAAATGATGCATTCGCGAATGTCCTTTGAAGGTAACTATTGTCCTCGCTTACCTCGAAATGTAGGCAGTCAACTATGCAGTAGGCATGATGGTCCAAGAACTAACAGCTAGAACCATTGCCTTTGACAAGCTTTATTTGGCTTGGTCTCAACCAGAACATAACTAGAAAGTCGAGGAGGCATTTACCGGCTGGTATTGTTATACAGTTATACTTTGACTTGTCAAAAAAAAAGATTAAAAAAAAAAGCCAACTAAACAAAACAAGTAAAAGCAAATTCTATTTTGATTCCCTTTTGAAAGTGTCAAATAAATTCACACAAGAAAAAAAAAAAAAAGAAAGGGAGCAACAACATTATGATTCAAAAAAATTTTAAAGAGTTGCAATCAATTTTAGTAAAATAATGAAATAAACAATAAGTATCTCAATAAATCTTATAGTGGGGTGGGATTATATATATATATTAACTCTTATTATTCAATATTTATACTTAATTTACTAAAAAAAAAATTATATTTGCTCTCACTATAGCAGTACAAATACTTATAGGTCAATTTTACCTGGTCATGTTTCATCTTTCACTTGAGTTTTGATCGGAACGGTGCATAACAGTGTCGAATATAATTTGCTTGAGTGGCAGGGTAAGTGATTAATGCAAGAGAAAGAAACAATACATGCAGTGGATGACGAAGCGAGTGGAGGTTTCTTCTAGCCTCACAATCTTAATGTCGATGGTCTCGATTTCGGATGGTTTCTTCTATTTTCATTATTTTTTGATAAATTATATTCACTTAACTTATTACTTCTCTCTATTTAAATCACTAAGCATTTCGCTACTCTTGGTTAGGTAGCGGCGAGGGGGGGGGATGGGAGAACCCGACAACCCAATCACTAAACATGTTAACGAAGAAGGATGTAGCTATGCTGTTGTGCTAGAAGGACAGGGATTTAGTATCTAGTTTAACATGGCATTGATGCAGCAAGAGAGATAGGTGCAGAGATGGCTGAAGCTGTAAAACTACAGTAGTGTATGCTAAGATCCCAAGTATAAAATCTGAGGATAAACAATAATAGAAAAAGAAGCATTCTAAGATTTGATGCATCTTAAAAATGCAGAAGAAACTATGTGAGAAAATAAATAAGGAAGGGAAGAGAAAGGAGAACACAAAGATATACGTTGTTCGGTTGCAATTACCTATATGTTCATGGTCCAAAAGCCCAAAAAGGTCACAACTTTCTCATTAAATTGTGTATTTTACATAGTACATGAATATCAACGTATAGAGGGGAAAACATCTCACAAATAAGGCAATTATATTTCAATAACATTTGGATTCTAATCTAATATTTGATTAATTGCTAGAATTTTTTATTTAATTATAATTACTTTTGTGCTAATTGATTCATAAAATCTCACTAGGATTATTGTCAAATCTCCATAAAGAAACTATGTGAAAAAATAAAGGAAGGGAAGAGAAAATAATAACACAAAAAGGTGCTGCAATGATTTACATCCATTGCCCAACGACCCACAAGGGTTACATTTATTTTATTAAATTTTTTATTTAACGTCATATAAGGGTATTATATTTCAATAAGGCAATTATATAGTAGAGATCGTCTTAAAAATAAGGCAATTGCATTTCCATAGTACTAGAATTCTAGTCTTATATTGATTAATTGCTAGAATTATTATTTAATTACAATTGTATTTATATTGATTGATTTATAGAATTCCACTTTGATTGTAATCAAATATCTATAAAGAAACTATGTGAAAAAATAAATAGAGGAAGAGAAGAGAAAATAATAACATAAAAAAGATACATGATTCAATCACAGCCTTTCATAGGAAACAATTATATTTCAACAATACAAGGATTATAGCTTGATATTAATTAATTGTTAGAATTTTTATTTAATTTTAATTAGATTTATATTAATTAATTCATAAAATCCTCTTTTAATCACAATTAAATCTCCATAATTATAAGATTGTTTAATGCTCTCCCTTCAAAATGAACAAGGATCAAAGAGTAATGTTATCTTGCTTGAAAATATAAGAGACAACAAAAATGAGCATACAGTTACTTGTTTTAGTGCCTCAACCTTGCATGAAGGTTTATATGTAATCCATATAGTATTAGAAAAGATCAAGTAGAAAAATAAAATCTGAAATATAACACCCCCCCCCCCAAAAAAAGGAGAAGAGTATATGCTTGTTGAACAACAAATAAGATGATTCAAACAAAAAGGTCATGTATCAAAGTGCATGGTGATTGTAATGATTAAATGGTTCTAAGTTAAAGCAACAATTATGGCAATTTATATGTTAAACAACATATCATCATTGGTTTTGAACTTTAGGATGCTATATAAACTCGCTCACAACATATGGCTTTTCCATTTATTTTGATGCTCTCACCGAAAATCTTTAAGTATGTAGCCTACATTCATCTTTATAAAAATCAATGAACTAAATTAGATTTTAACACAGTTAAGTGTGTTTTTATAGGGGATGAAGCCCATAAAAAGGATACCGTTGCTTTGATCTAAGGAGCATGCAATGGTTTAATTCTATGGATGTTACTTTCATGAAGACAGAAAGTTTTTTTGAAAATTTAGAAATATCACTAGAGGGATCTAATAATGTGAAGGAAGGGAGGTTTAACCTGGTTTTGATGATTCTCAAATGAAAACAAATTTAATAAAACTAAGTGAACAATACCACATTTCACCATAAGATGATACTTTAATAAGACAAAAAGTTAGTGGTGAAGTGATTTATTTAGAAACTCTTAAACAACATTTCCTCAATTATACTTAATATATAGTACATGACTAATTTGCATAAAATAATTCTATGGTGCAAAACACAAATTCTTCTTTTGATGACTCTAATGATAATTCTAATAGATATAAATTGCCTTTTAGGAATAATCCTAGAGTGCCATTGAATTGATATTTTCCTGATGTAGAGAATAAAAAGGTAAGATACTTGATTGGTAACCATGTTATCACTTGAAATTTATCAACTCTACTTAAGAAATTTATGAACCAATTATCCTTTAAATGTATTCGATCCATTTTAGATGAGGCTTTAAAGGATCCAAAGTGGACCAAGGAAAACTAAAGAGGAATTGGAAGCACTACAGAGAAATAATACATTAGAAATAATGTTTTTACTTAAAAAGAAAAAACCAATGGAATGAAAATAGTTTTTTTCAACCAACTACAAGGTAGATGGCTTAATAAAGAGATATAAGGCCAAACTAGTTATTAAGGAATATACATAAACATATGGCTTTGATTATTAAGAAACATTCTCTCTAATGGCAAAACTAAATATTGTTTAGGTCTTTTTGTCTCTTGCAACAAATTTTGATTGACCATTATATAAGTTTGATGTCAAGAATGCTTTCCTCCATAGTTTAGTAGAACAAATTTATATAAATAGTCCAATAGGTTTTCATGCATTAAAAATAACTAATGTGATGTGTGAGCAATGAAAGGCATTTTATGGTTTGAAACAATCTTAAAAGCATGATTTGAAAGGTTTAATGGAGTTATAAAGAGATACGGCTACAAATAAAGTAATGTAGGTCATACTTTGTTCTTGAAATAAATGAAAGAAATGTTGTCAACATTTATTATTTATATTGGTGATATGATAATCATAGGAAATGATACAAAGGAAATCTTCAAGTTAGAAAAATAACTTATAAAAGAGTTTGATATAAAAAATCTTAGGGGTTTGAAATATTTCTTAAGCATTGAGATGGTTCAATTGAAACAAGGCATCTTTCTTTCATAAAGGAAATATGTTCTATATCTTTTAGCAGTGATAGGAATGCTAAATTGTGAACCATTAGAGAATCCTATAATTTAGCATCATGGATTGCGATAAAGTTTGGATTTGAGTTTAATGGACAAGAAGAGGTACTATTGACTAGTAGGAAAATTGATATACTTATCTCATGCTAGACCAAACATTGCATATTTTGTTTGTTTAGGGAGTCAATTTATGTAAAATCCCAATGTAAATCATATGAATGTAATGTATTGGATCTTGAGGCACTTAAAGTCAGCCCCAAGAAAAGGTCTTATATTCAAAAAGCATAATCACTTAAACATTAAAGGTATAAAGATGTAAATTGAGTTGAAAATGTTACTAATAGACAATTTATCTTAGGGTATTTTACATTTGTTGGTGGTAACTTGGTTACTTAGAAAAGTAAGAAATAAAAGGGGGCTACCTTAACAAGTGTAAAGGTTGAGTTTAAAACCTTGGCAAAGGAACTATACGAGTTGCTTTAGATAAGGAGTTTATTGGAAGAAATCAACGTTTTACAAAATGCTTATATGAACCTATATTATGACAGTAAGTTTACAATTGAAATTACTCAAAATCTAGTTCAACATGATCGCATTAAGTATGTAGAAATAAACTGGCATTTTATCAAAGAAAAGTTAAAAGAAGAGATTAGTCAATTTCATTTTGTGAGATCAAAAGACCAATTAGTGGACATTTTGACAAAGGTAGTTATAGGTATAATGTCTTATAGCTTATTGGTCAAACTAGACATTAAAGATATTTATGCAACCCAGAGAGATTTTCAAAATTATTGTTAATTGGGAGCTTATGTTATAATCCCTTGTGTCTAGGCTACTTTGCCAAAACTATTATTTAGTTTTCTTGTATAGTTTTACCTATCCCATTTATATGTGAGGTTCTATAATATATAAAAGTGATAACTTTTCAATAAGAAAAAACCCATGTAATTCATACATCATCATTATTGTTCATCTTTTTGTGTAATGAAAAGATATTGCTTCTAAAATTATGTCTTTTTGTCTCCAACAAAAGGTATAAAGAAATAATTGATGTGTGAGGATTAACCTAAGATTGCTCATGTCCCTCATATACAAATTGGGGAACCATGATTTTAGTTTCATGGTATCTACCATGTTTACAATAACCAAGTTGCACTTTACACAAATTTATACTTTTCTTTATGTTTTGATATATATGCAATTTAGGAACTATTATTGTCTAGTCTTTGAAATTCTACTTGCTTTTTTTTTTTTAGTCCTTTTCATGGAAGGCAAAAAGGATTATTAATGATGTATTTGCGTTCAATTTTATTTCCAAATTAATTTGTTTGTAAGTTTTTTCTCTATATCTTAATTTGAATTCAATAATTTTTAAGATAAATTATTTTAAAATATACATATTGCAAAAGTGAAAAAAAAATTAAAACTAATTTTTTGAGGGATGTTATGTATTAAATTATTGATGATGATTATGTTGATCATAAGAAGACTTATGTTTTATTTTGACCTTTGATTTGAACTAAAATCTTTTAATGATTATTGATACTAAAGAGTTAGCCTCTAATATGACTCATTGAAAACCTTTTTTTAACACATAAGTAAAGGGTTAGGAAAATGACCCAAATTTTAGCCATAAAGGTATAAATGTAGCAGACATTTTAATAAATTTAAATGTTCTTGCATATCTTAATTCTATGTACTAAAGGCACCATAATTACAATATCCTATTTCATATGTAACTTTAATTGTTAAGTGATCTTTCTTATACTTTCAACTTTTGAATAAGATTCTTTCTATATGCTTTTGACAACATAAGTATAAAGGAATTTTTAGCAAGTTTAGATGATATAAAACAAAACTTATGTATATATATATATATATATATATAAAGGCATCATAATTGCAATATCCTATTTCATATGTAGCTTTAATTGTTGAGGGATCTTTCTTGTACTTTCAACTTTTGAATAAGATTCTTTCTACATGTTTTTGACAACATAAGTATGAAGGTATTTTAAGCAAGTTTAGATGATATATAAAACAAAATTTATACATATATATATATATATACTTTTTGAAAAAATGAAAAAAAATGTTATTGAAAAAGTAAGTTTTAGAAAAGAGAAAATAACTTTCATTAAACTAATAAATGATGTTTTACAAGGGTAGCTTACATAAAGAGAGAGAGAGAGAAAGAGATAGAACACGAATTTATAATTCTTGTTAACGTAAAATACAACTCAAGACCATGGAGAACAAGACTTTGAGATTAGTCTTTTTTATTCTAAATCCCTAATTTCATTTCTACAATTTTGTTCTAACTCTACAGACTTTTGAATATGGTGTGCTTTTGTGGGGATTTGGTTTTCACTAAAGTCTGGTTCATCAGGTAGGTCAATTATGTGTTGTTTTTTTATCTCATAAAGTATTTGGTAAATCTGAATAAAGTTTAGTTTGTAAAAGATTTTCAAAATTCCCAATTCCTTTTTGAAGATAAGGGTTTTGTAATTCTTTCTCAATTTTCTTCAACAAAAATTATTTTAAAGTTCAAAAAGTTAAAAATGTTTTGAAAATGTTAAACTATAAATCTTATTTTCATAAACTAAATGAGCCTTTATAAGATTAAGATTTCTTATCTTTGGTTTTTCTAAAAAAGGAAAAATAAGTTTGTGATTTTGTTTTAAAAGAAATGTTGTCATAATTAATAGAATATGGGTTATTAAATTTATAAAAGTAGTCTTTAAAATGACAATATAATGCATATTCTCAACTAAAGCAAAGCTACTTTTGATTTTACAATTTTGATTTACAACAAAAGCAGTAGTTTTGTTAGAAATTACCATTTTAGAATTGTTTGTAGCAAATAGATTTTCATTTGTCTCTTGGAATCTTTTTGGCATTATGCTTTGTTTAATACAGTTTAAATTTGCACCAATGTAAAAAAGAGCAATAATGTCAATTTTAAAATTATTGAAACAAATAAGAGAAATTTTTATTAAATATTTCTGAGAAATTACCTACTCAAAAGCAAATAAAAAATCTTTTGAAATTTTTTTTTTGTTTTTAATGTATTGAGATTCCTTTAGTTCTTCAGGTTCAAAGGTTTCATGGTGTTTTGAAAAAATAAATTGTATGGCTTCTCTCTCATTTTTTAGTTTTCTTTGAGCTCTTTAAACTCAATTTTGATAGTTTTGATTTCTTTTTAGAGGTCCTAAAGGGTTGGTTCAACATTTTTTATTTTTATTTTTGAAAGGATTTTAGTAAGATTGTAAAAAACCTTACAAAGGTTTAGGTGTTTAAGTGTTGTGGGTTGGTTTTCAAGGGTTTTTAGAAGGTTTTCAACCTACTCTTTTTGTAAAAAAAGGGTTAGTAATATGCTTAATAATATCAAGTAGTAACTCTTGGTCTTTAGTAAGCACATTTACTTATTTTGTATCTGTCTCAACTTCAAAGGAAGATGTCTGAAGTTTATTTATTTGTTTTGATTTCTCATTTGTGCTACCTGTAGTAGAGTTGGTTTTGAAACCTGATATGGCTTGAAAATAGGTTATTTAAAGGGTTTTTGGTCAAAGGTTTTGGTAACTTGGACATTAGTTTTGTGAATATGTTTTTCAGTCTCGTTGAGTCAATTTCCAATAGTGTGAAGATAAGTGTTTGAAAAGTTGTGTTGTTGGATAATCATCTCAAAACTTTTTCTGGGATCATCATTTTTTTTTTAGGAATCTTAAAAGGGGCGAGGTCAATTATGTCTTATTAGTGACTAACCTTCAATTATTTAAGTGGTGGATGTTTAGCTTCTATGATTCTGTCGAGGTAGTCCACTCCCTAACTTTATGTCTTTCTATAATAGGGTTAGAAGCTTTGCAAAATGGGTATGCAATGCAATTTTCTTATGAATATAGTTCAAATCAATAAAAAAGAAAGAAAAATATGGATTTTATATTGATACACAAAATCATAAAATTGGTTTTGTATGTCTTTATAGTTTTTGAAAAAGTTTTTGAAAAACCATAATTTTTTGCAGAATTATGTTCTGTATAAAAATCATCATGCAAAAATTTTTATCAACTTGAAAATCCTTTTCTAACACATATAATTCATGTGTGAGATTTTCATAGATTTGGTTTTTATGTATCTTAGGAATTTCCCAAACATCGATTCTTTTTTGAAAGTTTTCAATAGTGATTTCTTCACTATTGATCTTTGGAAAAGATGAAGAAGAAGGAAATGAAGAGTTTTCAAAGGTAAAAAAAGGTGAATAAGAAGTTGTTCGACAAAAGACTAGGTTCATTTTCTCAAAAGATTAGAAACATTAAGATATTACTTCTTGCCATACAAGGAGGAAAATAGGGAATACAATACCTTTAACACATGACTAAAATCCCAAAACACTCTAAGGCCACTTAAGAACACTCAGAAAAAATAAGTTAATGTTTAAAACTTTAAGAAAATCTAAATTAATAGGACAAATGAAGAACAAATACCGGATACAACTCACACCTCCCCCTTAAGCTCTAATACCAGTGAGAGTCACAAATCGATGCACACAATGAGAAACACTAGAACACGAGAGAGTGTGAGAAAACTATAAAAGAAGAACATAGAGATGGGAAGATCAAAAGGAAGCTTTCATTAAATTAATAAGGATGTTTTACAAGGATAGTTTACATATAGAAAAAGAGAGCACGAATTTTAAGAGAGAGAACAAAAATAGAATAGAAGGATAAATAGTTTTGGGCTTCTAACCAAATCAAGAGCCAAGAGAAGTAGAAAGGGAGAAACTAAGAAAGAGTTTTGAGCTAAATGCCTTTCTCTTGGATGTTTCTTTTTATAAATGATTGAGAAGCTTCACTTGAGTAGGAGTCATCGTGACTTTTTTATCTTTTTTTTATGTAATGGCAAGTGGAATGCACTTTATCAAAAAATGATTGGTGATTTGATCCAAATGGCACATGCAATTTTTTTGAAATAATGATTGGTTTGAATGGCGGGGGCAAATGATTAAATACAAATGAAAAGAGTGAAAGACAAGTTATGAAGTAGATGACAAAGTGGGTGCTTGGTCTCTTATGGCCTCACAAGCGATTGGACGGTGAATGCATGCACTTACCCATCCTTTTTCATGGTGATAATGTGATATCTATTTCTCTTTTTTAGTTTTTTTTTTTAAAATATTTTAAAAGATACTCATTATTCTTATATAAGTTTGGGTTAAATATAAATTTATATTAGATCGTGAATTTTTATTATTTTGAGTTGTATATTATTATTTTAATAAATTTTGAATATAAACTTTTAAAATTTTGATTTTAAATTTGGATGAAAAAGTGGATGGCAATGGCACATGGCAATGTCGGATGTAATTGTTTTAGTGGTGGGGCGAATGCATCAAATGCAAAAATGGGTGAAGCGGATGACCCAGCTTTTATGGGTAAATTTATTGATCAATTTTCTCTTAGACACGACAGATCCCTTGTCATGTGAGTTGATTCCAATGGCACATGGTATCGTCGGACATAATTGCAGAAAAGGTAGTGGATGACAGGGCGAGCGGAGGTTTCGTCTAGCCTAAACCCGCTCAATTTGGACGGTCTTTTTTAGACGAATTTAAAAGCTGCTCACACCCACGCATTTCTGCCGTTAGATGTACGCCTTGCTTTGGAATTTGGCCTGTCATAACCTGCTGTGATCCCTTCGAGTATTTTTTTTTTTTTTTTCACTCTTGGGATTGACCTTATTTTATTTTTATATTTTTTAACCTTTCATTTTATTTTATTTAAGTTATATAATTAGGAACGAGCGTCATGCTTCTTGTTTTTTGTTTTATTATGTCATAAATCAATCTAAATTTTTAATTGTTGGGATGTGCCTCTCGCCGACAGTAATAAGTGGTTTGAAGGGATAAATGATACAAAAATATGAACTATATCGCAGGTGATAACCATGCAAACCATTTCGTATATTAAATATTTGGGAAGAAAATGACAAGAACGTGAAGAGAGAATAAAGGACATCCAACAAATCTTGAAACATCCATTAAACAAAGAAAATAGATCTTTACGTAATTCCTGTGACAAGGATGTGGGAATTATTAAAACGCAAGTGCCCGGCAAGTTGTTTCGCCAATTATTGTTCTTACACCACAACATATTCTGACGTGAAAAACATGTTCTAATCAAGTTATAATAATTATATTTGTGTTGAGATGGAACCACTAAATCGTCATGTTTAAATTGATTACATGGATGGAATAATACCTGTAATATTTCTTTTCACACGGATGATTTTAAAGCTTCTGCTACATTGGGCTGTAATAAGCCTCCGATTGCCGACACCATTCTTGACAAGTAAGGCAAGCCACCGACATTACAGATCTGAATGGCCCTATAAATAGGTATCCAACGAACTCTATGGCACACACTAGCAATTGAGCAGTAGTAAGGATTGTCTTCAGCAAGTAGAGAAGGAAGGAAGGATATGGCAGCCCAAATCTCAGAAGTTCGAACATCTAGCGTCAATCGTCCTACTGCCGATTACCATCCTACGCTTTGGGGGGATCATTTCCTCTCTCACGTTTCTGACTCCAAGGTAATTAAACCATGCATGCCTCCTTTTCCATGCCTAACTAACTAGAAATTATTCTTGTGTTGAAGCAGGAAGAAATTAATAGAATGTTAGTAACTCTATTGGTTAATTTACATACCACTAAACATTTAGTGAGGTAGGTATAATATATACTTGCTAATTTCTTCTGCAGATAATAACCACCTCAATTCGCCTACACCATGAAGTACTCAAAGAGGAAGTGAGAAAGATGCTACAAGATTCAGAGCAACCGTCCCAAATTTTGAGCTTGATTGATGCAATCCAACGCCTAGGCGTTGCTTACCATTTCCAGAAAGAGATAGAAGTTGCATTGGAAAAGCTGCGCAGTAGTGGCATGATGAGGCTGATCTCTACACTGCCGCCCTTCGGTTTCGATTGCTTAGACAACAAGGGATCAAAGTGTCATGCGGTAACCTCATGTCCTCGATTCACATAGAGCCTACCTATAGCAATGAACATGTCTATAATAAACGTTGAGTGTGTTTGGTTTTTGTGTTCGATACAGAGGCATTTGAAAAATTTAAGGACAAGGAAGGAAAGTTTAAGGAATGCTTAATTCATGACGTCCAAGGAAACCTAAGTTTATACGAAGCTGCGTATCTTGGAATACGCGGAGAAGATATCTTGGATGAAGCAATAGATTTCACCACCAGAAACCTTCACTCAGCGTTGACCCTTTCAAGCTCTCAACTAAGAGATCAAGTAAGGCATGCCCTCAATCGTCCTATCCGCAAATGCCTACCAAGATTGGATGCAAGGCACTATATTGTTGCTTACTCTGAAGACGAGTCGCATAATGAAACACTTTTGAAGTTTGCAAAATTAGACTTCAACATTTTACAAAAAGTACATCAGGAAGAGCTAAAGATCATCACAGGGTAAGTTCAATATTTTCGCACTATAATCAAATTGGACCACAAATGTTGCTCTCATTTTTCCAATTTTTCACTTGTTATTTTTCTGAGCGGAATTCTGAGTCAAAGTGACATGTGTCCCAGGTGGTGGAAAAATTTGGATGTCGCAACAAGGTTTCCATATGCACGAGATAGAGTTGCAGAGTGCTATTTTTGGATAATGGGAATCAACTTTGAGCCTCACTATTCCTTTGGCAGAAAGATCCTAACAAAAATTATAAGCACATTATCCATTCTAGATGATACGTATGATAATTATGGTACAAGGAAAGAACTCGAGCTCCTTACTGAAGCCATACAAAGGTTATCTTCCTCCTTCCAATTCAATAACGATTTACTCGCAACTGTGCCCTTCCAATTTCACAAGACCCCGATAAAATTTGGAATTACTTGGTTGAGTTCAAGGTTTGCAATTGTTATTGATGAGGTTAAGGGGATAACAACTCTATGATCATTAGTCCACTTGGCCAATGTAATTTGAATTATCTACTTTGCCAATACAAATTCCAAATTAGAGTTGATCGAGACACGTGCTAGCTAGCTTTGTTTTTATTATTTTTGATAAGTGATATTAAGGAAGCTAAAGCATGTCCATGTGGCCACTGCCTACTTTCAGATGGGACGTTGAGGCCGCAGATGTGCTTCCAGAGAACATGAAAATGGTTTATGATTTGGTTCTTGATGTCTACAAGGAACTGGAAGACAAAATGGAAAAAGAAGGAATGTTGTATGCCGTAGAATACGCTAACGAAGGAGTACTTGTGCCACTTATTAAACTTGCTTTCCAATTTTGTTAAGAATTTAGAGTGCTTACAACCTTTTATTACTTATTTTTTAATTACTTGTGCGTCTCCCAGTTGAAGAAAACGGTCCAATGCTACATGGCGGAGGCAAAGTGGCGGGATTCGGACTATGTTCCAACAATGGAGGAATATTTGGAGATCTCACTCACAAGTAGTGGCTACCCGGTGCTTTCAGCCACATCCTTTGCTGGCATGGGACCAATTGCTACGAAGGAGGCCTTTGAGTGGGCGTCCAATTTCCCAAAGATGATTAGAGCTTCATCGATTGTTAGCAGATTCATGGATGACATAGTCTCCCACGAGGTAATTAATTAACATCTGAATAGTAGTCTTGATTACGTTATCAAATCTAAAATTGCTAACTTAATTTTGGTCGTCAATTTGCAGTTTGAGCAAAAGAGACACCATGTTGCTTCAGGAATCCAATGTTACATGATGCAATATGGCGTATCGGAAAAAGATGCCATAAAATTTTTTCACCAAGAGATTGCATATTCGTGGAAAGATATAAATGAAGAGTGCTTGGCTCCGACTCCAGTTCCACTGGCTCTTTTGCAGCTTATCCTGAACCTCACACGAGTAATGGATGTTATTTACAAGGACGGCGATGGCTACACAAACTCCTATATCCTCAGAGATTGTGTTGCCTCTTTGCTCAAGGATCCTCTACCCCTTTAAGCTGTGGTTACCGTAGCCAAGAGTGGGTACAAACTAAAAGAACACCTATAAACAAATCATATATAAAGTGTGACTCTTTACAAGGGTTCCGTCTTTTATAGTAAAATTACAAGAATTATGTTATCAATGTATGCGTCATATTATCTTTATTTGGATCACAAAGCTTTGTGGTAGAGATTATGAACTTTGTGAGTAAAAATAAGTTTATTAGCATGTTTCTTTTGTGTCCATCTAGCTCCCCTAGTGCAGCAACATAAATGTTTATAAAATTGTTTGATTTCTAAAATTGAACCGAATTGATAGTCTGACCAATTTATGGTTGAACCAACTTGACTGATTTACTAATACGTATTTAAATTTAAGTTGTAAATCAAATTAAAAATTCTCTCAATTAATCAAAAAGGGTATTCTAATTTATTTCTTAAGATTCATTTGTAATAATAATATTATACATGTATATAATATTGGGCAGTGGGCGGTGCGGTGGATTTACTTGCGTCAGAGTTAACCTTGACAGGGTTTGGTGGTCACCCGAGTTTCTTTGCCAATTAAAACGTGACCTCTTTCTTGGCTTTTTGCTTTAGTATTTATTATCTTTCTTAGCGTATACATATCTGTACTCACTGATACATTCAACTGAGATGTCCTGCCTCCTCCAGCCCAAAGTATCATTTTTTATTTTATCTTCCGAAAAATGTAACCTTTCCTATTCCGTTGTACCAAAATAATAACAATAATTTGAACTTTTACCGAATTGTAACAATAAGAAAAGCTTGATTTTTGGTCCTTTTTTTGATCGGTCCATTAAACATTCTAATTATGGGTGGCAGGCAAACGTGGGGACTGATTGGATTCGAATAAGGTTTCTTCGAGTCTTTAAGTTATTTTAGGTTATGAATCATTAATCTTTTCATCTACAGACAAGGCAAATGCAACTGATCCCAATATATATCACAATTGAACCTTAATATAACAATATAACCTATTCAATTATGACTCGAAAGTAATGAATTCAAATCGCTTTGTCCAATAAAAAAAAAAAAACACAAAGAAAAGAAAAAGGTAATAGTGCTAGTCTCGTGCATTGAGAACACTAACAACGCATTCAATTCAACTATTACAACAGGTTCCCCTCATGCCAAAAGCCAAAAACCATAGACAGCAAAACACAGATGCATGGTTTATAGGACAAACATGTTCATAAATAGGAGAAGGGCTATTGCACCAGATCGTCTCAGTAGCAACATTCCAGATAACACATGTTGACAATTCATTCTGTTCTCTGTATGGCTAATCTCTATCTTTAGACTCCATGAATGGGAGTCCACCAAGAATCATGACAACTATTTGTCAGCCTGGCAAGACTGAATACGAAAGAACAAGCTTCTCACCTTGCCAAGAGCAGTCACCGGCGGCCATAGAGAGAACTCATGTTTCCATAACCAGGACCCACATTGTTCTCAGGAGTAGGTGGTTGTCTAGGTCTTGCATATTCAGCAAATATAACCCATCCATCCAGGAACTACAAAAGAAACAAATATCACAGGTAACTTGATAATTTGATAAATGCTACATTAGCACAGACAATCATTCATCAGCACTACAGATGAAATAGATTAAACGGCCATAATGAGAAAACAAACATATGAACTTTATTTGTATCCAAAAAATAACGGCCAAACAAGTATCCACAGAATGCCATTTATTGCATCTGAGTTATAGTCTGGTCCAAAAAGTAAACAAAAAGGTACTTCCCCAGCATAACTTTCCTGATATTCAGAATCAGAGAGTCACTTAGTCATTACGAAGAACGAGGGAAGCAGATAAATAGCAAAATGTCTTGACAATCTCTCAAAATTGTTTGGTTTTCTATTGCTGCCACTGTCCTGCAATCTGGAAAAACTAAGACTAGGTAGAGCGCCTGAATGCAAGCCTATTAAGGAGGAGAGCAGACAAGAATAGTAGTGTCTACTGAGATAGGGAAAAAGGATATGAAATGGGGTAGGGCATACAGTAGCCATGAGTGAAGTTTTAAGGTTGAAAAGCAAAGAACAAAGTTTTGGATAGAAAATGATAAAGTCATGTAATTGATAAATAGTGAGCATTCAATTGTGTTAAGAATTGTTGCTACAATTTTTGAAAGTTCCAAAAATTTTTTCCAAATTAAGCAAGTTCAAAGCAAGGATAGTAAATACTAGCAAGTTCCACAGTTGCATGCGACATGGGCAGATAAAAAACACATTGACCCAGCTAGATCGTGACCAGCCTGAAACTGTACACACACACACACACAATCTGTCTGTGCATTCTGCAGGTACTGGTCTCCTCTATTGACAAACATAGCTAAAAAAAATCAATCTAAACTAATAAAAGGAAGTAGTTTTCACTGTTGCACATTTGAAATGATACCTAAAATGGAAAATTATGAACTTGTTAAACCTTATAAATAATTTCCTACACAATCCAAGAATTTTTCATTTTTGACACATTAGGATTTCTCTCATGAACTCCATATGAAGGTTTTACAGCAGTGTGAGTGTCATTTCTACCTTCGAAGAGCAGGCCTTGTTTACCTTGACTGGATATTGAACATTTCTAGTGTTATTTACCATACTTGAAGTCCAAGCTAGTTTGACAAATTCATCAGAATCCAGTGATTATCATAAGAAAAAGACTTTATCAAATGAATACATCTCCCCTCTTTTTTAAAAAAGGGGAAGTACAAAGCTGCATCAAACTCACCTTGCCATCCAAGCCTTCTATGCCTTTTTTAGCATCTTCCAGGGTAGCATATTTAACAAAACCAAACCCCTTGGAATATCCTGAGACTCTATCAGTAACAACTCTAGCTGTAAAAAAACAAAGATAACAGATAGTAATTGCATGGTAAATCTTAAAAAAGAAATTTTTGTAAGAGAACACAAACCATGAACAACTTCACCAAACTTGGAAAACTCTTTCCATAGTTTCTCCGAAGTAGTTCGTTTATTAAGCCCTGATAAAAATTGACAAGATATCAATTCATTTCACAACAAAATTGATACCATCCACAAAATTAAGTTGGATAGAGAAATCCCACAGAAAATGTTATTGCACTTGTTCAACCAAATGCAGCCACCAAGATGGGGCACAGAGGGGCGAATAATCAAGTTGACTTGATGCATCACCAAGTATCACTGATGAATTTCACATTTCTTCCTCCACTAACTAAATCTTTTTCTCATATACAGCCAAGTGCAATATCAAAATCTCATTGTGCTCAGGGGTAACTTTCAAGGTAATCCAACTTTACTTCGTCTTCTAAAAAAAAAAATCGGCCTAAATCTTATCGTCAAGACAAAAGGGTACAGCAGCAGGCTGGTGTAGAGAAACCAAAATAAGGAATGAATTTGGGTAGAAAATTGAAGTTGGAACAAGCAAATTTGGGTTAGGGTTTGGAGAAAGCCACTATTGTCAAGAAATATTTTGATAAAATTGCAAATCTCTAAAATTTGTCCAGCAACCAAATCTATTTATATCAGGGTTATGATGAGATTAAATCTCAACCCTTGATGAAATAAAACTCTATCTAACCTTAGTCATCTATCTATTAAAATAATTGCAAGCTAACCAAATGACTTTTAAACCAAAATAAAAAACTAAAATAGACAAAATAGCAAAATAGCAAAGATGCTCCTGCATCACAGGCACTACAACAGATACAATACAGGACTGGGACTCTCAATGCTTTCCACTTATAAGTGCTAAAGCTACCTACAAGGATGATAGCTACATTAATTAAATGCGTTGCAATACCAATCAAATAAAAGCCTGGTCTGCATTTAGTGCATGGTTAACACATGAAACTTCATATTCTACCCATGTTAATGCAAAACAAGATACAGATACACTTCCTTCTAAGTTTCCAAGCAACCCATTGAAAATTCAAGGCAACAAGATGATATCCTCAAAGGCTTTTATCGACTCTGCAAAATAGAAATTGCAATATCCTACCAGCAGCTATTCATTCTTCATACCAGAACATAAAGCCAAAGGCGCACACTCTTAATGCAGCAAAGCAATTGAGATATGAAAATTCATAAAAAAAAAAAAAAAAGGCCAAATGACATAAATTTCAGCTTTTTCCTTTTGCATTTCCAATAGATGAACTTAGCATCTAAATCCATTAAAAAGCAAACAGCCCAACACGCCAAAATTATAAAACAAACTTTAATTTTGGGGAAAAAAAAAAACGAAGAGAGAAATGTACGTACCAGAGACAAAGAGGTTTGTGTTGGGCTCAGCCTGTTCTCGAGCCGGGGCGACGATGGACTCGACGGAGGAATGAAGGGTAGAGTGGAGGTTGTACAGAAGAGACGCCGCAAGCCGCTGGGAGCCGCCACCAGAGACGCCGTTGACCTCATCGCCATGATGCGCATCACCACAGCAGGGTTTCGCTAAGACCCTATTTCAATCAGAGACACAGAGAAATAGACAGACGAAGGAAATCATCCAATCGAAACGAGGCGTTATAGGGATTATAAGGAAGACACGAGGTTTAAGGTTGACACCGAAATTACGAAACCAGCCTTACAGTAACAAAGAAATCTGCTTTATATTTGATTTGTAGTATGTTTATTATTGAGTAATGCTAAATAAAATTTTTTATTTATTATAAAAAAATATTAATTTTATTAAAATAGATAATTTTTTATGAATAAAATTATTGTATAAAATAAAAAATATCTTAATAAAAGTAGTATTATGTAATAAATTAGTAAAATTTTTTATAATGTTTAACATTATTATTTATAGTCTCTTTTGAAAGTATAAATATTATGAATTAAATTTTAGACTTGCATATTATGGGAGTTATAGAGATTTAGTTAAAAAGTACTTTAGTGAGTTTTTTTTTTTTCTCTAATGTTCAAGTGTATCATTGTTATTTAATTTTTTTTTTTAAAAAGTAGGATTTTAGGTGTTTAATAAAACATTCAAACAAAGTGCACCGATCTCTCTCTCGACAGTAATTGATTAAACATACCTCCTTATGGGCTTAATGGAATAGTAGTCATCTAGCACTAAGATTGTCGTATAAAGATGCAGTGGTGGATTAATAAGATAGCCATAGGAATTGAGTTGTGGGATAGCCCAATTAGCTTTTTTGACCATGAAAGTGTTTATTATGTTATTGTATCAAAGTTGGAATGCTAAGTTCAATTGGCTTTATCAAAGTGCGGTTGAGGTGATTCAAAATTTATGACTAATCGAGGGTTTACTTCATGATTTGAAAGGGGATGTTCAATATTCATGTCGGGTTACAATTATAAATAGATCAAAGGTCCTTTTAACTTTTAATTCTATTGCAAATACGATGGAAGAGTTCAATGGTAACAAGGTAGATTTGCGTCATTTGTTTACAAGTTTAGAACCTATTCCTTAAATTAGGTTAGAATGGATTAGCAAGTGTGGGCATGGATTGAGGCTTTGCTTTCACAAGCATAGCTAGGGACTTTTTGTCATGTATGGTAAAGATACGTAAGAATGGATGCCTTGTCCGATCAAAAAGGTCAATTTGATCACTACACGTTCTAAATGCTTGTTAAGGATATAACTAATATTCTGCTTATAATGGTTGTGGAGATTGATGGGTAACTTTTTCCTCATACAATTAAACTCAATTAGTCTGTTAGTGATGTGTCATCAGGAAAATGGATAATTGTAAGAGTACCTCATGATCTGTAGGGAGTGAAATTAGAGATAATGGCATCTTATTGGTGGCTTTAACAAGCATTTCTCTATCCAACCTCAAAAAGTCATTAGAGGATGGCTTAGGGCAGAGTTCAACATTTTAATGATTAAGAGTTTAGACCTTTTAGGCTAAGGATAAAGGAAGGCTTAGTCTTAGGTTGAGCTTATTAGTGGCCTATTTGGTCAGAAGAATAATTAAGAGGCAAACATAGGCTTGGGTATAGGATGAGATTCATTGCTTGTTGGGTCAGTGGAAGTTTATTGTTATCAAAGGCCAATTACTCAAGAAATTATATGCAATTAAAGTAATTTATACATTATAGGCCCTTTGATTTACAACCTAGTAGATAATTTAGGTTCTCTAGGCAAATTAACACAGGTAAGGTTAAACTGAGCCCTTAACCAAGTAATGGAAGAAATTGCCAATGATCCTTTGGTGACTCAGGAGGGAGCCATAAGAAGCGTTGCATTAGTTCATGATGCTAATGATGTTGGCGAACAAAGGAAAGGCTTCTGTACAATAAGTTGGTTTGGAAGAAGGTCATGGAAGGTCTGTGAAGCTTCAAAAGAGGAACTCGGTGAGGCTTAGGCAAGTGAGTTTCAAGAGTGAGAAAAGGAAAGAAAAGTTTGTAGTGGATATGGTAGTGAGTCCATTAGTTCGGAGAAAGGGTAAACCAACAGGATAGAAAGTGTAAGGTAGAGCAAGTTCTTTGGCAAGGTTAACTTGGTCTAAAAGAAGTCATTTGAGCCCAAACGATAGGGTGTCAACATAAGAGGTTTTATTTAAGGAGAGACAACTTTTTAATAAGATAATTCAATTTCATAATAATACTTCAATATGAGGCAGTACACATTGTTTAACTAGGTTAAATAATAGGTTTAAAACTTACTGCCAGTGAAGAAACCGCTTATTGTAGGCTAGCAACATTGGAAGAAAATAGAGGAAGTTATTAAGTATTAAATGGTGCTCAACATATGGTAAGGATTTGTTACTTCATCCATGATTATATGTTACATGCTAAAGGTTTAGAACAATTTACAAAATGAAAAGTCATATAATGTTAGACTAGGCAAGTGAATCCTAGTATATTATTTATGTAAGAGACGAAACTTAATAATCCCTCAAAATTGGTATTAAGATAAGTATAATGAGGGTTTGGGGTTCAGGTGAAGATTTCTGCCTCAATAGAAACATCTAAGGGTTTGACTATATTTTGGTAAGATTATTTTTTCTAGTTAAAATAAAAGTTGCTTATAAATAAATTTATGATCATATAGGTATCATTGTGCCATTAAGACAAATAGCAATTTTAGTAAAAATGTATGTACCAAATTGTCATATTAATTAAAAAGGATTTTAGGAAGAATTATAAATCTTAAAATAAACTTATTAATTGGTAATGTGTAGGGAATGATTTTAATACTATTTTGGATATCAATCACAAAGTAAGAGTTTTTAATGATAGTTATATTGTCTAATAGTTCAAATCATTTGTATATTGGACAAAGTTGGTGAATTTATTTATATAGGGAAGCCCATACATATGATGTAATTTTTAGGACAATCCATTCATGAGTCATATGGATAGATTTCTTATTGGGGTCTAATGGTTTATGGCTTTATCGAATTTAAGGGAGTTAGGTGTTTATATTTTTTTTTTTCTAACCATTTAAGGGTTTGTATAAGTATAAATGATAAGAATTAGGGACCTACTCTATTTCAATTTTTTAAACATTAAGGTGACAATAAAAATCTTTAGAAAGCCATTAAAGACTTATGAGTGAACCATTCAGTGAACAGATATTTAGATTTTATGTTATGTAAATGCATGAGTTCAATTAAATTTTTTTAAAAAACTTAGAATGTCAAGGATCAAGAGGATAGTCAGTGAACATTGAAAGATGCTAAGTTATAAGTTGACTAACTGCTGTTGAAATAAAAGATATAATTATTATCTGTTGATGAACAAAAGGCATTCATGTAAACACAAATTAATTATTAAAGTACTCTCAAAAATTAAGAACAAGAGTGATTTTTAAAATCTTGTCTTTATTGGCTCATAGAGGGTGACAAAAACACAAAATTCTTTTAGCATTATAAAAACTTGGTTATAAGCATTAAGTTTAGTGACTTAACATTCATTAAGCCCTCGAAGATTAAAGTAGCCATCTTTACCCATTTTTAAGAATTTTTGGATACTTCTTTATCGTGCATATAAATAGACATAGGTTTCTTTTGGAAGTTTAAGAAGGCAAATAATGTGTTTCTTGAAAGTCCATTTATGACATCAAAGGTATAAGAGGCCATCAAGGATTATGGTAACACTAAAGCTCTAAAACTCAATAGGTTTAATTCCAATTTCATCAAACAATGGTGGAATAAGATGTCACGGTATTTATATAGGACTTTAATGTATATGGATGATTATGTGTTACTTTAACCTTAACTTGTATGGTTCTTCTATTGAAGGTAGATGGTATGATGTCTATGTCCTAGTTTTGTCCAATCTCATTAATAGGTTCAATTTACAAAATTTTAGTTAAAGTATTATCTAGAAAATTAAATGGCATTAAGGAAGGTGGTGATGGAGACTCAATTTTCTTTTTTGGTTAAGCGTAGCATTTTATATGGCATACTCATAACCAATGAGACAATTAGTGAAATGAAAAATATGGGATGAGGGAGGTATTCTTATAAAGGTTGACTCTAAGAAGGCATATGACTCAATTGAATGGATGTCTTACAATACATGGGTTTTGGTTAACAATGAAGGTAATGGAAGTAAGTGTTTATCTCCGCTTTATAGCTATTGATTATGATGAACAATAACGTTACATGACCATTCAAAATAGTACAAGGTTTATGCTAAAGGGACCTTCTTTTTCTATTCTTTTTAATCCTTTTCACTAAACAGTTAAATTCTTTATTTTAAAAAGGGTTAAATCTCAACCTTATTAAAGACATGCCTTTAAATGATGAGATTAAACTCATCTATTTATAGTTTGCCAATGATACTATCATCTTCAACAAAATGAGTGAGGAGTTTATTGTGAACTATAAATAGATTCTCAAATGCTTATAATGTTGTGCAAGATTGTGATTAAACTTAGTCAAGACAATTATGTATAAAATCAAAACAAGTGATACCGAGATTTAGAGACACGTAAGGCTCTAGGGTTATAAAGTCAAATCTTTCCCTTTCAAATATTTTGGGCACTCTTTACGCACAAATAACCAAATGGAAAACATGCATTTTGTCAAAGGCTAGACACTTAATCCTATTAGTACCTTGTTTACACTCTCTACCAATATATTATATGTCCATGTTTACAATGCCAAAATAGGTAAAGCAAAGGCTAGAGAAGTTACAACATTTAATTTTTAGGGGCAAGGAGATGCTAGATCATCGACTTATAAATCATATGAGTTTAAGTCTTATTTACAATAAGTAGAGTCATGGTGGATTGAGAGTTAAGAGATTGCAAGAGAACAATATAAAATTATTAACTAAATGGTTATGAAAGGTTGGAAATAAGGAGGATACATTATAGATAAAGATCCTTAAGACAAGATTTAAAAAGTAATAAGTTTAGCAATAGAAATGGTAGTTCATAGATGTCATCAATATAAAAAGGGATATGTTTTGTATGGCAATAAGAGACAACCCTTATGGAGGGAAATAAATTTCCCTTAATGTATTTAATTAGAGATGGTAAAAAGGTGGATTTTTGGGGTTAATTTTATATTGTGATGCCTTACTTGCCCACTAATTCCCTTATCTTTTCACCCTTTTCACGTAGAAAATTAGCTCAATTAGCACATCTAGTAAATAGGTGAAGGGTAAGTGGCGATAAAGTATTCCATGGTATCACTGACTTTTTAATTAAGAAATATAGCTACATAATGCCTCAATAGGCTTGTTGGAAACCTAAAGGCTTTCAAGGTAGGCCAAGGATAAGCTAATTTAAAGAGAAAAAAGTGGGTAGAGTATTTACTGTACATCCATAGTGGGTAGAGTATTTACTGTACATTCATTTTTTTAATTTGCTTGATCAATCTTAAGGGAGGTTTAACATAATGTCATCTCAAATGTGACATAGTTGGCTCTTTTAAAGGTTGAGGTATTTAGATGATAGTTATTAATAGAACAACTTCTCGTTAAGTAGTGCCTTGGACAAATAATTGACGATGGATACCACAATTTGAAATACATGATTAGTAATGATATATCTAAATTTATTTGTCATTTGTTCCTTTATTACACTCGGTATAGGCAATCTAGTATAAGTGCTTAGAGTGATAGAGTAATTTATGGGTGATGTCACACTTAATGTGACAATTACGAGATACGTGATACAAGTTGAATCAAGGTTAAAAATTAAGGGAGATATAGATGATGGGGTTTTATACCATTATTTAATCAATGTGGTTAGCATGAAATTAAGGTATTTTTACAAATTTTTTATTAACAAGGTATACAATCTAATTTATTTCAAAATGCAGTGATAAGTGAAAACTAAATGACCTCATTTCAACTTCTTAATGGAAGATTTTCGGTTTAACTTGCACGACATCAAACCGATGAGGACAGTTATATCGTATCCTTCAAATCTTGTATTGAAGGCGCCTCCCAAGGGTATCATCAAATTTAATATAAATGCAACTATAACAAGGTCGTTAGGGTGGTAGGCATAAAAGGATGATGAGAGGTAAGATCGAGAAAGTGATATTTCTAGTCTCAAAGGCAGTGATTGTATCTAATATTAATGAGGCAGAATTGTTAGTAATTTCGGAGGCAATAAAATTATGGAGTTAGTGACTAAAGTCAGAAACATTCCGCTTAATTATTAAGAGCAACTTTAGAACTGCAATCTCGTAGATCAACAATAAGATCAAAAGACCCTAGAAACTTACATCCATTTTCAAGAATATTTATAACAAAACTACGAATTAAGTTTCTTTTATCTTTCAGCCATTTAAATGTAATTTCTTTACTAATGTGTTGACAAAACAAAAAAGAGTCAAACATATGAATTTTGTGGCATGGGTGTGATTGAAGTAATGTATTATTAGAAGTATAGGTTTATAGTTGATAGTTGACTAAAAGGAACCAATTCTTTTTGTTATTCAATTATACATTACTTAGCTTTATTTTAAATCCACGTCTAGTTATCCACTTTTTATTTAAGATAAAACATGATTTTATATAGTTGAAACTTATTAATATCAATGTCTGCATACTAGTTAAAAAAAAAAATTATATTTGTTGATAAAATTGCTTAAGAGTCATTGTAAAAAATTAGCTCTATACTTTTCTTCTTTTTTAAAAAAAAAAATTATAACAGCAAGTGATGATTAATACACGGTGAAAATATTTTTAATAATAATATCTTAATTACTTAAATATTTTCTTTTATCTCTAATAATTTTTCAAATTCTATTTTAAGAAATCTTATAATTTATCAATTATCTATATCTTTTTAAATAAATAAAATTGATTTAAAAATGAGATCAGCTACCAACTCTTTTTTTTTTCTTTTAATTGAAGAGATGCTATAATCCAAATAACAATAATAATAATAATTTTATTATGTTTATAAAAGTTGCTTTTTTAAACAATAATTCATCCCCACTTGAAACATTAATAAAACTTACTAATTAGTCATTTTAATATTTAACAATAATATACAATATCATTTTAATCAAATGTTATAATTTTATTTTATTCATTAATAAATGCAATTAATAATAGCAATAAGAAAATAATTGTTAACATCAATTGATAATAATAATTAATAACAAGTAAATCAAACATTCATTTAGTTCTTTTATGTATTGACGAAAAATATTAACACACCTTTAATTGGATGCAGGTTGAAAAAAAAAATGAATTAACATGCTTGGGATCATTAGACGAATATTAACCAATCATATTAATCATAACGTTACACTTGGTACAAACATGTTTAAAGATAATAGATAATTAATAACAAAAGCATATTTAAATAATTTTCTGAATAAATAATTTCCATAACTATATACATCAGCAATCCAAAAAAAAAAAATTACTGATTAATTTTCTAGCTGCCATGATCATATATAATAACAGAATCATAATAGAGTTAACTTTCATATAAGCATTTATCCCCTTAATTTCCATATAAGCTTTTATACCTTTATATTCATAAGAAATTTGTGAAATTCTCCCATTCAAAATCTAGCATCAATAACGAAGGATTTGATTCATTTAAATCCATAGCTTGTTTTAAAAAATTTGAAAAGAAAATATTGCCATAATATAAATCAAACAACATTATATGCAACTTCAAAATGTTGTTTACCATTTATTGGGCTCTTTGTAGGTTATACCACTTCAAATGAGCGTGGCATTGGAAGAATGGTAAATTAGGTATAGTCCTTGTGACTGGAGGAGAACATTGAGCAATGCCAATGATACAAAACGAAAATTAAAAAAATAAATAAAAAAGAAAAAAGAAAAAACATGAACAATTAGTAACTCACAGTTGAAGAACAATCGATTCTCTCCTTCACCTGTGAATACAAAAATTTACATACGGTTGTAATTTAACCCAAAGTAAATATATTAGATCAAGGAATTAAAAAAAAAAAAGAAGGGAAATATGGCTTCTAAAATTACAGGAGATAGTAGCACGGGTACGGATGTCACTAAAGCTGATTCTAGTTCAACGATGATTCCGACAAAACATAAAAAAAGAGAGTCCAAAAGAAATTATAATTATTAAAAAAAAACATAAATTTCTGCTTAAAAAAAAAAAGCTATTTCCTTTATTTAATTTTTCAAAGTATGAATTTCATAACGTGTATTTTTATTATTGTAATTACGACAAGATATTACAATGATGCTATGTGTATAGTAACTCCAACATAAAATAACTCATGTTGGGGTGGAGGAATGTTTGTTATATATGTTTTAAATTATATTAGTTTCTTTTTATAACTTTCTGATCATTAATATTAGTTTTAGTTTCTTTAATTCTTAAATATATTTTCTTTTTCTTTTTTTTTTGGCTGGTGCATTCGTAGAATAATTTTATATATTCTTCCGACCTAATTAGCCTTGATGAACAGTCAATCGTCATTGCATGTAAGAGAAGCATACACACGTTTCCAGTGGCTCCCTCAGACCTTTCTTGCCCCACCCACTTCCTTTCCCCATTTTGTTTTTTTTTCCTTTGGCGTGTACTTTATATGGTAGACCCAATAACGTGCACACAAGGTGCAAAACCACAACAACCTAACCCCAAGAACACCTTTGATTTCAAGAGAAGCCCAGATGTCCTCTGCTCCTTTCTTTCTTCAAAAATTTGTACTCTTTACCTTTACGAATAAGTAACTGCTACACTCCTCTTTCCCTTATGTACACTAATAAAATCCACACCTACCTATCCAACAATCCTCAGGAACTTCTCATTTCTTTGAGAGAGGGAGAAAAAAAAAATAAAAGAAAAGCAAAGAGATATTCACCATGACCATTGGTCTTATCCTCTCTCTAATGACCCTTCTGTTGGTGCACACAGAATCCATTAGCAGAGATGATTTTCCAGCTGGATTCAATTTTGGAACAGCTTCTTCAGCCTACCAGGTGAAGTATCTGCTCTTCTTTTGCACGAGCAAGTTTTGAAATGCACTGGCTTTAGATTGATCAGCAGTGTAGGATAAGATTAATTTATTATGATTAGATGATTATTTGTGTTGTAGTTTGAAGGAGCCGTCAATGAAGGAAACAAGGGAGCTAGCATATGGGATACCTTCATTAGGCAGCCTGGTAAGGATCATACTTGAGGCAAATTCAATATATAGCCAAAAACCATCATGGGAAACAAAACGATCATATGGTGAAAATAATGGAGGTTGATCAATGATCATACCCGAGTCCATGTATTTCAGCAGGGAGGATACTGGACTTCAGCAATGCAGATGTAGCTGTTGATCAATATCACAGATTTAAGGTAAGTGAACTAACAGATGTGCTTGGACCTTATATGTGGCTTCAAAAAAAAAATATTGCTGTAATTGCTGTTATTGATTCAAATCTTCATTTTTGCAACTCCTTGTTTCGGTTTGTCAAAACCCTAACACATGACGTGCTGGTTTATTGGGCCAAAAAGTGTGCACAAGGCACCCTTCACGAAAAAATAAAGAGAACGGATTTTAATTCGTGTCTTTTTTGATAAGATTTTGATACTACATTAAAAAAATAATTGATCTAAAGTGTTAAAGTGATGGATGAAACCTGATCACATATTAAATTATATAATGCGGTTCATGTTCCTTGCTTGTTGTGTAAGGCAACTTCACCTTGAGGCTCGTTTGTCAAAGGGGACGATTACAAAACTTTTTGAAAGAGTAGCAGATCAACTTGTGCACTGATTTTGACTAGTAACCGAAGAATGTGTAAATCAATTGGGTGAAAATTCTCAATTAAGCCAATTCATGTGCTAATACATATGGACAAGGATATGGAGACAAGGATAATTGTGATGTGTCACCAACTCAAAGCAATAAAGAAATGCAAAGGATCCCAAGTAAAACAACTAGAAGAGATCAAAAAACGTCATATGCCAATAAGGATTTTTTTTAGTTGTCTCTCACAGAATTAGGAATAAACCATATGAATTTTTACAGGATGATATAGGCTTGATGAAGGAATTGGGGATGGATGCATACAGATTCTCCATATCTTGGCCAAGAATTTTTCCAAGTAAGTCAATTTCAAAGAGCTTTAATCATATTCTTTTGCTGAGTTATCTTTTTAAATTGTCAAGAGTTTCGATCATAATCTTTTAACAGATGGAACCGGGGAGCCAAATCAAGAAGGAATAAATCACTACAACAGCCTCATAGATGCTTTATTGGATAAAGGTTACTCAGTGATCCATGCCTTGTAGTTCAGATTCTTTGCGGGACAAGGGAAAAAAATTATTTATGTATATATATACAATATTGTTGAAGCATTAGCTGTTGTTTCCAACCAGGAATCCAGCCTTATGTAACTCTATACCATTGGGATCTTCCACAAATGCTTCAAGATAAATATGATGGATGGTTGAGCGAACAAATAGTGTAAGTATATTGGAACTGAATGCAACACTTTTGGCTATGAAAATATAGCTTGAAGAAAAAAAAAATGGATCACTTACAGAGAGGACTTTGAGCATTATGCATTCACCTGCTTCCAAGCATTTGGTGATAGAGTGAAACACTGGATCACCTTCAATGAACCTCACGGTTTTGCAATCCAAGGCTATGATACAGGAATCCAAGCTCCTGGGAGGTGCTCTATTCTTGGCCATATACTTTGTAAAACTGGAAATTCATCTAGTGAACCTTACATTGCAGCTCACCATATCCTCTTGTCGCACGCGGCTGCATACCACTGTTATCAGTCAAATTTTAAGGTACTTCCTTGCTCAAACGTAGTCTTCTGCCAACAGACATCTTGATCCAACTATAAAATTGAATAAGCCTGACAGAAGATATTGGCCTTCTACCAATTTGTTGGGTCTTTTAGGAACTACAAGGAGGTCATATTGGAATAGCATTGGATTCCAAGTGGTATGAACCACTCTCTGATGCTGACGAGGACAAAGATGCAGGGAGGAGAGCAATGGAGTTTTCAATTGGATGGTAAATAGTAGATGCCTTAGATTCGTGACGTTTCAGAAGGGTATACATACATTTTCTTCCTTAACAGTCCTGAGGTGAACCAGGTTCCTCAATCCACTTTTCTTTGGCGAATATCCTCTTTCAATGAGAAGGCTTGTAAGTGCAAGGCTTCCCGAAATCTCCCCAAAGAGGTCAAAATTCTTAGCGGGGTCCTTGGATTTTGTTGGCCTAAATCATTACACAGCATTGTATGTCCGGAACGACAGGACTCGCATTCGGAAACTAGTATTGCAGGATGCATATTCTGACGCTGCTGTGATCACGACCCGTAAGCTACCAAAAAGCCCGATCTTTTACTCCTGAAGAAAGGTGCATAGCCGAAAAATTGACTGATGATCTTTACAATGTTCTCAATTGCAGCTCATCGGCACGGCATTGCCATTGGAGAACGAGTATGTCACTAACCAACCTAATAAGCAATAAGATCTTGTCATGTGTATTGATATGAAAATCAGTTCAGTGGCAATTGCTTCACAGGCAGCTTCCCGCTGGCTACATATAGTACCATGGGGCATTCATAAATTGGCCAACTATTTGAAAGATAACTATGGGAATCCACCAGTGATTATAACAGAAAATGGTACGTATGTCGAGGCTTCAAAATGAGCAAAAACAAGCTCAAAATTTTGAATCATGAGATAACCTTCTTCATCATTGCAGGCATGGATGATCTAAATATACCATTTATGCCTCTAGACAAGGCATTAAAGGATGAGAAAAGGATAGAATATCACAGAGACTACCTGTCAAACCTTTCTGCAGCCATAAGGTAATTAGCAAGTGTCTTTGACTTCCCCAATGAATCCTTCAATTTCTGGCCTCAGGGCATTTCTGCCACCTTAACCAGAAAACTTAAACCAATATGACAGGCACGACAACTGCAATGTACGTGGCTACTTTGTTTGGTCTTTGCTTGACAACTGGGAATGGAATTCTGGCTACACCGTCCGATTTGGACTCTATTTCGTTGATTACAACAATAATCTCACCAGGATACCAAAAGCTTCGGCTAACTGGTTCAACAGGTTACTGAGGCCGCAGGGATATCTGCAGAGGCGGTTTGGTAATTACCAACAGATGCGTACCAAGAAGTCATAAACACATTGTACCATGTGTAAATGAACAGCGAAAGAGTGGAAATTAGAACATGCAGTGAAAATAGGTGTCACTAATACAAGAAATATATGGTTGTGGGGGTTTAATATGCGCAATAGCTTAAAATTTTGGATTATATGACTTTTTTAACATGATATTAAAAATTTTATGAAAAAATAAAAGGTTTTGAGTTAAAATCACAATTTCTCGTGGCAATGAGAGGGAGCCAAAAAAAAAAAAAAAACAATCTACCTATTGTTTTTTATGGTTCTTCTAAAGGCCCGAATATGTATAATTTAAATATTTTTAATAATATTAATATTTTAAAACTCATAACTTATGATAATTATTATATTATTTTATGTTATAATTAGTATTTCGTCCAAAATTATATATATATATATATATATATAATCGAACATAATATTTAAGAAACTATAATTTAAAGTAATCAACATAATTAATAAAATAAAAATAAACACATCTTAAACCCATAACAGACGAGTATTGAATGAATATCTTCACCATGTACACACAACATATTATATTTATCAAAATATTAATTAATTAACAACGTCATCATGTAATAAGTACAATATTCAAATTAATGTGAATACTTCAAGCAACTAGGAAGACTCCAACAACAACAACCAAAAAAAAAACTACAAAAACTCCTAGCATTTTTAACTCATAACGACAACTCCCCGTGAAGATCAGAGTGTCCATCACGGCAGATAAGATTGACAGATGAAATATACTGATGCCCAAAGAGAGTAGCAAAACTAACCACTGCCTAATTAAAACAAGCTGATAATGTACACAAGCAAAAGTGCAAATAAGAACAGCTATTTATTAGGATTTATCTCATTCGAAAAGTCTTTTTTGAGTTTGTAGACTCGCGAATTTACAGTCACATTGCCAAATCATCCCTACACTCGCTTCATTATCACCACCATTATCACCATCATTGCCAATGCCATTATAGATGCTCCCACGCTTTTGTCCATTGAGCTGCACCTTGCGTCAGAAGCTGCAGAACTGTTCTCTGCAGATGAAGCACCAAATATGTTCTGAAAAAAGGTAGTGAAATTGCTCACCATCTCAACCACCCTTTGCTTGATGTTCTTGAAAAAATCCCCGAAACCATTTTCAGACTTTCCAGTTTCAGCTTGACTTTCATTGTCAGACACTTCAGTAACCTTGCTTTGACATTCCTGATCCTTGAAGTCCCCATCTGCATTGGTTCATATTGGTTTAGAATAATATATTGTGAAGGAGCCAACTAATAAGAATATGTTTTAAGGACACAGAATAAACTGAATTAGAAGAGAAACAGAAATGTTACTCGTCTTGTAGGTCTGGATGAATTCTGTGAGCACATCATTTTTCAAAACAGCATCCCAGACATTTGGATCAGAGGCAATGGAGGCAATAACGTCCTGGGTATAAAAAACCAATCAGCAGGTTCAGTTAACATGCAAATTTACTCATCCTTCATTATAACTGAAATAATTGAAGCCCTCTCTCTCTCTCTCTCACACACACACACACAATCACACAAAATTTTACAGTCAAGCCTGTACAGTCTTTATTAATTGATTTAAGAAACAGCAAAAAATGTCTCAACACAAGCGAGAAAGATTCAGCACATTATCCAGCTGTCAACAATCGCATATGCTGGTGGCACTTTGGATTCAAGCCTGAGCCTGACTATCAACAACTCCATATGTGGATGCCATTTTCATTTTGTCAACTTACAGCAAGAACCACATAACTGCTACACAAACCTGAGTTAAACAGCCGGCTAAAATTTGTTAATTTCAATAATTGCTTAGCATCACAGTTCAACCCAAAGCATGGAGATTAGCTTCCATGGAGAAGCACCCATCCTACATTCCTCACCCACACCCCCCCCCCAAAAAAAAACACCCCACAGGCTTGCACATGGAAAGGGCATCACGGATCTTTGAATTTCCATCATGGAAAAACTTTCTATATTCATTCAAATGATGCAAAATAGTCAAATTTTCAGCAAGAATTGCCAATGAAGAGGAAGTCGGAGGTTTATAAGAACCTGAGCTTCAGGACTTTCATGGAGCAATGCAAATGCCCTTATTGCAGAATTTGGCACAGAGGCAGCTGTTGGCTCAGTAATAATACGACTATTAGTCTCCAAATGGTCAGAATTACTAGGCAAGTAGTGGCTTGACACCTGACCGAGTCCAAATGAAACATCAGTTCCCTTGTCAGTAGGAGATAAGAGATACACCCTGAAGACATCATGTTGATAGCAGTAAGGAAGATGGTGAAGTTCAACAAAATAAAAATGATATTATATTCATAATAAAATCTGAATTAGGTAACAGCAAAATAGGATTAGTTGCACCCTTAGGAACAAAAATGAATCCAAAAACAACAAACCTGAGTTAAAAAAACATAACACTTTTTTTTTTGGGGGGGGGGGGGGGGGGGGGGGGGGGGGGGGGGGGGGGAGGGTGACACAGCAAAATAGAAGGGAAAAAAGGTTGATCACCAAGTAAGGCATTCTCTGAAAGAAGGAAACTGTTGTGGATTACCATGTAAATCCACCTGCTCGGGTTCAACTATACATTAAGCATCATTGCTACTTACAAGCCAGAATAAAGGATGAGGATTGTGTTAACTGACCAACTAGCCAAATTTTTTTAACACGTAAAATGAAGATGTACGATTGGAGTGTTGTGAGACCACAAAATTCCCATTGAGTGAAGGGTTCTATTGAATAACAATTACGTCAATGGTGTTGTATTGCAGCGAGTGTTGGACTGTGAAAAAATAACATATCCAAAAATAATTTTATTGAATAACAATCAGGTTCGCGATGCTGTACTGTAGATCCAAAAGAATAAGAGTCGCGGACATAACAATACTTATACACATTCATGACCACACTAGGAATAAAAATGGATAATCCCAGTACACAATGCTCCCAATTTAGAAATAACCAAATAACAAATTAATGTAGGTGTAGCACTAATTTGAGATAAGCAGATGGACTGACATTCATGTTGGCTTTTGGAAATGCCCAATGTAAACCTGCAAATACCCCGATTAAAATGTGACCAAATCTAGGTGAATAGGAAAAGGGTAGAGAGAGAATGACAACTATTAGTTAAGAATCTTTAGTTAAAAAGATCTCAAAACAAACTTAATTTACAATAAAACGAAATAATGAGAAAAATTCATGAAACTGAACCCAAGTAAATTTGGGATAAAAGTTTGGCTGTTATTTTGTTTCCTCATGTAAGTGGAAAGACAAAACGCAAGCACACACATCCGATAAGGAGAAGAAAAATCTACTTAATTCCAGTCTAAAAGCAGACTTTAAAGGGCAACAAAAGTATGCGCACGTAAATCTGCAGATCAATCAGCCACTCCAATTCAAACAGATACTAGAAAAAGGCTTCAACATTATATCTTTACTCTGAGAGCAGGGACGCAGTAGAAAACTAATAATGACTCTGGTTCCTAAAAATGGGAATTGTTGAATAACTCGCTTTAGAATCCAAAGTTAGAGTTGAGTATGAAAAAAAACAATGAAAACAAGGAAAAGTGATTTGAATTCGAGTAGAAGTGTGAATACCTCTCCACTGCGTCCTTCAGCTCACTGGTGGCCTCCTTCGCCTCCTGCAGGCTCGGCGCGCCACCGAATACGACTCTCGTCATCGGCTTTCCGGCATCGAGCAACAGATCCTCCTCACCGCCGGCGAACTCCCACTCGTTCAGCTCCCGCGAGGGACTCTGAACAGCGGTTGCCACCTCGGTCTTCCCGCTCTGGGAAATTGCAGCAGAGACGCGGCGCGAGGCGTTGCGCACCGAGTGCTCGGCCGGCGGGGTGACGGACAATACGCCGCCACGGGTGCCGGCACGCACCACGCCGATCCCGGCGACCTTTGCAGCGGCCCTCGCTGCCGCTCCTCCTCCCATAGCCGCCAGCGAAGGGGGCAGAATTTTTTTTCTTAATATTTATGGAAATTGGTGATAAGGTGGGATCGGGAGATTTTTAAGGCGGTGTTGTGTTGGAGGAATTTACGGCTTTTATTGATATACGTTTTTTAAATGACACGACGCGTCCCTTTGGTTGGTTGGGTGGACATGCCTGTTTTAATTTTTTTATTTTTTATTTTATCTTGTCAGAACTCCCGTTCATCCATGGTTACTTTCTGAAAAAAAAAAAAAAAAGAAAAAGTTGACAGTCAATTAGAAAATACAACCGGCGTTAATTGATAAAAAAAATAAATTTAAATATCTAAATATATAATTTTAAATTTATTAATATTAAAATTAAACATGAAAATTTTCTTAAATTTAATACTTTTTAAGAAATAATTTATTATATAAAAGTTAAATAAAAATATTATCAGATAATTTTAATTTTAATTTACAAGTAAATGTACTAATTATGTAACCTTTTTTTTAATAATACAAATTATATTAATTTATTTTATTAAATATTTATTAGATAATAACCCGTCAACAGATTAAGAGAATAGAGAGATAAAGAAATATATTTTTTGTTTTATTTTATTTTATTTTATTTTATTAAAGTTTTATTCTTAATTACATAGACGAGGAGTAATATTTTAAATGCTATAAAACAGCGAATCGGGCTGGCATGGAATGTCCCTTTTCTGGATAACTTTGCTTGGTTCTTAAGTTCTTCTTTATTTTGATGATCTTCTCTTTTTATTTAATCTTCCTTTTATTTTGTAGATCTTCCCTTTTCTGCACAGCTTCTGGCGCTTCTACGGGCATCCGGCGGGGGGGGGGGGGGGCAGCTGAGACTTGTTGTAACATAGCTTTGCTTCAGAGTTCGTCATTAATTTTTTTATGTATGATTTAAAATATCATAAATAATTTAATTTATTTTTTTGCAGGTTTAGAAAAGCATGATTATGTTTAGTGGAGTCGTATTCAACTTAAGGGAAAAACATACTTTGTATATTGTACATTAAACTTTATAAATTAATTTGTAATAATCTTTTTTCATCTTGTCTTTTTTTTATTTTTAGCCTTTTTTTTCTCTTTTTTATTGTTTTTGGCACCTAAATAAATAATTCATCATCCAAGAGCAATTATATTTGGCTTACAAAATTAATCTTATATGCATCCAATCATGAGAGTAAACGAGCATAAAATTCCTCTTAATTAGAATAGATAAAATAAAAATATAATATTTTATTAACTATAATACAACTGATCAATAAATAATTAGTGGGTATAATTTTTTATCTTTATAACTAATAGAATAATTAATAATCTTTATTAATTGAGTTAATTTTAACTGAATTTTAGGTCATTAATTTTTCAATGAAAGAGAAATTATTATTTCTTTTTTAAGTCAAACACTCCCTCGCCGACCAATTGGATGCCGTGTCAAATTACGTAGAAAAAAACACTGGGGCCCTGTTCTTCCAGCCTTCCACGCAACCATCCTAGCTTTAACCAAGCAATTAGATGTGAAATCATAATTAAATTACTTTAGAGGCAATTAGTAACAACACTTCACTAAGCCTATGCCCGAAGCAATGAAGCAGTTCTTAAGCCCATTTCTGTTCGGATCATATCTTGGGTCTGGGTCTCATCCAAACAAATCCATTTCTGAAGCTCACGACAAGCCGAGTTGAATCTTACTTGGTGAAATTGTTTTTTCTTTCTTTTTTTTTTTTTTTTTTGGATTGATGAAGTCACGTGTAAATAATTACAGGCGACAAAAGAACATCTAAGGATATTTTTTGATTTGTGCTATCATTTTCTTTTGTTTTTATTTCTAAAATTACTGAAAGCAAAATTAATATTTGATCCACACTATTTAAGTGTTCATTTCATACACGTAAAAGGGTTCCTCTTTTTTTTTTTTTTCCTTCTGTTGTGGTACTTTACATTTAATTATTTTCTAGGCAAACACACTTTCACGGGTGACGAGCACAAATGTGAAGCCACAGTAGCATTTTAAGTAAGAAAATTGTTAATCTGATTAACTTAAAAAAAGGGAATTGACTTAATATTATATGTTAGAAAATAAAAATTTTAAATGAAATATATTTTTTTAAAATGAGTAATTGAAGATAATCATTTGGTTATATTTAAAATAATAATAATAATAAATATAACAAACGCCTTATTTAAAACATTACTCTAAACTAAATTTTAATAAAAAAAAATTATACATTCTTTCAAATAGTGTTTAAAAGAAATTCATATTTTATTTATGTCTGTGCATATCTCAGAAATTTGTTAGTCATAAAAAAATTAGAGAAATTTTGTTTACGCTTAGAAGCCTTTTGCCATTCATACCCTACATGTTTGCAATGATTAGGTTTTTTTTTTTTTTTTGTGTGTGTGTTTTACGATATAAAAATTTCCCATGATTACTATTGAATATAAATCCAAGAGCAAAAAAAAAAAAAAAAAAAAAAAGAGAAAAAAGAAAAAAAAATCCATCTTACAAGCCAATAAACATGAAAGGCCAAAAAGCACGCAAACACCCGAAATCAGATCCCGATCGCAAACGGAACAGAGAAACTAAACACAACAACGGTGAAGATGAGGCATATCGAAATTTCCCTATATTATAATTAATATGAAATTTTTAAAGAAAAAAATAAATTTAAATATTTTTTTCTCTAAAAAATAAAAAGTAGAATTTGAACTTTTTTTAAAAAATTGTTTTTGTTTTATTTTCTTTATTTGTAAGCATTTACATTATGCAAATTTTAAACATGTGAAAATTATTAATGTGAATTAAATAAATTATGATACATGTTATATCATAATTAAGTAAATTAGATGTATAATAATATCTTAATTTTAATTAAACATCATAATTTTAATTTTATCCATACATATTAATTATAATATTCAAACTCCAGAATTTAATGCTAACCAAGCAATTTCACTGGGATTATTAGTCTATAAATTATGCCATCTGAGGACTCAAAAGAATTAATTTTCACATTACTATAATTTAATTTAACCGACGGGCATTGAGGACGTAAATTTTTGTACAGATTTTTGTTATTGATATTAATTATTAATGGTAATGATAATATCAGGCGCATTTTCCCTTGGTCTAATCTTACGGCCAAAAACGGGGAAAAAGTTGCCATTGCCGAAGCAAAAAAAAAAAAAAAAAAAAAAAAAGAAGGTCTACCAGGGAGGACCAAGTTACAATGGTGGAGCCCTACATTGCACGATCCACGAGGTGGCCTGACCCCACCGTGGGGATGGCCCACAATTCCCGCGTAAAATAAAAGCTCCCCTAAATGGTGGGCGTCACCCCCGGGGGAGACTCTTACTGTCAAAGTGCCAATACAGGCAGGCCTAATTAATTTAAGAATTTGCTAATAATTCCTCAAACAGAAAAAAAAAAAACAAAGAAATTGTCTGTACAACACCACACAATTCACACCCGCTGTATCTAAGGCCTGCTGGTATCAAAACAAATAAAGTAATTAAAATAATAATATTATTATTGTTATTGAGTGAATTATTATAAAGATGAGGAGACATTTAGACCATTTGATCTTTAGCATTGCTCTTATCTCATACTTTTCAATTTAAAATAGCATAAGAACAAAGGAGAATGAGCAGTAGATATGAAATTACAACTTCTAAACTTTGATTAGGACATCGGATTCCAGAAAATGGTACCTCTTAACAGATCCCACCAAACCCAAAACCCTCCGATCTAATGGTAATAACAACCCTACATTCACTCAACACTCTAGGATTACAAAAGCAGCTAACTAAAGATGACTACATGGCTTTTTTTTTTTTTTTTGGTGCAGATAGAGACAACAGGTGAAATAAGGTGGCAGCTTCTATCTCATGCCTTCAATTCCTTTCTCCCTTCTCACCTTGCTCCTCAACTTACCTGCAGGAATCACATGATTAGACCCCAAAAGTTTTTTTTTTTTCGAAGAAAATAAGCCAAAAATTAAAATTTATGGGGTTCAGGAAAAGGGGACATTCACGGGAAATTTCATAATTTCCCCGGGGGAGTTGCGGATATTTTCAGAAAGATGTCAAGGAGAACAAACATCCAAAATACGGAAGCAAACAAAGAAAAAGAAAAAGGAAACAGACTCTGTCCACTCTATCGTAATCAGTTTCTGAGACAACCAGTGAATGTAAACTGAGAACTTACATTGTCCAACTTCAGACATAATGACAGAGATTAAAAGCCCAAAACCGTTTGCTACACCCCAACTTGCAAATTAACCCAAAGGAAAAAAAGGCACTAAAAAAAAAAAGAATGCAAAAATACAAGAAAAGAACAATCTTCAAGGTTATTAACAAAATTTCAGGTGATCAAGTGGGGGGTTTTTAGGAAAAATAGACGTACCTCGAGGCTTGCAATCAGGTGGAACTTCAAAGAGTGACAGAGAAAGTTGCTTATGTGCAACCCCGATGTCAAACAATATAAGGCCTGATCCTGGGTCCTTAACAATGATATCTTTCACTGGTAGCCAAAGAAAGAGCTCTTCTTGGGACAATCCGACAACTCCTATGAGGCTGCCATAGCTGAGATTAGCCCTCACTACACTGTCAAAGAAGACCCTGTTCTCATACTTGGTCAAGCATGGCCCATCCAGAAACACCTCTAGGTAGCCATCTTCAGAGAGGGTGTAGTTCTTCACTTCTTTTGGGAGGAGACCAGCCGGCAAACCTCTTGAGATGAGCAGGTCATGAATTGAAGAGGAGAGAGAGGTATTTGGAGGAAGGAAGAGTAACAACAGACTTAGTGTGCTCAAAAAGGCTGTTGATTTGGTGTTAAAGATGGCCATGGTTGGTTTGTCCAGAGAGAAAATAAGAAAGGGTAAGGCAGAGAAAGAGGAGGGTTTAAAGGGATAGTTTTTGCGGTGGAAAAGTGGACATACTGTTTATAAAAGAGGATTGAATGCATGATTTTACTAATTTGTCCTTGGTTGTAGGTGACTGGGTCCACAAAATGGCTTTGATTGAGATTGATCCTTTATTATTTTGTTTTGTATCAGCTAATGAGCATTAATTTCCAACTTGGCTTTGTTTATTGGAAGTCTCTTGGTTAATATACGTAGTTGATTGTCTTGTAAGGTCCATACCCCTTAAGCAATGCACCTTGGAATTATGAGTATAATTGTGGGGAGAAACTCGCCGGTGTTGACAAATTAACTAATTATAAAAATCATGAAATCAATTTGTTGAGTATTAGATCTAAGTGAGGTGAAATTTTGGATGTATAGTAATACATAAGGGTTAAAAAGAAAATAATAAAAAGATAATACAATAATTTTTATTTTTATTTTTGGTATTCAGTGAATGGTTCATATTGTTTGTCACAATGATATTACTTTTTAGGTATTATTACTTAATTTTATTTTTTTTTTAATTTCGATCTTAATTTTCGTTGAAGAATCAAGTGAAGAAAAAACCAATTAAACTGTTGTTGTCAATTTTGGTTTGAGTTGGTTGATTTTACGGTTTAGACCTTGCTAATTAAAAAAGTCAAGTAATAGGAAAAGTATTGCCAAAATTATTGTCACTTTTCCACTTTAGAGACCATGAAATTGACGAAGGATCTTTAAAATACTGTTAGAAAAGGTCCTCTGTCTAAGCAAAATCTTTAATTTTATTCTCATGGTTTGCCAATAGAAAACATAACCTTAAAAAGTTTTTAAAATATTGCCGGATAAACGCCTAGAGGTGTAAAAAAACATTTATGAAAGTGAACTAAAAATAAAATATTTATAAATAATCTCTTTTATTAAAATATACAATAAAAATAAAAGGGTCTTAAAATAATTTTTTAAATTTTAATTTTATTTATTTGTATTAGTAAAAAAAAAATACTATTTGTGCACATTTCTTATATTCATTATGTGTTTACTCTAAAAAAAAATAACATGTTACATTATTATGCAGATATATTATATGATAATAGTTAGTTTAGCATTTAATCAATATTTTATTTTCTATACTTGCAACCAAACCATCAAATTCTATAATTCCTTTAAAATATAATTTACATTCAATTCAATTATGACATTTTAAGTCTATTAACCTGAATCACATTGAGATGATTAGCTTAAACTAGTAAATAAGTTTTGATGAGCACTTATTTTAATTATTAAGAAAGGAAAACTAAATTTGAGTTGTTATTTGTTAAGTCTTTGTAAAACATCTTCATAATTTTTAGATAATAGAAAATCTTTATAACTTTCATATAACATAGAATTTTCAAACTATAAAGGATTTTTATCATATTTAGACAAAAACTTAGCTTTTAACAATAAAATTTTTCATACTTAATTTTAAAATAATATTATATATTTTTATATTATAAATAACATTACAAATATTCTTTAAGCATATATACTTGTTTAAATTAATAAATAAAATTAATGCAATTCTTTTTTTTTTTTTTGTGACTTAACATGGTATCAAAAATTTCTATACCTTATTAAACTTAATTCCCTCCCACTTTCATGGCAAAAAATATGATTGCAAATACAACTACCATGTAGATGCCACCCACCCTACATTCTAAAATATTTCTATGTAATTATCTAGCACCAATAGCACATTTATAAACCTATCCTTAATAACATTTAATATTGCCTTCCAACTATCTTTACAATTTATTGGCAATCAAAATTATCCTAATTAAAAGATTCAACTTACAACTTTTTTCTATAAATATGATTTGATGGATTATATTAATGGCTTATTCTCATGTCTAACTAATCCTACCACACCAATATTTAAGCTTTAGACCTTCCAAGATACTCTTCTCCGTAATGTCATCATGACTTTTATTGATACCACCATTGTTCATGTGATAATAGTGGCAAAGTTAGCCAAGAAGGCTTAGGTTGGCCAAATGTATTCTTTGCTATCAAGTAACTTTCTCAATTTATACATCATCTCATTAGTACTTATTGGTTTACTACTCAATAAATTTTCTATTACTTTAAACATACCATTGGTATGGTATTTTAATTTTTGGTCGTTCATCTTTTACTCTACATGCTTTCTTTAATGTTGATTAGGCTAGCAACTTTAATAATAATACCTTTATTATTACTTATATTGTTTCCTCAGTATTACTCCTATTAGTTGGTCTTCGAAGAAGCAATGCATAGTTATTTGTTCCTCTACCAAAGCTAAATATCAAGCTCTTATGGTCACTATTACAGAAATAAATTAATTATAAAATTTGTTCTATGAGTTTCAATTACATTTAGCCATTATTTCTACTATTTATTTTGATAATATTAGGATAATTTATTTTTACCACCATTCTATCTTGCACAACCATATGAAACACATCAGTGTTGACTTTCATTTGCTTCATTCTCAAGTTCAACACTAGCAATTTTGGGCGATTCATGTTCATTCTTCTAGCAAATTTGTTGATTCCCTTACTAAACCATTAGGTCATGCTCAGCATCCGACCAAATCTCTCGTGATTGGCATTGTTGATATTGCATCTCTCTTGTGAAGTTATGATAGAGAATCTCTGTAATTCTTATATAATAATGAGTTTTTTTTTTTAATTTTCAATCATTCAAATAAAAATTATTCTTTATAAATAAAATTTTTTATACTTAATTTTAAAATAATATTATATAATTTTATTTTATAAATACTTTTTATTGCCTATATATATATGTACTTGTTTAAATTAATAAATAAATAAAATTGAGAGAAATCTTCTCTTAATGACTTAACAAGCCTAAGAATCAATTTAGGTGATTGTTCTCTTGCACGTGTTGTTGTGTAGGGAAGACTTTTTTTACAGAAGATGTTCGATTTTTGTTCTTGCGTGCATGCTGGTGCTGGTGGGAAAGCCCGTAACCAGGAGGTGGCTGCTTCGAGGTATTTTTTTAATAACCTTGATCTGAGAGATATTTTTTCAGTTTCTTTAGCTTCTTCTTCTTCTTCTTCTCTCCATCAGCGTCCTTGGAACACGTGACTTGAAAAGTTCTAGCAGCTAGATGGGTGGTGGTCACTGGTGTATATTTTCTGGCTTGAAAAAAATTGTTGCTTGTCCAAAAATTAAAGGCAGTACAATGATGGGAATATCAATTGCAAAAATTGCTTTTCCCATGTCTCAAGCGAAGTTTCAATAATTTATCCCAAAATCGGGGGTCCCCCCCCCCCCCCCCCCCCCCCCCCCCCCCCAGCTACCAATTGAATGCAACTTCCCAATCAGTCTGCATCACACCTTTGTCTATTTTTCCATTGTACCACCAAAAAATAAATAAATAAATAAATAAAAATCAGACAGACTGAAATCAAAGCCAGAATTTGCATAGTTGGCAAACTGATCAAACAATTCGATAAATTTAAAATTGAGTGAATCAGAATGCACAATTGGATTGAATTTTATAAATATATTTTACATTTTGAGTGAGTCTAAAATTTATTTAAAATAGATTTTTCCTCGTTAGAATAAATTCAATTAACCAAAGTAAAAGCATTTTCGTCTTTGTACAATACCCATCTCCAATGACCATTCCTTCAATACAAGAAGGGCAAAAAGACCAATCTTAGCTGAATTATTGGCTCACCGTTAAATTAGAATCAGGGGAAGCAGAGCTCACCCCAAAACCCTGTGGGAAATAACCAAGTACCGAAAGTTGCAAAGACGAAAAGGGGCAAATTTGGTTAATATATTTACCATTTTGCCACCCATTTGCTGGAAAATGGTCTGACCGTGTGTCTTCAGCAGTCCCAATGAAGGGAGTCCTTTTTTTCTTTCTTTTTTTTTTTTTTGTTGTTGGGGGACCGGGTAGGGGGTGGGGAAGCTTTCCAAAAGGAAAGGAAATGATCAGGTTTAGGCCGTTTGGCTTGTCACTCGTGGACCAACGACTTGTCGGTTTCTCAGTCCGTGGGTTCCGTGAGGACTGACGAGAGGGTCCGATGGGCCCATCGTGTGAATCGTGCGGGAACCCCACTCGTGACTTTTCGTTTGGGGATTGATTGGTACAAATATTTCGAAAAAAAAAAAAACAGAAATTTCGCGTGCGTTAAGGATGTAACGGTGGCCCCAAGAGAGCGAGTCCACGGTGGAGCCACTAAAATTCACCGCACTGAATCACTCACCATGGTGCACGATCATTGCAATATGTGTAAAATAAAATAACACACTAGAATTTCGTTTCTGTGTAAAAATGACTTATTTGTATCGATTTTGGTTTTAAAATATTAAAATATTTGAAAAATTTTTGAGGTTTGGGAAAAAATTAAAGAATATTATATTTATTGTGTTTCCAATGTTGGACTGAGGGTTTGTCAAACAATTTCCTCGATAATGTTGGTGACTCCAAGCACCACTAAACGCTCTTGAAAATTTCCAATAATTTTGAAAAGAAATATAAAATCTATGAAAATGCAAACAATTGTTTTTATTTTAATTGTATAATTTACTGTTTATTAAATTGATAATGTAAAAAGAAAAAAAAAAAACCTCTCTTTTTCCCATATCGACTAAATTGGTCAAGAAAAAAAAAATGTTAAACCTTGTGGATTGCTTAGGATAAAAAAAAAAAAGCAAATTACCAATATAACATGGTGGTGATGATCAAGAGCAAGATTCTTGTTCTTTTGCCCCGGAGAAAAGGAATCGATCATTGGATTCCCCCTCAGTTAATGGACACCAATCGTGCATTAATTAACAAAATTATTGAATAAACTTCTAATGTACGAAGCTTCTATGCTTTTCATTTATTTTTATATACACAATGTTACACATATTTCCATGCATGCTCGAGGCGACCCCCTTCCTCTTTTTTTTTTTTTTTTTTTTTTGGTTTTGGGGGTGGAGGGGGACGGTGGTGGAATAGCTTGGGATTGAACCCTGACAAAGTATGATAAATAAATTAGGTTTTTTCTTCTTCTTCTTTTTTTTTTCCCTCCATTTCCGTGAAGCAACCCTTCCTGATCAGGTAAATAAGCACCGGTAACAGAGAAATGGGGTTTTCTTAAAAAGAAAAAGAACAACGGCAATGATGAAATGACGATGGAAGGTGTGACGCTCGAAGCAAGGCCTAGAGACCCCATTTACACCAGTAGTTGAGTGTTACTGTCTGTTTTTTTTTTTTTTTTTTTTTTTTTTGGTTGTTGAGCAGAACAAGAACCGACATTTACACGTACATAAATGATCAGATACAGGGACAATTCACAATTGAAATTGGAAATAATACTTTTTTTTCATTTTTTAATTAATTATTTTGTGTAACTAATAATTCAAATTTGTTGGAGAAAGTTTGAGATTTAAACCCAGAATTCAATGAGTAACCCTAGAAATTGTATTTTCATGCCCTCGCATCCTTCCTCCTAATATATGATGGTGTATATATCTTTTGGCCATGTTCTATACAATATGTTGAATTTATTTGCTTTCTATTTATTTTCTTATTTATTTGGGTCGATATTTCTTCTTCTGCAAAAACTTAAAATCTACATGGTTCTTTCGAGGTAGATCATGTGACCAAAGGATACGCTCTGCTTTTGTGTCGAAAGTCTCGTGCTTGAGACATCTTTAAAAAATGAAAAAGTAAAAAAAAAAAAAAAAAACAGTTGCATAAATACAAAAATTAGATGCAAAAATTGAAAATAAATGCCTATTATTAAACTTTAATAATAGTGTTATAATTAACATATTTTTTATAAATAATAAATTAATTATAATTAATAATCAAAATTAAATAATTTAAGTTCACGTTCAATCAATCATTGCCCCTGATTCTCCCATCTAGGTGATAAGACTCGAAATCAAAGTCAATAGGCACCCTTTTGCTTTTGCCTCCCCAAAAAGTCCTAATAGCTACGATTTGGGTTTGGGAGGCGTTGGGTGAGAGGAGGAGGAGGAGGAGGAGGAGTTGGGGGGGGGGGGGGGGGGGTGGGGTTGTGTTCATGATGATGAGTGTTGCTCGCAGAAGAAAATTTTAAACATCTATCGGGCATCATGCCGGAAATCCTCCTAGAATATAATCACACTGTGGATAACTGGTTAACAAAATTCATTTACCAGATCGAGTTGATGACAAATTTAGTGTAAAAATTTTACTGAAATTCCAGTGCCTCCATTATTACTCCTTGGAAAGCTTGAAGCATACGGACAACACATGGAACAAATTGATTACCATAGCAAAATTATTTATGTGAACAAAATTGAACATCCAAGTCGACCAACTCGAGATGTTTCTTCTTGTTACGAAATCCAAAAGAGAATAGAGGAACCAGACAGGGGAAAAGGTCTCAAAATGACCGGACGTTTAGCTGTCAAAGACACTGCATTGCACTAGTCAAGCAAAAGTAATCAAGACATGTACTAGCTAAGTAATAGAGAATGATTTAGCTTCGAATATATTGAAAATATTTGGTAGTCTCTACCGCATGAAAACAGGACAAATTGAGGGTTTTTTAAAAAAAAAAAAAAAAAAAACTGCATCCCATCAAATAATGGACACCGAAGTTGAGCAATGGCAACAAAAAATACGAAATAAATATCAGTTTAGACCCTGCGATTACAGAATCCTAAACGGAAGGCAGGACTAAGACAGAGGAAAAGTCCGGAGGTTTAGTTGTCGAAGACACTGCCAACTGAACTTCCAATGTGGATGAGATCATAAAGACAGGAGAGAAATTGCTAGAATGTAGAAAGATCCATTCTTTTTGTTGTCAATAAAAAGGATGTTATTATAGAATTCAATCTATCACTGAAAATTCCCGCAGATGGGCTTAGGTAACAAAGCCCGCATTACACGTGAAAAAATTGCCATAGTTTTTGTCCTCTCCTGTCATATCTTCGTGCAACGGATGAGCAAGTTGGCATGCTTTGGCAGGTCTTCATTGTCAAGCCAAGTCAAGGGTACTTTCCATTTTTACTGCAATTTGAAACAAGAAGCAGATTTAACGATCGCTTTAAAGTTGGAAGCACGACATGACTTAGCTTATGCCTTTTGGACAAGAGTCATGTCGTTATTAATGCAGCCACGAGCCACGACTTCAATCACAAAAATTTATCAGTGTTCAATATATTTGTAAGATTTGTTTGTAAGGTTTATTTTATGTATACTTTCTCGTGAGCGTGCACCCAACGAAAAAGGAGGAGCAGATTGTCAGACTATGGTCAAGACAGCTCTTTGAATACCATCTCTTTGTGGCTTGGAGATATATGCCGCTGATGGCATGCTTGAAGTTCCCACCTTGATTGACATTACAGTGGATGTTGGATATGGTGGGAGTAAGGCACAAACAATGCTGCAGTATCTTGTTGCCTGAGAGAGAGAGAGAAAGAGGGAGACACACACACACACACACACACACACACACACAACCATCATACGTAGAGAGTTTTGAGAAAAACTATCTCAGAAAAGAGTGGTAACGTAAGAGGTGGCAACAATTCTTGGGATAAGATGATAGGCTAGACAATTCCAGAAAACAAAATATGGCATTGAGTTAGGCTGAGGTGTGCAGTTTAGTCAAAACTAACAACAGAAACCACAACAACAAAACTTTAATCTCAAAATTAATTAGGATCAGTTATATGAACCTTTTTAGCTGTTTTATTCAATTAAGAACTATGTCTGCGCGAGATTTAACTGTTCTGCATTCTTTCTAACCAAAGTTGAGATAGGCCTTCCTCTCCCTCTCCTATCGTCATTCACCTAGATTAAGTCATACAGCATTTGTAAGTCTACGTTGGTCAACCGATGTAAAAATTTCAAGTAACCGACAGCCTTCACAATAGGGTTACCATATCAAAATCTCAAATTGTCTGTAGGGGAGAGGTCACAAAGACTGTGCTGAAGCAAGCAAAAGCAGATGTAATGGATTGGATATGGCTCTAATGCTGCAAAAGATTCGGCAAGTTCTTGGAAACAGTCATAATCTCAGTTGCAGTGTGATGTTAGAAGAGTGTGAAAGCTGATGGAGAATAGTATTTTATGGACAACAACTGACGGAGAAGCAGAGGAATCGAATAAAAATCTGAACGGAAACAGAAAGTGCTGCAACACAAACGACGATTGAACAGCACAGAATCCTCGGCTGAGATTATTAACTAAGAAGAATGCCTGCCAAATTCTGTTACATCAGATGCAGAACTATAACAAATTTCAACATCAGAAAACTTTCTCGGCATAGGGCCTGTAGTGATGTTAAACGTAATAGAGTGTTCCTTTATCCTGCAGGAAGTTAGTACAGTTCGCATGTTTTATACCTAAGTAGACAGTTCCAAGCCATCCATAACTATGGAATGAAAATAATTCAACACATTATGCAATGATAAGTTTCCTGAGCAATTAAAAAAAAAATGGAAAACCATTTAGCTTCCATTACTGAAGAATAATGATACCATATGGAAGGTTCAAGTTAAAACAGCAATCACTTTCTCCACATGAGTAGAAGAGCGGGCTCAAGTTGGAAGCCGGGGTTAACACTTTCATAGAATCTGGCTCGATGTACGAAAAGGATGAAAGCTCAAAACCTTATAAAAAAAAAAAAGAAAAAGAAAAAGGAGAGCTCTCTCTGTCTCATAAATCATTCTATACAGCACGACTCTAACGGGCATAACATTCTAAAATCCTAAATATATTATCAGCAGGCTAGAGGTAAAACAGGACAAACTCTCTCTCCCTGTAGAAAAGAGAACTTGGATTAATTTTTTCTTGCCGGCCTTTTAACTCAGTGGAGCTTCACTTGCTGGGCTTAGATGCATTCTGTAAGTTCCAGTCCTCGACAATCCAACAGCTAACTAAATGACATTACCTTTGCCTATATTGCCTCTTCAAAAATAAGAGGAGAAGGTCCAATGAATGGAAACAGCTAGATTGTTTATATCTTATAATGGAGGCTTAATGCCATTTAGCCATGAAACAGGCCTAAGCGTTCCTCATCCTCCAAAAACATATTGTTACTTCTACTTTAGCTTTTAGCTACTGCAGTGCCAACAACTGAAATATCATCCAAGAAAAATAAAGTGTCTGAATACAGGAACAAGATTGGGCTGTAAAAAATGATCACAATAAGTGAGCAGGTCTCACAAAACATAGCTTGTATGCGACATGGCAGAGTTTCATGAAACCATTTTGTAAGCTGCAGGCTCACTTTCTTACAACCTTTTCGGGGGTTAAAATCACTCATCCAGGCTATTGGGTATTGGCATGATCTCCATCACTATAACTATTGCTATCATCAGAAGCTGCGTTCACATGGCCATTCACAGCTCCCTCATCCTCGCAGCTACCTAGTGCTAAATATTCAAGAGCAGTTACAACATCGCTCATTAGAGGTCGGGTGGAAGCTTCCTCTTGGAGACACATAGCTGCAATTGCAAGTGCTTGATAAAGACCCTTTACGGTATAATTACCTTCTAGCAAAGGATCTGCCATTAGTGTAAACTTCCTTCTGTCTTTCAATAGTGGCGTTGCCTGCATAACCATGTGTTTGATTGAGATAAAGGCTTCAAGTTACAATTCTAAACCAAACTCCTATTATAGTGAAATTGGCACACAATGTTCGAAGCAACAGATTACGAGTTTAAGTGAATGATACTCGCAGGACTAATTAGATTGAAAACCTTAAGCAAATTTTCTATGGTCAACAAGAATGATGACAAACATACCCAAACAATTAGATTCTGCTCTTCAGTCGGTCTTGAATTGTCAATAACTCTTCTTCCTGTAATCATCTCCAGAAACACAACTCCAAAGCTATACACATCAGATTTTGTTGTCAATTTTCCCGTTATTGCATACTCAGGTGCGCAATAGCCATAAGTCCCCATCACCCTGGTGGAGACATAGGTATTATCCCCAATTGGGCCAAGCTTTGCCAGTCCGAAATCTGAGAGCTTCGGATTGAATTCCTGATCTAATAATATGTTTGACGCTTTGAAGTCTCGGTATATTACAGGAGGATTTGCTGCTTCATGCAAGTATTCTAGTCCTTTTGCTGCACCTTCTGCAATTTTCATTCTTGTCTTCCAGTCCAAGGCCTTTTTGCCTGGTGGTAATTCTGAAAAGGCAAAGTTCAGCTGATTAGAGCATATTTATTAAGAAACAGGCAAGCATACCACTTTTGAACCTGCAGTTATTGCAACTGTTAATATTATCATGAGGGAAATGCCTCATTGAAGAAATGCTTTATGCATTGTTGGCAAAATAACAAAACATGCAAATGGAGTTGCTTTCAGCATACCGAGAAGGTGATCTTCAAGGGAGCCATTATGCATATAGTCGTACACTAAAATCCTTTGATCTCCATCAGCACAGTATCCAACCAGATTCACAAGGTTAGGATGTTGAAGAAGACTCAACAGCAGAACCTCTACGAGAAATTCTCTGTTTCCTTGGAAACCATTTCTGTCAAGTTGCTTGACTGCAATAACCTGAGTGTAAGAAAAATCAGGAATATCACAATTAGTAGCTCATTTTCTGAAAAGATTTCAGCTTATTCATAGTTGGAATGTAATGGAAGAAATAAGAACTATGGCAACAATACCTGATTTGTTCTTTCAAGAAGCCCTTTATAGACCTTCCCAAAGCCACCTTCCCCAATCACATGTTCAGGGCTGAAGTTTTTAGTTGCTACACATAGCTCCCGGAATGACAAAATCTCAGCAGATATATTGCCTTTTCCTATTTTCTTTATTTCTTCAGCTATGTACCTTCTTCTGCTATTATCTGTAAAACAATGCATGTTCAGTTTAAAAACTCACTGAAACTGTTTGCATTGCCAAAAAATAACTTGAATTGGGGCACAATAACAGTAACTTTGAAGATTAAACAGGATGTTTTCTTTCATCAACAACCATGACAGAAATTAAATTAACCTTGCTGAAGTCTTCGTGAAGTAAAAATAAAATTCAAGGGAAATACGATCTATTTTAAACTCTCAACAACGTTTTGATGAAGTCACTGTAGTATGAGTACAGAATAATTAGAGCAGAAGTTAGATTTGCCAATTTTATCTCCTGTCAAAAACAAATCCAGAAGGGAAATGATCATGCCCTTGATCTCCATTCTGAATAGAAGACAAACAATGTGGTCCAGGAACCGCTAAACTCTGGTGCAAAACATTTCATGAGATTTATACCAAAATTATGGCCATATACATTTGAAAAATAAAAAATGAAAAAGGAAACAAATGTCCTTAAAAGCTGACGGGAATTCATGAATTTTTTTTTTATTGAAGAAAATTATACCGGTTTTGAAGGAGATATTTGCAGATGAGGCGAAATTTTTGTGGTCATGGAATCCCCTACTGCTCTTTTTCAATGATTTTCTGCTGTTTTTTCCTTCAGAGATGCAGCAATGGAAACAGTTCATCCTGCCTTTGCCTATATGTCAGTCCCCATCAAAATCATGAACCCAAATACCAGTAAGCCGTTCTCATAGGACCATTAATGATCAAACTGAAGAATAACTAGGGGAAACAAATCCAAACATGGTTTCAAGATCAATATTAGGATCTTAGGATCTACTGAAAAACTCAGCCCTGTGAAGAAATCAAAATAGTCTGGTTTTCCAGAAGATCTCCAAGATAAAGCCCTTTTTATTTTTTATTTTTTATTTTTTCATAGCTTTTCTGTTTTACCTCATTGTCAGGCTTCTTTTGGTTCATTTTTTCTCAGGGTCCATTGAGCTAGGAAGGGAAAAAGATTTGGTCAAATTTGCTAATTTTAGCCACCAGATAGGCTTATAACTTTTCCTTATTTTGTTTAACTGTACCTCTCATTTTAACAAACTTTTTAATCCAAAATGGGCATCTTGATCTAATTAGAGGAACTTTCAAAATCTTCTTCTTCTTCTTTTTCCCCCACTTGATAGAAGAGGATGTTCAGAATCAAAAGATAAGGGTTTCAGCTTTTATAAGTAATCCTTATGACTCTTAATATAATCTTAATATTAATTATTTTATCTGTCATGGAAATTACAGGACCCAGTAGCTGATGCTAATATATGGAAGTAAAAGAAAAAATCAGTCAAAGACAGTTATATATTTCTTAACTCTAATTGCCAAAAGAAAAAAAAAATGCATATTTATAGAAACAAATAGATAAATTGGTGCGTCTAGGACTGTACTTTTTGTGAGCATCTAGACTATGAAAGAAAAAATCTTTATGAGAAAAAAGAAAATTGATCCACCAAATAACTTCATATATATGTATCAAACAACGATTAAAATTCAAAATAGGTATATATGTGGAGGGCAGCAAGCATGAAAAACAATTCAAACAAACAAAAAAGGCATGAAGTGAAGCGGTATTTCATTTAGTTATAAGGGAGATTGCATGCCACTGCTATGGGCCAGAAACTCCAGGGCAGCCTTCTTTTGTGAGATTTCCTGCAAAGTTATTACCAAATCTTTCTGCCTTTTTCTGAGCAACAGCTTTCTCAAGTCTGGCAATCCGACCTTCAAGTCTGAGTATCAATCTTTCTGTCTCAAATGAAGAGTTTCTGCTTTCTCTGGTCCAAGGTGCGAAAATGCCCCCTTTGCTGCCACATCTATCTTCCGAGCGCTCTGGTGAGCCATCTATTTCAGCCTTAACATTCATATTGTTTTCTAATGTTTTTGCTAGTGAGTCCAGCTCTATCAAAGCTCCATCCTTTGCTTTTACATTGGAACAAGCTCCATCATTTAATGGTTCATTGCAATGACTCTTTATCTTGTCACAAGCTATCAAAATTTCCTCAAATTTTAGTTTCACATCCTCTTCATCTCCTTTTTCATTTCCCATATTACAAATCGGTGGAATGCCTGGTGGAACATCTGCACTTTGGTCCCTTGATAGTCTGCTGGTATGACCCTTTTGTTTGCAGGGAAAGGCTGGAGGAGCATCTGCACAGTTATCTCTTGATAGTCTGCTGACATGATCCTTTTGCTTGTCACAAGCACTCAACATTTCATTTGTTTTTGTATTGGAACCAGCTTGATCTACAAGATCTTTAGAATCATTTGATGGTTCATTCCAGTGACTCTTTATATTGTCACAAGCAATCAAAATTTCCTCAAATTTTGGTTTCACATCCTCTTCGGTATCTTTTTCACTTCCCATATTACAAATCGGTCGAAAGCCTGGTGGAACATCTGCACGCTGGTCACTTAATAGTCTGCTGGCATGACCGTTTTGCTTGCAGGGAAAGCCTGGAGGAACATCCGCATAGTGATGATCTCTTGATAGTCTGTTGGAATGACCCTTTTGCTTGTCACAAGCAATCAACATTTCGTTAGTTGTTAATTTAACATCCTCACAATAGTCTTCTGCATTCCTGTTTTTACGAACAGCATGTGACTGCCGATATTCGTCCTTGCTTAGCAAAGCTAGCGGCACTTGTTTTGGCCTTTTTCTGAAACTTCTTTTCTTTCTCACTACACTATTTAGCACATTTTTTAGTGCATCATATGAACACAACTCCCTCCACCACTCCAAGTATTGGGCAGTAACACCACAGTCAGATATCCGAGATGGGACATAAAGTTTTCTATCAACAAATGGTCTAATGAAACTAATCCAAGCGAGATCAAAGGTCTCAATTGATCGAGCCACGTGACCAGGAACATCTTGGTCAAATCCAAATTGCATTGCAACTCGATTTTCCAGCAAGTTCAGTTACCCTCAAGCACAAGGCAAACGAGAATATGCTTTCATCGGATCCCAGATTTTCCAATTCATCTTTCTCTCGGTAAAACCTGGGGAACTGCCAGCCATTTGCTCCTATGGCGTAAGGCCGCCAACAAAAGTTCCCTCCCGCTGAGTCCAAAGCCAACCCCACATCTTCAATTTCGGCCCTTGTAACTTTGTCCCAAAGAGCTGATCTGGGATCACCATTTCTGATAACATTAGGCTATGGCCGGAATGCTGCAAATCTCTCTCATGCCCAAAGCTGAAACAACTGAAGAGGTGACCACAAACTAACTGCTAAAATATTATCATCATCATCTTCGTCTTTTTCAAGTTGCTCTGCCTCAGTCGCAGAAGCAATAGTAGCTTTTAGCAAACTCAAGTCCCTATAAATACTAGCCAGAACTGCCGGAGTAAGAGCCATTCGGGTCCCTCTAACTAAGTGAATCGCAAGAGGAAAAAAGCAAGCTTTAAGCATATTCACAGAATCAATGAAAACAAACCTTTGCAACCAAAATGAGAGGAACGCTTCGTGTTCGATTTCGCTCCCACTATATATAAACATCTTCATCCATGAATTTTTCTCTGCCTTAGTTTCAATTCTAGCTTGCTTCAATTTGTCTTGTATATCTTTCAGTTCTCTGCTTTCAGCAAAGCATGAAAAACAGGGGACCCCAAAACAGAGTAGCCTCCCAAAATCATCACATCCTCCAAAGTGACGGTTGCTTCAGCAAGGAAATGAATGTGTTGGTTTCAGGGCACCATTTCTCTCCTAACCCAATGAGCAAATTATCGTACCGTCGAATCCGGCACATCGAACTTATGATTGCTTCATAAATACCAGCTTGTTTCCACACAGATTGATGCATAGGCTCCATGTGATGAACCCATGCTTTCCATTTTGGTTTTGGGTAGCTCCATCCACTGAACTTCACGTGAAGAGTGCATTTTTGGGTCCTAGACATGAGTGGCAACGAGGGGGAAGAAAGTGAAAGACTTACGGGAGGTAGTCCTTTAATGGAGGCCAAAAAAGGTTTTAAACAAGTGGGGTTTTCTTAGAGTTGGCCTGGGATTAGCTTGTGACACCATCAGCTCTTGTCTCTCTTCAACCATGCTCTCTGCCGGTTCCTCCATTGTTGTTGGGTATGTGGGTTTCTTTCAAAAGGGACTGACTTTACAGAAGACCATCGCTTATGGGGTTTATTTGCACCAAACTTCTCTTTGTTGTTCTTATCCCTCTTTTTTCTCTTTTTAAAATGTCGAGTACTTTGGGCTTTTTCACCGAAAATTGAAACTTTCAGAGGAGAATTCATATGGGTTAACAGAGACTTATCTTATTCCTTCACCACCAACCAATTTTTTAAGCACCGAGTAGTCAACATGAAGTCAAAAGAGATCCCCCACCTCTTTCTACTTATTGGGCTTCCTTTCTCTTGTTCTTTATTTCTATTGCATATAATTTCACTTACACTCTTTCCATTTGTTTTTTGCTGAAGAGGGAAAAGTCATACATACATATAATATATCATGGCTGGAGAGCTGGTTGGTGGGGCATTTCTCTCAGCCACCCTACAGGTTTTACTCGATCGGATGGTTTCTCGCCCAGTGTTGGACTTCTTCAAGGGCCAAAAACTCAGTGCTCAGCTCCCAAGAAAGCTGAAGACCAAAATGATCACTATCAACAAAATTCTTGATAATGCAGAGGATAAGCAGCATATTGACTGTTACGTGAAGCAATGGCTTGATGAGCTTAAAGATGTTATCTATGAAGCTGAAGACCTCTTGGACGAGATTGCTTCTGAAGTTCAGCGATTGAATATAGAAGCTGATTCTCAAATCATTCTGAAGAAGGTGCAAGATTGTGCATCCTCTCATAATCCATTTAAAACAGGAAAAAATGAAAAGATGGAAGAAATCCTTAGAAAATTGGAAGATTTAGTCGACCGAAAGGATGTCCTCGGTCTGATAAATGGTACCGGAGGAAAACTATGGTACCAAAGAACACCGACGATCTCAATTCCTGACGAATCTGTTATTTATGGCAGGGATGCTGACAAGGAAGCCATAATGAAATGGGTGCTATCCAATGATCTAAACAGCAATAACCCTGATGTGCTTGTTATCGGGGGCCTTGGCGGCCTGAGTAAAACCATCCTTACTCAGCATGTCTACCGCCATCGCTGAGTAGCTGGTTGTTTTGATAAGAAGGCTTGGGTTTGCGTGTCTGAAAGAATTCAATGTTTTCAATAACGTATCTTTGAAGGTTTCAGCATGCCATTTTTAGATTTACCAACTTCTACATTGTCGATAAAGTTTTGAGCTATACCAACGTGAAGTTGGTACACTTCAACCGATTATCTTTTAAAATTACCTTTTAAAAAAAATTAATAGATACTAATAAGTGATATTAAAGCTTACTCCTCTCTCAACCGTAAAATTCTCGATTTAGCGTAAAATTTAGAAAATCCTCAGTTTTTATTAGTTTAGTGCGTGTCAAAAGATATCGATAATAACATCAGTAAATTTAGTATGGAAGAATATAACGGTTGCACGTTACCTAATTCTTATATTATTAAGAAAAAGAAAAATCTTATACTTTATAAATGTGGATACTATATAACCAAAATCTTATATTTTGAGAAAAAATTTTAATAAATTTTAAAGTAGTTTAGTTGAAATTGTGAAAGAAAAGAAATTTTTACTTGTCTTTTAGATAATATTGATTAAAAATTTTAACGATTTAAAAAGAAGTAAGTAAGATACTTGTCTCATCACGAAAATTAAATGTTGTAGATTGCATCAAGATTTCTCCCAGCACATCAATTGCTGATCGTTATTTTAAAAATATGCATTCACGGGGATAAATATGTTTAAGGCTTATCCGGACTTAAAAAGGGATTGGGAGACAAATTGTAAAAAAGTGTGATGGCTTACATGGTGGTGCTTTGCGGTCCGAAAGAAATTCTGAAAAATGGAAAAAGAATATTGGAGAGTGATATGTTAGACATGAACAAGGATAGCATACTTCCAATTCTTAAATTGAATTATCAATTTCTTTTGAGCAGTGTTCCCCAAGGATTATGAATTTGAGAAGGAGGAACTAATTCGCTTATGGATGGCTGAAGGCCTTCTGACCCAACCTCAAGTAAAAGTGGATATAGAACAAGTGGGTGAAGAATGTCTTGATGAACTTGTCTCGAGGTCCTTTTTTCAACAAGCAACTCTAAGGAAATATTTTCTTATGCATGATCTTATTATTGACTTGGCTAAATCTATTTCCAGAGAATTTTGCTACAGACATGGTGTGGATAGATTATGCGAGATATCTGGAAGGATTCGTCACCTATGGCTTGGTCATGAATAGGCGCACGAAACGGACAAACGCATCTTTACAATCCAGCATCTACGCACTATCTTATTACAGACATGGCTTGAACGTGAGGAAGTTGAGAATTGGTTGCCGACATTCACAAGTCTCAGAGTGTTGTCTCTGCCTTGCAATAAGTTGTCCGATTCAATTGGCAACTTGATGCATTTGCGCTATTTGGATCTTTCTGGCTCATCAATTGAGAGAGGTTACCCGATTCTGTTGCCAATTTGTTTAACTTAGAAACCTTACTCTTGTGTGATTGTCACCATCTTATGGAGCTGCCATCCACAATTGTCAAATTGATCAACTTGTCTCAACTAGATATCCGAGGAATAAAGCTAGGAAAGATGCTGCCACATATGGGTAAACTGAAAAAACTTGGAGAATTGGACTATTATACTGCGGGAAAGGAAAGTGATTGCAGCATCAAAGAGTTGGGGGCGCTTCGGCGCCTACGAGGACACCTTCATATAGAGAAACTGAGAAATGTTTCACAAGTTCAAGAGTCGAAAGAGGCCAATTTGAAGTGTAAGGAGAAGCTCAAGGAGATAGAGTTGACATGGAATGATGAAGGTAGTGAAGACTCATTGCATGAAAGAAATGTTCTTGAGCAGTTGTGGCCACACACCAACATCGGAAAACTTTCAATTTATGGGTATGCAGGGACGAGTTTTCCAAATTGGGTCGGACATTCTTCTTTCTCAAACATGGTGGAATTAGAGCTTGCACAATGTAGATATTACTTGTTCTTACCACCTCTGGGGCAGTTAGGATCCTTAAAGCGCCTGTCAATCATTGGGTTTAATGGAATCACAATTGTGGGGCCTGAGTTCTACGGGAAGAGCTTAAGATTTAAAGGAATGCCACAATTGCAAGAATGGGTTCCTTATTCGAACATGGACGAGGGTGATGGAGCTACTGCTGCTTTCCCGCTCCTCCAAGTGCTTGAAATTGTAGACTGTCCTGAGCCAACCAAGATTCTGCCTGCTGACCTGTCTTTTTTGAAGAGAGTTAAAATCATAACTTGTACTTCACTCGAGATTTTTCTCCTTGGATTTGGCCCCCGAGTATGTTGCCATTTATAATTGTGAAAAATTATAATTTCTCTCAGCAGCAGCAGCAGCAGCTGAGTTGGAGCATTTGAAAACTATAACCATATTTAGAGCAGTAGTGAAAAAATTTGCTCCAAATTTAATGCGATGAAAACTCTTTATGGTAAAAAGATTTAACAAAAAAAGGAGAAAAAGAAATGGAAAACCTAAAGCATCTTGCATAGATGAGTTCCATTCCTAAGGACCTGGGATATAAAAAAAAATAAAGTAATGGTTAACATTTAAGCATAAATTTGAGCAAAATCTATGCTGGCGCAAGACAATTGCATCATGATGGGTGATATTGAATGAAATAGCTAACCCTTATATTCATGAAACCATCAGATTTTACAACTAGCAATAATAAGACAGGTCTTGTTTTCCTCTAGTATATTATGTCTATTATGGTGTATTGGTAAAAATTGTCAAGAAAAAGTTAGGAAAATGTTTGGGTCAAAAAAGAAATTTTACTGCATATACTGAACCGTAAAAGGTTTGTTAATTAAAAATTGTTACTTATCTTGAAATCTCTACTGGAATCTTATGACATATGTTGGGAGCCCTTGTATCACTGGGGACTTCACCCCTTCATCTTTCTTATGCAATTGTAGATCCATAACTACCTGAAACTCTAATCCATCTCAAATGAAAGACTACCTTCCTCTCATCCTGATGCACATATTCTTAATTCTCTTTTATGAATTTGATGATTGTTCATGCATACTGAATCTTTATTATCTCATATTCACTTTCATCTTGCAAAAGTTTTGTTAACTGAAAATTGTTACTTATCCTAGCATACAACCTTCAGTGAAAATACTGGAGCCAAAACTGTTATATCTATTTTGATTATTCAACCTTCAGCGAAGATATTGGAGCCAAAACTTGACCTTATAATTGAATCTACCCAACCTGACATGTTTGCCTCTTAAGGCTAATATTGGATAAAATGTCATTAACTAATAAGGCCTTTTAATATAGTCTTTTCATGAGTGGAGAAGAGCCGCTGATCTGTCAAATGCAAATTCATTCCCATTGCTTTGCTCAGGACAAGTTGCTATAAAGATGGTTTGGAAACAGGAATTGTGAGTTGGAGAAAAGGTCAGAGGAGATCTATTGCTTTGATTATTACATCAATTGGCCCCCTTTAAAAGGGTGACAATATCTAGGAAGCAAAAGTTGGCATACATGGGTACCAGAAATGATAAATTTACTTGTGCATGGCCATACATTAAGACAAATCGAAGCAGCAAACACTGCTATAGATGCTGCTAATGATAGTTGCACCTGTTCTTCCCCAGTAAATGTCGTGTTTTTATGGGATTAACAAAGGGATTATTAACCGAATTTGTTTGCTTGCATACACATTGCTTCCCTCGTGTCCCTTTCATGCTGTGAATTCCTAGTTTCCCCATCCCATTTCTAACTTCTTCTTACGATGCTTCTTTAACTTCAATTTGGCTTCTTAATCGTCAGCATTTTGTAGATTCTAGATACGGTGCTCTCCCTATGAATTTTGAAGCTCGCCCACCTCTTTAATGCTAGAACCACTTTCTTTTCCAGCAACGAAATCATGTAATCATTAGAACTTTGCCAGTTCACCCATTTTTAATAGCATCAGTTGTAATTTTGTTCCCTGACATCGAGATGATGCAAGCTGATTAAACTTATAAGATCACTTGGGAACCCATTAAGGTACTTTTGGCCATCCAGAATTAAAATCTGCAAACCACATAAATTATTTAAGGATTCATATTAGCTTTTAAATTGACATTTTATAAAGATTTAGATGTCGTAACTGCTTCAAGTTGTTACAAAGTCATTGCATGAGCGTAAGATCAATTGTTGTAAATGAAACAAGTTATTTACCACGTCAAGAAGACTTTTTGTGAATATTTCAGCCAAATTCAGATACTTTGATATTAAACCATGAAAGTATTTGCCACTCATTTCCTCTATCTCCTTAGGTTTTATTCTTGGGTATGTTCTCCCACCCATCTGCATCTCACTTGTACCTCAGGAGACCACCACCTATCTTTCCAGCTAGAGGCAAACCTTAATTTCCTAGCGTACGTATTGGTAGGAATTGATAGAAACTTTAGAATGGGCTCATGAACGTACACCTTCGGCTAATTTGATTCGATGGAGAGATAAACCAGTAACTCTTTCAATTGTGCAAGCGAGATTGGTTGGATTAGCTCTTTTCTCACTCTTTCTCTGCCATATGCTTCTAAGTCTAGATATGAACTATAACTTCCATCATCAAATGCATGTTTTGCAAATGAGGACCAGTAACTTTCCTCTGTCAGCTTTTTCACATAATAAACTGGACTGCTATACTATGCTTAAATAGTAATGTCCATGATCTTGCCGCGTGGATTGAGGAAACTCCTCTGTCTCGTTAGTGTGGTGGTTCAACACCCTGGTTCTCAGGGCATGCGGGCACGAACCCATTTGTGTGGTGGGCTCTCAGTCCAAATTAAAACCGATCCCAACAACAAGAAATCCCGAAATTTTAACAGCCTTAAAATTTTGCGTCGGCTGAGACCAACCCCATGAGTCAAAAAATAAGGTTGTGACTTGATATTTTTAGCTGCCTTTCGTGATCCAATTTGTCATTTTTTTTACTCCTGTTATTGATACAGAGCTTCAGCCTATCGAAATTGATTGGTACTGCTTAAACCATTAAAAACAAAGTTAACTTAAGATTTTCTAGTACAATGTCTGTATTTTTAATGTTTCAAATCATTTGTAATGGTTAATACTGTGCACTCATTGCTGAACAAATCACCAACTGTCTCATTGATCTTATTTCAACTTTAATCAAAGTTGTTTCCTCTCAATTCTATTAACATCATTTTATGTTAATTACAATTTTGTTGCAGAAATGCCGGTATCATGCATGACATTTCTTTTTATGTGAAAAGGTGGTAAATCTTTTTTTAAAGAAAAATTAGCGTTAAATTATATATGACTATTTATATTTTATTATTTATATTATCTACAAAGTACAATGAGTTAAATCGAATGAATTAATTAATTTAGATGGAAGAGATATCTATTTTGGTTAAAGAGAATTAACATATTGCAAATCATTGAGTTCTTACATGAAAATTAATTGGGGGTGTTGGAATTTGATAAAATAAAAAAGAAACAAAATGAAAAATTGCATTTCTTAGGATTTGAAGTTAGGAAATGCATATTACACAAATTATTCTAAATAATTATTTATTATGTCCACTAATTAATAACTAGTGACTAAAATAAATAAATGAAAATAGTGTCCCAAGACCTTTAGGTTGTAATTTAAAATTATCAAATAACTAATTTATATGATTCAACTAAATAAAAAGAAAAAAAAATTACACCTCTCAAGTGGCAAACTCATGATCATTTTTTAATTGTTAAACCAAAAAAGACAATTAATAAAAAAATCATCACTACTTTTATAAATACCAAAAGTTTGCTACATTTTTCAATATGCAAATTTTCTTTCTTCTTCTTTTGATATTTTCATTATTTTATTAAGAATTTTATTGTTTATATTATTACTATAGAAATATTATAGACAATTTTGAGAGCAATTGTGAAAAGTATACCATTTTTTCAAGGACTTAATTCCAATAATACAACCTATAATCAAATGTGTTTCATTTTATTTTACGAGAGAATTTACATAAAACTCTATTGCAAATTAGTGAAGATAAATTTTATCTTAAAGAAAGTGATGCTGGGTACACGACTTGAAGTGATTTTATTTTAATTTTTAATACAATACTATTTTTGCTTTAACAATCTTAAGGTAAAATTTTCTTATGCTACAATTGTAATATTAAAAGAGTCAATTTTAACTTCATAAAATTTAAAAGGCTTAATGGAGAAAACTTCATACATTGACAATAGAGAGTTCACTTTTTATTAGTATCATTACTAATGACTTATGTTCTGAATACTACAAGACCAAAAAATGAGATTATTGTAAATATCAAGAAGAGACAAAAATGAAAAATAAATGATAAGATATGGAAAAGACATACCCTAAATGCAATAAGTGACTTATTATTTTAAGTTTACTACACTTTTTAAATTGCAAAAGATCACTTTTCACAACACAAAATATTTATAGATGAAACCATTCTTATAAGTTTAATAATAGGCAAATTATCTTTTTTAAAGAAAGATTTTAAGAGAAGTTTAAAGTAAAAAATAGAAGATATTTTTTTTTTTTGAAAAACTTACTAATCATCTTTATGTAAAAGAAGAGTTTAGTATACTGAAGAAAACAAAGAGTAAGTATCTCATTTTTAAAAAATGCATGTAACTGGAGATGAACAATCAAGTAAGTTCACTAAGAGAAAAAATTAATCTAATAATGACAAAATGTAACGTAAAAGGCAAATGTCATTTTTGTTAAAAAAAAAAAAAGATACTATAAATTTAAGTATCAAATTTTTTAAAAATAAAAAGAAAAGATAACCTTATACTGAAACAATAAATGAGAAAATGAATGTTATGATCACAAAAATTAACTTAATGGAAGATGACAATATATCAAGAATTAATGAAAAATGAAAAGATACATATTTTTACAAATATGTCAAGTAGCCCTAAAATTAATCCACCAAGTATTGTCATTTTCCATACTTGGTGGATTAATTCTAAGACTACTTGACATGCTTACAAAAATAAAAGTTTTTTAAAAAAATTGATACCAGTGGTATTATTGCATATATAAGAAATTCTATTATTATAGTTTCTATTATGAAAATTGGAAAAATAAAATTGCAATTAACTTCTAAGAGAATCATTACTTTTATGAAATTTTGGTCAAGTGAGTGACTATGAACTTGACGTTTGCGGTCCACACATCTTTTGCACACACTATCGTCGTTATTGCTTTATTACTGTATCATAATAACTTAAGAACGATACGACACAAAATGTTTCGTCTTTCAAGGAGCTATATGGATCTCAAAATTAAGATATGATTTTAAATGCTTAAAAAGGTGTCTTTTATATATATATATATATATATAGGTAAAAGTACGACATAATTTTTCCCAACAAACGATTGATACCAATTTTAATATCGATTGCAGAATAATTATAACTTGACCTATTTTTTAAATAAATAAAAAAAATATTACCCCCCAAGTTCAAGATGTTCAAGATTTCACCCACTGAGTCATTTGCTTGCGTTTGCAATTTGAAAGCCGCTTTTAGGGTACGGTTCTCTCTCTCTTTATAGCTTTTTGTGCCTTCTTCATTGAAGAATCGGCATGTGCAGAGAGAGCTAAAAAGATCGTATCAGTAAAAGATCGAAGAATGCAAATATTGTAAACTTACCACATCTACAAATTGCGTGTTTTTATTGAATGTAAAGCAAACCCGATTGGCCCCCGGCGTGCAGTGGCAGTTTTGTTAAAAAGAGTCATTCAATGCCACCATGCATCCGAGGTTTGTGGGAGGACTGATGAGGCATGAAACAGTACAACTTAATGCTTTCATTCTCCTTACCAGACCAGTGAAGGAGAACAGGTCTTATGTCTTGCGGTCCCAATCACACCAATAACTGATGTATGAACGGAGCACGACTCTGTGACAGGCCGCCGCCGATTCGCCGGACATTATATTGCTATCAACCTCGCCAGGAATAATCTAAGTAAGCCAGTGAACTCTTTCTTTTAACACCTTTCACTTTCCCTCTCTCTCTCCGCCGAAATGTTCGCATTGCATTAACGACATTGATCAGGAGAGGTCATCCAACGGCCCACTTCATGATTGATTCAAGAGAAGAGCTCATGATCTCACCAACCGGCGATGGAAACCCTATTTTGAGACAAGCCTATTTCATCAAACCCTCCGTATCTTCCACTGGCGAATCAATTTCTCAGCTTTCTTCTCTTTCCTTATCTTCTCTGCCCTCCAAATATGAGCCCCAAAACTGGCCTTTATGCGTCTCTTTTATTGGGTGGAGGTTTCCAAATGTCAAATGGAAGGCTTGGGTGCAAAAGATGGCTTCTTCCCATGAAAACACTTGGAAGAAGGCTGTTGTATATGAAGGCATAATGAGCTCCACGTATAAAATTATCAAAGACCCTCATTTGGTCCTTGGGATTGCAGAGAGATGGTGCCCCGAGACCAAGTCTTTCATGTTTTCGTGGGGTGAAGCAACAATAACACTGGAGGATGTGATGGTATTATCGGGGTACTCTGCTTTGGGGTCCCCTCTTTTTGAGGCTCTTGAATCAGAAGAATTAATTGAAGGTGAACTAATCAAAGCAAGAAAAGCAATTGCTAAGACTACGGCCAAGAAGGCATCGCAGAGTTTGTGGATGGAAAAATTCAAGGACAGTGGCAGTAAAGTTGAGCATGAAGCATTCCTTGCCTACTGGCTGTCTAGGTTTGTTTGGCCTTCCTCCTCTGATATTGTCATTGATCGTATCTTCCCAATAGCTATTCATTTAGCTAGGGGGACTAGATTAGCACTTGCTCCCGCTGTCCTTGCGAGCATATACCGAGATCTAAGCTTGTTGAAAGGAACAATCGCTGCTTTAACCACACTAGAGATAGATGGTGTCAATAAAGATCATGATGATGCATTAGCCATTGCAATTCTGTCCCCATTTCAATTAGTTCAGATTTGGGTTTGGGAGAGATTTCCAGCATTGCAGCCAAAGCCTAATTTGATCAAGAATGGTGAACCTAGGTTTGCTCGATGGCACAGCTTAAAATGCAGAACACATAACGTGAGGTTGGTTTTAGACTCAGCTAAAGAAACTTTTAATTGGCGGCCATATACTAAACCGTTGCAAAACTGGAATTTACCCAGCTTTTACAGAGAAAAGGATATGTGGGTGGTAGTTGACTCTGGCCTCGAAGAAGAACTATTATCATTTATTCAATGCTTCAAAGTTTCCGAGTTGGTTGGACATGACTGCATAGAGCAGTACCTCCCGCACAGAGTCTCAATGCAGTTTGGACTGGATCAGGATATTCCTAGCTATGCGGCTAGATCCAATGAGAGTCCTGAGACTGCTTGGCATTGCTACAGTATGCCAGTTGCTGATATGAAGTGTTACATTCCGTCTCGATTTTTCGAGGCAGATGTTACAACCAGGTACTTGGAGTGGTGGAGGAGGTCAATGTTGTTTTTGCGAGGTGCAAGCAAGGGTGATTTGCAGCAGAAGAATAGTTCAACTGATTTGAGTATAACACTGAAGAGTTTGAAAAAAAGGAAAAGGAACAAAAAGCATAACGGTTGCAACTTTGTGAGAAGCTTCAAAATTGCACCGAAGAATCCAAAAGGAAAGAAGGCAGTTATGAAAGTTATGAGTCACAAAGCATCATCAGATAGTGGTCAAGGAATGAAGAAAGGTGGGACTGTTTCGAGGTTCAAAATAAAGCCCAAATTGTTGAAAAGAACAATCAATGCCAAATGTTTCAGATCCATTTTTACCATAACACAAAAGACTTTGAAAGAAAAGACGGAAGCTGATGGTGCCTATGTTAGTTCTGCTTTGGCCAGAAACAGTTCAAAAACATCATCACAGAGTCAGCCACCAAATGAGAGCAATAGCTATTGCTTAGTCACATCTAGTGTTCCAGTGGAGGATGTATCTGCTACTCCTGATTTGTCCCAGAAGAGTTTCAAAGAATCAGCAAGGAGTTTAAAGAGAAAAGGAGAGGAGAAAGATGCCACACTGTCCCATAAGAGTGCCTCCATTGCTAATGTGTCTCCTTCAAGAAAGCCTGATCAGATATTGAAGTATGAGAGCGAGGACCATGAGGTGGCCTCTCCTAATTATCCTGCAAGTCTTGAAGTGATAAAGGAAATTAACAGTTCTCCACTTCCTCCTGGATTTCCTCCCAAAAATAACAGGGCTGAAGCAATAGACTCCATTGAGGAAGATCAATTGACTATTTCGGAGTTTCTGAGGACTGTGGACAAGCATGGAGTTGACAAGAAGAGGCAACGCTGTGGGGGCAAAAACTTCTTGGATCAAAATCAAAACTATAAATCTTCTGTTGCAGATATTGAGATTGCCAAAATATCAAGGAAAGCAATTTCCATGGAGAAGATTGTGCAGCATACATCCATGGAGAAGAATGTGCAGCATGCAGCCATTGAGAATCAGCTGAGTGGTGATGGCAAGAAGGCATCAGATCAATGTGGGGATCATTTATCTTCAATTGCAGTAAATGAGGCAATTAAAGTTTCAGATCCAGTGATCACATTGAAGAAAGAGGACAGGCATGGTAAATTGACTTGGAACAGACAAACTTGCAATGGCGAGGACAAATCACGCCAATCAAGCCATTCTTATTCTCCATCATCTTTGATTGGAGGCAACAACACCCCTGGGAGTTTGGAGTCCCTAGCGATGTCAAAAGAAAAGATTCTGAAAAAGATTGTGCTTAGTGAATCTTCAACAAGGGTGAAAGAGGATGGTATGGAATATGCAAATGGGAGTCAGGCAGGGAGTCCAGCTTCTTGTAAGGTGACAAGCATAAATGACAATGAAGGGGTTAGCGTTAGCTATTCAGTTGAGGAGCCATGGTTAAAGCTTGAAGCTCGACTTGAGAGACTTGAGAAGATAGCTGCAGAACTAAAAGCCAGGATTGGGGAATAAATGCTCAGTCGCTTCTAGTATCATAATGCATCAGTTGCAGTAGTACAACCGATCTCTGTAACTTAGTTTTCGAGAGATAACTTATTGCCTCTTTCTAATTACCATTATCGTTCTGCTGCAACTGTTTTTATCTGGTGCCGTTACATTTTATTAATGGGGAAACAACATTCTAATTTCTGGTGTATTGTATAGCCTGCAACATCTGGTTTTTATGCGCCAGGCCTTGTTATGAAGTACTTTCATATTATAATTCCTACTTCCTGGTGTCTACACTACTCTATCTGCATTTAGCGTGTGTCAATCTCGAGTTTCTCAAGTTATTTAGCCTTAAATTTTATCAGCATGCACAGAAGAGCAAAATCATAGCATATATTAGTTGATGCGCAACCTGACATGAAGCTTAATGCATCCTTCGTTCGCCCTGGTTTGCAGTGACCTATATAGCAATTTCTAATATGATCACCTACTACTATGACGCTTGAAGCAACAAAAATAAGCGGAGGACAAGGAAATTTCCAGAAAGAAAATACAATTTCATTAGATAAACCAAGTAATCTTAGGCACAAATTTTCCAAAATCCATGGACATTGGAAAGTAATACTTTAAGTATGTCCTGCAAAAGATGAGATCATTATTGGAAATCCAGCATAGTATCGCAATTAAAAGCCAGAATTTAAACAACATGTATAATGACTGAGGTATTTAGGTCCATGCTTGTTCACCAGCTGCAAAGAGAGCCCAAACGCCACCTACTGGGTTACCAAGATGCTTTCTTTACACCATTCAACATTCCATTGGAAGCCAAAGTCCGAAAAACAATGCGAGACATCCGGAAAGCCTGATAGACACCACGAGCTCTACCAGTGAATACACAACGGTTTCTGACCCGTGTGAAGGAACTATTTCTTGGGAGCTTTGAGAGCTTATAAAAAGCATTCTCACGCACCTCAGTTGGAAGACTGGGATCTCTAACAAGGGACTTATACAGCTTCCGCCTCAGCTCATATTTTTCAGCAAGAACCCGACGATGGTTATCTTTTATACAACGATTCTCATTATTAACGGCAGTCAGCTTCTGAAGAAACGACGTCATCTTTCTTTCCTGCTTAAGACAATAAACCAAACATAAGTAGCACAAGAAGGGAATGAGATTACCGTTCTTACACGAAAAAAGCTGCCTTTGTAATGTCATGATCCTCGTCCCACCAATACTTCAAATTGTTCTCGTGCATGTAAAATGTGGACAAATTTGCATGAAATTGAGACGGAAAAAAATATTTCAAGAGGTAACCTAAGTAAGCTTGACTATTCCTTCTAAGAACCCAAGTCCAGAGACTGTTTCATTGTTTCTAATTGTCACCCCAATAGAGTAAAAAAAAAAAAAAAATCTGGAGATACAAAGCTACTTCACTATTTAGTTTTTTTTTTTTCATTTTAGATATTGGATTTAACTGTTTTGGTAATCAGAAAAAGTGCATTTTTTTGTTCATTTTTCCTCTGGAAATCTACATCACATCTCGTTATATAAAACACATTGAAATTTAGAGTAAAACTTGATCAAATTCAACAGGGCCCAAAAATAAGATTGCATTTGTCAGTATAGAGGAAACTACAATAACAAACATTTAAAAAAAAAAAAAAGATAAACTTTGTCAGTTATTCAACGTAGGAATGGGATTGAGAATCAGAAAAGTAAAGCAGGAAACCTTCTGCTCTTAGGCTTAACAACTACTCAGCGTTTCATGCTTTGGCAATGACACTTTTCCATACACAATCAGAGAGAGAGAGAGAGAGAGAGAGAGAGAGAGAGAGAGAGAGAGAGAGCGAGAGAGACAGACAGAGATTTGGTTGAGGCTTTTACCTTCAAGAGGAATTGCAGGGTGCCGGATGATGGGTGTGCGGCGGCGGGGACTTGGCTGGCAATGAGAAATATTAAGGTTCCTCGACGGGCAGCCAAGAAGGGCGGCGGTTGACGAGAGAAAGAAAAAGCGAGGGAGAGAGCAGAACCACGGAAAATTAGCAACTCAGGGTATTTATTTATTGTTTTTTTCTTTTTCAATTTTTTTTTTAAAAGTGCATCAGACCATATTAATCAGACCGCACTTGTATATCAGAGTAATTATTTATTATTTATTATTTAATATATATTTTTTAAAATGTATTATTTCAATTTTATTAAATTAAAAATTTGTTAAATTACTATTTCGAATAATAATAAAATTTTTTATTTTTAACATTAATTGACAATAGAAATACAATTTTTTTTATTGCGATAAATAATGTCATAATAACATAAAAAATATAGAAGTGCATTACCTTTTTTGTTTTTTTTTTTATTTTTTGACCTTCTCTTTTTGTCATGTATCACATTATTATGGTTATGAATTTTAAAACATTGCAAATCAGAATTTGTGATAACCATAAGGAATTTGTGAATTATTTTCACTTGGGGTTAGCAAGTCGAAATAAAATTTTGATTTAAGTTCATCTTAATTTTAATAAGCATCAAAATTTTGTGAGAACTACTAACTCAGCTTATTTGGCAATCAGTGTTCCAGAACGCTTGGCTTGTTTCTTTGTTTCTTAACAAAGTTCTCACATAAAAAGCACCATCTAATTATATTTAACAAAGGATTTACGATCCAACCACGTTGTCCAGATGGTGTTCATGCATGCAGGGCCTCTGGTCTTTCTTTCCATGTATTTATTATGTCTGGTTTTTTTCTGCTCATATTCCAAATCATACGGTAATGATGCTTGAGTTCCATGGTTGGCTGGCCAACCACTTTTTGAGAGTATTCTCTCCATTCACTCATTTCATTGATGATTGCCTCTCTCTCTCTCTCTCTCTCTCTCTTCCTTGCTTAGCCTCCCCCATTTGAGTCCTTGGCATCTTTTGCACTTTCCCCTACTTCCTTGGCAACTTCAAGTGTCCATTTGTTGGTGGCAGATATTGAACTTGCAATGGGCATGAAATTTGTGGTCTGTTTTCCCGTATGAACTTCAGTCCTCTTCTCAGGAGGAGGCATATTTTTCAACCTTAATGGAAGAGGAAGATCATCACCACTGCCACCACTGGAAGAAGGATCAGGATGTAAAGATGCACAACTCTCTTCTCGATCAGATTTTAGTGTTTCAGAGACAATTTTGTAGTTTCCTCCACCGAATGCTGCACCTTGAATGAACCACTCATTGAGACCTAAGAACTTCCCAATGGGTCTGGGACATCGAAACTATCCTCCTGCACTTCTGGCTTTGAGTAGGGGGGAAATTTAGCATCGTTGTAGCTTCTTGTTTGCCTTGGGATATCTTGAACGACCTTCATGCTAGATTTAGATCATTTCCACCAATTGAGAACATGAGTGAAACACAAGGCACAAAGGATTTTGGTGCAATGAAAAATCTGAATGTTTACTGCTCATACCAGCAAAGTCAGCAGGAAGATTTTGATCCATGCCAAACTGCACTGCCAATGTATTTGTTCTACAGTTTTCCTTACCGTCCATTCCAATCAGTTTGCACGCACTGAGCAACAGATTGGAACTCCTCATTGACATTCCAGCTATCAAAGATTACCCATTCAGTGTATTTGTAAAAGGATAAATGCTGCCGGTTATCCATTATTCAAGCTGGCAGCACAAGGCCACCACTGGAAATTTTCAGCAGACTTGAGAACCATTCTAAAAAGTAGGAGGCTGATTTTTTGCCCAAGCTTCTGCCATCTAGCAGCCCTAGCTTCACTGGGTTTAAGTGGATTAGAGGCTTCAGTCAGAAGCAGAAACCTCCCGGATGCCCATAGCTGCTAATTGCAATGAACTTCACTTATTGTTACTGCAGAAGCAGATGCCAACAAAGTAATGCCGCAGTCAATAAAGCGTTAAAGTAAGAAAACTTAATAGATAGGGTAACTGCATCTGTGTGAGGAAAACATGAAGACTTAAGCAGGAATCAAAACAATCCTAACTAGCAAAATGATCTTGGTGAAGTTGTAGAATGTCCTATAGTTCTCCAACCTCATCCACTCAATGCCCAATCTAACTATATGGCAGTCTACAAGTCTTTCCACATTAAATATGTACAGACAACAGATAAAGAGAAATAGTAACAGCAATCCGGAAAAAGATCATACCAAAACAACAATCTGAACCCAGAAAACCAGGTTAATACAAGAGTCCAACCATTTAAACACAGCAATGAACATATCCTTTCTAAATCAATATCCACGAAAATCCAGGCAATATAAGTAAGAGAACATGAAAACTAAATGTGAAGGGCTGAAAAATTAAAAAGATTGAATTCTTGTGACATTATTTCTTTCTTTGTATACTGTAAACTCTTAAAATACAGAGAAAAAACCCTCAAAAGTATTGGATGATTTAATAAGCACCAACACATTAGGTGTCTCAGACAACAGTCATGAGAAATTTGCATCCAAATTCATCATCTAATTTCCCAATCTCTACTTTGAAATGCAATCTATTCGTGCAAAGCCTGAACCAGAGAAAGAAATAGAGGAACAAAGGCACAAAGAGGAGAGCTTAATATGAAGATTAAAAGATCACACAGAAATACCAGCTAACGAAAAATAATGCCTCGAAAATGCACAAAATTATATCATAGTTCTCCATGCTGGCCAATAATATCAAATTCAAAGATTAGTCTATTACCAACTACATGTAAGTAACTTCAAACAAACATCCCTAGACCACTTGCACATCCTTCAAAATTATTACCTCATCAATAAACGTCAGCACAATACTTTAGAATTTCATATAATTCATAACAGACACAGAGACATGCATTATATGATGCTTGTTAACAAGCATCATGCCAATATCATTTTGAAAACAAAATTGCATAAGGGAAAGATTCCAAAGAAGAAAAATCTACGTACCAGTGTACAGTCTTTAGTTTTAAAACTGCCGACAAGTCACAAGGCAGTAGCATACCTTCTGTTAAACAAACACACACTTTGCACTTGGATAATTTGTATGACATGGAAGAAGCAGCTAACATTTGACTCAACAACTTAACAAAGCAAACTGGCATGGCAAAACACACATAAAAAAAAAAAAAGGAACAACCAGAATAATCAGGAAAATCATTTCAGAACTAGACATTGGCCAGTCCAGAGGCAGAGTATGTGTGATATTTGAATGAGCTAAACCAAGTTGGCATGATATCAAAGGCACCTTCACAATCATAGTTTCTTTGGCGAAATATTTGATGCTAAATATAACAAACCCAAATAATGGAGCACGTCCCTCAGAACTATTAAGTCATCAATGGATGATCAGGCCACTACTTTTAAATCTAAAGATCATTCTTCATGGGGATGCAACGCAGCATAAGTAAAGAAAAACAAATAGCGTCGAACTTAGATCAAACAAAAATTCTCGATGACAGAAACGCAATGACAAATTGATTCACAGAAAAAAAAAAAAAGGTTTATCTTTACAGTGAACATTAATGAAATCAATGCCAGCAATCTGACACCGCACCTTAACCAACTTCAAAAACCCACATAGAAATTATACCCCTTGTCTATATAACCAAAAGTTCCAAACTTTCAGGAACTAGACTCAAAATCAAACACCAAAACTAAATATTCTAGCACGAGAAAACTCGGGCTTGATCGAAAACTATCTAAATGTCATATAACTATGTAGAAACTACATAACCTCGTACTTGTACTTGTATTGGATGGATGGAGCCGCCGGCTCTCTTTTATCTGAGATGGGGCAGCGACGAGGAGAGAAAAGTAATGTAAAACAAAAGACTCTATTTACTGTGGGGAAGCAAAAAAAAGAAGAAGATATTGACGGTTGGTCCCTGAAAGATAACAAAATTGCATTTGGTTTCGCATTTGGTTTCAAGCTGTAATAGAGACTTTCATTTTTATTTTTATTTTTATTGATATATTAATTGAGATTTTCTTTTACCGTTTAACGGCGTGTCCAATATCCGTGAATGTGTCTTTTGTGGGTAAAATTAACCAATAAGAACCGGCCACATAAGTGAAATTAGGAGTTGAACCCTGTAAACAGGCAAAAGACATCCAAATCCATTCAAATAAAGTCAACAAATCACTCGGCTTCTTATTTGTCGGTCTGCCTGTCTGCGGGACATTTTTGGGACCTTCAAGGACAGAACCGCCATGGAGTCACAGTCGCAGGGAAGGAATCTAGTGTCGTGTCTTTTGCTGTTGACAATCTTTGTTTGTGGTGTCAAAGCTTGGACTGGTGAAATCCATGGAAGAGTTGTCTGCGATGTGTGTGGCGATTCTTCTGTTGGACCTGAAGATCATGTTCTAGAAGGTCTCTTCCTACTCTCTCTCTCTCTCTCTCTCTCTCTCTCTCTCTATAATTGCGAATTGTGTTTGTTGTATGTATTCTTTAGATGAATTTCTATGATGGGTTTTTGGCTTTTGGCTTGGAATTCTTCATGGTTTGATGGGTGTCTGGACTCTTGTGATCAAAATTGTTTCCTTTGTCACATTGATGACTAGCTGGGTGATTGTCCGGTTGTCGATGAGTGTTGTAGTATAGACATGATTAAGATCATGATTAGTGAATGAAGTTATGCTTTGTAATATTTTGGCTGGGAGTTTTACTGGTTCGGATGCTAGTGTATCTGTGCTTCCTTTTGCATGAGTATATGGGTTAGGTTTGAGATCGTCCCAGATTTGAGTGTGACATTCACTGAACTAGATGCCAAGCTGCAACAATTTTTAATTTGCCAGTGTGAATTTTCAAAAAGAGTTTTTTTTTTAACCATACATTTATTACTGGGTTGTTTATGAACCAGTTGATCTCGTTTGCCTCTGTCTATAGTTCTACACTAAGTAATGGCATTCGTGCTTCTTTGGGTGTGATTTATAAGGGTGTTTCTGGACGTCATTAAGAGATTAAAGTGATATGGAAAAGCTGTGCTGGGCATTCTAGGATTTTATATATGGCATTCAACAGACGTTTCTAATGTTTGAGTTGTGAAAAGGAAGGCACAAATTGATTACTCTCATAATCTGATTTAGAAATTAGTATCACATTATTTACAAAATTGCAGTGGAACTTTCAATTGAAGTTACTGCTAGTGGAAAATAATATGATATGTTGCAAGAAAAAACAAAAGTGCTTTATGGCAGGGGTGAATTGTAGAGAGGTGAAACTTCTTTGAATTTTGTTGAAGTATAATAGATAGTCCATATTTAGATTTTACCTAACAGTTAAAGTTTTTGGGTGGAATGGTTTCTTAACATGGTATCAAAACCTTCATAATTAAGTAATAATGAGTTTTAATCCTGCTGCCCTCACATTTGATTGTGAATTAATTATAAATTTCTAGTTTGTTCATGTTTTAGGCCCAAGTGAGCCTGGTTTATATGATCCATTTTCAAAACCATGTTCTTCAATTTTGAGTAAAAGCTTTGATTATGCTTTTAAAGGATCTGCTTAACAGATGATTCAGATTTTGCTCAATATAAGTAACAGCTTTGTTTAGTTCTATGTCAGACTAATCTGAATTATTGATGGAGCATAAGCTTGATCTGCATTATTAATACAGCCATTACTCTCCTGCACATAATAATTAATGTGCTATACTACTTACTGGTCTCCTCAGCAGTAAGCATTCAGAGAAAGTTTTCTTCCTGTCTACTGGAGCTTAAAAGAACCCTGAGTCATTTCACTGTATCTGGAAGGGATTGTTTTGTCGTCTATAAGAATTCTCGGTTATATACTGTGAAAAACTAAGTCATATTTGTGGCTATGGATTTTGTTGATGACTTGATTCTTATGATGGTATTAATCGTTCTTTCAAACAAGCACAAAAAGGTGAGTGGATTTACAGTATCTCTTAATGACTTGGTTCTTAAGATGTTGGGAATCAGCTGCATTAAAAATATTAACAGCTTGAAATTTGTAGAGCAACAGTGAACTTTAATATGTGATTGTAATTCAGCAATGTGGAAAACATGAAATGCAACAACTGTCCTCCTTCTTGTCCAGGTGCTGAAGTAGCAGTTCTCTGCATAACAAAATCGGGGGAAGTATTAAATTATCAAGCATTCACAAATGCTAAAGGCATATATACCGTGGCCGAGACCATGCCTGAGAGTGACCGGTGGGATGCATGTTTGGCGCGACCTATCAGCAGTTTCCATGAGCAGTGCACCCATCTTGGCAAGGGCAGTGCAGGAGTGAAGTTTAGTTATAATCGCCCATCAGGTTACTCTCACGCTGTCAGACCTTTCGTCTATCGCCCTGCCGATTTGCCAGCTTACTGCATGTAGATGGGATGGTTATTCCTGCACCTCCACCACAAATTCCAGAAAGATACTAAAAAATGGACTGGTTAGCTTCTACCTTAAATATGCCCTTAAATTCCCAGACAAACATGTTTGACGGACTTAACTTGCAGCTTTGCCGGGTGTTTCATGCTACTGTTATTCATGAATTTGGTCCCAAAAAAGTTAGAACTGTCACCTAATTTGTTACATAAAGCTATTCTCAAGCATGGTTCTGTTCTTTTTTTTTTTTTCTTTTCTTTTCTTGCTTTGGATGAATTAATGGAGAATTTCGTTATCAAATAATTAGAATTCTTGTGGGCTACTCTGAGTAAAAAAGTCCAAACAAAGGCTAGATACTGGACCAGAAAACTATAAAAACTGGGGAAAATTGGAAATTTGACGATGGACTGCACAGGTTTAGAATTGGCTTCTACCCCATGTTCCACTTCCAATTCAACCACACGAAGTATGCTTTTGTGAGGGCAGATGGAGAGCCAATGGCCAATGGCCAATGGGGAGTCCTCTGCGGCGTTTTTCGCCATATCCAACAGAGTAATGCACGTGAGGCCAATCCGAATGCCACAGAAGAAAAGACGACATTTACTCCCCAAGCCATAAAACTACATGTAGGAATATGACTCGAGAACTTGGGTATTACGTTAAGGGTCGCGTAAACTGGGAATGTGTGGGAAAAAATTAAGCGGTGGAAGCTGAGGTGTTCATGGTACGGTTAATCGAATTGAATCATGAAAACTGAAGAAATTCGGTTTATTTTGAATTGAAAATTGAAATGAAATCAAAATTGTCAGTTCATCAATTTTAATAAAAGAATTAAAATTTTTAATTTAAATGATATATGTATATAAAGAAATTATTATTATTATTATTATTATTATTATTAGTTAAAATAAATAAGCAATTATTTAAGAATTGCAACCTACCGTACAATTCTATTAATGTAATTCTTTTGAGTAGAGCTGTGGAGTACAGTTTTTACTTCTTCTTTTTTTTATCTTTATGGTCCCTAATCTTAAAAACAATAACTAAACTAAAAAGAAAAAGGAAAAATCAAATTATATCAGTATGAGTAATCAATTAGAAATTTTAATTTGAGTAACCAAATTTAGTGTTTTCTTCAATTTAGTTCAATTTTATCAATTAACTAAAAGTGTTTCTTTTTTTTTTTTTTTTTTTTTTTGGTTGTTAAACACGGCTGGTGGTAGCAACCGTAGTGTTCTCATTGAACAGAAGCACATTCATCTCCAAGCGCCCATGCGAAAGGAGAAAAACATGGTTGTGACTATTCATTTTCCTAGAAAAGAAAAAAAAATAAAGTTAATGTATAAATAAATTCTCAGGAGCTTTAACAAATTGGACGTGACTTTTAAAATATAAAAATTCAATATTTTTGACACGAATCATACTGTTAATATTTTTTTGACAGCTTGTGTCAAAATAGTATAATTTTTGTGCACGTTATCAAGCTAAGCATAACATCTAGATGTATTATTTGAATCGACCAAAAAAAAAAAAAAGGTAATAAGTTTTAACAATAAGATAAATTTATTTTTTTAATAAAAAAAATCTACAAATTATAAAATTGTTACTGGTTTAGTCAGATTTTATTAATAAAAGAAAGAAAAAAGGGTCGTTATGTTAGTTACGTCACGTAAGCCAACACCTCATGATTGTGTCCTTTTTGACACATGAATTCTGTCATTTTCGTGGGCCCCATATATGACATGGCAAGATGGGGTAGGTTCAACAGACGTGTTGTGCAAAAACTCGAAACTCGCGAAGCTGGTCGATTGAGCCGGCATACAATGACGAAAAAGCCCCGAAAGGGCGACCCTTTTTCTAATTTTCCAGGCCTGAAGCAGTTGGATAATTATGTCAAACACCAAAAAAGAAAGGTTTATAAAACCGTTGAAGATCAGAGAAAAGAATCTGAGAGAGAGAGCCGGAAGGATTTAACATCAGGCAACACACGTATTTGCATATGTTTATGTGTAGATTGAAGTGAAAGATTTTTTTTTTGGGTTGGGTGGAAGAAAGGAGGAGGAGAAGGAAGGAGGGCTGGGATTGTATTTGCTATTTGGGGTTTGGAAAATGATAGAATGGCTGAAAAAGATGAGGAAAGCATTTGGGGCTTCGTTTCTATGGCTTATTTGCTTGATTTATTTTGCCCAGGTTCCCTTCCTCTCTTTCTTTCGATTGGGTTTCTTTTTTTTTTTAATTATTTATTTCAATCATTTGTGGACTATGAATGTCTGGGGTCAGACAAGTTTGAATGTTATATGTTGATCTTCTGGGGTTATACCGTAATGGGTCCTCTCAGTCACGCATACACGGATTTGTTTGTGAGACAGAAGGACGAAAAAAAAAAATTATATAACTTATGGGTTTATTAAAATACCTTTCTTTGGAATTCTTGTGGGGTTGATTTAATGGTCTTCAGGATTCTAGTTGATGGTGATATTGCTTGTGTTCTAAAAATTTGGTATTACAGCTTCATTTTCTTTTCTTCTCAATAAGGCATGCAAATTGTTTCTGTTTGTGTGCTTAGATTGGGGGAAGAAGGTCTAACTGCTCATAGTTTATACGTCATTTAGTTGATAAGCATAACTTTATCTGACCCTCTCTATCTGGGATTCTTATGTTCGTTTTATTTCGTGATAAGTTTTGTTTTTAAGTTGCTGTTAAAAGTTCTCTTATTCTTCTGCTGGCACCTTAATACATCTTATTCTTAGCAAAATATCTACCTCAACCGTACTATGTTCCTCTTCTTTTCAGCATAAAATATAATCTACACTACAGACTATTATTGACACATTGGAAATTGTGGAACAATATGTGTTTTTTATCATTCGCTAGTAATGATAGGAATCTTATGTGTGACTTGGGCTTCAGCATTGTGTTTTAGTGAATGAGCTTAGCCCCTTGGGTTTTTAGAGTTGGGTCTTCAGGCTGTGTCTCGGCAGATTCTAGTTCCTACAGTTGACAATTAATCCTCATCATTTGATGCATTTGTTTTTTGACTCTCGTTCATGAAGCGTGGGAGTATTATTAGCAGCTTTTCAGTTTTTCGATTAATATTTTCAATTTTTGTCATCTTCTGACTTTCATCGTTACAATGTGAGTTTAGGGTTTCAGATCTTTTGTATGGACAGCAGTTTCCTACCATTTGAAGGACAGAATTAAGTTGTCACCCTCAGCCTCCCAATTCGTTTCTTCAGTGGCATTCTTCCCTTGGAGCATAAAGCCATTATACGGGTATGTTTCTTCTGATTAAATGCATAAAAAACTCGCGACCAGAATTACTGTGTGGCTGGGCTTCATGTCCAGAACATCTCTCATTCCTGTCCATGTATTTGGGTTAGATTTGATTGACCTTTGTTTGACATGATTTACCACCTTGTCCATTTTATTTGAGGACATAGTACTTAGAATTATATTATACTGCTGATCCACGGATTTGTTGTTGTGTACAAAATCAAATCACTAATAAGTGTTGCCTCTGAGGCAACTTTTAGGACAAATTAAAATGAATTATTCCACCTTGGTTCAGGTTCCAATTAAGCAAGTTGACCTCTTTCTTCGATTAGTTGATGAAAACAAAGTGTCCTCTTTTGGAGATGTAAATCGGAATATAGTATTCACCTGGAATTGGATATCAAACCTCTGAATTTTTGTAGGAAATGATGTAGGCCTATCTTAAGAATACCATGGTTACAATCATATATTAGATATTCTGTCAGCCAAGCATGAAATCCTTCTTTGTTGAATAAAGTGTAGGCTTGTTTGTAAAGAAGGTAAATATCTTCGTGGAATTGCACATATTGGTACTTAACATGCAAAACTGTGCGGACATATCATATTATGTCTCCAGAAGCCATTATTTCATGTGTCTTCCTTGGAGCTTTACATGGCATCTGCTATGCAGGATTTTGTCTGATTGCATCCCCATTAAGGGAAGAAGAAGGATACCATACTTGGTAATAGCATCAGTTTTGTGTCTTGTGCCATGGCCTGTTTTAGGACTAGATGCAAGATTGAGGAGTTCCAGATTTCACCTTATCATCTTCTTGACACTACAAAACCTGGGCTCTGCCATGGCAGATGTTGTGGTTGATGCAATGATTGCTGAGGCAGTAAGATTTGAACGGTATGTACATGTAGCGGGCATATGGTCTGGCTGATTAGTATGTTTGTTTGGCTTTATTTTTGTGTTGAACTGGGATCTACCATGACAATGGTTGGTTGAATGCAACAATCAACCCAGCCCTATAATGTGCTTGTTGCTGTTAGGCTGTATTTTGATTCTTTGCTTTGGATCAATGTGTGCTGCTAATTTATCTTACTAATTGCAATAAATTAAGCATTTGGTCATTTTTTCTTAAAATATGATATCCACTACTGTTCAACAGGGCCTCATTTTCTGGAGATCTCCAGTCTATATCCTGGATGTCAATGGCTTTGGGTGGAATATGTGGCAGTTTGTTAGGAGGATATGCATTAACCAACTTACAGATAGATACAATTTTCTTTCTTTTCTCTATATTGCCAGCTACCCAGCTATTATCATGTGGTTGGGTCAGGGAGAATCGCATAGACAATAAAGTTTCGCCTGAATTTGCTAATTCAGGCAGCTCTCATCTTATAAATGAGAATGATACTAAGTTGGATAAACATAGCTTCTTCAAAAACAAGTCCAATGCAAGTACTTCAAGAAGAAAAAAGAGCCAAGAGAATGGCAGGGAGAGAGCTGCTATCAGTGAAAAATCCCATATTCCTAAGAAGGATATTTTATTAGCATCACATTGGTTTTACTCTCTGAAAGCAGCCACTTACAGCTTGTTGCGTGCTTTTAGGCAGCCAGTTATATTAAGGTAACTGTTAAAAAAGTCTTTTGGTTTTTATTCAGTTGTTTTGGCTCTGTAATGAATACCATAAGTCGTTTAGCTGTTTCTGATCTGCAATAGTGATGATTTTCGCTCTGTTACATGATGGCAAAATGGTCTAGAGTCTTCTGTAAATGGGGTAATCAAACTTTATGATTAAATTTCTGGATGTGTCAATTTGCAAGGCAGCAGTTTATTGTTCTTCTGTTGGTGCCAATCTAGCTGTAATAGTGCACCTTGTTATCTACATATGTACTGTCACATTGTGCGCTATACTCTACATGTTAGTTTGTTTTCTAACTGTATTTGCTTCTGCCTATACTCTGTTTTGGGGAAGACCAGACCGATGACATGGTTCTTCTTAGCACATGTCACTGTTCCAAACCTCTCAACGGTCATGTTCTATTACCACACAGAGCTCTTGAAGTTAGATGCATCCTTTTTGGGGACTGCACGTGTTGTTGCATGGATTGGCCTCATGATTGGAACTTTCACTTACAATCAGTACTTGAAGAACATGAAGCTACGGAAGATTCTCTTGTAAGTGTATTTTTTGGCAAATAGAGTTCCTTTTTTAGACTGGTTTTTTATTGTTACTTTATCCTGACTTATATGGATGATGCAGGTGGTCACATGTTGGCTTGGCTTCCATGAGCCTCCTAGATATGGTTCTAGTGTCTCGAATGAGTCTTGCTTATGGTATCTCAGATAGGATCATGGTCCTCTTTGGATCCGCCCTTGCTGATGCAATCAATCAATTCAAGTACATTCATATTTCATCAATCCTTTTACTTCTCTTAACCATAATTTTGACCTTTTGTTTTTTTTTTTTTTTTTGGTTGTTCTTAATGGGAGTATTTGATGTAAAAATGTGCTTAAAACCGCATGCATAAATATCTGATGTTTCCTGACATGCATGCATGCTTATACTCTTCTTGCATTCTGTATGCAGGTTCATGCCATTCCTCATCTTATCTGGACAGCTATGCCCACCAGGAATTGAAGGAACACTTTTTGCTCTCTTCATGTCCATAAACAACCTCGGTTCAACACTGGGATCGTTTGTTGGTGCTGGGTTGGCTTCATTTTTGAAGCTGTCGCCAGGATCTTTTGATAACCTCTTTTTAGGCATTACCATACAACTCTTCTGCACTTTCTTTCCTGTTGCTTTTCTCTCTTTGATACCAAAAGAAGCCACAGGGATATCAGCATAGTTAACAATTCAATTTCTGAACACAGCTTGATCACCAATCTTGTCTGACAAAACAAACACCCAACAAGGTTGTCAAAGTAACCGAGAAATGAGTAGGAATTTGTTATCGAAAGTTTTGTAGGTGCTGTGCAGAAATCGGCATACAATTATGCACACTCTGAAGATTAAAAGATCAAGCTTCATCTAATACATAATTCTTGAATTTTCATCCTATGGCCTATGACATTTGTGCATGTGTAAGGCAACTCTGCAAAAATATTTTGATTAAGGGGCGCAATTAGAAGATCTCCAAAACATTGGTACTCTTTAGCATTTACATTTAGCACAAATAGGGGTCTAAATTGCTGATGGGCCATCTTGGCAGATAAAATTAAGACAGGTACAAGTTCGTGCACATCATGGATTTTAGTAATGTATACACTTCTTTTGCTGCAATGTTCATGGAAGTAAAGTAATCCTTGTTGTTCAAGAGCGATTGTGCCCCCAGCATTGTGTTTGATGCAAGGTGCCTATAAGGTGCATCCATCTCTTTAGAAGAGGCGAGTTTTCTAAGATCTCACGTGCAAAGTTTCTTCCCAACCAAGATGGTGGTAACTACGTGCGTTTAGCCTGGAAAAATGGAAGAGAAAGGCCTGAATGTTTGATAATCTCTTTTGGTGAGAAAATTGCGAAAGCTGGTTACACCACAATTATGTTACATGATTTATAGTATAAGTTCACATCTGAGGAGCACCTGAATTTTCTACTAGAATAGCATATATATTATTTATTTATTTATTTATTTATTTATTTTTTTCATAGGAGGTTCATAGCCCATGTGCGAGGGAGAGAGATAGCAGAGGTGGGGTTCAAACTTCTGTGTTTTCCTTTGGCATAACATCGGTAGATCAATTGCTCTAAGCTACTGGTTATACATATTTTGTGGTGAATGAGGCTTCTTAAGAAGTGCAGCTACGGATTGAATACTTCTAGCCAGTGTTAAATTATTAAGCTACCATGTGATATGATGAAACTAACCCAAAAAAAAAAAAAAGAAAACCAATATTCCAAATTGAATCCTAAGATATATAAATTAAAAAAGTGAAAAGCCAGAGAGAGAGAGAGAGAGAGAGAGAGAGAGAGGAAGAGGCATAAAAGAAGCTAATGAAACAAACTAAAGAAAGAGGGGCATAAGAGCAAGACAAAAGCAATAAAAGGCCACATCCATTTTCCAAAATTAAATATGTTCGAAATGGGCTTCGTCAGCCTCATTTACTCTTTGTTATTTTCTAAAACCAGAGTTGAGCAAGCCAGGATGGTGCGTACAACTCTGAATGACTTTTGTTTAGCAACTAGCTTCAAGATTAATACTCAAAAATCAAAAGCAGTTGTTTCTTCAAGGGTGCTGAAGGGTAAGATACAGCAGCGGCTCAAAAGATCCGTCGTCGTTCATCTAGTTGGAAAGCCAAGTTACTTACTATGGCAGGTCGTTTGACTTTGTCTAGCTTCAATCCTGCTTTCTATACTATGCAAACCACTTGGCTGTACGGTTCAATTTGTGAAGAGTTGAACAGGATCACGCGCAGCTTCATTGGGGCCTCAGATTTTGAGAAAGGAGGTGTTCATATGGTGAGTTGGGAGGACGTCGTCCAGCCGAAAACTGAAAGAGGTCTGGGGCTAGGACCAGCAAGACTCAATAATGTGGCTCTATGCTTGGTAAGCTTAGTTGGGAAAGTAATAGCTTTGGACCTGAGTAGCACCAATCTGTTGTGGACCAAATTGGCTTGCAGTGTGTCGTGTGCGTGTGCAAAGCTATTTGCAGAAGCTTTTCCGAGTTGTAGGACGGCTTTGGGCTTCGTATTGGATCAGGGAGTCTTTCAGGCTCACTTTGGCACGACTGTTGGGCAGCTACTTCACCGTTAGGAGGACCATCTTAAGGTTAGTGATGTCGTTCACTGATGGTGGGGCAGTGGAAGGCGAAGTATTTGATTGTCTTCGGTTCTTTTCCCACCACATTCATGCAGGATGATGATGGCTTTCCAAGTCCAAGCGGAAATTAGTACCATCATCTAGGGAGGATTCCACATGACTGCCGAAGAGTTGAAATATTAGAACTACTCAAGAATGAGCTTGCACACGGAAGCTAAAGGTCCCAAAAAAAAAAAAAAAAAAAGGGTTCCAAGTACCTTTTTACGGTTTTGGATTGGAACTTAATTGGGATTTGGGATATAGGAAAGTCATCCTGGAAACTGACTCACTTGCAGCACTATTGCTGTTTAGCATTCCCTGTAACAATACTCCTAATATATATATGATTTATATTTTAAATTTTATTTAAAAATTTAAATCTATAAATAAAAATTTTATTCAATATAATATCAAAAATTCTATAATTAAATAATTATATTATACAATATTCACATTTATAGGATAGATTTTTGTCTGCAATTTTGTTTATTAATTATTATAAAATTATTATTTTTACTTAAAAATAATTTATTAAAATATGAAGTAATTATATTTATAAAATTAAAATTTATTTTTATTTAATATAAGATTCTTGTCTCAATATATCAATAAAATTAAATTAATTATTTTAGTCAAAAATTTAATTTAATTAATTAATTTGAAGTAATTTAATCTTTTGAACTATTGAACTAGATCAAAATTTTTAAAAATTTTTATTTTAAAATTTTATATTTTAAATTAAAAAAAGATTAAAATACTTAAATTTAAAGTTAAAATATTAAATTTAAAATTTCAATTCAAATTTTAAATTATTTTATTTATAATATATCATTATATATATTTATATTTTATGTTGAAAAACAACTACTAAGAAAAAAAATCACATAAATTATTATGATTTTATAAATTATGTTAACAATTATATATATCTGTATATATTATTGACTCGGGTTCAAGTCAGTGAGTCTGTGCTCCGTGGGTCAGGTGCAAGAACTGTGGCGCAATCATCAAAGTGACCAAAGGCCCTTTAGAACAAATTTTTGAAAAACAGAAAGAGAAGTATGAGGAGGAGACCTGGAATAGGGGGCTTACAAACGGCCGCAGTAGCTAGGGTTTGTTTCTTCAATTTTAATTGTTTTATTTGCATTTCCATTTTGAGTTGTTCTTGCGATTCAAAATTCAAAGTTTTTGCTAATTTTTGATTAAATGAAATTAAATTTTAATTTTTTGTTTATTTGTTTGTAAGGATCAATACCGATTATTGGGAGAAAATGTAGCCAAGCTCAGAACCGATCTCATGAAGGAACAGCTCGCCACGTTCCGATCCCAGCTCGAAGAATTCGCCCGAAAACACAAGGTCCTTTCCTGTCATTATTTGTTCTTGTTAGCCCAATTATGGTTAAAAGATCCGTTTTTTAGGCTTCATTCTATCAATTTTAGCTAGACCCAGTTGCTAATTTTGGCCTTCTCTTTTTTTTTTTTTTTTTGTTTTGAGGATATGTGTGCTTGTTAGTGTTTTCTTCTGGTTTGCAAATAGTTCTCATTGTTTGATTTAGGTGGAATTCTTGAAATGTTATGACCCGAGAGAGAGAGAGAGAGAGAAGCTGGACTTATTCCCTGGTTATGATTATTTGAATTTTTTTTAATCTGTTCTTTTTCCCTAATGAGGAAAGGGTTGGATTTATTTGAAGTTGTTGGGAGCATTTTTGTTTGATATGTGAAGTGCATACGATGAGAAGAAATGGTTAGGCTCAATGTGCTAATGGTAATGTTTTTAATGAGGAAAAAAACAATTGTGAATGATTTGGTCTCTCAGTGCTTGATTTCAATGAGACGATTCAATTGAAACTTGTTATGTATTGCTGCAGAATGATATTCGCAAGAACCCTACTTTCAGGGCTCAGTTTCACGAGATGTGTGCTAAAGTGGGAGTGGATCCCTTAGCCTCAAATAAGGGATTTTGGGTGGAGCTGCTGGGGATCGGTGACTTCTACTATGAACTTGGTTTGGACGCTTTTCCTTGAATTCTGGTTCTTCTAGATTGAAAAATAGTCCTTGTGGTTATGAAGTGCCTTTGGATGTGAGTGGGAAGCAAGATGTGTTACAGAAATTCTTAGTGCATAAGTACATATTGTTAAATTGTAGATGCAACCTTTTATTGTATCCCAAGGCACATGTATATTCACTTTGTGCTGAAATTGTTGGTGCCCTGTTCTGCATACTCATCATGAAATTATAACATGCTTTTTTAATTACCTGACTTTACAGCCATTATTTCATTGTTTCTGAGTTGTGCTAAGGATTGAATGTCTAATGATTTACTCAAATTCAAAGAAAATTATGATGTCACTAATTTTCTGGTGGTGAGATTTGGATATATTTGTGCCTGCTTTCCTCATCTTCATAAATTATCAACCTATGAAATATAAACTTATGTAGTCCCAAGCATCTGATGTGTAATTCAATAATGTATGCTGTAAATGTTAATACTCAATATCTGTTTACTTGCCTAGGCAGGAGTGCAAATTGTCGAGATATGCTTGGCAACAAGACCTCATAATGGAGGTTTAATCAACTTGCAGGAACTCTGTACTTTGCTCCGTCAGAAACGAAAAAATGATCGTGAAGCTGTATCAGAGGATGACTGCTTGCGTGCCATAAGTAAGCTTAAGGTTTGTAATTGAGGATTCAGACACATCATTATAGACCATGGTATTGGTTGAGGAGTTGATGTTTTGAGCAACGAGACAAGGCCATTTTGCTTCTATGTTTTGAAATTTTTGTTTGTGGGGATTGGAAGGCAGATGGTGCATTCCCTGTGTTTCCTCATATAAGGGCATGCATCTTGCAAGTTGCAATGTCTTGACAAGGCATACAGAATTTCTTAGCCTGACAGTCAAGTAATTTGATTGCTTGCAAGCTATTTATTGCATTGAAGGAGTGATGATCATTTCATATGCGTTGCATGTCACATATTTTGAGCATGCACGGGTGGCATTTTCCAACCTGCAGAAATAATCAAAACTCCAAAGTGCATGATATGGCAATGTACCTTTGCATCTTTGCTTAGTCTTCTGGCTTTTCATGTTTGTTCATCAACTTATACTGGTTAACATCTGTGCTCGAATTTTATCAGATATTGGGTAGTGGTTTTGAGGTGATTTCTATTGGAAAAAAGAAGCTCGTTCGATCTGTCCCAACTGAATTGAACAAAGATCATAATGCAATTTTGGAGCTGGCTCAGGTTTTTTATTGTTTTCATACGCTGAGATGTTTTCATTTGTCAGTGATGATAAATATTTTTCATTGCATTTCCACTCTTCTGATAGGCTCAAGGCTTTGTGACTGTCAATGAAGTACAGGAAAGGCTTTCATGGATATCTGGACGTGCTATTGATGCTCTTGATACTTTATTAGAAGTATCACTCGACCATCTCATTCTAATTGCCTTGTTACCATCAATCCCACATATCCTGGATTCATGGGGCTCATAATTCCTTATTGGCTAATGCAGGAAGGACTTGCAATGATTGATGATGGCCATAGGGATGGCAGACGCCGCTACTGGTTCCCTTGTGTATCTTCCATCGCCTCTTCACTAGGATCAGATGTATAACACGGAGTTTCTTCATGCTGTATGATGGTACTTGTTCCAGAACGTAGAGTGCTTGTGTGCCTGATAGTTAGGTGTGGAAGGAAATTTGTACACAACTTTTGCTTGGTAATAGTTAATTTGCCTAAAAATTTAATGCTTCATTTGCCTGCAAATCATCCTAGAATTATCAAATAAGCAAAATTACCAAATATATATATATATATATATATATATATATATATATATATTGTAACAAGTATGTGCCACACGCGATTGTTTTACAAATAATTCTATCCACGTGCCATGCATGGTGGAAAAGGAGTTCATTTGTGCTTTAAAGGTAAGAAAAAGAATTAGTGAACCGCAGCTTGTGATTGGTGCTCAACCTCTTCAATCCAGTCAGAAGATGGCTCGCTCCAGGACCTGGGTTGGACCCCAAGCTTAAAGTACAAGGCCATCTCTAATGCCTCAAAGACTTCATTATTGTCCAGCAATTTATTCCAAACTGCGCTCAATGTGCGGTAGTTGTTATTATAGGGTGGCCGATGATGTGCAGCATCATGTTGTGATCGTGACACGAGAAATACGGCGTCCTGCAGCGCCACCACGGGTTGGCAACTTGCTCTTTGTGCTATGAGCCCAAGAGTGAAATTGTTGGCTAAACATGGTGCAACCAGAGCACACACCAACAAAGCCATGGACAACAGAGTAGTTACAAAAAATATCAAAGGGAAGCACAGTGAATGTCACAGCACGAGCCAAGGCATGCAAGTTGTTTGCAAACTGACGCCTAGTGATAGTCCATGGCCACTTGTGATGGCCTTGAAATGCTTCAGTTTGGGTACCAAAAATTGGTGTCGATGCATCCCCGTAGTTGTCAGTACCCCAGTGATAGACCCCTGAACCCAAGTCCGCCGAAATGTATCTAATGTAACGTGCTAACATGGGTTCAAGCCGAATATGTGAGTCAGGTGAGCCGACTATGGCCCTGGCCAGGGAAATGAGCACAGCAGTGCACCCGGCTGCGACCCATGTACGGTGAAACCATGTTGATTGCAAACTGGGGTCATCATGGCTAGGAGGCTTAAGGGGTGATGTGACCAATTCTAGTAGGTCTACCTGACGTGGCGCGATAGCTAACTTGATTGGGGTGGGCTTATTTTTGGTAGGGGTGGTGGTGTTACTACACGGTGACAAAGATGGCGCTTGACAACATGGTTGAGGGCCCTTGCAGGGCATTTGTGTTGGGGCAAGATAGACATTGAGACATGACGGAGGTGCCTAGGAGAAGTCCATACCAGAGCGTTTTATATTATGGACATAAAAGCTGAGTTCAAAACAGGGGAAAATGTGGCTCCAGGCGAAGTTGGTGATCTTGTGAAGACTTAGAGAGAAACAACCAATGTTGTGGTCACCGCAGTCGTGGGGTTATGGAAGACGCTAGCGCCTCAAAAAAGGGAATCTACGTCAGACCATCAGTCAAAAGCTCCGAGACTCTTCCCAAGACACGTTTGTCTGATTAAAAGCGCTCAAAATCGTCATCTAATCTCGGGAGCAGCTCATCTTGTTGGCAAATAATGTATGATTTTCATATACCGATCAAGATTTTGATTACCGAAGTATGGTTGTTATTGATGATCAACTGCAAACGGAAATGAGATGTAGTAGACATAATAATATATGATAGGCACGAATTAGCCATCGACTTAATGCCTTCTTTTCTACCCTTTTGTTTTTTTTTTTTTACTTTTTTCCTACTTAATGTATGCTTGTTTATGAAAATAAGAAAATAACTGTAATATCCCACGTCCATAAGGAAAGGATTTTGCTTATGAAAAGAGCCAATTCTATAAATATACGTTTAATTCAATATACATCCTTTTGAAACCCATGACTACCTCAGCGTAAATTGATGTATTCCTATAGCAAGTGAAGGATGAAGCCTCGGTAATTCATTAAAGTTAGTCTTATGTGTGGTGGTGTTGGTGGGGGGTGGCGGGGGTCCGTTGGCCCAACATTTTGGTACGTGACGTGCACGGCAATGCTATCAGCCGCTCAACTGAGTGAAAAGGGTCGCGCAAAGGGCAAACGGGTGGAGGTGCGATGGTTGAGGTTGTGATCAAATTTCCTCCTTCCCACCTTTTACACTTTTTGTCTGGTTGTGAAATGTCCTATGGATTTTGGTTCTGCGAATGGTTGTGCTGATTAAATGGAAATTAGAGTGGGTGGCATCCGGAGAATATTCACAGACCTGAAGCATCAAAACAATTATGATACTCTGGGCGGAGATCCGAAGGAGATCAAGTCGCTGTGGATTGGGGACTTGCAGCAGGGGATGGACGAAGGCTATCCCAGGTCTATCGTCCGTTGCATCTTTCATGAGATTCATTCACATCGCTGAACATTTGTTGATTGCACGCATTGGCATTCAATTCATTGGGTTGATCTCAAGTAGTAGTCCTTTTGGAACTACCATTGGATCACTGATGATGAAACTATTTGTACCCATCTTCCATGTGAATTGAGTGACTAGTCCATATAAGATAGTGGAGGATACCAACAACGTTTTACACAACTTTTCAACAAAAGGCCAGTGCTAATCATGTGAAAATAATAATAATAATAATATACAGTAAACTCATTTTAATTAAATCAAATATCATGGTGTTTAGTTGTAATCATTTTTTTTTCTTTTTCCTCTTAATTCCAATAAGAATGGTAAACCTAAAATTAGCGAGACAGGAGTATTATGAGTAGCAATGGTCCAGACTAAAATTTTTCTTCCTTTTCGATTAGGAGGGAGAATTAATTTTGGCTTTGCTAAATTAAAATTCAAAAATTTTAACATATATAACATGATCAATATTAAATATTTCATAATAAGTTCAAATCGTACAAATATACAATCAATCATGAATTGAGATACTAAACCATTCCATCATCAAAAACATATAAATTAATCATGAATGACACATCAAATTCTACCATATCATACTATTCATAAGATCATAACGTAAAGTTCATTGATAGGTTAGTGACATTCAACATGGTTCAACAAGCAACGGAATCTATTTGGTTGTGATTGAGAGGGAGTGAGGGAGGCCTTCGGACAAAAGAGGACTAAAGAAGATTTGTGTGGAGCTAATTGCAGGGTTACGTAGACATCTTATAAACTTATTTTCAAGTGTTTGCCATTTTATTTTATTTTATTTTATTGCTTTTAGCTATAATTGCAAGATTTAGTGACTTGTATTCTTATTCTATTTAAGGATCGACAAATTGTACTATAAAGTGTGAAGGGGCAAGAGAGATGAAGAAGAACAGAATTTTTCAGTAACCTTACTATGGTTTTTCAGATATCTGACCAGCTTATAAATTGCAAGAGTAATTGTTACTTTGCCAAGTTCCACTTACTTCATGTTAGGTTGGCTTATACGTCCTTTCTACATGCTTCCGCAAGCCAAAATTGCAAGAATTAGCTTCGGTTGCCTATACTGAGAATTTTAAAACACAAAGAAATTGAATGCTGAAGTCGGACATGAAAACATCTCCAACGTTCCTCTGTATTGCGACACTAAGTGGAGATACTGAGAGTTGCATGCAAACTAAACTTCTCAACGATATTTACGTTCTTTAACAGTAACAAGACTTCACTTGCATTCGCGCCATATTCTTGAGTTTCTTCTGAGGAGGCAATCAGGACAGATAAAACGAGGCAATGCGACAAAACGTGCTCTGTATTCTGGACCTTTCGAGGACGAGAACGAGACAAAAGAATGAACCAAAAGCAGAAGAAATAACGGAAGCGAATTGCTACGAAAAAAGAAAGAGGAGTGAATTGTTTGAATGAAATAAAAGAGTGAACATATGCACGTGGTTAGCAATTATCAATCCATACAAAAGCCAAATAAAAGAGTAAAACGGAGAGTGAAAACCAACAACTGAAGAACTCAGCATAATTATTTATAACAAAATTAAAACTCAAGTTTTATAAATAATTAAAATAAAAAATAAGAATTTTAATTTTGAGAGAGAGATTTACTTTTGTAATTAAACACATAACTAATGACTTTAAAGACATGCTTTGAAGAATAATATTTGATAAAAACCTTCCCAAATCATTAAACAAGTTGGATGTTTTAACAACCAAAATGCAAACCAAAAAAAAAAAAAAAAAAAACGTAGGTGTATCCAATATATATATATATATATATATATATTTCATATTTTCTTTATAGAATTTAATAATCTATCTATGAAGCAAGTTAAAAAAAAGAAAGTTATGCAAAAGAACGTTAATATATAATCTATCTTTATAGAATTTGGTAAAAAGAAAGTTAAAAAAAAAATGCAAAAGAAGGGGACAGCCTCGCTTATGCAAAGACAGAAAGGGGGATCTCCCTGTCTCTATCTCTCTCTCTCTCTTTGAATGCTTTGCCTCCGACTCTAACCCGATCATGGAGCCACCCTTCTCTGTAGCAACGCTGGCTCTGTTCATCTTCCTGTTCACTGTTGCCACACCAGCTGCTGTAGAATTGCCATTTCACCCACAGGACGTGTTGCCCTGGTTTCCCAGGCAAGTCTCATGGCCAATACTCAATTACCTCAGCAGTGCTGTGGATCTCTTGCCACAGTTCGTGGGGGCTGCTTCTTCTTTTAACGAAACGGTGGAGTGGAAAGGTTCTTGCTTTTACAAGAACAAGGCCTGGATGGAGTTCCACAACAAGAGTGGAAGTCCGTTTGGTGGTGGCACCCTCCATATCGAGGTAAAAAAATTGATAAAGGCATCGCCTTTAGGGGTTTGTATTGTGTTATTGATATGAGTTCGGCTTTTCTTTGAGAAATGTGAAGAATTTACCATCTGGGTATTGTTTTTTTTTTTTTTTTTTTTTTTGGCATTTTAGTGATGAACTCGTACTCTAGTGTGTCTCAAATCAAGTTGTTTCGTGTATTAATGTCCTTTTTCCCGCTTCTTCCTTTCTTAGAAAGAAAACAAACATGAGATTGCTTTTTCGTTTTAGAGAAGGTTTAAGGGATCAATTTTGTTTTCACATGATTCTTAATGCTGACTTAAGTTTGATTTTTGAAGTTTTTAGTGGTCTTACTGTTTGAGTTATCCAACATGGCCGCCTTTAAATTTTACACTGTTGTGTATTTGGTTCCACGGATGTGGAAAGTGTTTCTACCAGAAATTCTTTAATAGGTAATTGAGATTATGGGTTGGGGCAGGTCATCGCCTCAATCTAAAAGATCCACAGGTGGAGATCGATAGTCCTTTACTTTTTTTACTTTGTTGCTGCTTATTAGCTTCTTTTGGTACACCTGCATTATTTTATGTATCCAACTTGCAACAGATGTCGTTGTTCCAGTTCTTGAGCTCTTGTATGGATTTTGATCATTTTACTGTTTCCCTCAGGTTAGCAAAGCTCACAGCTGGACATGTATGGATATTTATATTTATGCAACTCCATACCGTGTAACATGGGATTATTATTTTCTATCCCGGGAGCATACATTTGACTTTAAAGAGTGGGAAGGGAAAGCAGAGTACGAATATGTGAGTTGTCATGCTCTATTATTCTTGAATTCCAAGATTTTATGGGTGGTTTGTGATTTTCAGATTTGAGTTCCCTCACTTCAATGAAATCAGGTGAAAAACAGGGGAATTTCAATTTTCCTGATGAAAGCAGGGATGCTGGGGACATTTCAAGCACTGTGGGAAGTCTTTCCTTTGTTTACAAATACTGGATGGGGTGAGAGTTCGAATCTTGGTTTCCTCAAGAAGCATATGGGGGCTACATTTGACGAACGCCCTCAACCCTGGGTTGCCAACATCAGTGTTGATGATGTTCAGTCTGGAGATTTCCTTGCAATATCAAAAATCCGTGGTATGTGGGGTGGGTTTGAAACTATGGAGAAGTGGGTCAGTGGAGCCTATGCCGGTCATTCTGCTGTCTGCTTAAGGGATGCTGAAGGAAAATTATGGGTTGGTGAGTCAGGACATGAAAATGATCAGGTAATTACAAAGGTTGCCTGTTGCTTAAATATGCTGCTTCATTTTACTTCAATTTTGTTGATATATTTGCTGGTGGTACCCTCCTGACGTAAAATCTAATGAGGATTACATTGTTACTGTTTTATAACAATTGAGCATCACCTTTAATTATTTCTCTTGCATTTTATGTTGCACTACTGCTGCAACTATAAAACTGTTATGTTGAATTGCACTTGGACTGTAGGCATTTAATTTCTACCAAAGTATTCCGGGTCAATTTTGTCAAATGGAGTGGTTGGTTTCAAAATAAACTATGAATCCGCTTGCACCCAACCCCTCTTATTTCCACATGAATATCAGTAATGTAACACTCACATACACACTCATATACATACAATATTTGTGCGTATGGCTTTCTCTATACTGTATCTTTTGCTGGAAACTTTATATTGTCTTCCTTTCTCCCAACATCACTCTAATCTGATCAAGGAACAAAAGCCTTTTTGTTGTATGGAAACAAAAAGGCAATAAATTTTTTGGCTTTACCTTGGAGACCTTATCCAAATTTTCTAGGACTACTGATTCTAGAGGCATGCCCTAACCCAATGAGCCAAGTGATTGATGGATGCTCAACAAAATGGCTGAAAGTAATTATATTCTTGTCTTAAGTCATAGTGAGCTGACTCTTCTGGGATAAAATGTAAATTTTAGGGGTTAAGTAAGCAGGTGCAATTGGTGACTGTTATTTACCTTTAGTAGTTATTATGAATTTGGTTTAATGCATAGCTGGTGCCTCTTTTTTCTATTTTCTTTAAAAATATTAATTTGTTAGGGAGAAGATGTTATTGCTCTCATACCATGGGATGAATGGTGGGAATTTGAATTGAACAAGGATGATGCCAATCCTCATATTGCACTGCTTCCTCTGCATCCTGATGTGCGAGCCAAATTCAATGATACTGCAGCATGGGAGTATGCATTAAGCATGAAGGGCAAGCCTTATGGATATCACAACCTGATATTTAGCTGGATAGACACCATAGATGGAAACTATCCACCACCATTGGATGCACACCTGGTATAGAATTTGTCTGCCTCTCAATAATCTGTTTTCTATCAGTGTTTGTTGTAACATTACCTTTGACTTCCTCCATCTGTGGACCTCACCTGTGCAAACAAACACTTTATGACCCAGATTATATTTCTGTGAGATATTTTAATCTTAGATATTTAACAATATGTGGAATCTGTTCCAGATGCTATTTTTCTTGTATTTTGACTCAACTTTGAATATATGAGTTTATTTTATCATTCTTTGTCTGCATATGCTCTGCATTCTATATCTTTAAAACAGTTGGAATCGACCACAACATTATTCTTGGTTCAAGCAGTCTATTACAACTTACTAACATAAATATTTGCTTTTTTCCTATCTGGATTAAAAAAATCCCAACATTTGAAATGCCTAAAATGTTTTTTATGACTTTGAGTTATAATGGACATTTTCCTAAGTAGTCATGCAATTGACAGCTTGGGTTGCGAATTTGTAAATTTGCTAGGATCCCACCAATACTATTCAGTCAAAGCATAGTTGAATGTGGTGAAAATACTGTCTTTTAGGAATCTTCATCACTGGCATTAGCCAAGGGAAAATTGAGAAATTTTCTGAAAGTCATTCCCTTGTAGAATACTGCATTGACAATCAGCTCTGGGTTCTAACAGGTTGCTTCAGTTATGACAGTGTGGAATCAGATTCAACCTAAATATGCTGCCAACCTGTGGAATGAAGCTTTGAACAAGCGACTTGGAACTCAGGTACTCAAGAATTTGGGTCCACCATTCTTACTATAATGCTATCAGGATAGCCCGTGGAAACATTCTGCTGGATAGTGATTCTGTTTATCTGACAAGTCTAAAGTGGTTGGCAACTGAGGAGCTTGTCATCTTTACCTAGTAAAGTTAGTGCTAAAGTGGAAATCAAATTGTTACAGCAAGTATTACTTGAGCCATACCCAGGCGTGAGGCCAAATTTTTGGCTGGCAGACCATACTAGTGAGGGAGCCAAGAAGATTAGATGGATCTTGAATTATCAAACATTGGCTTCTGGGTAGAGAGAGAGGGAGAGAGAGAGAGGGGAGGGAGAGAGAGCCTTGCACTTTTATATACATGTATGTATTTGGAGTCAGAAATTGACTGCTGATCAACTTTGAAATGGTATGTAACATTTTTTTTTTTTGGTTCACTTTATGCAGGGTCTTGATCTTCCTGCTATCTTGGTAGAAACAGAGAAGCGTGGATCGTCTTTCGGTGAACTGCTGACAATCCCAGAACAAGATGATTGGGTGTATACCGATGGGAAGTCAACCTCATGTATTGCATTTGTGCTGGAAATTTACAAGGAAGCAGGGCTATTTGATCCCATTGCTAGCACTATACAAGTGACCGAGTTTACGGTTAGTGTTTCAATACTGATTGAATATCTGCTGTATGTAAATGTAGGCTGACATATGTGCTTGCACTTTGAGACCAATCCCCTGCCCCAGAGCCCAAATGTGGATTTTGACAGATTCCTGGCAGTTTTTAAAAATTTTTGTTGTCACGGTCAACATTGATGTTTATTTAAATGTGATCATTTGATGGTAATTCAGACAGTGTCCTCTTAAAAGTGCTTTACAATGCGCACAGTATTTGATTGATGTAATTGCTAAAAATACAGATTAAAGATGCTTACATGCTCAGTTTTTTTGAGAACAACTCAAGTCGACTGCCAAAGTGGTGCAATGATGGGGATAATGTGAAGCTGCCATTTTGTCAAATTCAAGGGAAGTATCGAATGGAATTACCGGGGTATAATACTATAGATCCTTACCCACATATGAATGAAAGGTGCCCATCACTGCCTCCGAAGTACTCTAGGCCACCAAATTGCTGAATTGATTCGAACTCTCTGTTTTCTCTTTGAGTTGATGTCATCTTTGACTTATTGGAAGTCCTTGAAATGAAAAGCAGAGGAAGCTGCCAAAGTGGTGGTCAGTTCACATCGGTTGCAAACATGAGTACTGTAAATACGAGTCTATAGATTTGGGAAATAGCAGCTTGTTCTATGATGCTCGGAGTCTGATTCAGATAGAACTTCATAGTTTGATTCATTCATTTCCAGATATTCGTGGTTCACTCTTTTTAGCTGTGCTGTCTAGAATCAGTCATGAAATTTTAAGTTCTGGATATGCTCCCAGCATCCCATTTGTAAAATGTGATGTCTTTTGGCTTTAAAAAACATATTTGGTTGTTGCATTCTTAGTAAGTGCAGCTGCTATAATGATTTGTGCTCGTGCATAACACTTAAATTTTGTGCTGGTTTTGCGTTGCACTGGTGTTACCATGATCGACGATAGTTAACCACACATTCTTCCTTTAACAAGATTCAACATCACCGGACCTCTGTTGATTGCACTTTCTGGTATTTGGTTCCTTGTATTGATCTTAAGTGTTAGTTCTTTTGGCCCTGGCATTGGATCTTGATGATGAAGCTATCTGCATCCATTTTCCATGTGAATTTGAGTGACTAGTCTATAGATAATGAATACCAACAAGGATTTGCAAAATTTTCAACAAAAGCGAGTGCTAATCAAGTGAATTGAGGATTGGGGCTTCTCCTACTTTTTTCATTGCAAGATAGAATCTCACTAAATTAAAATTTAAAAATCTTAATACATATAACATGATTAATATCAAATATTCCGTAACAAGTTTAAGTCATGCAAAATACACAATCATGAGTTGACACGCTCAATCATTCAATAACAAATATATATATATATATATATATCAATCATGAATTATACATCAAAACTTACTATACAAACACATAATCCCAACATCTCTTTGCTTTTTGCTCTAATTGCCCAATCCTTTCCCTGGAAAAAGCCCTCACAAAATTTTGAGAGAAGATAAAAAATAAAAATAAAGGTGAGAAAAGAAAAACCCACTAACAATAACTAGTATAAAAAGCCTACTAAATCCTTGTGCAAAGGTAGGGACATTCAAAAACATTTCCTACAAGGCTGACTTGAGCACTTTAGTACTGATGTCAATAACACCTCCAATCTGGGTTTTTATTTGTTTTCTCTGGCCTAATGTGCATTAGGACTTCCAGCCTAGGATGCCATTTGTGGGGCGTGGGGGGGGGGGGCTACAACAGTGCCAAATGGATTGTGATGCCCATTATTGACATTTGACATGAAATGTAACCAGCAAAGAGTTATTTAGTTCAGTGAATATCATAGTGAAGAGGAAATTCCGATTTAAACTTCTTTTTTTTCTTTTTTTTTTTGGGTATACTAATTATGTTTTCAAGGAAATCTTGGCACCCTTCTTGTACGCCAGCAATATCCAGAAAGATGCACTAACCAATAGATGAGAACAATAAAAATTGGAATCAATTACTGGATTTTCATTTGTAAATTGATTCTAGGGATCGCTTAGGCAAGTTTAATCACAGATAAAACAATTAAGCTTAGCCCTAACCATTCAAAGCATATAATTGTACACACAAGTGGAACGTTGGCGCAAATATTTGATGTAACTTACAAGTGTTTGAAAATGGATTAATTCTTGTCCTTTTGGTTTCATGTTGTGATAACGAGAGGAGGAAAATTAAATAACTAAGTTAAAATTTGAACCAAAATGGAACAATGCTGTCATGCTCTCTAACTTCTATAAAATTAATTTATTTAACCAAAATTTATTTTTTCCAGACAAAATAAGAATATTTGTGAAAAATTTTCACTGCGGTGCAATTTTATAACTGCCTTTTTTTTTTTTGGGCTAAATTTAATTTAAGGACAATTGATTGCCTCATTTTTTGAATAATTTTATTTTTTAGGGGCGGCTTTATTTTTAAATTCTGCAGGAAAATCAAATAGCATCAAATCGTGTAACCAAAGCACAGAACACAGATGCGGGTTCGGTATCCTTGGTGGATGCCTCCGCCGACCCGAGCCAATTGGTTGTATTCAATGCTCCATCCCCTTCATTACCAAAGCTTAAACCCTGCTAAAGCCTTGAAAATGGCGGTGACCCAGTCTAATTCCAAGCGACCCACTTGCGGGCTTTGCTCCAGACCCGCCCGTCTCTGCCTCTGCACTCGGTTTCGGAACCTCGGCCTCGAAAACAAGGTGCGTGTCACCATTCTTCAGCACAGTTTGGAGAGAAAACATCCTCTTAATTCTGCAAAGATTGCAAAATTAGGACTCAGAAATGTTACCGTGGTTACTGTATCTGACGTCAACCTTGATGCCCGGTTCGTTATCCAGTTGCCGAAACCGGGTCTTGAATCGGGTCAGGATCAAATTGGGTGGGAAAGCTCGGGCTTTGATCGAGCGGTGGAAGTGAGCGAAAACCCAGAACGAAAATTTGAGGATACTGGCTGGCTTAGTTCTGGTAGAGAAGATATGGGTGTTGGGGAATTTGAAGCATATGGGAAGTGTTTAAAAGGAAAAAGCAGGAATCTTGATAATTCTAATGGAGATGTTATTTCTGTGCAAAACTTGGACTTATTGGTGAGTTGTGGTTCAGTTTTGGAGGATAAAATTGAAAAATGTGAGTCAAGAACCAATGAGTGCTTTGGTGAAGAAAGCGCATTTGATGTGAATGTGCCATCTACATCAAATGAAGTTCCATTGGATGGCATGGATGATGTTAAACATTTATTGCGTGGTGTTATAGAACCAGTGATTACTGCTACGATTGGCAAGTATGGAGTAATCAATGATCTTAACAGTAAATGGATGCCTCAAATTCATTGGCAAAAGAGGGCAAAGTTTGATAATATTTTCTCTTCTAGAGCGACTGTTGATGCTTTGGCAAAGGGATTTATTGTTAAAAAATTGCAAAAAAGGCAATTAAGCATGAGTCTGGATTTGGAAGAGTATGAAGAGTTTGAACTTGGCATTCCTTCCGGATCAGTACTTCTATTTCCAAGCGAGAAAGCAGTTGGTGTTGATGAGCTGGAGGCAATGCACTGCGACGCAAAGAATTTGATTGTTTTGGATGGGACATGGGCGAAGGCTAGGAGGATGTATGAAGAAAATCCGTGGTTGAGCCTGCTGCCGCATCTGAAGTTGGATTTAAACAAACTGAGCTTATATAGTGATGTCAGGCATCAACCAAAGGCTGGTTATTTGTCCACTATTGAGAGTATTGTATATGCCTTGAAAGCAGTAGGTGATGAACCCGAGGGGTTGGGTAATCTCTTGGATGTTTTTGAGTCCATGGTCGCAGATCAAAGACGATGTAAAGACAGGAGACTTAGCACAATTTCCTCTGGATAAGCATTCTGCTTCCTGCTATACCTTCAATAGGACTCTCCGTTCTATTCAACTTTTGCACTCTGAGGTTACTGTGGGAGATTAATCCTGAAGCTAATTCCTGCTGAATCTCTTGTTCCCTTCTTGACTTTGTTAATGCCAGAGAGTAATTTTTTTGGTCATTTCATGATGAGTAATCTGGTCATCTTCCACTAATTTTATCTAAATTCCTTCATGTCCCTCACACTTGTTTTGGTGGGAGGAGTATGGTTGATAAGATAGGATAAGCTATGAAAATTATTTTTTATTATCTTATAATTATAATTATGTTATAATTATTATTTTATAATTTATTTAATTATTTTTATAATATTTTAGTTTAATTAAAAATTTTAATTAAATTATTTAAGAAAAATATGTGAACTATTTAAATTTTTTTGATTTGTTTTAAAATATTTTTAATTTTTAGATAATTTTTAATTATCAAAAGGAAAAAATAAAAAAAGAGAAAAGGAAAAAATAAAAAAAATAGAGGAAGCTAGAAACAATTGGAAATTCTCAGCCATGCCCATATCGATCCTTTGATAATAACGAAATGTTAGGATGCTCCAAAAGTATATAAGCTATGTCGTAATATACTAGGAATCCTTCAAATATGCAATAGCTGAGAGCTTAATTTCATCTTTGGTTCTTGAACATGGAAGAGACCAAGCAAGTCTGGTAGTGCTAACACCTATGTGATGGCCATAGCTATGGTGGATTATTCTTCGACGTATTTACAATGAAAGATCACCACAGGAGGCTTCATCCAAATCTAGCATTTGCAAGAACTAGAGATACAGACATTCTAATGTCCCATCAGAATCTTCCTTAGCTCATGTCTTCTTTCAGCAACGCATCCTGAATTGATCAAAGAGGTTATCCAGACCTCATCGGACCTCACAGGCTCATCATCGTCATTCCTGTGCCAGCTCCAGAAGGAATGAGTTGAATTTACTAATTTGATCTCTCCATGTCCAAAACTTGCTTCCCTGAAGACCGACCACTCTGGCTGTGGTTCTATGTACCTGTAAATGGAAATAGAAACTAAGAACTTACTGAAGAAAGATTGTAGACACTAAGCAAGAAAATGAACAGGTTCTTATCATACCTTAAAATATTAACCATACATATTGTTTCTTCAGTTATCTAACTTTTCTTCTTAAGTTTTCCTTTTGAAGTAACTTATTTGATTTTTTTAGTCAATGACAATGAAAGCTATTTTGTTGTCTGTGTAAATTAACCATCAACAATTATTCCTTTGCAATAACAAACACAGCTTCCCTATCTTGGTTTGTTTATTCACGAGAGACTCGACTAGGCAATGTGCAGATCTCGTTCAGGCTTTTCAAATGATTTGTACTTAATGAAAAAATAGAAAGAAGAACAGTCTATTGGTCTCTAATGGACTTGATCTTTCATGATTCAGAAATATTCGGTAGAATGCATGGTGACAAGTACCAATTTCTGCAGCCAACACATGGAATTTTAGAACATGCTTTCAGAAATGTTTCACTTCGGCTAACTAAATATTGAAACAATTTTCTTCTCAGTTCATTGAACATTTTGTGTCAAAGACATGGACGTACCTGTGGGCTAAGCCTTCTCTGTTTCCTCCATCCCCAATAGTTATATGGACCGCACCACAAGGGTCCAATCTCCCATTGTTTACACGATCCTGTTAATGGAGTATCACATAATATAAGCCAGTTTCCATGAAGTTAGAGGTCAACAAAATGCAAAAAGGCAATTTCATACCGTGCGTTCGTAAGCATGCACATGGCCAGCAATCACTATATCAACGCTAGCTGCATAAAACAATGGCTCCATAGCTGCCATCATTCCATCCCCCTCACCTTGATGAGCTTTGTTACTGTTATACCATGGTGCATGGAATAGCACGAGCAGCCAAGGAGTCTTGTTTCTGTCCACCTTTACAAGATCAGCCTGTAGATAAAGAAGACAAATAAATCATTATATCAACTCTTGGACACATTATTAAACAAATTCTCCCCTCCAGCTATTGTGTTAATTAGCAAAGAAAATTAATTTGATCTGACCTAAGATATCCACACAACAATATGCTATTCAATTCTGAATGATACAGACATCAGGAACATCTAATTTTTGGTTGATGTCCTAGATATTGCTCTCCAAGTATCAGAACCACTAAGTGAACATAAATGGCCAAAGGGGGCCTGCCATGAAATTTTACTCAAAATATTAACTTGGTCTGAACCTGTGGGCTCTTGTGATGATTGTTCTCCATACCAAAGGGAAAAAAGGAGTCTATGGAAGTGCAGAGTTGCTTACTTGCCTGCTTTCATGACAAAATGCATTTGTGACAAAGACAAGAACAATGATCATGAAGAGAGTATAATTCTAACCTTGAGCCAGTTATACTGATCTGAGTACTCATCGTAATCAGCATATGAACCAAGCATGATGATATGGGCCCCTGCAATTTCGAAAGAATAATAAAGATTTGAACTTGATCCACTCTCCTCAAATGGCATCTTCCACCTAGAATTATAGGCTTCAAATCCCTCCTTAAACAATGGTATGCCTTCTTCTTCATGGTTTCCTTCTGTTACCATCCATGGCCTTGCACTGGCAAGTGGTTGAACCAGATCACCAAATGTGTCCCACTCGTGCTGCATGTAATCAGCATAAGAAAGGTCTCCAGGAAGAAGATGCACGTCATACTCACATTGGTCGATGTGATCCAGTGTTGACTTAGTCCAGCCAGTCTGACCTAAATCACCTGCCACAGCAAAGGTAACTGGAAACTCAGCAGGTGGGGTCTTCAGATGAAACTCGGGACCTGCTCCTCCACATTGATAGAAGTAACCAGTATTAGGTTCCAGAGGCCCAATGACAGTGTGGTGTATCCTTCCAGATCTATAAAATAGGTAACTATATGATGTGCTCTCTCCTTCGGCAATATCACTGTATTTTCCAGGCAAAGTTCCATACTCAACAGTTGATGGAGAAGATTTATCATCAGTGATCCATGAGACCCGCATGTGATTTTCTCCAGCCAAAGAGATGTGCACCTGCAGTAGGCAATTTTATGGAAAAAATTTTAAGCCAATGCTGTCAGAGAAGACTTTAAAGGTCCAGAGAAATTTCAGGACAACGAAAGTAACACTGAGGATGAATATCCTCAAGAGACAACTCTTCAAGGCAAATTTGGCAGTCAGCTAGCCGATGCCACCAAATCAACATGCTTTAACGTGCTAACCTTGCATTGGAAGTAAATCCAATATATCAATAACTTATGCCCCCTTGATCACACTGCTATGAGTTTCAATGCAATATAAAATACCAATAAAGAGTTTGGAACCATGCGGAGATTTGGGGGGAAAACATAAGGACTCGTCATAACAAAGTTAACATTAGTTGGTCAGGGTTATCCCATAAGTGAGCATAAACTGACAGCAAAACAAATATCAATCCAGATGCAATTATCCAGGAACTACTTTTTTAAGCATCTCCATATATGTATAACGAACTGCAGCAAAATCCTCTCATTAAAATAACTTGAGCAGATCCAATTAACGTTATCTATTGCCAGCTTCTCAATAACACGACTCTTTTATTGCAAATAGACAAGCAGTCCAACATACAAGATCGTTCCTTTTCCTGCAGATTGAATCTTCCTTCACCAACTTATTTTCTTCTCACACTCCCCACCCCCCACGCGCCCACCCCACCCCCCAAAAAAGGAGAAAGAAAAAAGGAAAGAAAATTCCCATTAACGTTGTCGGCACCCAAAAGGCACTTCTTTGTTTTCTTCGTCCTCATTGTTATTATCATCATTATTTTAAGGAACTATTTGGCATCAAAACAACCAAATCCAAGAAAACAAGCGAGACCCAGACCAGATGATATGAAGGAGAATGATTCAAAAGCAAAAATTCAAAATTGCCAACAATTTAGACCAATTGAAGAGGACCTGCTGGGGATTGGCAGAAGCCTTTTTACTCCATGGGAAATGGAGCGCTTTCCGAGGTGGTGGCCGAACATATTCAGCCGAGACAGACGCAGAGAGCGACGACAAGAATGCCGTTAAGAGAACCAGAACTGCAAAACCATAGTTTGCTCCATCAGACAGCTCTTCAGTTACTGTCTTCCGCCGGAAAGGATGGGAGCAACAACAACAAAAGAGACACCATATCATGGGGCTTTAGCTTTGTTAGCAAAAGTTGAAGTGCTTCTAGAATTAAATGACTGTTTTGTCCTTACTTTCTGAGCGTCGTGTGGACAATGACAATGGCATTGTGGTAAAATTGTTATTTGAATATGTTCAACCCTGTCCAAGTAAATAACCATTTTGGTTTTAAGATGAATTCTTATATTGGAAACAGAAATCGTTAACTCAAATACACTGTATATTATCAAGTAAACACATTGTCTGATAAATACACGTAAATATTATATAATTAGATAAATTTTATGCGAGCATTATTTTTTTTTAATTTTCATGCAATCATTTCATTTGTATAGATGTTAAATATTATTCATTTGATATTAAATATGATTAATGTAACATAATTATATTATATTTAATTGTGTTGGTTGACCAATATCCCTACCTAACGTTTAGCAATCCAAGAAGACAAACATGGTGAGATAGTTATGTCAGTATCCAGGGGCATCAATGTTTTTGGTCTACGTGTCACGAACTTGGTTCAAATTATTAAAAAAAAGAGAGAGAGATATATAAATGCAGCGTGACGAAAAGGAATCTGCCACGTGTACATAATACAGTAGTCCTCCCATCTGAGCCCGTGCCTCTCCTTGTCCCATGCAAGCCTACCAAATAATAATAAATAATAATAATAATAATAATAAAAGTTTCTGTTACAACACGGAAGGAAGGTATAGGACAATGTTTCCCTTCAATTTTCTTTGTTCTTTATTCATAAACGCTTTCTCGATGTCGCCGATGAGTGGGAAAGAATATGACCCCAAACGACACTCACAAACGATGTGACTCGGGGCCAGTGGTTGATATCTGTAGTTGTTGTCTTCTAACCGTTGAAAGTGACTCCGCACTGAACTTGCAAAGATGATTTGGGGATGGTTAGACATACATTAAAATGGGAAGGTAATATTTTATGAATAAAATTAATAATTTAGTATGCCTAATTGTTAAAAGAAAATTTATGTCTATGAATGAGCTTTTGATTTTATTTATAATAATAATAATAATAATAATAATAATAAAATTATTGAATGTTTGATATGGGAATGAATACCTTCTTCGGAATATTGATTTGTAAGGGATAGATTTTGTGCCTGATTTTCAAGTCACTTTCGGTTTAGGCAGGCAGGAAGCCATGCCCCGTTTGGCAGCTAAGTAGGCAGACTTTGAAAAAAGTGTAAAAAAAAAAAAAAAGTAGGGGAGACAGAGTCAAAAGTGTGGAAGAAAATTAACGCGAAGTTTAACTCTTTTGGGGTCAGATGGTTGGGTGTACAATAAGGATGACTAGAAAATAAAAAGGTAGTAGGTAGGAAGAAGGCAGAGCAGAGTAGTAGGAGAATCATCTCTTTCTTTCTTTCATTTTCTTTTTTCTTTTTTTTTTTTTTTGATTTATTAGGAGCGTCTCCTCATGTTTGCATACTCAGAAGAGAGAGAATAAAAATAAAAATAAAAATAAAAATGAAAAAGGGTAGTTGTAGTCAAATGACATGAATCTGCATTGCTTATTTGTTGGAGCCTTACCTGAATCTGTTACTTTGCCACAATTTTTAGCGCCCCCCCCCCCCCCCCCCCACAAACTTGGGAAAATGTTCATTAGGTGGAATCTTGACTCTTCAAGTCTTACTGTGTTCTATCTCGTATCACGTTGTCAATATCGTGAACTTGATCTTTTAGTGTTAACATAATCAGCTGAATTCGGTTGCTCTTGCTATTTACAACTAGTTAGTTTGTATAATTCTCATCATCAAATAGTCTATGTTGATACAATATGAATACAATTGGCAATTTCATATTAGAAAACTAACATATGTATACAGTTCGCCTCGTGCAAGAAGTTTTTTTTTAAATGGCATGCAATTCCCTTACATTACTAAAAATTACTAGTTGGCACCTAAGAAAATGTTGCTATAGTCTGTCTCTGTCTCATGCAAGAAGGCTAAATCTTTTGCAATTTTTCCCTCATTTTTTTTTTTTTTTTTGTTTTCTCAAGTTGTATCAGGCCATACATCTAACTTTTATACTACAATAATTTTCTAACTTCGTTGCTGGTGGTGGTAGTTATAGAAGCAGAGAGTAAAAAAGGTATTTAAAAAGCTTTTACCTCAAATCACTTCAATTAATCATCATATTTGATGGGAGGGGGTTGAGTGGAAGGGAAGACATTTTGGGGTTACCTGTTGTGGTTGGTACAAAGCCTAATCGCCTAATAGATTTTAATTAAAAATAAATTAGATAGATATATTAGTTTTGTTAAGCATCTTAAAAATGATTATCAAGAAGTATTAACTCTACTTGAATGGCCACCAAATCTAAAGTTTGGAATTGCTAATGATTTCCCTCCCTTTTTTGTATTATTGGATTCCAGCTTTGAGGCAGCAATCTACTTTCTCCCGCGGAACTTGACATCCCACTTTAGCACTTATTTTCCTTCGTTTGACCAATAAATTAAAATTATTATTATTATTATTATTATTATTATTATTTTACACAATAGCGATGCATGCTTGACCACGTTGTGGGTGGTACATGTACCCAATGACCTTAATTTCTGCAAACATTAGAAATTAAAATAATAATATTCATTTAATGGTTAGGCAGGTGCGTTTAAGTAACTCAAAATTCCCACACTTGTAAGATTATTATTTTTTAATTATTATTATAACAAGAGTAAGAAATCAATTGAGAAATCATTAGTTATGGGGAATCAGCAGTATTAAGTTAGCATGCACTTTAATTTGAATGAATATATTAACTATCTATTTTGGGCACTGCATTATAATTTGGGTGCAATGTCAAATTATTTTAAGTTGTCCGCTTGTAACATCAATAATTTGATTTTAGACCTAATGCTTTCCCCCTGAGTTTAAATTTTCTTATCTAAGAGCTCAACTAGTGTAGTCATTTTCAATGAATTAGATGCCTTTTTTGGGTTGTGAAAATAAAGAAAAAAATCAACTAAATTTTGAAATTCATAACTACCCTTTTCATATTGGTAACTTGTGGCCTCATATCCAAATTAAAGGAAATAAATTGAATGTGTGTAACGTGGAAAAGCAAAAATTCGACTTGGATGGGTTTTTCAAAGGCGTCAAGTGCTCAATAAGAAACTTTCAATTTAATAACTTAAATTTCTAATGGTTAAAAGTTTATAAAAGTTAATTTGATATACTTGATAACTGTTAAGATTAATTGCATTTAACAAAAATAATTCGAAAACAACTTGTAAATGTAATCCACGAGCTAAACCAATTATACATCTCATAGTATGTATGTACAATAAAATCTTATAGCATGTACATACTTTTAATCGAATGTCACATCATCCATCAAGTTTTATACAATTTAGAATTTTTGAATCATTTTAGTTGATTTTAACCCAACTCTTTTATTTATTTATTTATTTTTTCTTCATGGGAGACAAAAATTTTAACTTTATTCTAACAACTTTTAAAATATTTGAAATTGAGTTGAAAAATTAAGATAATAACCCCTCTAATTTTTGGTTCAATTAAGGTGGAATTGAATAGGAGGAGTTGAGAGTTTTTTTTTTTTTCCCTTTTATTTTTGGCTTTCTGTTTTTTTTTTTTTTTTCCCTAACTTACATTTAGAACACACACATGTTGTTGCGAAAAGGAGCCCATTTCAACAGAAAATGAGCCCAAATGATCACTATACACAGCCACCATTCAGGCCCAAAAATTAAACGGCCCTACTCCAACAGCCCAACCAACTGCTCTTATAAACACGAAATTCTAAAAACTCGTATGTCTCGAGTTCGAATCTCTGAACCATTGCGTCTCGAATTCAAATTTTAGTCGAAATTAATAAATAATAATAATAAAATTAAAAGTCCAATATTAGGCTCTCCTCTGTCTTCCATTAAATTTTCATGTATGTCGCTCTGGGTTTTACGTATCACCGACTAGATCTTGCCGTTGATTTTTCCAACTAATAATCATGATGCAGCAGCCCGGAGCCGCCGGAATGATTCCGCATCAGCAGGATCAGGGGCGGTACTCGCAGCCGTCGACGCCCCAGCAGCAACTGCAGCAGTGGATGATGATGATGCAGCTGCAACAGTCACAGTCGTCGCAGCCGCTTCCACCGCCTTCTGGGTGGACTCCGCCTCCCGTGCCCCGCCTGCTCATTACGGCATGGCTCAGCTGGTCCCGCAGCAGGGCGGCGGAGATCCGAATGAGATCAAGTCGCTGTGGGTTGGGGACTTGCAGCCGTGGATGGATGAAGGCTATCTCAGGTCTATCTTTGCCGCTACCGGAGAGGTAAATCGTTAAGAGTTTCCTTTTACTTTTTTCTTTACTAGTATCGTTTTAGGTTTGCTTCAATTTAAATTTTTTCTTATTCCAATTCTAGGGTTTATGTTTCCTCCTTAAAATGATATATATTCGCGTGGGTCAGACCAAAAAAAAAAGGGGGGCGGGTCACTGTGTGCCTGACGTGCTTTCAGGCATTTGCGTTTCTGAGTGATGAATAGTACTTGTTTCCGTGGCGTGTGCGCTGAAATTTGCATCATTAGAGCATTCTTTATCAGGAAAGAAATTTGTGGGGAATGGCGACCTTTTTTTTTTTCTCAAAATTTTTGAATTGGAATTAAATTTTTGGGCACACACTGATGATTATTCATTGGCGTATGGCTTTGGTTTGGCTGTGTTGGAGTTCTGGAGCTGTTATGAATCTTTCTTTGCCTTTACTGGGCTTCTGCTTGAGGCAGCCTAGGTGGTTGACCTTGTCGTGTCACTTAAATTGGGAATATTTACAATTTAACTTACGTTTGAATTTTAGTCATGATACCATGGTTTAGGTGTTGCGTTAATTGTATTTTACTGATTAAATAGAAAATGGTGTCTTACAGGTCATATCTGCAAAGGTTATTCGCAATAAGCTCACAGGCTATCCTGAGGGTTATGGGTTCATTGAGTTTGCAACTCGTGCAACTGCAGAGAGGATACTGCAGACCTACAATGGCACCCCAATGCCCAATGCTGACCAAAATTTCAGGTTGAACTGGGCCACACTGGCTGCTGGTGAAAGGCGACAAGATGATGGTCCTGATTATACAATTTTTGTTGGAGATTTGGCTCCTGATGTAAACGACTATCTACTGCAAGAAACATTTAAGAACGTCTATCCTTCTGTGAAAGGTGCAAAAGTTGTGACTGATAGGGTCACTGGACGTTCCAAGGGTTATGGGTTTGTGAGGCTTGCTGACGAAAGTGAACAACAGCGTGCCATGGTTGAAATGAATGGACAATACTGTTCTGTTAGGCCCATGCGGATTGGACCAGCTTCAACTAAGAAAACTGCAACGCAGCAGTATCAGAAAGGTATGTCTGATTGGTAACTGTATTGTTTCAGGCTTCTCTTCAATTGTCATCAGTAATGTTGTTGACGAATACAAATTGTTGTTTGGTTTTTGCTCATCTGTGATTGTATTTGATTTTCTTGGTTGATTGAAGTGTTAGGCTAAATATTTGTGGACTATGAATGTATTTTTCTCGGGATGAGTGTCTGAAAACAGTGCTCTTAACGCTCAATTTTCTCAGTTCCACATTTGAGGATAGATGGAGCTTCAAAAGTCATTTCCTTCCAGCAATTACCTTTGTAAAGTTGGGCGTATTTAATTTAGTTAAAACATGCACAAAACTTATATAAAACTCATGTTGTCTTAAAGCAGGACACCGAGAGGCTCTCATTTTGGGGGGCCTGCAACTGATTCAGCTGAAATGATTCCACTTAAATGCGTGGCCTCATTTTAGGTCAGTCATTTTGTTTACGTCATAAGCTTACTTAATTTAATTGTGGGAATTTGCCTACATTCACCAATTTCTTTTACAGTCCTTTTATTCAAAGAGTTCAACCTTGTTTAATTTGTTCCTTCTTTTCCCAAAGATGGTTTAATTCCATTCCAGAACCTTAATTTATGTTGATTGATAAGAAACGTTGGGTTATTTTTTTCTGTCTTGTTTCCTTGCATTGTTTATTTATGGTTGCAATCTGCTCTTTAGATTTTTCATTAATGACTGTACTTCAGGGGGAAGTGTATACCTGAGTGCTGATTAAAAATGCTAATGACCATGTGAAGCAACTTTTGATCATGAGATGGTTAAGTGCTAGCAGCTGCCACCTTTGAAGGTCCCCCCTTTTGCTAACGTGCATTAGTTGAAGCGTTTCAAATCTTGAGTGCCTTCTGTCTATCAAATAGTTGTCACCCTTTCTGCTGAACGTTACACAATGGTCTGTTGAGAAACACAAGGTGTAGATTAAATTATTGCTCTTGCTGATGGCAAGCTCAATTAAATTTAATTTAAAGCAAAAAAGCCCAGTGTTGCCATTGGTTTTTGATATGTGGCCTTTGGGTCTATGCAGGAGTCCATTTTCTATTTGAATGACAAATTCTTAATGGATAGTTTGCTCTTTCTTTTCCTTTTTTTTTTTTTTTTGGGGGGGGGGGGCAAGAAAAAAACTTAATGAATGTTCTGAATGTTGATAGTCAATAGGTACCTACAAACTGTGAGGCGTTTATCATTAAAGAAAATTCTAAATATTGTATGCATTTTATTTAAGTTATTGTCATTTTGTTGTGAAGCAGTGCTATTATTAGCAGCAATTGGCCCCTACAAAGAATGGGGATTTCTTCCTTAAAGTTATTATTGTGTATATGATATGTTACTTTTGTTTTATTTATTGCCTGATTCTTTATTTTAATCTTTTACCTATTTGTTTGTGTAGTGCCATAAGTTTTGTAGGTTAAACTCTTACCAAACAAGTCAACCTTGCATGTTTTTGTTATTTAAGGGCAACATTAAAGTGATTGGTGGATTATGATATGATGATGTGCATGCTTATCATGAAGTTAAAATTGATTGTAGCATGAGTCCCTTGGACCTGTTATTGTTTGGTTCATCTTTTCTTCTTTTGCATGGTTCCTGCACGATTATCTGTTCCAATTTATGTTTGACTGTCTTTTCAGTTTTGTTTGTTGTCTTTTAGTTCACACGTATTTGTCATTTGCAGCTATGTATGACACTGCTCAAGGAAATCAAGGCGAAAATGATCCAAATAACACAACTGTGGGTAGTTCTGTTTGTGTTTCATGTATGTCTTTATTGCTACATATAGTACTTAGTACTTCCCTGGTTGCAGATTTTTGTTGGGGCTTTAGATTCAAGTGTTACAGATGATATTTTGAGAACTGTGTTTAGTAAATTTGGGGAGGTAGTGCATGTGAAAATACCTCCTGGCAAGCGTTGTGGGTTTGTTCAGTTTGCAAATCGGTAAGTTGATTATGTTTTACCCTAAAAGCTGCTGTTCGGTGTTTCATTCTCCTGTTTCTCAATTCAGGGTTTTTATGTGCATTGTATATGATTTTAGAACTTGTGCGGAGCAAGCACTACTGAACTTGAATGGAACCCAGTTAGCAGGCCAGAGTATTAGACTCTCATGGGGGCGCAATCCAGCAAGCAAACAGGTTTATTGGGTGCCCTGAAATCTTGAGTCTTTTTTTGTTTGAACTCCCATGTGTTTTCTAGACTGAGAAGTATGCATAATGGATTTTGTTTAGTCCCAACCTGATCAAAGCCAGTTGAGTGGTGGATATTACGGATATACTCAAGGATATGATGCATATGGATATGCAGCAGCTTCTCAAGACCCTAATATGTATTATGGAGGCTATCCTGGATATGGGAACTACCAGCAGCCAGGAGCTTAAAACAGGCAGAACATATCCACAGCAACAGCATGGTAAGTTAAACGTGATTAGCTTAGCTTAACAGTGGAACACCTATTGACGGGAAAGAGTAATTTTTCACCTTCTCCATATTTGAGGATATAACATTTCCCTCCTAGTTGTCAGTTATTCTGTTGCTTTATAATGGGAATCCTATTCAATTGACTCGATCTGTAGTGATTATCCCTTCCAGCTTGTTTACGGTCTGCTATGCAAGTGATCATGATTTTTATTGGGGTTCCTGTGTGTAACACGCATTTCTGCTTTGCCCAGCTGCTGCTGGATTGAAGGGGGATTGTCGTAATCTGTTACAAGCTTCTGGTGTCCACTAGGGTAGTTTCCAGTACTGCTGGGTGCGTGGACTCGGGAGTTTCGTACCGTCGTCTTAAGGTTAAACTGTTGGTGAGGTGTGTGTTGGAGGAAGTATTTTGGGAAGTTCTCGACATTCTTAATAGATTTGTGGTCTTGCGTTACGTCACGGATTTGCCAGATGCTGCCGTCTGTAAATCGAATGCTGATGCTAGTAGTTCTTTTTTTTGCTTTTTATCTTTTTTGTGCGTTTCCTTCCTACTTGATTCTGGACCTTCTAAAATGTGGTCTTAATTGATATGTTTTTGGGAGCCAAGTCTTAATAGATGTGTTTTATTAAAAGATTAAACCTCAAATTGCATAAAAACAATGTTTGCTATGTTGAAATTAAAAAAAAAAAAAAAGAATTGTAATTAATTCCTATCCTTAAGAGATTTTTAATTTTATTTTATTTTTCAAAGTAAAATGCGATTCTCCAAAAAAAAAAAAAAAAAAAGAGTAGTCCATGCAGAAGCCCGATGAGGCTGGTTAGTAATGTTATACGCATCAAATAAATGTTCCGAGATACTTATTTTTCACTCTTCAACCTCTAAAGAGAAATAACATTTTTCACATCCACAAATGTTAACATGTGTCATCACCAAATGAAATTGTTTCAGATAATTGTCCATGCAGATTATTAATCTCACTAATTAATTGTATATCAATCTTAAATGTGCATTTTAACAAACCAACTGGCCATTTTCTATAATGATACCGAGTAAAGACTCAACAGCTCATTCATCCTTGCGTCCATTCTCTTTGGTGCTCCTCGAAGTTCTTACATGGCTTCCAAAAACTTTGTCTGGTCGAAGACCTAGCGTGTCACCTAGGCCCCAAAGTCACCAACTCCATTGTCGCTACCCAGTTCGTTTGCTCCCCACCTCAACGCCACACTGCTAAACACCTTCTACTGCCCAGTTTGCATTGGCCTCGTCTTCTTCGTGAAGCTTGGGCTTGGCCATGTTTTGCGGTTACCCACACACGCCGCTGATTGCTCATACAAATAGAGCAAAACTCCTGGGAAGATAAAAATTGGGAAAGAAAAAGATCTTAATGGATTTGATTTGTGGTCGAATGGTAAGTAATAATCAATGAAGCAATACAAAAATTAGGCTACACATTTTTTAAAGCACTATACGCAGTTAGATGTAAAAGATAATGTGATTTCAACACCAAACCAATTAATTATAAATTATCTAATATCATAAAAAAAATTATTCAAAAATTTAAATTATTAAATAAAGTTAAAAACATGAATAATAATATTTAACAGAATTGATGAAGTCATGTGTTTTTTTTATTATTATTAAAAAAGGTATCATCTTCGTAATGTTAAAAGGCTCATAAAATAAAATACAATGGCAGGAAGAAATTGAATGTCACGGGGACAAGAGATGAAACACGAAAATTTCAAAATACGTTGATGTCTTTTAGATGTTCATAGGCTTGCATTGTAGAATAAAAGCAAGCTGGCGTTTACATGAGTAGTTGTACTTACAAACACACACACAGTTTGTTAAAAATTGCTATAGCAATCTGTATTAAAATTTGAGGAAGAATCTGTATTTCTGTTTCCAAGTTCAGATTTCATGTTATTGGATGGCAAATACACGCAAGTCCACTCCATTTTGAGAAATTTTTTTTTTTCTTTTTTCCTTCTTCCAAACATATGAAAGCAAACTGACAAACAAATTATTATTATTATTATTAAGTCATTTTATGTCTTAAACAACAATAAACAATACTAATTTAACTATAATTTCATGATGTTCATTAGCAATAGTTACCTAATTAACTATAATTTAACAACATTTGAACAATAATTAACCAATACATAGAAGGCGCTGAGGTAACCTGGAGTTGCCTAATCCATCCATCATGACTTGTCTGACAAGATTCTTTCTTGATCTTCCTGGAGAGCATCATCATAAGAAATGCGATGTCATGAGAAAAAACTCTCACAATCAACAAAAAATCATGTCATCTTTTGATCTTCAGTGCAATAACCAGACTTATAGGTTGTTTTTTTTTTTTTTTTTTGGCATTTTAAGAGTATTGTTATTCTTCATTTTGAAAAAAAAAAAAAGAGTGTTATGTATTTGGTAATTTTTTAAAATTACTGTTTGTTAATAGATTCATTAAAAAGTATCTGATGGGAAAATTTATTTTGGGTTGGTTTTGAATGTAAAAATAACTAATAAATGATATTTGGTTTAAATTTTTTTAGTAATATTTTAAGTATTTAAATATCTTTTTTTTTTGTCTTTTTGATAATAAATAAAAATTTTAATTAATTATTTTAATAATTAACAACAATAAACAAATACTATCATTTTATTTTACTCATCAATAATTAGTAATAATAACCAGCAATCAATAATGGAAATACCAAACAGGCCTTGATACATCAAAATCCATTACTGTCACTATGTTTGTAAGATTTATTCATAAATAAATTATAAATATTTATTTTTTTCCCTTTTACTTATTTCACACTTTAGGAATTTTTTTTTTTTTTTGAAGGACCTGTCTATATAATTGTGTCCATGGGATCGGCCCAAAGGAGGGCCTTCCCATCATCAAACGCTGTCGTTTTTCCTCAGCCAGCGTTCTTAAACCCTAAACCCTTCTCACACGAACGGACACAAAGAACCCATAAAGGTGTAAGCTTTATTGCTCAACTCCTTTCAATGGGGGACTCAAGCTCAGCCTTCGATGACCCAGGTACATAATTTGCTATATGCATCTTTTACCACTACTGCTTTACTGTCTGGATGCTCAATACCTGCAGGAAGAACGTAATTCTTGTAGTTTTGTCTTGATGAAATTTTCTGTCAAATATTTTGAAGTGAAAAGTTGTAAATTTTGAATTCTATGTGACTGAAAAAGCTACTGGAAGACGAAACATAAATTTGGAACCGTATAATTATTTGTTTTATCATTCTATACGGTTAGGATTTATGTTTCATTGTTGCACTGCAGCTATGGTGGAAGGCAATGATAGTGAAGTTGAGCCAGAGGAAGGTCCAAAACTGGTATTTGAAGTGACCCTCGAAGCTAAGTTAAGAGAATTGTTGCATAAGATCAATTCCATTGAGATTAAGCTATGTTCAGATGCTAAAAAGGAGTTTATTAAGTTGCTTAAGGGAGGTTCTGGCAGCCAGTTGCTCCGTCAGTATGTACAGATGTCTTCAGATTTCTTGGAACTTATGTCTGCTTGGAAGCTTTGGCAAGGAAAACCAGGCATGTTGCATATCCTGTCATTAATTTCTGCGATTCTTAGCCATCCTGATGGAAAATATAACCCAAATGATAAAGACAGAAATGCTACAAGCAGGGTTCTTGACAAGTTTGCTCGATCACTTATTGAAGAAAAGTTGGAGGATCTCTATAAAAACCTGAATAGTAAAGAAGGAAAATGCCAAAATGCAGCTCTTTTGCTAATGGCTTCAATTGTTAGGCGTGGTTCAGGGTTGGCTTCTGAGGTTGCTAAGAATTTTAATTTCAAAATCCAAGGGTTTTCCAAGCTTGCAGAATATAGGCAGAGGCAGAATGACAAGAAAATGAAGTATTCCACCAGAAAGGCGTTTGTTGGATTTGCAATGTCCTTTTTGGAGGTGGGGAAACCAGGGCTATTGAGATGGATCTTACAGCAGAAAGAAATGTATTCTGGTGTTCTTCGTGGTCTTGGCAATGATGATGAGGAGACTGTCACTTATGTTCTGTCCACGTTAAGGGATAGGGTTCTTACTGAACAGTCACTGGTGCCCCCAGTTCTTAGGAGCGTTCTTTTTGGGAGTGTTACTTTGGAACAGTTAGTTAGCATTTCAGGAACAGATAACAGTGTACCTGCAGCAAGGTTGGCTCATGATGTACTAGTAATGGTGTGCAATGATCCTTGCAATGGATTGATGCCAGATTTGAAGAGACAGCCAAATCCATTGAGAGGCAACCCAAAGAGACTCTTGGCACTTATGAAGAAGTTGAAAGCAACAGAGGTTAAATACCACAGGGACTTGCTCTTAGCTATTGTCAGGGGAAGGCCATCCTTTGGCTCATCATATTTGGAGGAGTTCCCTTACAACCTTGAAGATTATGAATCACCTGCCTGGTCAGATCTCTTGGTTCTGCATTCTCTGTAAAACCCACTTTTATTGTCTACTGTTTTTTTCTTTACCTATTTTTATGGTTTTTAGTTTGCTTCCGTTCATATGCAAGGAAACTGAAGTACTTGCAGGTTTGCAACTATTTCTCTGGTGGCAAATCTGATTGCCTCAGTGAATCTAGGCCAACCTTTTGATTTCCTAAATTCTCAGTACCATGATCCTCCTTCCTTCGATGCTGAGAATGTGCAGAGCATTGTGAATTGCATATCTCCCCGTCCATTCAGTCGATCAGTAATCAACAAGGGATTGCTTCATTCAGAGTTTCTAGTGAAGAATGGAACACTAAGGCTTCTTTTGGAAGCATTGAAGTTGTTGGATTCCTTTCTCAGGGCCATAGACATTTTTTCTTTGGGGAAGCTAAGGACACAAAGATGGACATATCTGAAGCAGGAAATCCAGAACGAAATTTGTACCCGGCTTCCTGATCCGCAAGTTTTGTTGAATTTACTTTCTACATTAAGTAGCCATACCAGAACTGATCAATTATGCTTGAAACGGCCAGCAGATAAACATAAATTTCATGGTTATTGTAAAAAGTTGAAAAAAAACATCATTAATGAGAATACAGATATTGTTGTGGGTGGGATGAGTTCAGCCATGGACAATGACCTGCCTGGGGATAGTGAAAATGTTGTGTGTACACAAACAATAGATGAGGCTGATGATGCAACAGATGTTTCCATTATTATGTCGGATATTTGGGATTCTGACTTGCATGTTACTATACTAAAGGATGCAGAGATATTCTTCCACACAAGGCTGCTTGATTCTCTCAGAATTTATCTTGTAAGTTTAAGCTCTCTTTTCCTTATCCATGTGCAGCAAGAGAGTACTTTCTCAGGAGGATTTCTTTGGTTCAACAGTGCAGCGTTACTTTTCATGCCCAATTTTTAATGCTGTAGTATGAATGTCATTTTTTGTTTGAACTCTGGAGTATGGGTTGTCTGGTGTATATTTGAAAGCAAACTGATGCCTATTTATTTCAAACATAGCTTCTGTTGATCATTCCCTTTTTCTAGTGTTTTGAGGTATTCACTTTCAGCCCTTCTAGTATATTTTTTTTTTAAACTATCTAGTACCAACAATCTTGATGCCACAAATTGGCAGCCAAGTACTTGGTGTATAAATTGAAATTTAGTACCTTAATTTTTTGTGCCACAGTTATTTGAGATGGGATCCTTCCTACTGCAACCTCTAATTTTTTGAAATATGCTCTGGATTCCCTAGAAATATTAAGGGCTTATCTTCTCATATATGAGCTTTTTATCTGTGATTTTTTGTGCCATTTCATTGTTATAAGATTCTTCTCAAAATGTCCTGTTGTAGTGCTTTGTGCATATCCAATCCATGAACTTTTAGCTGTAATTTGATGGCAGTTAATGAGTGAGGTTATTTGTCTTTTATCTTCACTGTTTTCTTAATTCATCTTTTTGCAGCTGAGATTGCCAGGCATGTTGGAGGGGTCATTTGATTTTTTCATGGGTTTTCTCAGCAATCCTTTAGCTTTACAATCTAATCTCCAGAGTTCTCTTCTTTCTCTTCTGGCTGAGTGTGTCAGATGGTCTCCAACCAGTGGGATTGCACATAGAATCCCACCACACATGTATAGCATCTGCAGCCTTTTATTAACTTGCTAGTCTTTTCACCAATTGGTGACATAAAGGCTCAAGCCTATAATTTGGCACAAGCAGCTATGTCTAGTACTGGTGCTTTTGACAACAATTTACATGAAATTGTTGCCTGGATATTATTCATACCTGGCTACGATGTAGTTAAATCTTCTGTTGAGGCTCAAGAAATTGAAATACTGTTGAGTTTGTCACCTGTTGTCATCTCATTTCTATGTGATGCTGTTTCTACTGTTGCCAATAATTTATTCAAATATTGGGATATTATTAGGAATCATTCATCCCGGTTGGAGAAATTTAAAGGTAATTAGCAGTCATGTTTTCTTGTCATTACCTTATATCTGCACTCTTTGTCATTATGAACTGAATTTCCACATCCAAAGTAATGCTATTGTATATTTGTGCTCATTCAGTAGAAAGAATTGTCTAGAATTTAACTTCATGCTGGAATACTGGAGAGCCATCCCTCTCTTTCTCTTTGGCATATCTATAGAATGAATTGGAATTTATTTTTTGAATTTAAAGGGATTCTTTTATTGAAGTTCTCATGATTTTCTTGCAGATGCATCACCTGATTTCAGTCCTCTCATCATTTGTGTCTTGCAGAAGTGTGTAAGGGTACTGAATTCTGAATCTGGGACCTTTACATTAGCTGATAAGTCAATGATATCATTGTATGTGTGCAGTACATTGAAGTATTTGCTACAAACTCAGGTACAATTTATGCCCTCTAGCTTACAAGTCAAGCTATTTTTGCTTGATGTGACTAATTGACGCACATTTACAGGAAGATGCTGGTCTGCTATCTGCTTTGATTAGATCAATTATGTTTGAGGGACTTCAGGACCATTTTTTCTCTGCTGAAAACTCATTGGATTTGTATTGTGAGTGGAGGCCAGTGAAAAATCTATTGATGTTTGCTGAGAGCATATTAAATCAAGAAACTTCCCACTTTTTCCCCATCATGCGCAATAACATAGCTGCTGATTGTTCTTTTACAAGTACACTTAGTGAAGTGAAAAAACATATGGAGTGCAATTATGATCATGGCATGACTGGAGTGACAAAAGCCTTTTGTTCTGCAATGATATGTACACCATCTGATGGGTTATTGGAAAATTTTCCACTTGTAATGACAATGTCTCAGCAACTCCAAGTTCCTGTCTCATTCTTAGCACCAATAATGTTTCTTGAGCAACATTTTCTTGAGAGTATTGCAAAGTTGTGGCCTAACATTTTCTTTTCTGGTCTAGAAATGGCTGCTTCTATAAGTAGTTCTCAAGGCAGAAAAGATGATGACTTGACTGAAGAGATTATACCTAATGCAAATCTTGGCATTGGTGAGTCCGAAGCTACTGCTGCATTTAGCCTCTTTCTGAGGAGGGTACCTTTCCATGTGCTATTCCCAACAATTATGTGCACATGCTTTCCCCATCTGATGGATTCTTTGAAAGTTAAAGACTTGCTTTTGGCAAAAATATCCGAGGCACCAAATGATTGCCTCATTTACTATTTGCGTCTTGTTTTGTTTTGGTTTTATCAGATTCAATCAAGTTGTGGACTTAAATTAGGGGATAAACTTGGTCAATATGTTGAAATTTGCTATAATCTTTTGAAGAATGTGCTTGCTCAATTTTTTGCTTTGAAGCCTGATTCAGAACCTCCTACAAGTGCCAACTTTCATCTTTCTGCTGGGAATATTGAAGAGGTGGCTAAAACCATATTCTCTCATCCTGCAGTCATCAAATCTTTAGCCTGCCCTTTGAGCAGTGGTGAGTTTAACGAGGTGGACTTTGTCGACAATTTGGAGGCTTTTGCTAGTGTTTCTAGGCAGGGAGTTCACAGCATGGATCATCTTGTCTTGAATTTGTTGACAACAACTTTTGACAACTTATTGTCTTCATCCAGTGGGCAATATTCTGTTCTTGGTGTGCAGGATAATGCTAATAGGCAACTTGTGAAGGTCTTCAATGTCTTCTTCCAGAGGTTAACTCTGGTATTAAAGGAGAAGCTTGATTTGTGCATTAGAACTAAAGTCCTGTCGCTTCTCCCGACATATTACGCTCTGCATGCTTTGGTTCAGTATATATCCCCATTTGAGCTTCTTGAACTAGTGCATTATATATTTGGTATAGTTGATGTGAATTGCCTGACAGATCAGGAATCCTACAGGGTATCACTTCTCACAGTTGGATTTTGTGTCGCTGGTGATGCTTTCAATAACTTGTCTAATTATTTGCTGCAGCATACAGCAAAGAGAGTGCCTTTTTATTGGAAAATGGAAGAGAAGAATTTGGACATTAATCTTGTTGAGGAAGTGTATCTTGATGTATGTAAGTTCGCTACGAAATTTGAGTTGGATTCTGCATATAATTGTTTGCAGACAGCTGTTAATACTATCTACAGACAGAAACAAATGCAACAAGGCATTCTCCATCCTCTAAGTTTGGTATTGTCGAGGATTATTCTGAGCACTCCCATACACATTCTATCTCACTGCATTTACAGGACAAGCATGACAAAAGCCAGCCTTCTGTTTCTTCTTGTTGAATTGAGCACCCTGCATTGTACAGTGTTTGGACATTTATATTTAGGGATTTTAAAGGAAGATTGTTATCACAAGGCAAAGAATGTGGAATACAAGTTTGACTCATCTTTTTCAGATGAGAAACTTCTAATGCTTCTGCCACCTGCTTTGTCCTATTTGAATTTTATATTTTCAACATTAGACAAGCAGCATTACATGCATTTTACAGTCATTCCAGCTCTTTATTCTAAAATGCTGTTGAACGGTTTCTATCATTGGAAGAGCTTTGTGTCTAAAATAATATTTCAGGAAAACTTTGGTGAGCTTCTGCCATCATCTGTTCAAGAGCTTGTTAGTCTTGTGGACAGTAGTCTCCTTGGAAAGGCAATTCGTATGTTGCAATACCATTTTGCCTTAACTGGAGACTTGATAATGAAGGAGCGATTTAAGCTGTGTAATTCTATTATTTCCTCTTCTTGTGGAAATGATGAGCTGCTAGATTGTGATGCTGGTGAGATGGAATTTGGTTCCATTAACAAGACACTAAACCTTATGAACAAAGTTATTGCAAAAATATCATTCTGTCGAATGTTGTTATTTGGGAAGGATGACCAGATTCTCTCCCTGCCAAAAGAAATGGATGAGAAGTTGGAGGATATTTGTTTGCAAAGCCTTTCTAATAAAGAGGATCAGTCAAGAATCCACTTTATGAAAATTTTGGTGGCTACTTGGCAATGCATAGTTAAGAAATTCCCTCATGTCTTGAATTGTCACAAAAATGAAGAGAACTTTGGTTGTTCTCTGCTTTACCGATACTTGGAATTGTTCATTTTGAGAACTATTCTTGAATTAATTACAGAGATGCGTCATGGTCTGATCCAATTCCACTCCATTCCTTTCCTTGAGCAATTGATGAGATCATCTCTTCTTTATCGGTTTGAGGATCCAACAACATTGGAATTCCTTCGAACTATCCTGACTTTGTTATCAGAAGGAAAATTTTTGTGCACTTTCTCTCTTCAGCTGTTGCTTTCACATTCTCAGTGTGCCCCTACTGTCTGCAGTGTCTCCAAATCACATAGTTTTGAGACTGGTGCTTTTGTTAGGCCTATGTCCAGTATTCTTAGATCAGTTGTTATCCCTCGTCCAGAAGGCAAGAGCAATCTTCAAAGGACTGACTTGGAGATGAAGCAGTTGGAAACTGTCAAGTTACTCAGAGTACTCCTCCACCTAATGATCAATGAGAGTAGTTCTGATTTTGGAAAAGATACTGGCATAAATCTTAAAGAGTTATATTTATTTCTTTTGTCTTCCTATGGTGCAACACTTACTGAGGTTGACTTGGAGATGTACAATGTGATGCATGAGATTGAGTCCATTGATAAATCGATCTCTGAAGATGTTGCTGAAATGGATTACCTTTGGGGAAGTGCTCTCCTCAAGGTAAGACAAGAAAGGGTGTTGGATCAGAAAACATCTATGGCTAATATAGAAGCATTAGAAGAACAACGAAGAAGTCAATTCAGAGAAAACTTTCCTGTTGACCCAAAGATGTGTGTCAGAACAGTGCTGCATTTTCCCTATGATAGAACTGTCAGTGATGGACCTCTGTTGTTGAATGCTCACCAGCAACATAATTTAGCGGACATTTATGAGGTGTAACCTTAATTGCTGTAGCATGTTAATCTATTTGACATTTCATTTCCTATGTCTTGTGGCTCTCATTTCTGTGAAGTATTTTTACTCAATTCTTCTGTATGCAGAGACAAAATTCTCATGTTGACAATATGCGACGATATGATCCTGTCTTCATATTGCGCTTCTCAATTCATACATTATCAAAGGGTTATGTTGAAGCCACAGAGTTTGCTGGCTTAGGCCTTCTTGCACTTTCATTTATTAGCATGTCTTCGCCTGATGTTGAGATGAGAAAATTGGGCTATGAAGCTCTTGGTAGATATAAGAATGCACTTGAGGTAATGCTGTAATCTGTCATATTGCTTGCTCGTGGCACATGTATCCATGCGAGTGATGTGCAATTGGTAGAATGTGCATGCATGAACATAGGCTAGCCTGTGTGTCTGCATGTTTTATGTGTTGTCAATATCTGTGCATTCATCTGCACTGTTGTCAAATCAGAATGACTCTTATAACCTATACTCAGCCCTGATTGATTTTGGAGGTTGATTTCTGAACCCAATGTCATGGTTATTGGATTCTTTGCTACCGTAACACTAGGATTTTCATTAACACATTCTGTACATAGAGCACCTGGACATTTATACATGTGCTGCAGATTATCTAGTTATTTTTTTAACGAGGTCTAGGCATTGATGTTGTTGAGCCATACAATGCATCCCTGCCGGTTTCAGTGCCTGATTCTTCTTTAGTTGCCAATTTTGCTTAATTGTCACTCAACTGTTTATTGCAGAAGTGCCAAAAGAAAAGGGATATAATGCAGCTTCGCCTTCTATTGACATATATTCAAAATGGAATAGAAGAGCCATGGCAGAGAATTCCTTCAGTTATAGCCCTTTTTGCGGCAGAGTCATCTTTCATATTGTTGGATCCTTCACATGACCATTATTCAACCTTAAGTAAGCATTTGATGTGCTCTAATAGGGTGAAAATGAAGGTAAGTCTTATAATTCCCCCCCCCCCCATTTGTATGCCTTATTTCTCTGGTTCATAACTTACCCTATGTCTACTTTATTTATGCCTATCAATCACTTTTATGTGACCAATGTTGTTTCTTTTTCTTTATTTGATTTGGCAGTCCATACCATTGTTTAACCTTCTACTCCAGAGTAGCTCTGTTAACTTCAGAACAGAAAGGCTGTGGATGCTTCGACTAGTGTTTGCAGGGCTGAATTTGGATGATGATGCTCATATATTTATCAAAAATTCCATCATGGAGGCTATTTTAAGTTTTTATGCTTCTTATCTTTCAGATAATGAATTGAAGGAACTAATTCTTCAGGTAATTAATGAATTCTAGAAATTAACCCAGTAAATTCTTATCTTTATTATTGACTAATGGAAGTTCTTGTTTATTTATGTAATAGCCACAATTTGGATTTTGGAAAAATACCTGTTACCTTTTTAATGGGTGAACACAAGTAAAACTAGAATATCAAAATGTCCATCCAAATGTCAAATTTGAGTTTCCTACTCCTCAGTTTTCTAAGATAAGAATTTAAAAAACAAGACGTTTATTGGTTTGACCATATTTCAAAGTTGAAATGATTATTGGAAATGAAACATGTGTTTGTTCCAAAGGGCATAAAAACAAATTTCACTTTAATAAAATCAAAGAAAATCTTAAGTTTTCTGTGAGCCACCTGGTTTGGTTCTCTGTGTTTTATTGTTCTAATTCAATCATAGCCTATCCTTCATAGCTTTTCAGCCGTACCTAATGGCACACTTATGGTACTCTCAGTATATAGCCAAATCTGCAATCTTGTCTCCCAGTTCTAGTTTGCTAATTGCCAGTTAATCTATTAGCCTCCATTGGACTTGTTCCCTAGCTAATATTTTCCAGCATGCATCATCCATTTGTTGCTTAATTATTATTCCATTGGTGTTTTTTTTATTTATTTTTATCTTTTCTCCTATTTGAGGAAAAAAAATCCTTATGAAGTTTTTATAAATATGTGTGTCCATTTCAATTGGAAAATGCAGTCAGATGTTTGGGGTAGTATATATGATTAAGTGATGTTAAATCATATCACAGGAGGAAACCTTGCATAGAGTTCCTTTACCATTAGTCATGAAATTGCACATTTTCTTAAGTGTGTTCATAATGTCATTATTTTTGAAGCTTTATGTGCAGATATATCAATTATGCTTGTGCTTGATAATTTGGGTTTATTGGATCAACACACTTGACATTGTTGCTCAACATCTTGCTTTTTCTTATCATAAATCTATTCCCTTTTGCTTTGCAGACTGTTAAGAAGGCAGTTAAACTGCCTAAGATGGCCTATTATCTGGTTGAACGCTGTGGCCTCTTCTCATGGTTGTCATCTGTCCTCTCAATCAGCACTGGGATGCTAAATAACAATGAAAATATGTTTTCCATACAGCAATTGATTGTAGTGACAGAGGTAATATTTTGTCGTATGTCTTCTTTGGACCTCTTTTTTGTGCTGCAAATTTTAATTCCAGATGATTTATGTTAAATTCATTGTGACCATTACAGTTTTTAATTAGAAATCTCACCACTTGCACCTATTTTGTCAAGGCATTACTTCTTCATAAGGTAACAATGTAATATGTTGCTTGAGCACAGCCTGTTGAGATCTATTCCCCTCCCCTCAGTCAGGCTGTGTCACCCAAAAAGGGTAAGTGTGGACATTAAAAGTTACAACCTTAATGTAATGTTGGCAAGAAAGATCATACATTAACAAATACAGGCCTGTATCCATCGATTGTTTTTGCACAATATGTTAGTGCGGTGATTAGAACAAACAGGTTTTTTTTTTTGTGTTTTTGATACATTGATGCTTCGATTTGCAAATGCATTTTTACTTTTTTAAACTTGATTCAGGTTGTTGCTGATGTTGTTTCATCCAGAAACATCATTGAATGGTTACAAAACCATGCTCTTGAGCAACTAATGGAACTCACGTCCCATCTGCACAAGCTTTTAGTTGGTGATCTGAAGTTGATGAAGGATAACGTTGTGTTGATTAATTCAGTTGTACATATACTCACCTCAACATTGAAGACATCACAGAAAAGGAAAATATATCAACCACATTATACCCTGTCATTTGAGGGTTTGTTCCAAATTTATCAGGCTTTTTATCTACACAGTACTGGAAGATCTGGTGCTGATGCATTGTCTGGGCTTAAAGCCATACTTATGAGCATACCTCCAGTTGATATTTTTAACATGGTCCCTCCCTCCCTCTCTCTCTCTCTCTCTCTCTCTCTCTCTCTCTCTCTCTCTCTCTCTCTCTCTCTCTCTGCATACACATTAATCTATATCAGATGTACATGCCCATGCTATCAGTGACACTCAGTCAGCCTCAAATGAAGTACAAATTGTAGAAATGTGTCTTATGACCATTCAGTACTGTTTTCAGCAGGAAACAAATTGAAAGCAGTAAAAATTATGCCAATATCGCATTTGTTGGAAGTCTCCCTCAGAAATGGTCTAACAAGAATGTTTTTTCTTTTTGAAAAACAAAAACTTTTTATGTTAATTGTTTGACAAATTTACCATTTCTTCATTTTTGATATAGACTTTCGTGCATCATGATGCTAAATCAGTGTCTTATGCCTTATTCTTCTGCCTGTTCAACTTGTTCTGCAGAATCAAGAAAAGCTTTCAGATTTCCTTTTGTGGTCAGTTTCTACTGCCCTGAAGTTTGATTCTGGACAAATCCTGCAACTGAAAGGATCACGCACCAGGCCCATTATCATCACTGAAGATGCACAACCTGAGGAGTCTTTGAAATCAAAACTTTTGCGTTGGTTGGTTGCCTCTGCTATTCTTGGAAAGCTTTATTCAAAACCTAGTGATTTAGATGCCAAATTTTCAAAAATAAGGAGTTCAAAAACTTTAAACTCCTTACTGGAGAATGTAGGAAAAGAATGTGAAGAAAACACCGAGTGTGGATCTAATTGTCAAGAGCTTTTAGCTGGTACCATCCTCTACCTGCAACAGCTTCTTGGTGTGAATTGTCCAGTGCTTCCTTCATTTGTGTGTGCATTATTTCTTCTACTTCTCCCCAGTGCCTCCAAATTTGCAGGTTTCTAACTCTTTTAGTTCTTGGTTTATAATTTTTTTTTTCTCCCCTCACCAAGATTTCGTATGGAAAGTTATAGACAAGCTTTTCTAGTCTGTTTTTCTAGAACTAGCGCACTTTCACCAACTTCCATGATTTGTGTCAGATTTGACAACCGGTGATGGGACTGTCATGAGGTCACTTTTGTCAAAAATCCGTTGCCCATCTGAAGCTAATCCTGCTTGGAGATGGTAATATAATATAAACTTCCTTGAGGCCTTTTTTTTTCCCCTTCTTGTTTCTGTGATGTGTGAGGTAAAGGATCTTGATCGTGTTTGCATTGAGTTAATGTTTTAACTGACAACAATGCATTCCCACCTATGTTCAAGTCTTGGAATTAGACCCAATGGTCTATTCTCGTACCAACAAAACCTATGGCCATTTGGACTATTCTTTTTTGGAATCTAACTCAAAGTGGGAAAAAAATAATAATAAATGTTTGTGCAAACACGTGGGAGTTAAATTCATGGGAAGATCTTTGCTTTGGTAAAATGTTGCAGTTATCTTGGATTATGAATATCTATTCACTTGGTTCCATCACAATTCTTACGTAAAACTTCATGTTCTTGTTTTATAGAATTTGATTTGTAGTTGTATTTCTTATGCAGGTCATTCTATCAACCATGGAAGGATCTTTCGTCTGAGCCGAGCGAAACGGAGAAGATGGAAGAACGTCATGCATGTCAAACTCTTGTGGTAATGATGTCAAATGTTCTTGGAAAGAAGTCATTGGAGTCTCAGGTTCTATCCCATCAAGATATAGAGAACTCTGGTGTATTTGCGTGGGAAATGAGCATAATAAGAACTGCACGTTGATTTGGGCTCATTTTGGCCCATGTTCAAATGTAAATTCGATTTTGAGTTCTTGCATCAATCTTGTTGGAAAATAATTGTGTTCATGCTGCCTAAATTATGGAAAATAATAATGGCATCACTTGTCCGAATATTTTGTCCTTCCTGACATGAAACATGAGATGCTACGTTTGGTATATGAATTTTTTATTTCTTTGTTTTTTTTTTTCATCTTTTCATTATCAAGAGTCATCTCACTTGTGTAATGATAAAGATAAGGGGACTTGGGTCTGTTTTCTTCCCTTTTTTTTTTTTTTTTCAATTTTTGGTGATATTTTTATAATAAAAACTAACTTTAACTAACGGCTACTTAACTAAAAAAATATTTCTTTGTTACCAACCATCAATATCCTTTGTTTATAAGATATTGGATGTAGCTTACCCCAAACTCGAGCCTATTGAGAATCAATACAAAGATGATGAAGCAAAAGGGTGCAAGCTACTAGAGATTTGTTAAATTCAATAGTAGATTATCGCAATTCTGCAGATTCTCTCAAACTGGAGGTCAGGGACCTGGCAAGAGAAGGAAATGAGTCCTGGCAATTCCGAATGTTTCATGACAATATTGTGACTTGGACTTGTTTCAGATCCTTAGTGAGTGCAATAAAGCTGAACGGTGGGTAAGAGAGAAAACCCGACAACAAGAGTCCTTGCCTAAAAACATTGACACAGTATTATGGTCAAGGGAGATCAAAAGCAAAACAGAGGATCTTAACTTGTACTGTTCTTCTGCCTTTAATTTAGATTGTAGATAGCTGATTGTTACTTCTCTTCTACAAATAGTTGGGAAGCCACCCCGCTGACAGTGTGGCACGATTTTGTTGCTTCATGTTCTGATGATTAGTTTTGTATTCTCTGTGGTAACTTCACGTTTCATGGATTCCAGGGCATGCAAGACTGTATTGGGAAGGAAGGCTTCCCCCCAAAGTTCAGAAGACCATACAGCCTGAGAAGGAAACCAGCAAATACAAGTTTTAACTTCCAAGGCATCAAGGACCTCGAAAAAAAAAAAAAAAACATTTTTGCTTTAATTCACGGTTTTAAAAAACATTTATACAGTTTTAGATATCAAGAAACCATTCACCTTACAGCTTAAGCCTTTGAATCAAATTCTTTCTTAGACAAAATCTAGTATTAGTGTTAGATTTTTATTTTATTTTTATCTTCCTTTTCGAGTGCTTTCTTGTGACCCGAATTTTCTTACATAGGATAGGCAGAGAGATGTGAAGATAAGCGCCGTTTGGGCATATCTCCAATGTACAAAATAAAACTACAAACTTGATTTTTCCACACTTAATAGCAGCATTGTGTGTGCTCCATGGCAGCAAGTTTCCCTTATTAATTGCTAGAAAGGCGAGCTCCCCAGATGAAAACAAAAGTTAGTTAATGGGGTTGCTAATTTCTGGTTGTTAACGTTTTCCTTTTTGTTACAATCCCTTTAGCCTATCATTTTTCTATTTGCAATTGTAGGTAACTCCAGAAACATGATAAGCCCAATCATGAGACACGATTGCATCGACGAGTATCCATAAAGGGAACTATTCTCTATTGAACATTAAAATCTACGCTGTCATAAGAAACAGCCGGACACAAATAGATTTCAGCCCTTTTTTCTCTTAGAATTGATCTTCTTTTTTGACTTGCTAAATCCTCCACTTTCCTGTTGACAAAAACAAAAATTACACAAGCGTTGAGAGCAAAGTATGGAGAACCCAAAATAACAACACGATATCTTTAACAACGTCCTAAGTTGTACGGTGGCTTAACGGACTTACTCTTCTGTACTGTCTGTAGGCAATTTGACCTGAAAACTCCTGCCCATTTCTAGAGACATATACCTGGAGAGGATTAAGAGACATTATATATGCATCTAAACAAAAGAACAATACTTCAAAAGTGAGCTAAAAATGTTAAATGACACACTGCAGTGAGGGGTGGGGATAGGGGGATCACGTACTTAATATAAGCAAATAGAATCTGCTATTGGCCGGCTAGTGGCAACAGAGAAATGTAATTGACGAAAGAATGCCTGCATTTCACAATAAATGAGTTTGGTATACCTTCTTTCCCTCTGGGGATGTATACCAATGACCAGCATCTTGAACATTTGCAGTAATTCGCCGTTTTCCAGCATCTTTTGGAATGGCAGCACTTCTTTTGCGATCTACCCAGCCTTCAGCAGAATGTGAGACTTCGCTAGCATTTGACTTCTTTGATTTATTTCTCCCTCTTGTTGCTTTCTTGCTGTTATCTCTCTGATTTCCTTCCCTTTTTGAAGCTTTTGCATTATATTGGCTCCTAAAAGATAATAACCACATGTTAACACAAATGATGATACACATACAAACAAATAATTAAGGAGATGTTCAGCAGATTACATGTAATCAATAACCGATTCACTAGGCTGCCGATTTCCACTGCTGTCAACAATGCCCAACGGGGCAAAGTTGGGTAAGCGGCTGTGGACTAACATCTGGATCCTGGGATCATCATGAAAGAAGTAATGATGAGCAGGAGGTAGAGGGTCAGCCAAATTCCAGCATTGTTCAATGTCTAGTGCATTGTATGCATCTTGACCATTGCCTATGCTTCTGCTTGTACATTGATTGTGCCCTACTTTTCGAGCCGATGCTTTCTTATCTCGAGCAGACTGGAAATATTCTTTGCAAACCTCATCTAGAACAGGAGTTGAAATGTGAAAATTCTTTATTGGACGGAAATCCTTCCATAAATCTGTTTGAGGCTTCTCATCTGCATTTTGATCGTTCTCTGCAGATAATTTTCTACTTGTTTCACTTTCCGTAGAATGCAGTACCTTTGAGCTGGATTCAATTTTTTGAGCTTTCCCGCTTTCATCTTCGGCACTGGAAGACTCTTCAGAATCCAAATCAATCAACTGAAACCTTCGAAGAGGACTGACAGTTAATTTCGGAAACATAAACCCACTGCAACCCATCTCCAAACCAGCTGAAGCTATTGGCTTTGTTGCAACTTTCTTACTCTTGGCCTTCCCCTGGATCGATGCTTGGGTGGCAAAAACCCCACATCCACCCAGAGGGACTTTTGAACTACTACATACCGAATTGAGCCGTGTTGATGGGCGTGCATCTGTAATTAAAGGAACAGCTCAGGGCAATGCAGATGTCAATCCAAAAATACAACTGATGACCTATATATTGACTTTCAGATATCATCAACATCTTGTGCTCTCCCAAAACACATTGGTCAAAGTTTATCAGTACAATTGTACAAACAAACCCCCAACTTGTGAGTTTTCTCCAATCTCTTCAACCATTTGCAAAGCCCTCTCATTTATTTCCCTCATTACTTTTCTCCCCTAAAACAGAAAACACTACTTCAGGATCTTACAAAACCTCTACATATTCTTGGGTATTTTCCCCAACATTACCGTCAAATTCCAATGTGAATACCATTCTCAGGTCCTACATCAACATCCCCTCGCCACCAAACACCGAATATAATAATAATAATAAATAATTCTTCTATTAATTGGCACTAAATGTCCTTGAGCACAATCAAAACCTTGATAATTTAAATAAATAAATAAATAAATTAGCAGACCCACTTGAAAATTTTACACAAACTTTTTTTCAAAAAAAAAAAAAAGGGCCCCGGGGGGGCGGGGGGAAGGAAACAAAAGCTAAACAAAATCATATCAGAATCTATAGGGATTATTTACCTCTAACAAACTCTTCCTGTGAAGAGAACTGCTCAATCTCCTCATCGCTGTTATCCTGACATACGGGCTGCGGGCTACCCTCTTCCGCTCTCGTCTCCAAACTTGTGGGGCCCCGCCTCAATCGCTTGAGGGCCCTAGGCGGGTAGGGCCGAGACTTGGAACTCTCCTCGGTTTCCGAGTCCATAACCACTTCGGCAGCTAATTCGTGCCATTTTTCTTCTTCTTCTTTTTCGTCGCCGTTGTCCAAGTATGTACTGCAATTCGGACCTAGAGCCGGAGCTGGATTCAATGTAGCATGTCGTTCTTCTGGTCGCCCTGGAACGGGAATTCGAGGATCCGGGTCAAAGTCAAGTTCCAGCCCGAGAGAGAACGATGGGGGTTCCATGTCGGCCATTGAGCTACCGAGATGGAGCGAGCGAGAGAGAGAATTTCGAAGTAAAAATTGGAAGATGTTGAATGGCGGGATAGCTCGGAATTTTTGAAGTGTTTCACACCCGCTTCATTCCAATTTTTATTAATTTCGCTCATATTTTTCTTTTAATTAATTGACTCTAATTTTAACTGAAATTTGAGATAATTTAAACTCATATTTTTAATGATTAATATTAAATATTACCGAATTTTTTTAATTTATCATAACAAATATTATTTTATTAATGTGAATGATTTTTTATTGATAAAATGTCAGATAAATTTTTTTTAAAAGAAAAATTATTTATTTTAATGGAAATAATATTTCATAATAAATTAAAATTTTATTGATGAGGCCTATATTGGCCCAACACTCAGTCAAGGGGGGGGGGGGGGGGAGCCTGGATCTGCCTATACAAGGCATCTTGGATTTACCCTCTTATTCGGTACTTTTAAACTTTTGGAACATATAGTTTAGAAATTCAAAGAATTATATTATTATTATTATTATTATTATTAGTCTAAGAAAGAGCATGAGAATACTTCTATCGATTTGGGAAGCAACCTGTGATTCACTTTGCATCGTTGACCTTGCAGATCTCAAAATGATCTAATTGGAGAGTCCACAAATCAAAAGCCTCTCGTGATCTGAAATACAATTTCATCTTCCAAGTGCTTGTTTCTGCTTTTACACTTTTTTTTTTGTTTTTTGGGGGTGGGGGTGGTGGTGGTGGGAGGTGGGGTGAGGGGGGGCATTCTTGCATGTCTCCTCGTCTTCCATTCTAAAGACCAGACAATAGGTTAACCCTTTGATTGCGCCGCCGTTTTTGAAACATGGCATCGTCTGCGGCACCCACTTTTGAGGTGGTCATGGTCACTTCCAACGCAACTTAGCCCACAATCTTTGATGACATGGGTCCAAATTTTGTGTGCGACCTTGGCTTTACAAGTTTACAAGTTGGTGTTTTGATTTTATTTATTTATTTATTTATTGGGTTTTTGGATGTATGGCTGGATGATCGATCGAGGCTGTGTTTGTGACCCAATGTCAGAATGAGCAGTACATGAAAGATGTCTAATCATGTGGATGGTCCTTGAAAAGGTCCACAACTTGATTGTGCAACTCAGCCGGCCATCTATTGTTTATCTCCACCCCACAAATTCATGCACTTAGAATGAATGGAATCACAGAGGGAAAGAAAAGAAACGAAATGGGAAAATATAACAAAAAGAAATAAAAAGAGAGATAAAATAGAAGAGGGGTTACGTATATTGAAGACGAACAATGATTCTCCGATTAATTATGTTTTGGCCATCTCTCTCTCTCTCTCTCTCTATATATATATATATATATTAAGAAATTGGAAAATTGTTCTGAAACGAAAAATTGAAGTTGGGGGGGGGGGTGGGAAATCGAACATAATAAAACAAGTTACCTACTCCAGCTACTCAAACACCATTCTAATTTTTATTACATTTTTGCCAACTGTATGATCCACAGAGATGAAGAAGAAAATAAGAAATTTTTTCTGAAACTAAAAATTGAATTTCCATGTATGTTCAGAGCTTTTCCAACTCCACCCTTTTCCCCTAATCTATTCCCTGCAAAAGCAAAAGCCATTTGTATACAGAAAACTAAAGACACACCATTGAGGAAAATGGGAGCAAAGCCTTCTGGATCAGCTGTTCAAGACGTTCACTCGGGAATGCTCTGCAGATTAGGCCTCCACGACCGTTGATGCGCCTCAAACCGATCGCTGACCTTGATCAACTGGGCGAGAACTTGCTGCACTGACAAGCCTTTCATGTCAATCCTCCCCAACAATTCCTCCAGCTGCTTCTTCGTAGTCTTGATCTTCACCTCTGTATTGGGTTTTGTTGTCGAAGATGTTAAACTCAAACCACCATTATTGTGTCCAAGCAGCTCCTCTCCTTTCACGTCCATCGCCTTCTCCTTTAAGCCATATCTTGCGTTGCTAGCAAAATACTCCTCCGGCTCCGGTGACCCCCATTCTTCGCCGGCCCAATCCGTCTGTAATTTGTGTCTCAGACAATTTCCCATTTCTCTCTCTCTCTCTCTCTCTCTCTCTCTCTGTGTATTTTTTTTTCTTAATGGCCGCTCTTTTTTATTTTTGGATTAAAGGTTGCGGAGGGCAAGGCTTTAGAGAAAGACAGATGTGGTTTATATATATACAAAGAGATGAGGTTGGCAAGGGAGAAAAAGACCGAGTCAAACCTAATATTGCTGCCACGTAGGATGACATCCTGGCTGACATGGCGGACTGTTGGCGTCGACCCCAGTGTCTTTTTCAATTGAAAGTGGATGTGAAATAGTCACTGTTTATGAATGATTTTGTGTTCAAAGTGAGATGCTAAGAGTCAATGCAAGAAATTCTGTTAACAAAATACTAAAAGAATGCGTGTATGCAATTATAAACAACAAATTGGTGTGTTTTTAGCTGTGATTCAATAGTTTAGAAGCCTGCTTAAATTATAAGGAAATTTTTGTTTTGTAAATGTTTTAGAAGGTTTTAGCTGACACTTTCGATTTATTTTTAATTAGATCAAATATCTAAGATATAAACTTTTCCAACATTAAAGGAAAATTAAAAAAAAAATACCCTCAGTTTTTTAATCTTGTGTTACAAATCTCTATTTTTGTCCCATATATATATATATATGTAAGTAAATAAATCTCTATTTGCAAAACTGACCCTTGTGTTACAAGGGGCATCATTTATGGACCATTAAGCAAAGAAAGCAACGAACTTCGAAATTGCAAAGCTAATAATAATAAAATACACTTTGCCTGAGCAGCCACGGCAGGCAGCCACCCACAAGCCAATGACTAAAGTTGGGATTTTAGGTGCCAACACAGTGTCCAAGAGGGAATCTTCCGGGTTAAGAGCAAGTGTGAACGCGAACCATTCAAAGGAATCCCCGTATATATTTACGCCATGATCATCTTCCAGGTAAGAGCAAGTGTGAACGCGAATTATCCCAAGGAATCCTACATATTTTTACGCAATGATCATCTTCCAGGTAACAGCAGGTGTGAACGCGAATTATCCCTTGCATCCCCCAGCACGTGGCTCGTCAAGACGTGAGAGTGAAATATTAGAATTAAATCCGTTTTCTATATTTGATTCCCTCCACACAGGTCAGGTCCCTGATTCTCGGACTTTGAAGACTTAAAAAAATGATTCTTGACTTTTAATGGAGTTTTGCCAAGTTTTTAAATTCATAACCACTTTGTGCTTAATTTTATTAAGCACCCACCGGGGCTCGCTTTTCTATCCCGGCCTTCAGCAGCTGTGAAATTTATCCATGGTGACACTTTAGCAGTCTTTATATAGAATGTGAGTAGATGAGATCGATTCTGAATCGAAAGCCCCAAAATGAAAAGCTTACTGAATTTGAAATTTTACCACTCGTGATGAGGATGTACGTGCAGGTATGATTTGGAAATGAAAATTCATTCAGTTGTACTTTGCATGCAATCATGATGGGACATATTGGTCAGTCGTACATTTTCTTGCGACCTAATTTCGCATTCTTCAAAAACACGAGCGTCAATAAATGAACGTTTAATAAAATTGAAAATACAATAATGTATACAATTACGTCAGCTTATCGTATTGTCTCCTCTTGGAAGGCGATGGACTTGGAGAACAGGTGCACTTGACATGACAGTTTCAGACATGCCCCAACATTTTATAGGATGGTCTAAAGTTGGCTGGCTGGCTCCTAACCAACAACTGTCACGTTCACGAACCGCCCATTCACGACCCTACATGCTGCCACTGAACCTGCAAGGGGATGTCACACACAACACATAAAAAAAAAAAAATGATCCTTCCAAAGCCCATGCTTAGGTCTCGATGAATTCATCTCTCACTGACATTGTGGGCTGTTTACACGTGGCGATCATCATTGTGTTTGGACAAACCGTTTCGGCGCATCGTTCCCAGAGTTTTATTTCAAGCGAAAACTCTTTATATAATTATGATACAAAGTTTTCATTTCAAAGCCCCGTGGCCAATTAGTTTTTAAGTGCCCATACCACCATGAAAATGGTTTGCTAGACTACTTCTGGAGGTAGAAGTAAGTTACGATGATAAAAGTCTTTATTTGGTTGGTGGGACGTTTGGTTTTTTATACATCCTACTATATTCGAACGATGACAAGTTTTGCCTTCAATGCTTGCCTGCTGACTTGACCAGTCAATTATTAGACTAATAAACGGAACTTCCAATTACCTAGCAGGCCATGTTCAGTTTCTGATCATTCCTTCAACTAAATCTCTCTTGCCCTTGGAATAAGGTGCTTAGCTTAACTTTCTTCGAAATGTCAAAATCAGAGCAGCCATTCGAGCAACCATCAATTCATGATCAGATCGTTAAACATTACCTTGTTCAATTAAGTTTTGTCCCCCCCCCCAAAAAAAAGGTCTCAACTCGTCAGCCCTTCTGCAAGAAAAGTAATTTGGCTTATCAGGCTCCCTGAGATTGGAAAGTTTGCACCAGCCACCAGCCACCAGCCACCAGCCGCCAGCGGCCAGCCGCCAGCCACCTTTTGATGACTGACCTCCTTCTTAATCTTTGTTAAGTGCACTCGTAAGTCTCTGATCATCTGATTGTACGTGTAAGGCGTGACAATGAAAATTCAAATTGGAAAATTGAGTTCCGGGGTTTTGCATGAAAATATTTTGGCTTTAGGAACATGAATGAACCCGAAACAAGTTGAATGTTATCTATTTGACCGGCTTCCTTTGTCATGAGACGCATGATGTTATCTATTCCATGTTCAGAAACATTCACTTGCTTAGAAAATGGCCTCCAGTTTATGGGCTCCAAAAATGTGTAATAATCCTATTTTAAGGGTGGGCCGACTCGAGCATCAAAGAATTGATCCTACTCTAATTGAAAGTGAAAGTTGCACATCCTTCATCCCAAGGGACAAACCGAAGGTGAAAGCAGCCCATCTTTTAATCCAAAAAGGAAGGGTGAAAAAAGCCCATCGTTGGTTAGGTGAAAGTAGCCCGTCCGTCCTCCATCCTAATCGAGTTTCATGAATAGTGGTGAACCTCCTCCAGTTGCTTTATTATTAAAAAAACAAAAAATGAAACCAATTTTCCCCACTCGTGTCAGAGTTTGAACACTTACTTTTGTGATTGAGAGTCCAGCAATTCTAGCACAAGATTTTGCGATTGTTGGCAAAGAACAAATTGAGCAGAGATTAGTTCTCTCTATTGCAACCATAAACTTAAGTCAATAATGCCAATCTTCACTCGAAAATACACAATGATGAATTTAAAATTCATTACCTTATGGCTGCACAATTGCCCGTTCAAATGTAGTAGAACACTCAATGATAGCGATGGTTTTTTCTTTTTTTTTTTTTTAAGGATGGACGTCGGACCGCCCCAGTTCCAGGCTAGAAGCTTTGCCAAGTTGGGCAAACACTCGAGAGAAACAGGGTTTTGAGTTCGAAACATTCCTCAGTCCCAAACTCTAACAAACATAGGTTCTGCCACTGTGATCTTGGTACCCATGTTAAGCGAAGAACCGAAGATTTGAATATGGCCTTAATTCTTTTATTTATTTACTTATTTATTTTTTTCCTTTCTCTTTTTCATTATCCGACGAGTTTAGGTCCGAAATTCACCAACTCCGGGCAGTAAAAGTTGGTACAAGGCCGTCGCCATGTGAGGAATAGCCGAGGATCGTGAACCGGTGTCCCTACAATTTCTGCAAAAAGAGGAATCCCCCCCTTCCCTCGAGCGCTAATGATGGTTGATACCCATAATTCTACAAGGGATCGTGCAATAATAGCAGAACATATGCTTAGCCACACGAAATGAATACCGCTGATTACCAACCATTCCTTCCCTCGACCTAAGTAAGGCTAGTAGTTGAGTTTAAAATAAAGCTGAGTTTGTTTTCAACAAAATTTTGAATTTGAGACTATCCTAAAATGTTGAACGAGACTAAAGGGATGTTTTAACCATGTAAAGGATCGTAGAGCATGATGTTTGTTTGTAGATAAGAAAATAAATAAATAAATATATATATATATATATATGTAATATAATATAATAAATTTAATTCAATATTATGTCCAAGTGGGGCAAATAGATGTAGGGGCCCACTCTGGCTTCGTTTAGGCGAACCACCATAACATGGGGCCCACATGCGAAGGCATGACAAAAACTGTCTGCCAATTGGGTGGCCGCCACGTCTTTTAGATCAGGACCTTCGCCTCGCATTCGTTTCAATCAAGAACTGCAACTCGTGAATGAATTACGATTATGGTGAAGATGAGTCTCTGCTGGTAACAAATCCTTCAAAGAGAGTTTTACCTTATTTTTAAGGAATTAATAATAATAATAAGTTTTACCTTACCTTACCTTACATACAGTGCTTTTGTTGTCGAGTCTAAGTATGGAGGTTTAGAATAAAATAATGCAACATCAGATCTTAAAAATAATTGAAAAAAAACAAACAAACAGAAACAGGTTTTTGTGAATCTTTGGCTCACAAATCAAGTTAGGCCGTGCAGTTTACGAGGCCATGGCCATGTGAGCACATTTCTGTCGCCTTGCAAAAAGCATAAATTGTATTCCGGCTAGTGGAACCATTTGTGTTCAACGTGGAATTTCCCTCGGATGCTCTTTCCCCTTGGAAATAAAATAATGCAGAAGAACTGCCAGAGAATAATATACATGTGAAAGAAGTCACAAACAATAATCCCAGTATTTTATGTCCTCTAGCTCTTTTTTTTTGGGGGGGGGGGGGTGGTGGTGGTGGTCCCTTTTCTTATTTTTCCTATAAATACAATTTTATATGCAATATATTGCAATAAAATGAAATTTATATGTAATATCTAAATTACTTGAATATTGGAGGCTTTGGCAGATACCTCTGGGATGATTAATGATTAAGATTATATTGAAAATTGCAGAGATTAATGTATTATGAATTTTCTAACTTTTTGGGTATTGGCTTTTTTCTGATAGAATTTTTGGGCATAGGGTTTCCCCACACAATTTGGCAGAAAAACAAAAAGTCCACTTCACTCCATCTCCAATAAAGGTTGCTTAATTCCCATCAAAGATTAAAAAAAAAAAAAAAACAATGATTAAATCACTGCCACTCGTAATCTAGATGTCGTTATGTGCTCAATTATTGCTCAATGGGCCAGATTCATGTGTAATATAGGGTTCTTGACTACGCATGGTTTCTTTGATGCATAAATGAAAATTTCAGAATGGTTTAACGTGAAAGCATAAAATTAGTGCAAAAAAAAAAAAAAAAAGTAATTTCTATATAAATGTGCAAAATAACAAACGTTCTCGATGTCCATGATGCACGGGACCAAAAACATGGAACGACCATAGTGTAAATCTTACTATCTCCATGGTCCGATCAAAGTAATGTCATCTACCTAGGGAGTAAAGAAATTTTAAGAATAAACTCCCTGAAATTTGTCCTAAGATTCGAACCACGGGAGAGCAAAACCCCATGACATCTTATTTAACCTTCTTGGACGAACGTAACTTCTAGATTAAGGATTTCGTGCGTGCTAAGGTTGGAATCCCTGCCACCCACCGGAGAGTCTCATATTTCTCATACAGCTAATTAAGATATTTTTGTTAAAACTTTTGATTTTTTATCCGAATTTTAATGCTTTCTTGGCATTATTGAACTTCATTAGTAATATTATATTACGAATTAATTGATGTTATATAATTGAGGCTTTAAATTCGTCTGTATGTTTTTTTTTTTGTGGCTTTAATTTGTATGTATAATTAATAATAATGATAAGAACAATTATATAATAGACACTAAAATGAGAACATCATCATTATTTTCATTAAACATTATACTAAATTAAAATTAGTGTTATAATATATGAAATAAACTTCATTGAAAAAAATGAAATATAACTCTTATGACTTACATTAATGTTTTAACTTAACACTAATATGACATTCAAACTACGTAAGAGAGGGTTAAAAATAATATTTGCACACATTATTCTCTTCTTATTAGATCATAAAAGTAACATCATATGCATTATTAAGTGAGATAGTGTAACACAAATAATATTATTCTACATAATATTTGATAATATTTTTTTTATTAAATATTAATTTAGTTGATAAAATTATGAGTCATTTAATGACAAAATTGAATGTTTAAACCCTATTAGTTAATTAAGAAATATGACTTTTAAATATAATTTTTCATAAATCAAGGGTTTTAACAATTGATAAGTTTTAATGGGAGGCTAACAAGTTTATAAATAAAAATCTAGGCATTTCTATACTCTTTTGCTTTAAAACAAAGTCTTACATGATACAAATGGTAATTAAAACTTTTGGTGCGCTTTCTATCTTCAGAGAGAGAAAAAAAATTAAGGGAGAGAAATCATATTTTATTAAATTTTTTAATCAAAAATTCTACAAGTTCTAGATAAATTAAAATATATTCTCATTTTAATTGTATAAAAAACATAAAAATTTAAGATTGATCATTGAAATTATCTTATACCTAATTGTTCATGCATAAATATGAATATAAATATTATTTTTTGCAACAATTGGACGAGCACTATAAAATTTTTTGAAAATGAAAATGCGAGTCAATATAGCAAAGTAACAAAATAGTTTTAATTTTTTCAAATAACAAGGTCCCTGAAAAATGGTTTTGGTTTTAAATTTGCATGGTTAATTCTACCGTTTGGACAATATAAGTAAAAACATAATGGAATGAAATTGTTCATTACCAATGAATCACTGTTTTTTTTTTTAAATTATTATTTCTGTGTTTTCCCACTCTTTGGCAGACTAAATATAACAAATGATAAATGGTTAAAACAAGAATCCCAGATTTCTTTTATTCTGACATTCGAAAAAAATAAAAAAAAAAAATTGGCAATCCGAGAGGCCCCATTGAAACCAGAAAACAAGAACGGAGAATCAAGAGGGGAGAAACGACGACCCTCTTGGACCACGAGCGTCTCTCTCTGCGCGCAACGCTCGCATGAAAAGCAGTGTCTGTCTCCAATGGGACGTCGTCGCGTCTCACCCCGTCCAACAAAATTTTGCTGCCTCGACGAAAACCTTGAAGGCTCGACGCGACGGAAACTCTCATAAATGTGTTATTATTGTGTTGTGTTTGGGAGAATATATTAAAAAAATAATAATAAAATTTGGGGGGGGGGGGAAGGAGGATAGAAAAATGAAAGAAAATTGAATTATACTAGAAAAATGTGATGAAAATAATATACATTTTTTTTCTGATTCATGAAATTTATTTTTTTAATTAAAAAATTATTGATTATCTTAATTGATTAATAAAATAACCATTATGTTTATATTAAATTTTTATTAATAATCATTAATTTTAATATAATAATAATAATTTTAAATTATAACACACACACACACACACACACACCTATATATATATTCATTTCTGACTCCTTTTTAAATAGAAAACTTTCAATTTTTCTATGCACAACACCTCCTCCGAAAAGAAAGAGGAGCATGAAAAAATATGATCATTCATTTCAAATAAAATTTTTTAAATTTAATTTTTTGTTCGAATATTTAATGAATTCAAAAGTAGTTTTTTTCTCACCGGGCTTGTGAAGTCTACTCTGCCCTGAAATATCACTCTATTTTCTTGTTTTTGTTGAAAAAGTTTCTTTTTATATATATATATATATATATATAATTAAATTTTAAATTTAATATTTTGCAAGCCGATTCTTACGGAAGCTCGTCAGAAAACAACCTGAATTGACATTGTAAATACGACTAAATGTTATTTTATTTATTTATTTATTTTGGGACAGAAGCCTCTTAGTTTATCAGTCTTTATATGTCTACGTATCCGTATGTCTCTCTCTACGTCGCTTTCTTCAAGTAAACCTCTCTCTCTCTCTCTCTCTCTCTCTCTCTCTCTTTTTTTTTTACTTTCTCATTCACACACACACACGCACACACACAGAAGCACACAGCACAAACAGCAGCAACAACAAAAGACATCGGAAGAGGAGCTTCCTGTCTCTCTCTTCTCTGCTCTTCTATGTCCGCAGCTTTGTAGCTCGTCGTTGTTGGTTTGTGTCTAAATGGCTTATCATTGTCCCCGAGACCAAGGGCCATGAAGGTCACTGGAAACCCGAATTTCGTGGCGACATTTCTGGGGAGCGCCGCGTCTTCCAAACCCCTAAACATACACTTGCCGCAACCTGACCCAGATCCCAAGCATTCTTCCTCCCCTAGGCCTAGACGCAGGGCCCGAAACCCGAGCCTGACCCGGTTGAGGAAATCCAGAGCCCCAACTGGGAGGCGGAGCCGGCCCGAGACGCCGTTGTTGAAATGGAAGATTGAGGATAGAGAGCCGAATGTTGACGTTAAAGAAGATGGAGAGAAACCTGAGACTGGTGGCCGGGGAGCTCTTGGGAAAAGCGCGAGGACGGTGTCGGCCAGGAAGATTGCGGCTGGGTTTGGCGGTTGCAGCTGCCGCGGGAGACGGTTGCAGCTAGAAGCGGGGAGAGGAGGAGGAGGCAGGATCCGTTAGGTCTTCAGGTGATTTTATGTTCTATGCTTTTCTTTTTTTGTTCGACTATGTTTTTGAAAGATCTGTTAGTTGTCATAATAGAGATAAATGAGTAAATGTGTAAATAAGAAATGGGGGTGGGAGTTTTGGGGGGGGGGTCTCCTTACATTTTCCCCACTAGGGATGGATAAATGGGATCTGGCTGAATGTGTTTGATGATTTGTTTAAGGTGTGTTGAATATCATTTGATTGACAGTAGTTTATTCTATGACTGGGCATGCTACTTAGTTTTGAAGTTTAAGTTTGAGCTTCTTGACTCATGATTGGGATGCTGATTGTAATGGTTTGTTAATTATTCCAGGTATTAATTAGTGTCTCTTAACATGAAAATGAATATCACCACCACCCTCCCTCACACCCCCCCCCCAAAAAAAAAAAAAAGAGAAAATTAGACACTAAAGTGTAAGCTTGTAGTTGACCAATTAGTTAAGAAGTGTGGTTTGTAGGACTTAACTGATACAATTGGTAATCACGGTCTCTCTCCCTCACAGTTTGGATTTAATTTCAGAACCTTTTGCAAGGTTGGCTTTGATTTCTCAAGTTGGTATATGTATTTGATTGTATCTAGGGCTTTCATGCTTTGCTTTGAATAGACTTTGGGCCTTGGTTGTTCAGCATATTTAAGTTTTAAAATTGGGCCTTGCTTGCTTTGCTTTAGATTGCTTTTAGTTGATTAGTCATTTTATTTGTGGTATCTAAATCATAGAGCTTTTGGAAATCTAGTTGTTACTAAAAGTTTGGAGTGAGTCTTGATTGTTAGATGATGCTTTAACCATGTGAAACCTAATCAGTCGAAGTTAGAAATTCTGACTAAGTTTGTTTTGTTCATTTCTGCAGTCTGGTGCTCATCATGTGGCAGTCACATTTGTACCTTATCACAATGGAAAATATGAAGCAAAGGATCTGCCAGAGAGCCCTGCTTCTGTCTCTGACATGAAAAAAAGGTTTTTCTATAAGGTATGTTGGTTCTTGAAATTCTGTAACTAAATAGTTAGTTGGAGCTGACCTGTTATGCTGTCACTAGTATGTGGGGGTTATGAAGGGAACGGAAGTATGACTATTTTGGCTGTTATCTTGCTCACCCGGTATGCTTGTTTTGAAAAAAAAAAAAAAACCATTGGATGCTCTATCCCCGTGTCCTATTTTCTTTTGTAGGATTCTTTTGTTGTAATCATTTATTTATCTTCCTTATGTACCAAGTTGCTTACTCTGTTCTGCACAAGCACCTATGTCCAAGTATGATGGCCAAATTTGGGGTTAATTTTGTGCCTAGTTTAGCATTCTGCTTTGGAAAGTTTCAAAGTCATGCTTAATCTCCACATGCTTGCAACTAGGGATTATCGGTTAAAGTATAACTTTTTGTTCAGTTTAGATGTTATTATTTGAATATAATTTTCTTATTTCTTTTAAACCTCTCTTCAACAATAGCATTGATGTTCCTGAAACTTAAACTTCACCTATTGTATTGCTGTTTTAACCAAAAAAAAAAAAAAAAGTAAATTCTATTCCATGGACAAAAGTAGCTGTTTTGCCCTTGTTGAGCACAATGAAATTGAGCTGCTGATATCCAAATAATCTGTCACTTATGGCTTTTTTCAATCATATAGGAATCCATAAGGGTTGCAGAATGTGTTTTTGGTTCTGATTCTCGGATATGCAAGATGAGTTTTATATTTCAAGCATAAAATTTGATTAGCTTTAAAATTTGATGTAGATGCTTTGATGTGCTTCGACATTTGGGTTTCATAACTCCACAGTTATGGTTCAATCACATGATAGCCTGTTCCCATGCATTTCCCATCCCTCTCTCCCCCATCTGCTCCCCTCCCTGTCCTTTTGTTTTCTCTCCAATCTCAACAGGATCTAATTGTAGTCCTGTTGCCTATTTTTAGGTGGAGCCTTCATTTCAGCTTTCCAATCCTGCAATGGAGAGTGCATCTAAGTGGGATCCTGTCTGCTTGGGAACATCAGATGAGTCATGTCAAATTTGCAGCCATATGAAGTGTCTCAATCAACCAGTGAGTGCTAGATCTGTGGTCCCTGCACTTGAAGCTGAACTAGAGCAGGCTCGAGCACACATTCAAGAGCTTGAGACTGAACGGAGTTCCTTAAAAAAGAAATTGGAGCATTTCTTAAAGAAAGTTAGTGAGGAAAAGGCTGCCTGGAGGAGCAGAGAGCATGAGAAAATCCGAGCATTTATTGATGATGTTAAAACTCAGTTGAACCATGAAAGGAAAAATCATCAAAGATTGGAGATAATGAACTCCAAATTGATTAATGAGCTGGCTGACACAAAAGTATTAGCCAAGAGATACATGCAAGATTGTGAAAAAGAAAGAAAGGCAAGAGAATTGATTGAGGAAGTATGCGATGAGCTTGCTAAGGAAATTAGAGAAGATAAAGCTGAGGTTGAAGCTTTGAAAAGGGAGTCAATGAAACTTCAAGGGGAGGTGGACGAGGAGAGGAAGATGTTGCAGATGGCTGAGGTCTGGCGTGAAGAACGTGTTCAAATGAAGTTGGTTGATGCAAAGGTGGCACTAGAAGAGAAGTATTCTCAGATGAACATGCTTATTGCTGATTTAGAATCTTTTAAAAGGTCAAGAAATGCTAATTCGGAATTGCAGGAAATGAGACAAGCGGAATTGCTTGTGCAGGCTGCTGCTTCAGTGAATATTCAGGACATTAAGGAATTCACGTATGAGCTCCCCAACTCAGATAATATATTCTCTATTCTTGAAGGTGTTAATCGTGGTGAGCCCAATGAAAGAGAGATTGAAGCATGTGCAGCCTACAGTCCTGCAAGCCATGCCTCAAGGATTCACACCGTGAGTCCTGAAGGCAATTTCATTGACAAGAATGGTCACAGAAAATTTCATGCATTTGTTGACCAGTACGGTGATATAGAGGAAGATGAGAGTGGCTGGGAAACTGTGAGCCATCTTGATGATCAGGGCTCAAGTTACTCACCAGATGGGAGTGTCCGGTCTGTTAATAAGAATCACCAGGACAATAATATCTCAGGGAGTGGAACAGAGTTGGAAGAAAATGGTTGTAATGACACCTCAATTACTGAAATCAGCGAACTTTACAATGTGCCAACAAAGCATGCCAAGAAGGTCTCATCCATTGCAAGGCTTTGGAGGTCATGCCCGAATAACGGGGATAACTACAAGGTAATCTCGGTGGATGAAATGAATGGCAGGCTTTCAAATGGAAGGAAATCTAACGGGGGAATTTTATCCCCGGATCAGGGATCGGGCAAAGGTGGACTCAGTCCTCCGGTTCTGGTGGATCAGTGGAGTTCACCAGACTCTGGATATCCCCACGTAACTCGGGGAATGAAAGGGTGCATCGAATGGCCCCGAGGAGTGCAGAAGTACGGTTTAAAGGCAAAGCTTTTGGAGGCAAGAAAGGAAGGTCAGAAAGTCCAACTGCGTCATGTACTTAAACAGAAGTACTAGATCCAGCGATACATTACTGGCTCGTTGATGTTACCGATAATGCTAGATCAAAATAATTAGTCATTCCTGACCTTGCAATGAGCCCTTTCTGCTGCTGTTGTAAATGCTAGGGATATAAGATGCACCACCATTGGCTACGTTGGGGCCAAGGCCGCGTTCGGTATAAATGTGGAAACCAATACCGTGGGCATAACTCGTTATGGAAAGTAATTTTCCCTTGTAAAATTATTCTGCAGAATCTCTTTTAAATGACTCAACTAAAAAATAAAATAGCCCTAGTTTCCCATGTTAGCATTCTTTAACCCATTATGGGGTTCACGGAAAAGCTGGTTGGGGCATTTTATCTCGCGTTTGCACCCATGGATTGCTTATATATGTGTGGCACCATTCTAATACGGCATTTTCATTTTCTTGATGTTTAAGTAGGTGGTACTAGTCTTTTTGTTATGCGGGGATGATGATAGCATATTGTTATGTGTTAACTCGCCTAATACTTAGACATTTTATGAGAAAAGGTAATAGTGACAATATGCAAGATATATCTTTCTTTTAACTGAATACATATATATATATAGAGAGAGAGAGAGAGAGAGGGGTGCACACACGCGATCATTGTATAATTTTTTCAAAGAATCATTTTCATATGCTAATACACTTTGAAAATTACATAAAATATTTAATATGTACATTTTATGAAGTTTTTTTTGTCTATACACCAACTCTTTTACGTGCATTGATGAAGTTTTTTCTCTTTTGCTCTTCGGTCGCAAAGTAGGTTGATTACCCTGCCGGATATAAAGTGAAAAAGTGACGTTTTGTGCAGGTTTGGATGAGTTTAACGTACAATAGTTAAAGACTCTAATTAAGAAGAGTGATCAAACTTTTAAAGGAACGACGAGAGAAGGATGAAAAGAAAATCTAATTTGATTTGAAACCGTTTAATTAGCAAGAGTTAAAGAGCAATTAAGTCTTCGCCTACTTTAGTGCATAATATAACATAAATACAAAAGAAAAAAAAAATACCCAACTAATTTTAATTAAATTTGAGATTAAAATTTTATTATGACTGCTCTTCTGTCGGAAAAACATTGTGCTTGGGACACTCCTTTTGCCAACCTTTTTGGGCGCCTTTAGAAAGAAACGCAGCTTCTCATCCTCTACCCCGTTGAATTTGACTACATATCAGTCCATTAAAAACTATTTCATTTTCACGATATTTAGATAAAGATGGTAGTAAGAGTTCGATATCAAAAGAAATGGGAATGATAATGCTGCAGTGCAAAAATTTATAGAGATTGCAGAAAGGCTAAAAAATCTAATTGCCTAGTCTTTGCTAAGAGCGATTTTGTCACTTTTCTTAGAGTTTAGTTTTATGAGTGTTTCATGACATAAGCCCTTGCGTCGAAAATATTTGATTGTTATAATATAATTTTGTATAAGCAAAAGCTTGAAGGAATAGCCAAACACCTCTAACTTTGAACTCTGACCATGTTTACTTTGCTTTTCTCTTCTATCTATCTGTAAAATTTAATGTGCTTTAATAATAAGCACTTTGAAGCCCTCCTTTCTTTGTGGAATAATAGCTATCATCTGTGGGTGCTTTTCTTCATTTTTTTTAGGTCTTCATTCTCCATATATGTTTGTTTAACATATTTAATTTTTTTTTTATGTATTTGTACTTGTTTATTATAATCGTAATTAAGTTAAAGAAAGATATGAAGAATTTTGCAAGAAGAACCCAAAATTCCAAGGATTTAAAGTTGTTATTTACACCATTCTATCAATCATATTTCATAAATTACAAGATGGGATTATCAGATCCATGGAAAAACAATAGAGATCATGTGTGAAAAATTAACAAATGTGCCATAACTGTGGCAGGAGGGTGATGATTAAATGGTGGGGAAAACAAAGAATTCCTTGCACTAGGACCCAGACAGACAATTCCACCTGAATCGTGGCTTAAAGACTTGACGCAATCCATGTCCGACAACGAGTTAGAGATTATAATTGTCTCTCTCCTCCAAGATGAAAAAGAAAAACAAATTGAGGATGACATAGTGCAAAATCCTTAAGAACTCATGCACCATAAAGAAACGATCAAGTTGAAAAATTAAAGAGAATGACCGACACGATTGAAAGCGAAATTCATTGTAACATACTTTTATGGGTGCATATTGAAGTTAAATTTCATGAGTGCATCATAACATAGGCTTTTATATCCAAAAATTTGTTTATTATTATTATTATTAAAAAATTATTTTACTTAAAAAATTAAATTATTAAGTAAAATTTAAAATATAAATTTATATATTATACTTTAACATTTATAACAAAACTTTGTTTAAATAAATACCCGAAGGATAAGCCAACTACCTCTAACTTCCAAATACCCATCCACACATTACATTATTTCGATTGTGGGTTGTACATTTTTAACAACTGATAGAGAGCACAAATAGACATTGCATTAGCAATTTTCACTAGGAGACTGAATTGAGATCTCTTCTATTTCAAATGCGCAGATATTGCTAAATTGACCTCAATGCCAGAAACAGCACTCTCAATGGAGCCATTACGATTAGAATAAGCCCTTCTTTGAAAATGAAAAAAAAAAAAAAAAACAACAAAACAGAGCCATCAACAGAAGCCTCAATTAGACTTTTGCACGCTAAATTGGAGTATAAACGAAGACTCACATATCGCAACGGGAACCAAATGAGCCATCAACTGTCAAATACAGCATCCAAATAGACAAACAACCATTCTATCAACTTGGCCATAATGAAGCACTCGGACAAAACATACACCGCATTATGTTACACGTTTATGATTACAAGTATGCAGGTGCTAAATTCACAAAGTATGTATACTTACTCTATGTTGATCCTAACAACCTTCTTGGTTCTTCCACCGGAAGGATAAGTCCTAGTTTCGGGGTCAAATCTCCTTCCTCCAACATTTTGGTCTTGTTCGGATGATGGAAGTGCCCGACCACTCCAAGTTGCCCCAGGCTTCCGTCCACTGCTGCTAGAAGCTACGGCATCATTGTCAATCATAGAAGTATTAGAAGAGCACTCAGAATACATTGATGTTTTCAAGAATCAGTCATCATACAAATGGCACAAAGGTCCCAGTTGCTCTAAGCAAGGAATGCAGACCAAATATAATTAATCAATAGGAAAAGAAGACCTTAGTGCAATGAGAAGCAGACCATAAAGATCCAACAAATAATCATCTCATGTAGACAAACAGTCATTGTTCAAACCAAAAATAAACACAAGATCCAGAGCACCAAATCCCAAAAGGCAAGCAAGCAATAATTACCCGCGGTTTTGTGAGTGCTCAACTGATCATTCCAGCCATGTAGCTTTCCTTTGGCATTGTCATTCCATGCTTCTTCAAAACCAGGAAATTGATCTTGAAAATATACAAAATTAGTCATCCAATTAATTGATGTGAAAATGCAAATAGCTACAGGAAGAACGAAAAACCTTTATTTAGGTTGTGTAAAGTATGCATGGTGTCAACCTTTCCATCTGAATTGAGCTTCCTTGTGACAGAATGGCCCTGCAAGAAACAAAACAGTGTCAAAGCAATCACCGCAGGGGTACCACAAATTCAAAAGTGCATAACAGTAATTACCTTATCATGTATTCCTCTTGAGATACGATGTGTTGCTTGACCTGTTGTCTTATCAGCTTCTTTGCTCTCCTCAATCACCACCTGGAACATAACCATAAGATTATAATAGAAGAAATAGAAGACAATAGAAAATTTCCCAGTGAAAGGCTACTCACTCCATCAGCACCTGTCCTTCTGGTTCTCGTAGAGGTGTAATAGGCTCCATCTACACCACCATATGCAACTTTGCAGGTCTGAAAATTGAGACTATGTGCCTGTGGCTCTGCTCTTTGTGTCCTATTATAATCATTCCTGCTATTCACATCCTTGCTTTTCTGTTCTGCTGCATCCAGCACAACTCTCAATATTGTGCACACGTTATAAAAAGTTAGAATAGCAAAAATAGACATGAAGTTTGGCTACCATAAGAATCATCATCAGGATGCTCAACTGATGGTTCTTTGTTTGAGGTAGCATGATTTTGACAGTTGATCTTCTTGTCCACAATATGCATTTCTTCTTCTCCCTCACCATCTGAGGTCACTTCTTCTATTACTACTCCCTTGGCTCTATTGGTGTGAAATACATCACCAGTTGCAGAATTCTGAGGTTCAGGCCCACGGGATTCAAAAATGCTATCAAATGGCCGAGTAAAGAATGGGTCATCGAATGGATCTCGGCCTCCAAACAGGCTGGGCATCATACGAAAGCCCTGAAAACGAGCAAAAGGATTGCCCACACCAAAGAAATCATTTGTACCTTCTCTTTCCCTCTGCATTCTCTAGTCGCTGCCAACATGTCAGACACCGAAAATCAACATAAAAACACACGGCGCGTAAGAAAATAATATACCAGCATATGTTAAATCATCTTCAAAAACAAAAGATGGCTTGACCAAAATCAAGTAAATTTTACTCCTGAACATCATTGGAAAATGGAACTATCAACCAATAATTATCATATAGAAAAAAATTCGCCGTGTAACTACTCCTACTAGGCAAATCGATCGTGTCGCTCAAGATACACGCAGAAATTATCCATTAAGCCAAGAAAAATCAATTAGCAACAACAAGGATTTAAAATCAACATACGCATTCATTCAAAGGTCGAGAAATCGAATTCTTGCAATTCATTTCATTCCGCAGAATACATAACATAGGTAATCCAAATTTAATTTACAAACCAGCGCTATCATCGATCGAACGTAGGTTAGCCACTTTTTTTTTTTTAATCTTTATGCTTATTTCCTATGCTAGGTAGCTTCCGTCGCTGCGTTGCGTTTGGCTGAAGAGTAAATGAACGGAAAACGAATGAGAATGTTAGACAGGCTTACCGGAAAATTAGTTCCGCCGATCAATTGTGGGACGATCGGAGACTCCGGCGCCTCTGGGCAAGGAAGTTTCCAGTAACCAGAATGGCCTCTTTTATTTTTTGTGGCATGATATTTAAATTTAAATTTAAATTTGGAGTGAAATAATGAGGATGTGACACGTACCCCAGTCGACCTTCTTCACTAACCTAGAACTTTCGGGTCCCAATTTTGGCTTTAGACCTATTTTCAATTTTTCTTTTTCTTTTTTTTAACTTATTTAAGTTATTTAAATTGCCGGTTGAGGTCTCATTAGGAGTGTTAAAATAATTTAAAATTTGGTAAAATTAAATTGAATTAAACTAATTATATAATTAATTAATTGAATTCGATAAGAAGTAAATTTTTTATTTAATTTTAATTTTTAATATTAAAAAAATAATTAATGGAATAAATTAAAATATTATTTTGTACATATTTTTTATCCTAATAATAGGAAAAAAATTAGTAATAAAGTTATTAATTATAAATAAATATTAATAAAATATTATTATATTTTAAATAATTACTTATTTTGTCTTATGTAAAATAATAATAATAAATTCTCTTTGAAAAAACATCAAATAATTTTTTTTCACATTTTTTGTTAAATGAAACAAAAAATTTTCAGTTTTGATTTGGTTTTTACAATTTATTATAATCAAAATTTTAATTTTATTCTAATATTTAAAATTTGAATTAACCATGAATTTTATAAAAAAATTAATTTTAATGTGATCAAATTATTGGACTGTCACGCCCATTAAGTCTGTGATGGATATATCAATGCAATGATAAATCTTTAAATATAACATAAATAAAAAGAAGAAGATTTTAAAATATGAATACTACATATTCTAACGTATTGATATATCAAAGTAATAATAGGCCTTTAAATATAATCCAATTCCTATGTCAAATAAAAAGTGAAATATATAAATACAAATTTTTTTTTTTTTTTTTTAGAGAAATAATGCGCGTGACAAGTTTCTTATTAATCAAAGTACAAAAAAACGGACAGCCGTAATACAATTGACGATAGCCAGATAGCACAAGGCAACGTTGCGCTTGGATGGATCGTGAGAAAATGGAAACAATAGAAACGGACAGAAAAATGGGATAAGAAAATTGACTTTCCACACAGAACAGGTGGTCTCTTACCAGGCATACAAGCAAAAGACTTATATTTCATTCGATGGTACAAGAAAAACTAACAAGAACATCATCGTATCGCGTGAGCAAAGGTTACATTCCTCAGTTTAGTGGTTCCCAAACCCCAGCAAGTGGAACAAGAAAGTTGGCTTCAGCCCCGTCATAGCACCCTCTCCCTAGACATTGCTGTCCATTATTGGCTCCTTGCAACTCCCTCTCTCTCACGCACAAATTTACAAAATAATGAATCATTTGGGACCCAAATTAGTTGCTACTTGTTTACATGCTAGGATGCGATGGCACCTCTTATGAGGGGCTGCACATGTGCCATAGAAAAAGAACCCCCAATTCTGCCAAATGTCATCACAAGCAGCTCTTAAAACTCCTGCGAATCAAGGTCAAGCTTTGACGGATATTCAAGGCCTTGAAGCGCAGGCATGCGCCGTATATCTTCTTCTGAATAAACTGGAATGAACCAGTATCGCTTATCTGCACCGAATACCTGAAACAAAATATGCAATGAGAACCTACATTGCTGATTCATGAAATGCAAAGCTCACAGAAATGAGACGAGGAAAATATTGCAGTTGAACACTCAAAACTGAATAAGATAGTCCGTGGCATACTGGCAACGTAAAAATTGCAGTTGCACATGAAAATTCTGTCAGGTCAGAAAACATTAGTCATTTCACTGCTAATACCTACTTGTTTGTTTTGTCAATGCAACTACCGCATCATAGTCCACTAACTCAGATTATTAATCAAATGAAGCAAAAGTACATGGTAGAAAGAATATGGGCGATTAAGTATGTTGAAAGTTCCATATTTTCAAGACCTGTTGCCTGAGGTTATTCTAGTCTGGCTAGAACAAATTCAGGAGAAAACCTATCACGCCCAAAAAAAAAAAAAGTGCTCCATTTTTGAAATAGTCACTTGCAATCATAATTAGAAATTCTGAACAACTCATACAAAGTTTCTGAACACCAACAATGGCAGCAAAATGGAAAAGAAACGATTAGGACCTGTTCAAAGTTCCTCTTTCGACCAAGATCGTAGCGCCATTTTGATGAGGTCTTCTTCTCATATGCCTAATGACAAGACAACACCAGACCAATCAGCAGAAAAATTATGGCATTAGGCCCTAAATGAATTTATTTAGAACCTCATACTTAGACATCCACAACAGATAAGCATTACAAAACATAAAAGTTCACAAGCAAAATTAATCCCCAGGAACACTGCAATGTCTGGTGAAATTTATGCCCTTCACCACATTGGGTTTACATATTTCAAATGCCCTATGCAACCAATGTAATCATTGTACTGAAGATTCCTTTAGACACACCCTCTTCAATCACATCCAAAAAGCAAGCTAAAGAAGCTTGCCTTAGCATAACACCTAATGAAGTACACAAAGCTAAATAAAATCAAATACCTCAATGGTTGTGGTATTAGCAGCCACTAGCGATATGTGCATTATAAGAAATCCCATAACACTCAGAGCAAATGCCAGATTCAGAACTGTAAAAATGCAACAACAATTATATGGACAAATAGGAGTTAATGATTAAGTTAGTTTAAGTTGGGCTAAGAATATCTTACCAAAGGAAAGAAATGTTGTTGCAAGGGTCCCTGGTGTTCCAGGAATTTCTCCATCACTAAAGAATGCAATAAAATGTGGCAATAGTGACAAAGTCACCAGGCTTGTCTCAAGAAATGTGTAGAACTGCATTGATGTTAAAAATTACAGTTAGCAAGATTCCCAGAGGATTAAATAGATCTTCATAACAAAAACATCTGGACACATCTGATCAAGTGTATGAAGCAATAAAAACTTTTTTTATTGGTCATCATCAATGACTTTTGGAATTAGATGGTAGCATGGACCTTCCATACAGTCTATGTAACACATTTCTAGGCAGATTATATGTTTGAAACATATGAATGCAACATGGGCACATGTTAACAAGTTATCTGACCATCATATTTTACCATGAAGAAGCTATTTACTAAGAAGAAGAAGAAGCCAATTTACATTGTGAAAGAACAGCTTTCACATGGTCTAGGAGATTCATTCGTTGATCAAATGATAAAGTCACAATTTTAAATAAAAAAGTATACAAAACAGGAAATGCTATCCCAATCATAGATATAAGTACACCTCACACAAAGATTAAAACAACAGAGAGAGAAGACTATGAGAATAGAAGTCAAAGCAGACTTACCAAAAATAGAAGGAAATACTTATAATTTAAAGCCGACACAATTCACAACCCAGACACAATGATGATCCATCTTCAGCACACACCTCCCGCCTGAACAAACCAAATCAGCAAAATTATCATCTGATGAGAGGAATAATTAACAGAACAACAGTTTATAGCTTTGTCTGAAACATTATTGAAACTCACAAACAGAACAATGATGACAACGAGGTGGTTTCAGCTGGTTGCATTTCCGGCAGTACCGGATACTCCGATTTGATGAGTCAGTCTGCAAACTGCAGAATTCTAACCCATTTGAAGGATCTGCCTCTCCACTCTCCACGTCACTTGCAGGCCTCCAATTCGGAGGCACACTACCCGGGTCAGTCAAAACAACAGAAAAGTAACTCCACAATAGCATCACCAGCTGCAAATTCATGTTCAGTTAGAGTTTCCACTTCAAGCATAGTTTTTTGCTTTACTCAAACAGATATGTTACAGCAGTATTGCCAGTAAAAAGTGTGAAATTAATTTATTTAACATAACGCATTAGGCAAGGACCCTTTATAGCGCCAATCGCAAATTTCTAACCAAAAAAAAAAAAGTCAACAACTACCAAAAACAACTTCCAGATATTCTTTAATAACCCACAAAATTTTCAAATTAAGAAACATTCCAAGAAGAAAGACAAAAAGAACAAAGCGGAAACACAGTTGGAAAGTAAGAAAAACCTGAAAAAAAATACAATAAATGAGAAAGATGAATCGATCTTACCAGAAAATGAAATGGGGTCAAGACAGCAAGAGCAATGACGGAATCAAGGCCACCTCCATACAAAGCGGGGCCGTAGTCGGTCAAAACGACGGAGTAGTAGGTGACACCGACGACCCCGAGCACCGAGAGGATCATGATGGAGCCCAACCCGCGGAGAGCAGTGCAGAACTTGAAGACATTCCAAGCCATGATAGCCCCAGATCTATGCATACTATGTAATTAAACAGAAAAAAGAAATGAAAAAGTTTGACAAGTTAAAGGAGCCAACCCAACCCAATGCGTTATCTATATTCTGCGACGTTTTGCTGTGAAACTTTTTTGGGAGTCAGCTGGGGACAGTATTAGGTGGATCAGAAGATGATCATTGCATCAAAAAAAGATGCGAAACAGACAAAAGAATGGATCTTTGTCAGCGAAATGTGAATCTAGGGTTTATGGGATCCCGAATTCAAGGTGGGTTCAGACAGAGAGACGAGAGACTGGAAGGAACTTATAAATTATTATTCTTTTTAATTACTTTTTTTTCATCTTTGTCAGTAAATGACAGGAGATGGAATGTGAGACAAATAGAAGTCGGAATTACCACCAAGACATGTTTGGGTTTGGATTGGTTTGGTTTTGCAAGTGTTTGAAACGACAAAAACAGCTCCGGCTCCTCTTATTGGCTCTCTCGTGTCTTCAGTCCCGAGTCTTGCCTTCCTCGGTCCTCATTGCATCTAGAAAGTCTGAATTAATTAAGACAAAAAAAAAAAAAGGGGGGGGGGGGGGGGGTGGGGTGGGGGGAAGTCTAAATTAATGGATGACTTTGAACACTGACGACGAGGATAAGGTGATCAGCAATGACCATTCATACTGAGAGTACAGTCCTAATATTTTTTAGACTTTTTTATCTTGTAATTAAACGAAAAAAAAATTACTCAAACGTAATATAATGAAAAGGTTAAATAAAAATATTAATAAATAACTTTTAATTTTAATTTATTGGTGTAATGATTAATATATTTGTTATGTATAATTATTTTTATTAAAAAAATGATGAGTAATATAGGCAACTAATATGTTGAGAGATTCTTCCAGCCTGTAAACTAATCCAAGTTTAATATTAATGGCAACTATTTTATTTAGATAAGTTTAGACAAATCAGGGTTGGAACTTTGGTTTGGGACTTTAATGAAGGTCACGGTGACGGAATTATCCACATTGAAAGAAGATTTTTTAAATATATATATATATATATATTGAAACTTAGGAAGTTGGTGGTGGATTGTTACTGGCAGTTCATTCTCGTCTTAAGGAGAACATTTTTTTTTTTTTTTTTTAAGAATTGGGTAACACTGCTTCAACGAGTTTGGAACGATCAGTTGGCTCTTTGTTCTAGAGAAGTCAATTTTTTACACAAGAACAATTAGTAAAGTTAGGACATTCGACAACATTCTGTGCATGTCTCAACCATCTTTTACGGTTATTAAATCCTCTTTTTCTTTTTTTTCAACCATCTTTTACGGTTATTAAATCCTCTTTTTCTTTTTTTTCAGAAAAAAGAAAAAGTGGCAAATGGGTGAGATGGGTTATTGTAATCTACTTTTTTTGTTTTTGTAATTTGTGATTAATGAGCTTTGGTCATGATGATAAATTGAAACTAATGAATCTAAAACGCAGGCAATAAAAGGGGGCTGGGCCACTTCATTTGGTTGTCCAGGAAGGGCATTATGAGTGTGGAACCGGAACCCTGGGCACTGTATCCAACCCTCTCATACGAGCCAACAGCGTCGTAAGTGTATACACACAGCCCTTTCCTAAGTTTCAGAAAATAGAACATCAACTCATTGATAAATACCTGCAGTGTTTTTTTTTTTTTTTTGGAAGTTGGGGAGGGTGTTGCGGAACTGGGAGGGGGGGTGGGGGAGGAGCTTGTAAATGCCTCTTTTGACTTCTATTAATTTACCTGCATTATCAAGGCCACCCAAGACATTGAAAGCATAATAAGGAAAGGAGGGTTTGTAGTAGAGGGTATTAGAGGGTAGTTGAGCCATTGCAGGGCAGCTCATCTGCTTTTTGTGTTGATGTTGGTAGATCTGAATTTTAAAAACATCAACAAATGATGGTACCAGTGTCATAACAACTGTCTAATTATTGGCAAACAATATAGTCTAAAGAGATGGCAGCAATGAGATATTGCACAAATATGCAGTTAAACTTGTGATAAGACAAGTTCTCCAATAAGAATTGAACAATCGGCTGAGATTTTCCAAAAGCATGCCAAGTGCTTCGATGCCAACACCTTCTGCAGGGCTTTTACATCAGCTTGAAAACCAGAAGAGGCCATTATGGCATTGTCCGCTCTGAAGAGAACAAAGACACAGTCTTAACAAACAAAAACAAAACATAAAGACAAGAGTAATGTAGACTTTCATCGCATACTGCTTGCTTTACCTCCCACGTAAATAAAGACATGTATCCAAAGAGATGAACTAGCACCCTCTCTCTAACTTTACGTTGATTAATGTCATGTAATATACCATACACATTTTCTTGTCTCCTCCAGCAGATCCAATCATCTCTAACAAGTTTCCATAAGGTAGCACCTCCTGCCATCGGTTACATTCATCATCTTCACTTTTTTTTTTTTTAATAATAATTTTCCCTTCTTCTTACATGCCATAAAATATGGTCAAATGTCATATGTTACCGGGCCATAAAAAGGGTTTAATATTTAGAAGAAGATTTACCAACAAACTAGCTTGGCTATATATTAAACTGGGTAGCAAGCTGCCTCTACATTCAAACATTATTGTCATAAAAACTACTGTGACTATAAATCTGATATTTTCGATTGATTGCAGCCTACGTCCTGCCCGAGACACGAGTTGATCCTTTAATACAAGCACTACATAAAATTTGACAAGAGGAGCAAGACGAGCTAGCGTGGATTGCCCGGCCTAATCAGTAAAGTCAGTTAGAGACCTTCAGATGCTTCACTGGAGAACATGAAATCAATCTTCTGGCAATGATATGTTAATGTCTGTTCCAGAATTTCTTGCATCTTGCACGGTCGGCATGGTGGCCCAGTTTTCTCTCGGAAAGGAGGAGGAATTTTGTTGCCCTTGTCCACTTGTAATCTCCTCTCCTCCTATACGAGGAGCAGTTATGACAGTAGCACCAACAGGAGGTTGAACCACAGTAGCTGGCAGTGAGCTCATCCTCGGCTTCTTTATTTTCTGGTCATGCTGATTTACCGGTAGGAAACTGCCGACCACAACCTGATCAGAAAAACAATAACATCAGTGCTCCAAGCCCAATTTTGCCCCCTTTTTGTTTGTTATTTTGCTGGGCCCAGAAAAGTGCCCGGTGAGGCATTGCTATACGCAAATGGAACAATAAATACCAAGCCTAACCCAACACTAAGTGGAACTGGAAAAGCCCATGCAGAGCCGAAACACAAAGCTTGTCCCACATAACACAAATTTATTTCGTCACTGGTTCTAGAATCATTTTCAGAGTTAAATGTCTTGAGTTTTGAGTATCTGTCGGAACCAATTAATCAAAAACCAAAAAAAAAAAAAAAAAAAAAAAACAAAACTTATTTTGTTCATCATTGTCCTCAATATAAAAGCTTCAAATGAGCTTACCTCCACAGGACTAGCAGCTACCAGGAGTCCGGCAACACTTCCCCCAACAACACGACCATCAGGGCTTGCTAAAGAGACGCTCATACCACCTGATCTACTTCTTGTTCCTAGAGTTTCAGTTGGCATGAATGATCCAGACAAGGACAGTATTTCAAAGCGACCCTATTAAAGAGATGAGTTACACAACAGGCCTTTAACTACATTTCACTCAATGCTGAAATACTCCATAGCACTCTCTTAATCATATTTGCAATATAATGATCTAACAGTAACCATGACCATGTGAAAGTACATGTTGATAATGTATACCACATGATCATCTGGCACAATCAGTTTCTACAAAAGTATGAACTTCTAGCACCTAACTATATGAAACCAGTCTTAAGAGAATGATGCAAGTAAAAACCAAATGCTCACAGAGGTTTCTATTAAGTTAAGCTAAGCTTTTCCACACCAACAAATCTGACGCCAAACAATATCTTTTGCATATAAGAAAAAAAATCTATGTCCCCAATTTAAGCAATCATTTCTAGAAATAGGTTTAAAATTAACATACACTCTGTTACATAATGGAACACCGAGAGCTTATCCCATCCTAGATTTGGAAAATAGTTCGTAGCCTCAAAGTTGCATGTGATGGCCAAAAAGCATAGAATTAAATATTTCTCATGTTGTTGTAACACTATTAAATTGCATTAAATTTGCAGGCAATAAATGAGTTTAAATATTTCTCATGGTGTTTTACCTCATATGTCAAAGTACCCCCAGAAGAATCAGGTTGTCTAAGCGTAACATTTGAAATTACTCCATTAGCACATAGGATACAGATTGCCCGAGGTCCTTGTTGTGAAAATGATATAACCTTCATGGTAACATCCTATGGCCGAAAAAGAAAAAAAAAATGTGCAATCAAGTACAAGTTCCCAGCACAAGTTCATCCAAAATTAAATCTGAAACTACAAAACAACATAATGAAAATTTTGAAATGCTGCAATTTTTCCATCCTGCAGAATACAAGTAATACAAGTGAGTTTGAAGTTTGGCAGGAGAAACTAATTTCCATTAAAGGAACTTTGTTCGACCCTTCTGGGCTTATCAGGACAACTGTTCTGCGACAAGACAATCACAGCTGAAAGAATATCCTAAAACTGGTTCTCTCTTAAAAACTGTTTACCATGAATAATTTTGTTAACATTTTCCCTATGAACATGGATTAAAACGCCAGTTCCATAGGTTTTCTCAACAACACTGACATCTAGACCAATAAATGCAAAAACTTCAATGGCCTGTTCAACATAACCATGGAATAAAGCTTTAGATTTGACATGTGACATTCAATTAATTTTCACTTTTTTATCCAGCAAAACTATTTTTGCTACTTTAATCAAGTCTACATACCTCGCCTGCATTGACAATGATGACATGGGGGGTAAAATTTGTACCACCAG